>CM062523.1:25710100-26910100 GCA_031439595.1 Pterocarpus santalinus
AACCAGACATGACCTAAATCACTTCAAAGGCTAAGATTCACTCATATATATTTCAAGAGATATTCAAGTGAAAAAAGCATGGTTCAACCTAAATAAAGCATAAAAGCAAAAGATCACTGATCCTGAGTTGCTAACTCTTCCCAAAGTGCAAGAATATGATTGCTCCCAGTTCAATAGTAAATGCACAAGAACATTCAATAGTAAATTATACTCTTGCCTTAAAGATTAAATCTTTATGAAATAATGATACAAGATACTGACTTTTGAACTAAAAAGTCTTGTTTTTTATGAAAGTTGACACTTTTATTTATTCTAAGACGATCAAGGTCTCAACTTTATGATTTAAAGTTGTCTTAAAGTTAAAACGATTCCTACTTTATGAACTAGTGATATAAAACATTGCCTTTAGAGTTAAAAAGTCTCGATCTTTATAAAAGTTAACACTTTTATGACTCAAAAGTGACATTTTTGCTTAAAGCTTAAAACTTTACTAATATAATCATTTTAAGATTCCACCTTTACAAGACTTAAAGTGCAAGCTTGTAACTTCATGACTTAAAGTTACCTTTTTTATTAAAGTTTAAAACTTTATGAAAGGATGTGCATGCAAGAATCAATCTTTAAAACATAAAGTGACAAAATACCATTTCTATAACTCAAAAAGGCTTAATATTCCAAAAAGCTTAAACTTTTATATGTAGTCTTGTCTTCAAAACAAAACAAGATATGACTTTATGAAGGCACCAAAACTTGTGCCACTTTTAGGTTGCAAGTAACAAACTTTTTGACATTTCATGCATCAAGAATGTGTCAAATCAAGAGAAAATGATAAAGGTAACAACTTTTCCAATCATAAGCATCATCATAGGAATATAAACAACTCTCAACTCCAACACCACCCAAAAACATGAAATACTCATGCATCAAGAAAGGAAAATGGAAACTTTAAGGCACTTAAAGAAAGGAACTTTTCAAAAACTCAAGAACACTCATGAATAAGAACATGAACGTATTTTACCTAAAATAGAAACTTTTGCTCATGAAGAGCATGAAAGATTTCCTCAAGTTTTCACTTAAAGATCTTGGTCACGAGAAGAACCAAGCTTCAAGCTTTCTTGAGTAAACAAAATAAAAGAGTGAAGATCGCTATCTAAGCTTTGAACATGGCATGCTCTTGAAGGAGAAATGAAGATGATGGCTCCTCCTTGATGTTGATGGTGGCGGTTTTGGATGAACCAAGAGGGAACTCTTGAGTTCTCTTGAAAATGAAGCTTGTAGTGTTTGAATCTCTTCTTCAAAGACCAAAAGATGTGATCTTTGAAGGGCTAAGTGAAGAAGGTTTGGTTATGGAGGTGGAGAATGGAAGAAGAAGATGAACAAAAAGAAGAGAGTTTTAGAGAGAAGTGAGAAGATTTGAGAGTTAGAGAGAGAATAGGAAAACACAAAATGAAAATGTAAATGTGTGTGTGTGTGTGTGTGTTGTGCTGTGACGTCAACTACACAAAGGGAGGAAGGGAGATATTTTCTTAATTTCGTGTTAATTAAGGTTTAGGGAGATAAATTGGATGATGGGCGAACAAAACATGTACAATCTCTTACATAAAGCACTCTTATTTATGCTTTTGTGCTTTAGTGACATCACCTTTGCTTTATTATCTAGTTGATAAATTTGAATTTAGTCATGTGATTAAGTGCTCTTGCAACTTAATTAACATGATTAAGCAAGGATTAGTGATTAACACACAAGAACATGATTAAGAAAAATTAATCTTGCGATTAAACTTAATTATCCTTAATTAAACTCGATTAAGCTAACTAAAGGCGATTAGTACTTAATTAAGCTATTAAGGCTCTGACTTGCTTAATTAGAGATTATCTAATCTCGATTAAGCATTCTCTTGGCTTTTCTTCTCATGATTAACCTATAAACACCTCGTTAATCCCTTAATTAAGCTTTAATCTCATAATTTCTAATTAAGTGCCTAATTACTCAAGGTTATGAGGTAATTTAGCACGATACGAAATTGAAGATGTTATAGAAAATGGGAGGAAGAGGGAAGAAAAGGGATGAACAGAAGAGGAGAAAAAAAAAAGGAAGAAGTAAGGGTTCACAAGAGAAGATGAAGAAGAAAGAAGGAAGGGGGGATTTGACAAAAGGTTTCAAGAGGACAATTTTGTTAGAAAAAAAGGCATCACATGATATGCATATGACTATTAATAGTTTTTTTTAATAGAGGAGTTAATGGAAGTTTGCACTTTTAACAAAGGTTAGGAGCCGTTTTGCACCTTTTTAAAGTTTTGGGGTAAAGTGCACATGCCCCAAAGTTAAAAGGGACAAAGTACTTTTTTCCTTTTAAAAAAAGATGCTGCACCATGGAACATTACTGATCCAAACCCTTTGTCGTGATTTAATAATATTGGATGGTAAGGATTAAAATTGGAAACCGATGGTGTGATGAGCATTTTTTGTTTTAAATTGATTGTCTCCGATGACTTGCCTTGTCTAGAATGACGTAAGGAGGATGTGGGGTTTGTAACATCCTCAATTTCTTATCGTGCTAAATTATCTCAGTAACCCTGAGTAATTAGGCACTTAATGAGAAATTATGAGATGAACGCTTAATTAAGGGATTAACAAAGTGTTTATGAGTTAATTTTGATAACAAAAGTCAAGAGAATGCTTAATCGAGATTAAATAATCTCTAATTAAGCAAGTGAAACCCTTAATAGCTTAATTAAGTACTAATCACCCTTAATTAGTTTAATTGAGTTTAATTAAGGATAATTAAGTTTAATTACAAGTTTAATTTTCTTAATCATGTTCTTGTGTGTTAATCACTAGTCCTTACTTAATCATGTTAATTAAGTTGCAAGAGTGTAACACCCACCAATTTAATATTATGCTTAAGTCATAGCATGAAATTAAGTAGATTATTTTATCGTGTTGATACTCTGCTTGCTATTTATTTATCATATCACGTCTCTTTTTTTTTTTTAATAGACGGGATGGTGCGCTGTATGTAATGAATGTAATCAACATCGCAGAGCATAGCAAGGTTTAATAAAAGACATAGAAAAGATAAGAATAAGTGATATAATATCAATTGTATATATATGTATATACATATATGTATATACACATATATATATACATATGTATATGTGTATATACATATATGTAAGGAGAGAGTAATGCAAATCAGCAGGGAAAAATCTGATTTAAGCATTGAAGAGGTAGTTAGCTTTGTGAGTTTTGATTGGCTGAAATTTTCTGGGTAAAGTTCAGTCATGTTTCCCTCTTTGGTGGCTAAAAATTGTTCTCCATTTTGCCTAAAAATTGGAACTCGTTTCCATTCTCCCTAAAGTCGGAACTCAGAACTTAGGAAATACATAAAAGTTTTGGAAGATTAATTGTGGCTTAAAGTCGGAAATTGGAATTACAAGCAAACAAATCACCTTAAAATCGGAAGTCGAGGATCTTCATCATAAACTTGGAAGTTAGTACCAGAACGTAAAACCTTATGCCCACATCTCGAAAGTCGAGAACTAGTCCATAAAACTCTTATACATGTAATTCCAAAACTCGGTTCAAAATCAATCTCGGGGATCAATTCACAACCTCGGAAGTCGGGAATTAAAACATTAACCTTATGCATTGGGAAGTCGGAACTTATATGACCTCGAAACTCAATTCAATCTTGGAAGCTGGTCTTAAGCTCAAACTCGGGAACATCAATAGAAATGAAAGATAAATTCAGAGATCGGAACTCGTGTATAAGTCCTTGAAGATCAATTCAGAGGTTAGAATTCGTGTAGTTGAACTTTGAGATCAATCCTGAGCTCGGAACTCGTGGTGGATGTTACAAAGAGCACTTAATCACATGATTAAATTCAAATTTAGTCAACTAGACAATAAAGCAAATGTGATGTCACTAAAGCATAAAGCATTAGACAAGAGTGCTTTATGTAAGAGTAAGTACATGATTTGTTCCCCCATCATCCAATTTGTCTTCCTAAACCTTAATTAACACAAAATTAAGAAAATATCTTCCCCCCTCCCTCTATGCATGTTACGGTCACAACAACAACACACACACATACATCCACTTTTCATTTTTCAACTCTCATTCTCTCCCTAACTCTCAAATCTTCCAACTTTTATGTACACTTTTCTTCTTTTTCTTCATCTTCTTCTTCCTTTCTCCATCACCACCATAACCAAAACTCTTACTAAGCCCATCAAAGACCACATCTTTTGGTCTTTGGAGACAAAATCTAAACACTACAAGGCTTATTTTCAAGAGTGTAACACCTTACCAATTTAATGTTATGCTTAAGTCATAGCATGAAATTGAGTAGATTGTGTTACCGTGTTAGTATTCTTTTTACTATTTATTTCTTTTATTCATATTCTCTTTTTCTCTAATATATATATTATTATTCTTTTTTTTTTTTTGACGAAATATACCTCGAGGCATAGAGAACATATATGTAAACAGAAGAAGCGGCATGCTATATATAATAAACGTATTTAACATCACAGAAAGTAAAAATTAAACAAAAAAAAAACACAACAAAAAGATAAAGATAGGTAATATATCATCAGCTATATACATACATATATATGTCGAAAGCCAATGCTTCAGTTTATATACAGGTTCAAAAGAGGATACATAAATGAGGCCGGTGTACCAAAAAGACATAAGACCCGTGTCAGTCAAAACAGTCCTGCAAGATCCTCAGAGGACATTCCAAACTAGCTGATATGCACATGGCTAAGTCTATGGCCTAATGCTACACACAGCCAAAAGAGGGCCATACTGCACAATATAGCCTGCAGCCAGAACCTACTCGGTCATGTAGCCATTGGCCATACCAGGCTCGACTGGGGAGTAGTCAGCACTAGGTTCCAAAGAGGAGGATGATGAGCCGGTAACCTCAGACAGATCGCTCTCAGGGCTAAATGGAATATCTGGAACCACCTGCGGAGGTGACATTGGTGGAGGGTCAACAGGAGCTGCAGGTGCTGCAGGGTGTGCTACATGTAATTGGACCGCGAAATACGGAGCAGCAGGGTCGAATGTAGGGTGAAATAAAGGAACAACAAAATTTCTATTACTAAAAAGATAGAGGTAGAAGTGGCGAGAACCAAGTATGTACAATGAGTCAAACATGGGGTCATAGTGGAGCTGTATTTCAGGGATCTCAATAAACAGAGTGGTTGTCGTGTCTATCGCTAGAGTTTAAGAATGATGCAGAAACACAAAGCGAGGTGAGAATTTAAAGAAATTCTCAGTAGGATTCGAGTACGGTATTAAACTGACGTCACATTCATTCTTAGTTGCCTCGGTTTTCATTTAATTATAAAAAATGGCACCAAATGGAGCTATCCACATTTAATAAGTTTAAGTAAATACCTGGTCCAAGGCGAGGTTCAGTTTTACTTAAGAAAGCAGAAGAAACAGAATAAACTACTAAATAGTATTATAGAGAATAATGAGCAGAATAAATAAATAGACAACAACAAGTAAACATAATAGTCAAACTGTAAACAACTTATAATGACTATGCAATGCGACCATGCAAAAACTCATTCTTAAACTTAGCATCATAAGCTTTTCCGTTACTTGTTCCCCTAGGAGTTCTTAGCCATTCAACTCCTGGGTAATAGTCTGCTTTTTAGGATCGAGCTCGCTTCTATATAAGAATATTGGGTTTACTTTCCCTGACCTTCCCACCGATCTATTCCCCTTAACTTTAAGCCGGGGCTGGCCCAAGTACTGTGGAACTTTTGTCATAACATAACAAACATTTATGTAGTTCTTGCAAAACACACATGCATATGAATATATCTCATAACTCATGCATAGGCTCTACCGAAATTTTGGTGACATAAGGGAACGAGTCCGCTTCCCTATAAATAGTGCCAATACTCAGACAACCAATTTTTTAGAAAAATCATGATACTTCATTCATAATTCAATCATCAATTTCATAGGGTCATTAGTTGCATTCATAACATAGTTGCTATCTTAGCACTTTCATTCAACCCAGATTTTTTAAATTAGGCCATAACTTCTATTTAACTCATTTGGACCTAAATTTTGGGTATGCTAGAGTGTTGTGTCTACTTTCTAATCTCTTTAGTCCCATCTAAGTTTGATAAATGTAGCTCAAGTTATTAGGGTTTTCCTCGGCCTACCTTGTAGTTGGCCAAAATTACACACTTAAAAGTAAAAATTCACTAGAAATTGAAGACTTGTTGAAATCATATGAAATTTATATCAAATTAAAGATAACAGGACAAGTTTTCATTTGCAATAAGTCCCATTCCATTTGCTTTAATAGAGCTTGAGTTATAAGCTTCGAAATTTGACCTTTCATAGGGCAACTTCCTCGAACCACTAGGAGCAAATGAAACTGTATCTAACACTGAAACTTTTATGGGATTTTCTCCTATGTGTAAGCTTTCTAAAAAAGTTAGTTTCATTCAATTCCAAGTTGTATAGGGCAAGTTTTTCCCTGTACAACCTAGTCTGACCATAATCAAACTCAAAAACCTAGGTCAAATTTCCAAAATTCATATCTCTCTCAATACTAGTCCAATGGCCTAATAATTTATATGGTTGGAAAGCCCTAGATATCTAGTTTCACATAAAAATAGTTTCATCAAATTCAAACAGCTGTAGTTGGAGCCAGACACTCTGCCGTATAGACTGCCGTGGGGTTTTGATCTTCCAGCCCCTTACTTCTTCCTACTCTCACCCTTTTTTACTTTTTATTTGATTTGAACACCAAAAACAGCCAACAAACCAGCCAAAGATCATCATATTCATTCAAATACGACATCAAGAAGTGAGAAAATAAAAGCCCTAAATAGCCACCCATAACCAAGAAGATAAGCACAAAGTTGAATATCTACTTCCTTGTATGTGATGTTGCTAGATTTTGGAGTTTAGGTGGGTGGAATCTTGTCAAAACTTGAAGGTTGATGGAGTAGATTGAAGGGAGAAGAGATGAAGGAGGCTGGAAGGGCAAGGAGAGGGTGCAATCTGCATAGATTGAGGAGAGAAAAATTTGATTCAAACTTTTAATGAGTAGTTGGCTATGTGTGTTGTCATTGGCTGAAATTTTGTGGCCAATTTTTCAGCCATGTCTTCTTCTCTTTGTGGCCTTTGTTGCGCCATCCATAGAGGGTTAAGTGAATGAGTATTCATCCTTGACACAATAGAATTTGGGTATATAATTCTATTGATTCGGTTTAGACAGTTTAAAATACCAAAATCTTACCGATTTCCTTTAAATCGGTAAATTGGTTTAAGAAAGTTTCTAGGAAATCTTCTATACTTCTAATCTAATTCTCTCACATCTAATCTCAATTAATTGCTAATTAATTGATCCTAAATAAATACTTAGTCGGATTTAATTAACCTCAATTATTTGATAAAAACCGAACAACTAGGCGAAAAATGATAAAATCCTATGGATGTTACACTACCACCCTCCTAAAAAAAAATTTTGTCTTCAAAATTTAGTACCTGAGAATAGTTCAGGATACTTTTTCTTCATGTCTGATTCTAATTCCAAAGTGTAATCCTCGGCATGTTCTTTTGCCCATACTACCTTTGCTAACTTTGAAGTTGCCTGCTGCTTCTATCCACGATCCGTGCTGGCGATATACAGAAAGTCAGGTCCTCGTTTAACTGTATTGACTTAGGTTCTAGGAAGTGAGTAGGGTCAGGTTGATAACTTATGAGTTGGGAAACATGGAAAACATTATGAAGGTTTGACAAATGTGGAGGAAAGGCAATTTGATAAGCAACTGATCCGATTCACTTCAAGATTTGGAAAGGACCAATAAAGCGAGAACTTAGCTTCTTGACCTTAATGGCTCTACCTATCCCTATTGTAGGCGTAACCTTCAGAAATACATGGTCTCCTTATTGAAATTCGAGGGTTTTCTCTTGGTATCTGCGAACTCTTCTGACGGCTTTGAGCAACAAGCATCTTACTTCAAATTTTCTTGATCTGCTCGGTGATTTGTCTGACAAAATTAGGCCCCAATAGAGTTGATTCTCCTGTTTCATACCAACATAGGGGAGATTGGCACTTCCATCCATACAATGCTTTGTAAGGAGCCATGCTAATGTTAGCATGATAGCTGTTGTTGTATGCAAGTTCGGCTAGCAGTAAGTATCGATCCTAATTCCTACGTTGCTCCATTATATATACTCGCATATCTTCTAAGGTTTGAATTGTCCTTTCCGTTTGACCATCCGTTTGTGGGTGATATGTAACATCCCCAATTTTTTTCTAAGTTAATTAGCTCAGTGATCCTGGCTAATTAGAGAGGTTAACGATTAACTACGGACTAATCAGCTAATCTCGATGAGCAAAAGCTTAGTAAATTGAGTCAAGTCAATAATTGAATCATAACGTACTAAATGTTTTAATTAAAACCTAGTTATTCAAACCTCATTAATTCGTAACTTAGAAATATAATTAAGCTAATCCAATCCATTAATTAAGTACAAGACAATTGTTCTACCTTAATCGATTGAGATAGATTAATTCTTACACCCTAATTACATAATTCATAAAAGCAATTCTTTTAGAGGAAAACGTTTTAAAAGTGTAATTAACTGAAATCGGTTAAAGGGCAATTTAACTAATCAAATTGAATTAACAACTTAGGTAATTCTAATAGCTTTGAAGATTTAAAAATTTCTCCTAATTGATGCACCAAATTTCGGCCAAGGATAAGAGCAAAATCGAACCATCCATTTGCCTTCTCATCATGCACTCTTAGATCAAGGGTCTATGTTAGTAGTATCTCTTTAGTCTAGACAAGAGAACTACCTTCCTCCCTTAGGATTATGTCACTTGGAGTGATCATATTCACCTAAGCCAATCCCAAGAGTGGTCATGCCTTCAACCAATTTAGAAAACACTAAATGGTCTTTACCTAAATACCAAGACTTAAAGGAAACACAACCCGCCCTTTTACCCCAAGGTTCCTAGCCCTTTTGCTTGAAAAAGAAGTAAAACTCACCTACATACTCTTGCTTGTTAGAGAAGCCAAACCAATCAGCCCTCACCCCTATTTTTTGCACCCCAAACAGCCTTCTCACTCTCTCATTTGTGATTTCTATTCTTTCTCAAAGATACCAAGTAGCTACTCCTCTTCGTCTCAACCTTTCCTTGTTCTTCCTACTTTCCTTCTTGTTCTTTCTACTTTCCTTCTTGTTCTTCTTACTTTTCCACCACCACCGCCCTCATTTCCATAACCATTCTCCCAAGCCCTTCAAGGACCACCCTCTTTGGTTCTTGAGGAAGCAAAACAAACACTCATTTAGCCTCATCATCAAGCTCAAGGAGGTGGAAGGTCATCTCTAACCATTTCCATTCTACAAGCTTTCAAGAAAATCCTTGTGGTAGTGACTCTAACCCTTCTTTTTCATGTATTTTTCAAGACTAGAACCCCTAAGCTCTTCATAGCTAGGTGGTTTTAGGACTTGCTTCAAGGTCTCATGACCGTATCTTGCTCTATGAGTTTTCTTGCCTTATTGAAAATGTTGTCTTAAAATGAGATTTTGTGGTATGATGGTATTTATGCATCTTGCTTTATTTTTGTTTTAAAATACTGATTTGGTGATTAAAAGCTTGAATATGATGGTGAGATAAAACATAAAAATGGTGATTTAAAATGGTATAACAACATCTCCACAAGTTTGATATGTAAAACACAAAAACTAGTTAAGTTGGAATTTTGGCAGTCTGTAATACATACAGTATAACTCATTCTACAAAACTCAAAATGTAATGAAACTAATTTTGTAAGTAGACTCAAAGAGCTTTCCACACATATAAATATGTGAAATTTGGATTTAAAATGAGGGAGATATGATTTTTCAAAGTGGACTGTTCCTGAATAGGTTTTTGTTTGGGCAGTTTGCACTAAAAACCTTATAACTGGAGCTACAAAAATTATTTTTGAGTGGGACCAAATTTTTTAGAAAGTTAAGACTAGAAGAATACCCCCATAAAATAGTTTTGTCAGATTCCATGTGAGGAACTCCCAGTGGAGTTGACAACCCATTGACCCGAGATGAACTTTCAAGTCTGAATAGTCAGAATAAAATGTGCATATCTAAAGTTATAAAATTGATTTTTGAGTGGGGTTTCTTTTATTTAAAAATAGACTCAGAGAGGTATAACAATACCAAAATTCGAAGCCAAAGAGGAAAAGATAAAATTATGGTGAATTTTTGAAGTTACTGCCCCATTGTAAAAGTAAAACTAGTTATGGTTAAGTTTTAAAGAATAATGAGAAATAAGCTTAAAGATATTGAGACCCTTACATTAAGTATTGGAAAACCTTTATAATTCAGCTTAAAGGTTTCAAAAAGGATAATGGATGAAATTGGCCCTATGCCTAATAAGAGAATTTATGCAAGAGGGGACCTCAATTAAAAGCTTGCACCAAATTTACTAGGCTAAGCTCATAAGATTTTGTGTGATATGTATGCCTCTATGTGTCATTATGATGACAATGATATGATGATGATAATCATGACATGAACATGATATGGTGATGATCATGATGATGATGATATGATATGATGATGATATGAATATGATATGTTGAGGATATGATGCTTAATGATATGTGATGAAGGAATCACATTTAGGGATGGCGATACGTAACGCCCAAATGTGGAAAAGAATCAGAATAATTTTGCATCATAAGCTTTAATAAGAAGAGAATGAACTAAGGGTATGATTCTTCAAAAGGGAAGGTGACCTAATTTAAGCTCCCCTCACCCACGACTCACATGAGGCATGGCATGACTCAGCTAGCGTAAGTACTGAAATGTTATGGTGGCGACGGCCACAGTATGAGCTCATTACCACTTATATTTAGTGGGTGGAAAGAAAAAGACTTAAGATAAAATCAAGTAAAGAAAAGAAAGGGACTTCGGTCCAAGCCCTTGAAGGGAAGAAGTTAAGAGAAGCATATAGCACAGTCATGCATGTTTTATGTGATTATACTTATGCCTATGTATGCTATGATATAAATGATTAGAGAGTATGTTAAAATTGAATCTACTTTGGATATTCATGTTTTCGAAAACCTAAGAACTGAACTTTATGAATGCTCACTATTTTCATTAATAAAATCGAAGTGGCTGGGACGATGATGATGACACCTCCGTATCGGGTTTGAGTCCTACTGAGAAATTTTATTTCTCACCCTAGTTATTCTTTCATATCATCACCAGATCTTGATGGCGTACCCGGTGGAATGGAGCATGGATCCCCCACACTGTGAGCGGAAGTATGACCTGGGATGCCAGACAATGTAGATTTGGACTTGAAGTTGTTGTAGCTCTGCATCTTCATACATTCCTTTTTGTGATGAATGATGTCAATCTAAGTTTGTGTTTAGTATTTGGGTCATGGCACGTCCATGAGCCTCCCTCGATGTAATGTTTATATATATATATATTATGAACTCATATGGATGTAATGATTAGCTATGTAATATAATGTATTTGTGAATTATTATTTATTTACTTTTCTCATATTTTATGATATTGTGTTTCGGACTCTCTCGCGACATGCTCTTTTATATCTATCTTCTCACTCAAGGCTTTACTTTTCAAAATGCTGCAAAGTAATGACATATTTCAAAAAAAAATCTTACCGTATTTTCCGCGTAATTTAATTTCAAGTGAAGTTTAGTTTTTCACGAGCATAAGTAACAACTAATAAAATACCGTAATACGACTTAAGCATAGTATGGGTTTATTAAGTTGTTACATGATATGCAGTGCTTAGGCACAACTTAGTACCAAACGCTTTTTGTAAGGCTCCCCAAAACCATGAAGTGAATCTTGGGTCTCGATTAGAGATAATGGTTGAAGGGGTCCCATGTAGCCTTATAATCTCTTGGATATACAATTGCACTAATTTTTCCAATAGATAGTTTGCTCGAATGGGTAGAAAGTGAGCGGATTTGGTCAACCTATCCACGATAACCCATGTGGCATCATATCCTGCTGGCGTTCTTGGTAACCCCATTACAAAATCCATGGAGATACTTCCCCACTTCCACTCAGGAATTTCCAGAGGCTGTAGCATCTTGGAGGGTTTCTAATGCTCCGCTTTCACCTTTTGACAGACCAAGCACTTGCTCATGAAACTGGCCACGTCTAACTTTATACTTGGCCACCAAAATATTTTCTTGAGGTCTTGATACATTTAGTAATGCCGGGATGTACGATAAATTCACCTTTATGTGCTTCCTCCAAGATTCTTCTTCGGAGATCAGTTCCCTCGAGTACACACACCCTGTCATGATGATGCCATATGCCCTCTTTATCTTGAGCAAAACCCATTAATTTCCCTAATTGCACGAGATTGATTGTATGTTGAAAACTGGTATCCTGCTGTTGTACCTACCGAATTTGTTCCTTAAAGCTACTGGCTATCTTAATTTGGTGTAACTGAATGATCTTAGGAGTTATAAGGATTTCTAAATTAAGATCTCGGAAGCTTTCAATAAGCTTTATGTCTTTAATCATCATCCAAGTTGCAGTAAGAGATTTCCTGCTCAAAGCATCTGCCACAATATTTGCCTTGCTCAAGTTGTATTTCAGTTCAAATTCGTAGTCTTTAAGAAGTTCCATCCACCTCCGTTGCCTTATATTTAATTCTTTTTGATCAAAGAGGTACTTCAAACTCTTATGATCAGAAAAGACCTCGAATCTCACACTATAAAGGTGATGTCTCCATATCTTCAAGGCAAATACTACTGCTGCTAATTCGAGATCATGTGTAGGATAATTCCTTTCATGTGGCTTTAATTGTCTAGAAGCACATGTGACCACGTTCCTGGCTTGCATCAACATGCATCCTAATCTTTGTTTGGAAGCATCGCAATAGACTTCAAATGGTCCACGAGGGTATGGCAAGACTAACACTGGCGTCGTGGTTAACCTCCTTTTCAAATCTTGAAAACTCTATTCACACTCTGATGTCCATTCAAATGGAACATTCTTATTGGTTAGCTTCGTCAAAGGCAAAGCTATTTGAGAAAAATCCTTAACGAATCGCCTATAATATCCAGCTAAGCCCAGAAAACTCCTAACTTCAGTGGCTATGGTCAACTTCTTCCAATTTAGTATTACTTCTACTTTGCCAGGGTCTACGGAGATCCCCCCATGGGATACCACATGGCCAAGAAATTTTACTTCTTTCATCCAAAATTCACATTTGGATAGCTTAGCATAGAGTTTTTTCTCTCTTAAAATTTGCAAAACTAGCCACAAGTGTTCTGCATGCTCTTGCTCTATCTTTGAATAAATGAGTGTGTCATCGATGAAAACCACTACAAACTTGTCCAGATATGGGTGGAATATCCGATTCATATAATCCATAAATACTGCTGGTGCGTTTGTCAGTCCAAACGACATCACGGTATACTGGTAGTGCCTGTAACGAGTTCAAAAGGCCATCTTAGGGATATCTTGTTCCCGAACTCGAATTTGATGATATCCAGAATGCAAGTCAATCTTGGAAAATATAGTTGCACCTTGTAGTTGGTCCATGAAGTCATCGATACTTGGTAGTGGATATTTTTTCTTAATTGTCATTTTATTCAGCTGTTGATAATACACGCATAGGCGCATGCTCCCATCTTTCTTTTTGACCAACAAGACTGGAGCTCCCAATGGCAATGCACTTGGCTGTATGAATCCTTTTTTCGAAAGTTCTTCAATCTATTTCTTTAGTTCTGTCAGCTCCAAAGGTGACATTCGATATGGAGCTATAGATATTGGTCCCGCACCTGGAACCAATTCGATGGTGAACTCAATTTCTCTCTCAGGAGGGAATTCAAGAATGTCTTTTGGGAAAACATCAGGATATTCCTTAACAATTGGGATCTCCTCCAATTTCTGTTTAACTTCTATTACATCAGCTGATAGGGGAATGTATCCTTGACTTTTCGACCTACTACCATTTACTAATAAGGAGTTCAGATAAAAGTGTGCTGCAATTTGGGGTTTAGAAGACGAGACAAAGGGGAACACCAGTATCTTATCGGAGCAATTGAGCATGACTCGATTGGCAGAAAGCCAATCCATGCCAAAAACTATATTTAGTCCAGACAGAGGGAGACAGATCAAATCAGCTGCAAAGGTCCTACCTTCAATTTGAAGAGGAACATTGAGGCAAATTTGACTAGTTTTCGCAGGTTCATTAGTAGGAATGGAGACTAGTAGATCATAAGGTAATTTGGAAATTGGTAATTGTAAAACAGCCACACAGTCATGAGAAATAAACAAATGTAAGACACCTGAATCATGGAGTACAGTTAGAGTCTCACCATCCACTTCACAGGTACCTTGGATTAGTCCTTCAGACTTGTCAGCTTCTTCTACATTCATTGAAAAGACTCATCCTTGACGTTGAGGTCTATATGATTATGGTGGATTCTTGGTTGGACACTCATAAATTTTGTGGCCTGGCTTGCCACACCCATAGCAAACATTCTGGCCTGCTAGACATAGCTGATCTCTATGATTCTTACCGCATTTCGTACAAGTTGGATTCGGAAAACGCCTTTGGGGTTGCTTGCCTTTATTGCCCACCGGTGGGAATCTTCTTTGCTGTTGAAAGTTAGGCTTCAATCTTGGGCCTTGCAGTGCCAACCCTTTCTTAAAGTTGCCACTAGACGCCTTGGCTGCAGCCAGTTTCAAGTTACAATCTTCCACAAATCGGCATTTATTCATCAATATGGGGAAATCTCTAATCTCCAAGGGCCCTATTACTGCAAGAATATCTTCTCGTAATCCTCCCTTAAATTTAATGCACTTCCAAGCTTCATCAGAATTCCTCTGGTAAATTGTAGAAAATTTACATAGCTCTTCAAACCTGACAATATACTTGAGTATCGTCTTATTCCCTTGATGAAGCTGCATAAATTCTAGCTCCTTAGCATTTCGGACTGAAGCGGGAAAGTACTTTTGGTAGAAAACCTCTCTAAACACCATCCAGGTGATTGCTGTCTGAGACTCTTTGTATAGTCTTCGTATGCCATTCCACCAAAACTCCGCATCTACTTCGAGCATATAGGTAGTAAAAGTCACCTTCTGATGATCCGAACATTCCACAATAAAGAAAATGTTCTCCATAGCCTTGATCCTTTCATCAGCCTTATCTGGGTCATACGCTCCTCGAAACTTGCTCTCGTATTGCATGAGCCATCTCTCGTATTATGTCCATAAAGTCAGCCGGATCCTTTCGAGCAGGTTTTGTGCGTGGCTTACCTTGCCTTCCAGAGGCCATTAAGTGTTGAGCACATAAAACAAAAGTTATTGAGTTAATCAGGCTCAATACTAAATCTAATGTGCTAGTAAATAATAGCTCACACAGTCAGGCGCCTCATACACATGCACATCTATATCTCAACTTACAAACAAGATTTAGTGCATGCTATCATAAAAAAAATATACAATATGAGCAAAGCATAGTCAGTTCAATCCTCAGGCCTCAGCTAGGACGAACTGCTCTAATACCAAAAATGTGGCACTTTACTAATTTAATGTTATGCTTAAGTCATAGCATGAAATTGAGTAGATTGCATTACCGTGTTAGTATTCTATTTACTATTTATTTACTATATTCATATTCTCTTTTTCTCTAATATATATTATTCTTTTTTTTTTGACAAAATAGACCTCGAAGCATAGAGAACATATATGTAAACAGAAGAAGCGATGCACTGTTTATAATAAATGTATTCAACATCATAGAACATAAAAATTAAATAAAAAAAACACAACAAAAAGATAAAGATAGGTAATATATCATCAGCTATATACATACATATATATGTCGAAAGCCAACACTTCAGTTTATATACAGGTTCAAAAGAGGATACATAAGTGGGGCTGGTGTACCAAAAAGACATAAGGCTCATGTCAATCAAAATAGTCCTACAAGGTCCTTAGAGGATATTCCAAACTAGTTGATATACATATGGCTAAGTCTATGGCCCAATGCTACATACTGCCAAGAGAGGGCCATACTATACAATGTAACTTGTGGCCAGAACCTACTCAGTCATATAGCTGTTGGCCATACCAGGCTCGGCTGGGGAGTAGTCAGCACTAGGCCCTGAAGAGGAGGATGATGAGCCGGTAACCTCAAACGGATCGCTCTCAAGACTAAGCGGAATATCTGGAACCACCTGTGGAGGTGATGCTGGTGGAGGGCCGGCAGGAGCTGCGGGTGTTGCGGGTGCTACAAGTGGAGCAAGGTGTGCTACATGCAATAGGACCGTGAAATACGAAGCGGTAGGGTCGAATGCAGGGTGAAATAAAGGAACAGCAAAATTCCTATTACTAAAAAGCTAGAGGCGAAAGTGGCAGGAACCAGCTATGTATAATGAGTCAAACATGGGGTCATAATGGAGCTGCATGTCAAGGATCTTAATAAATAGGGTGGCTGTCATGTCCATCACCAAAGTCTGAGAATGATATGGAAACACAAAGTGATGTGAGAATTTAAAGAAGTTCTCAGTAGGATTCGAGTATGTTATTAAACTAAGTCACATTCATTCTCAATTGGCTCGATTTTCATTTAATTAAAAAAAATGGCATCAAATGGAACTATCCACATTTAATAAGTTTAAGTAAATACCTGGTCCGAGGCAAGGTTTAGTTTTACTAAAGATAGCAGAAGAAACAGAATAAACTACTAAATAGTATTACACAGAATAATGAGCAGAATAAATAAACAGACAGTAGCAAGTAAACATAATAGTCAAACTATAAACAACTTATAATGACCATGCAATGCGACCATGCAAAAACTCATTCTTAAACTTAGCATCATAAGCTTTTCCGTTACTTGGTCCCCTGGGAGTTCTTAGCCATTCAACTCCTGGGTAATAGTCTGCTTTTCATGATCGAGCTTGCTCTTATATAGGAATGTCGAGTCTACTTTCCCCAAACTTCCCACCGATCATTCCCCTTAACTTTAATCCGGGGCTGGCCCAGGTATTATGGAACTTTTGTCATAACATAACACTTATGCAGTTCTTGCAAAACGCACATGCATCTGAACATATCTCATAACTCATGCATAGGCTCTACCGAAATTTTGGCGGCATAACGGAATGAGTTCGCTTCTCCATGAATAGTGCCAGTACTCAGAAAACTAATTTTTCAGAGAAATCATGATACTTCATTCATAATTCAATCATCAATTTCATAGGAGCATTAGTTGCATTCATAAAATAGTTGATGTCTTAGCACTTTCATTCAGCCCGATTTTTGTAAATCAAGCCATAACTTCTATTTAACTCATTTTGACCTGAATTTTGGATATGTTAAAGTGATGTGTCTACTTTCTAACCTCTTTAGCCGCATCTAATTTTGATAAATATAGCTCAAGTTATTAGGGTTTTCCTCGGCCTGCCTTGTAGCTTGCCAGAATTACACACCTAAAAGTAAAAATTCACTAAAAATAGAAGACTAGTTGAAATCATATGAATTTATATCAAATTAAAGATAATAGGACAATTTTTCATTTGGAACAAGTTCTATTTCATTTTCTTTAATAAAGCTTGAGTTATAAGCTCCACAATTTGACCTTTCTGAGCTGCCCTATTTTAGCCTAGTTTGGACATAGGGCAATTTTCTCGATTCACTAGGAGTAAAAGGGATCGTATCTAGATCTAAAATTTTTATGGAATGTTCTCCTATGTGTAAGCTTTGTAAAAAAGCTGGCTTCATTAAATTCCAAGTTGTATAGGGTAAGTTTTGCCCTCAACAACGTCGTCTGCCCAGAATCAAACTCAAAAACCTAGGTTAAATTTCCAAAATTCATATCTCCCTCAATACTAATCCAATGGCCTTATAGTTTATATGGTTGGAAAACCCAAGATGTCTAGTTTCAATAAAAATATTTCATCAAATTTAAACGGTTGTAGGTAGAGCCATGTACTCTGCCATACGGACTATTGTGGGGTTTTGATCTTCCAGCCCCTCACTTTTTCCTACTCTCACCCTTTTTTACTTTTTATTCGATTTGAACACCAAAAATAGCCAACAAACTAGCCAAAGATCATGATATTCACTCAAACACCACATCAAGAAATAAGAAAATAAAAGCCCCAAATAGCCACCCATAACCAAGAAGATAAGCACAAAGTTGAATCTCTACCTCCTTGTATGTGATCTTGCTAGATTTTAGAGTTTAGGTGGGTGGAATCTTGTTAAAACTTGAAGGTTGATGGAGTAGATTGAAGGGAGAAAAGATGAAGGAGGCTGGAAGGGCAAGGAGAAGGCACAATCTGCATAAAATGAGGAGAGAAAAATTTGATTCAAACATTTAATGAGTGGTTGGCTATGTGTGTTGTCATTGGCTGAAATTTTGTGGCCAATTTTTCAGCCATGTCTCCCTTTCTTTGAGGCCTCCGCTGCGCCACCCATAGAGGGTTAAGTGGCTGAGTATTCAGCCTTGACACAATAGAATTTGGGTTTATAATTCTATTGATTTGGTTCTGACAGCTTAAAATACCGAAATATTACCGATTTCCTTTAAATCAGTAAATCGGTGTAAGAAAGTTTCTAGGAAATCTTCTATACTTCTAATCTAATTCTCTCACAACTAATCTCAATTAATTGCTAATTAATTGATCCTAAATAAATATTTAGTCAGATTTAATTAACCTCAATTATTCGATAAAACCCGAACAACTAGGCGAAAAATGATAAAATCCAGTGGATGTTACAAAGAGAACTTAAGAGCTTTCATCCTTTACAAGCCAAACCGCCACCTTCTTCACCAAGGCAGGAGTTTTCTTCATTTTCTTCCTCTCCTTCAAGGATGCCATTTTCAAGCTTAGGTAGTGATCGCTACTCTTTTCTTTTGTTTACTCAAGAAAGCTGGAAGCTTGGTTCCTCTCATGACTAAGATCTCCAAGTGAAAGTTTGAGAAAATCCTTCATGCTCTCATGACCAAAAGTTTCTATTTTTGGTAAAATATGTTCATGCTCTTGGTCATGAGTTAATCTTAATTCTTTGGAAAAGTTTCTTTTTTTTTTTTTTAAGTGCTTCAACGTTTCTATTTTCCATTATTGATGCATGAGATCTTGATGTTTTTGGTGATATTTTGTTTAAAGTTTGTTTCTTTTCTTTATAATCAGCTTATGATTAGAAAAGTTTCACGTTTGCATGTTCTTTATGATTTGAAAAGACTATGAACATCCCAAAAGTATAAAGCTTTGCTTCTTGATGCATGAAAAGTGGCACAAGTTTTGTGTCTTCATAAAGTCTTATTTTGTCTTGTCTTGAAGACAAGAATATAGGTAAAAGTCTAAGCTTTTTGAAATATGAAGCCTTTTGAAGTCATAGAAATGATATCTTTTCACTTCATTTCTTAAAGATTGACTCTTGGACACAAATTCTTTCATGAAGTTTTAAACTTTAATCAAGAAGATAACGTTAAGTCATAAAGTTATAAGTTTGCACTTTAGTCTTGTAAAGGTTGAACCTTGAGATGAATATGTTGGGAAAAGTTTTAAGCTTTAATCAAGAATGTCAATTTTAAGTCATAAAAGTGTTAACTTTTATAAAGAACAAGACTTTCTAATTCTAAAGTTAATGTCTTGTATCATTATTTCATAAAGTAGGAATCTTTTAGACTTTTAAGACAACTTTAAATCATAAAGTTGAGACCTTGATGATCTTAGAATAATTAAAAGTGTCAACTTTTATAAAGGACAAAATTTCTAGTTCTAAAGCTAATATCTTGTAACATTATTTCATAAAGAATGAAACTTCATAACTACTTTATAAAGAATGGTAACTCTTATAATATTTAAGGTAAGATCTTGTTATGTTAGTGTTAAAAGTTTGAAATTGAGTAGATTGCATTACTGTGTTAGTATTCTATCTATAGTTGTATCCATTATATTATATTCTCTTTCTCTTTGATATATATATATATATATATATATATATATATATATATATATATATATATATATATATACGTCAGTTGTATGCAAACACTTCAGCTTATATACAGGTTCCAAAAGAGGATACATAAGTGGGGCCAGTGTACCAAAAAGATATAAGGCCCATGTCAGTAAAAAAAATGGTCCCGTGGGGTCCTTAGAGGATATTTCAAACTAGTTGATATACATATGGCTAAGTCGATGTCCCAATGCTGCACACTACCAAAAGAGGGCCATGCTGTACAATATCACTTGCTACTGGGACCTACTGGGTCAGGTAGCCGTTGGCCATACCAAGCCCGGCTAGGGAGTAGTCAACATTAGGTCCTGAGGAGGAGGATGATGAGCCAGTAGCCTTAAAAGGATCGCTCTAGGAACTGAGCGGAATGTCTGGAACTACGTGCGGAGATGACTCTGGTGGAGGGCTAGCAGAAGCTGCAGGTGTTGTAGGTCTGGAGGTGCTGGAAGGGGTGTGCTACATGTAACGGAACCACAAAATATGGAGCGGTAAGCTCAAAAGCAGGGTGAAATAAAGGAACAACAAAGTTCCTATTGCTAAAAAGATAAAGGCAGAAATGGCAGGAGTCGGCGATGTACAATGAGTCCAACTTGGGGTCATGGTGGAGCTATAAGTCAGGGATCTCAATAAATAGGGTGGCAGTTGAGTCCATTACTAGGGTCTGAGAATGATGTGGAAATACAAAGCGAGATGAGAATTTAAAGAAATTCTTAGTAGGATTCGAGTATGGTATTCAATTGATGTCACATTCATTCTTAGTTGCCTCAGTTTTTATTTAATTATAAAAATATAGGATCAAATTGAACTATCCATATTTAATAAGTTTAAGAAAATGCATGGTCCGAAGCAAGGTTCAATTTTACTTAAGATAGCTTATGAAATAGAATAACTCTAATATAGTGATACATAGAATAATGAACAGAATAAATGAACATATAGTAGTAAGTAAACATAACAGTCAAACTGTAAACAATTTGAAATGACTATTCAATGTGACCATGCAAAACTCATTCTTTAACTTATCTTCGTAAACTTTTCCATTACTTGGTCCCCTGGGAGTTCTTGGCCATTCAGACTCCTAGGTAATAGTCTGCTTTTCAAGATTCCTATATAGGAATGCCGGGTTTACTTTCCCCGACCTCCCCAGCAATCTATTTCCCATAACTTTAATCTGGGGCTGGCTCAATTATTATGGAACTTTCATCATAACTTAACCTTCATGAATTTCTTGCAAATGCACACAGATCTGAATATACATTATAACTCATGCATAGGCTTTACGAAATTTTGGCAGCATAACGAAACGTGTCTGCTTTCCCATGAATAGTGCTAGTACTCAGGAAACCAATTTTTCAGAGAAATCATAACATTTCATTCACAATTCAATCATCAATTTAATAGGAACAATTATTGCATTTAGAATATCGTTGCTGTCTCAGTATATTTATTCAACCCAATTTTTGTGAATCAGGCCATAATTTCCATTTAACTCATCTGGACCTAAATTTTGGATATATTAAAGTGTTATGTGTCTATTTTCTAACCTCTTTAGTCCCATCTAATTTTGATAAATGTAACTCAAGTTATTTAAATTTTATCTCGGCTTGCCCTATAGTTGGTCAGAATTGCACACTTAAGAGTAAAAATCCACTAAAAATCGAAAACCAGATCAAATCATACCAAATTGGTCTTATATTAAAGCTAACAGGACAAGCTTTCATTTACAAAAGTTCCATTTCGTTTGCTTTAGTAGAGCTTGAGTTATAAGCCCCGAGATTTGACCTTCCTGAACTACCCTATTTTGGCCTAGTTTGGATATAGGGAAATTCTTTAAACCATTGGGAGCAAACAGGACCGTATCTAGCTCTAAAATTTTTATGGAATATTCTCCTATGTGTAAACTTTCTAAAAAAGTTAGTTTCATTGAATTCCAAGTCTTATAGGGCAAGTTTTGCCCTGAACAACCAAGTCTGCCTAGAATCAAATTTTAAAACCTAGGTCAATAATTATATATGTATGGAAAACCCTGAATGTCTAGTTTCATATAAAAATGTTTTCACCGAATTTAAATGGCTATATGCGGATCCGTACACTCTGCCGTATGGACTGCCGAAGGGTTTTAATCTCCCAGCCCCTCACTTTTTCCTACTTTCACCCTTTCTTACTTCTTACTCAATTTTAACCTTAAAAATAGCCAATAAACTAGTCAAAGATCATCATATTCATTCAATTATCATATCAAGAAGTGAGAAAATAAAGCCACAATCAGCCACCCACAACCAAAATAACAAGAACAAAATTGAATCTCTACATCCTTTAAGTGTGATTTTGCTAAGTTTGAGCTAAAGTTGATGGAACCTTATCAAAGCTTGAAGGTTTGATGGAGTTAGTTGAGAGGAAAAAGAAGAAGAAGGCTGAAGGAAGGAGAGAAGGTGGCGTAAATTTTACTGAAGGGAAAAGGAAGGAATATGTTATTAAAGCTTTGAGGAAGTAGTTGAAAACTTGCAATTTGATTAGTTGAGAACTTAAAGCTGAATTTGAGCCAACTCCGTTCATCTTATGGCCTTGATGGTGCCACCCATAGGAGATTAAATGGCTGAGTATTCAGCCTTGAGTCATAGGGTTTTGAGTATACAATCCTATTGATTCAGTTCCGATAGTTTAAAATACCGAAATGTTACCGATTTCCTTTAAATCGATAAATTAGTTTAAGAAAGTTTTTATGAAATCTTTTATACTTCTAACCTACTTCCTTCATATCTAAACTCAATTAATTGCTAATTAATTGATCCTAAATAAATATTTAGCCAAATTTTAATTAACTTCAATTATTCGATAAAAATCGAATAATTAGGCAAAAAATTCCAATGGATGTTACATTACCACCCTCCTAAAAAAAAATTTTTGTCCTCAAAATTTAATACCTAAGAATAGTTCAAGATACTCTTTCTTCATGTCTAATTCTAGTTCCTAAGTGTAGTCTTCAGTATCTTCTTTTTCGCATGCTACCTTTACTAACTGCACGATTTTGTTTCGAAATTGCCTGCTACTTCTGTCTACAATCCGTGTTGGTGATATGTGAAAAGTCAGGTCCTCTTTTAACTGTATTGACTCAGGATCTAGGGAGTGTGTAGGGTCAGGTTGATATCTTTTGAGTTGAGAAACATGAAAAATATTGTGAAGGTTTGACAAATGTGGAGTTAAACCGATTCGGCATGCAACTGATCCGATTCACTTCAAGATTTGGAAGGGATCGATAAAGCGAGGACTTAGCTTCTTGACCTTAATGGCTCTGCCTATCCTTATTGTAGGCGTAACCTTCAGAAATACACGGTCTCCTTCTTTAAATTCTAGGGGTTTTCTCCTAGTATCCGCGTAACTTTTCTGATGGCTTTGAGCGGCGAACATCTTACTTCGGATTTTCTTCATCTGCTCGGTGATTTGTCCAACTAAATTAGGCCCCAATAGACTCGATTCTCCTATTTTGCACTAGCATAGTGGAGACTGGCACTTCCATCCGTACATCACTTTGTAAGGAGCCATGCCGATGCTAGCGTGATAACTATTGTTGTATGAAAATTCGGCTAACGGTAAGTATCGATCCCAATTTCCACGTTGCTCCATTATATAGGCTCGTAGCATATCTTCTAAGGTTTGAATTGCCCTTTTTGTTTGACCATTTGTTTGTGGGTGATTTGCCGTGCTTAGGCACAACTTAGTACCGAACGGTTTTTATAGGGCTCCCTAAAACTGTGAGGTGAACCTTGGGTCTCAATCAGAGATAATGGTTGAAGGGGTCCCATGCAACCTTATAATCTCTTGAATGTACAACTACGCCAATTTTTCCAATGGATAATTTGCTCAAATAGGTAGAAAGTGAGCAGATTTGGTTAATCTATCCGCGATAACCCATATGGCATCATATCCTATTGGCGTTCTTGGTAATCCCATTATAAAATGCATGGAGATACTTTCCCACTTCCACTCGGGGATTTCCAGTGGTTGTAGCATCCCGGAGGGTTTTTGATGTTCCGCTTTCACCTTCTGATAGGTCAAACACTTGCTCACGAAGCTCGCCACGTCTGACTTCATGCCTGGCTACCAAAACATTTTCTTGAGGTCTTGATACATTTTAGTATTGCCGGGATGTATGGTAAATTCACTTTTATGTGCTTCCTCCAAGATTCTCCTTCAGAGACCATTTCCCTCAGATACGCACACCCTGTCATGACACTACCATATGCCCTCTCTATCTTGAGCAAAACCCGTTAATTTCCCTGATTGGACGAGATTGATTATACATGGAAAATTGGTATCTTGCTGTTGTGCTTGCCGAATCTATTCCTTAAAGCTACTGGCTATCTTAATTTGGGGTAATTGAATGGCCTTGGGAGTTATAAGGATTCCGAAATTAACATCTCGGAAACTCTCGATAAGCTCTATTTCTTTAATCTTCATCCAGGCTACAATCAGAGACTTCCTACTCAAAGCATCTGCCACAATGTTTGCCTTGCCTGGGTGGTGTTTCAATTCAAATTCTTAGTCCTTAAGAAGTTTTATCTACCTCCGCTCCCTCATATTTGATTCTTTCTGATCAAAGAGGTACTTCAAACTCTTATGATCGGAAAAACCTCAAACCTCACTCCATACAAGTGATGCCTCCATATCTTCAAAGCAAATACTACTACTGCTAATTCGAGATCGTGTGTAGGATAATTCCTTTCATGTGGCTTTGATTGTCGAGAGGCATAAGTGACTATGTTTCCAGTTTGCATCAACACACATCCTAATCCTTGTTTGGAAGCATCACAATAGACCTCAAATGGCCCACGAAGGTTTGGCAAGGCTAACACTGGTGTTGCGGTTAACTTCCTTTTCAAATCTTGAAAACTCTGTTCGCATTCCGGTGTCCATTCAAATGGAACATTCTTCCTAGTTAGCTTGGTCAAGGGCAAGGCTATTCGAGAAAAATCCTTAACGAATTGTCTGTAATATCCAGCTAAGCCCAGAAATTCCTGACTTCAGTGACTGTGGTCGGCCTCTTCCAATTTAGTATTGCGTCTACTTTGCTGGGGTCTACAGAGATTCCCCTCATAGGATACTACATGGCTGAGAAATTTTACTTCTTTCATCCAAAATTCACATTTGGATAATTTAGCATAGGGTTTCTTCTTTCTTAAAATTTGCAGAACTAGCCGCAAATGTTCCGCATGCTCTCGCTCCGTCTTCGAATAGACAAGTATGTTACGGATGAAAACCATTACAAACTTGTCCGGATATAGGTGGAATATCCGATTCATATAATCCATGAATACAGCTGCTGCGTTTGTCAGTCCAAAAGACATCATGGTATACTCATAGTGTTCGTAACGAGTTCGAAAGGCTGTCTTAAGGATATCTTATTCTCGAACTCAAATTTGATAATATCGGAATGCAAATCGATCTTAGAAAATACCGTTGCACCTTATAGTTGGTCCATGAGGTCATCAATCCTTGGCAGTGGATATTTATTCTTAATCATCACTTTATTCAGGTATTGATAATCCATGCATAAACGCATGCTCCCATCTTTCTTTTTGACCAACAAGAATGGAGCTCCCCATGGCGATGCACTTGGTCGTATGAATCTTTTTCCCAAAAGCTCTTCAATCTATCTTTTTAGTTTTGTCAGCGCTCCAGAGGCAACATTCAATATGGAGCTATAGATATAGGTCCTGCACCTGGAACTAACTCGATGGTGAACTCAATTTCTCTTTCAGGAGGGAATTCAAGAATATCCTCTGGAAAAACATCAGGATATTCCTTAACAACTGGGATCTCCTCTAGTTTCTGTTCAACTTCCATCACATTAGCTGACAGGAGGATATATCATTGACTCTTCGACCCGCTATAATTTATTAGTAGAGAGTTCAGATAAAAGTATGTTGAGATTTGGGGTTCAAAAGACGAGATAGAAGAGAATACCACTGTCTTATTGGAACAGTTGAGCATGACTCAATTGACGGAAAGCTAATCCGTGCCCAAAATTATATCAAGTCCAGATAGAGGGAGACAAATCAAATCAGCTGCAAAGGTCCTATTCTCAATTTGAAAAGGAACATTGATGCAAATTTGACTAGTTTTAAAAGGTTCATTGGTAGAAGTAGAAACTAATAAATCATAAGACAATTCAGAAATTGATAATTACAGAACAGCCACACAATCATGAGAAATAAATAAGTGGGAGGCACCCGAATCATAGAGTACAATTAGAGTCTCACAATCCACTTCACAGGTACCTTGCATTAGTCCTTCAGACTTGTCAGCTTCTTCTGTATTCATTGTAAAGACTTATCCTTGACGTTGAGGTCTAGACAGTTGTGGTGGATTCCTGGTTGGACACTTATATAAATTTTGTGGCCTGGCTTGCCACACCCATAGCATACATTCTGGCCTGCCAAACATGGCCGATCACCATGATTCTTACCGCATTTCGTGCAAGTCGGATTCGAAAAAGGATTCTGGGGCTACTTGCCTTTATTGCCCACCAGTTGAAACCTTACTCTGGTGTTGTAAGTTGGGCTTGAATCTTGGGCCCTGCATGCCAACCCCTTCTTGAAGCTACCACCAGATGCCTTAGCTGCGGCCAGTTTCGAGTTGCAATCCTCCATAAGTCGGCATTTATTTACCAATGTGGGGAAATCTCTAATCTCCATTGGCCCTATTGCCATAAGAATATCTTCTCGTAATCCTCCTTCAAATTTGACACATTTCGAAGCTTCATCAGGAATTTTCTGGTAAATTGTAGAAAATTTACACAGCTCTTCAAACCTGGCAATATACTCGGATACCGTTCTATTCCCTTGACGGAGCTGCATAAATTCTAGTTCTTTAGCATTTCAAACAGAAGCAAGAAAGTACTTTTAGTAGAAAATATCTCTAAACACCATCCAGGTGACTGCTGTCTGAGATTCTTTGAATAGTCTTCGTACACCGTTCCACCAAAACTCTGCGTCTACTTCGAGCATATAGCTGGAAAAAGTCACCTTCTAATGATTTGAACAATTCAAGATAGAGAAAATCTTCTCCATAGCCTTGATCCATTCATCAGCCTTATTTGGGTCGTACGCTCCTCGAAAGCTGGGCGGGTTTGCCTTCCTGAACTCAGCAAATTTAAGGTAGTTCAAGTCAGCTCCTAGGCCATGTGGATTTCCTCCACAACTTGCCTTAGGTCGCCTGCCTAATTGATCCATCATCTGGTGAGCTGTTGTGGCCTGTTCTAGCATCGCATGAGCCATCTCTCGTATCATGTCCATGAAATCAGCCGGTTCCTCTTGAGTCAATTCTGTGTGTGGCCTATCTCGCCTTCCGGAAGCCATTAAGTTCTGATTACACAAAACAAAAGTTATTGAGTTAATCAGGCTTAATACTAAGTCTGATGTGCTAGTAAATAACAACTCACACAGTCAAGCACCTCTTACACATGCACATCTATATCTCAACTTGCAGACAAGATTTAGTGCATGCTATCATCGAAAAATACAGAATATGTGCAAAGCATAGTCAATCTAATCCTCAAGCCTTAGTTAGGGCGAACTGCTCTGATACAAAAAATGTAACACCCTACCAATTTAATGTTATGCTTAAGTTATAACATGAAATTGAGTAGATTGAGTTACCGTGTTAGTATTCCGTCTATAGCTGTATCCATTGTATTATATTCTCTTTTTCTTTGATATATATATATATATATATATACCTAAGAAATGGCGTGTTGTATATAGTAAATGTGATCTGTATTATAGAACATAACAAAATTTAATAAAAAGCACAACAAAAAAGATAAAGATAGGTAATATAATGTCAGTTGTATGCATACATATGTTAGAAGCCAATGCTTCAGTTTATATACAGGTTCCAAAAAAGGATACATAAGTGGGGTCGGTGTACCAAAAAGATGTAAGGCCCATGTTAGTCAAAAAAATAGTCCTACGGGGTCCTTAGAGGATATTTCAAACTAGCTAATATACATACGGCTACGTCTATGACCCAATGCTGCACACTGCCAAAAGAGGGCCATGCTGTACAATATGACCTACGGCTAGGACCTACTCGATCAAGTAGCTGTTGGCCATGCCAGGCCTGGCTGGGGAGTAGTTAACATTAAGTCCTGAGGAGGAGGATGATGAGCTGGTAGCCTCAGAAGGATCGCTTTCGAAACTGAGTAGAATGTCTGGAACCACCTGCAGAGGTGAATCTGGCGGAGGGCTAGCAGGAGCTGCAGATGTTGCGGGTGCTGGAGGTGCTGGAGGGGGTGTGCTACATGTAACGGAACAGGAAAGTATAGAGCGGCAGGGTCAAAAGCAGGGTGAAATAAAGGAATAGCAAAATTCCTATTGCTAAAAAGATAGAGGCCGAAATGGCAAGAGCCAGCAATGTACAATAAGTCCAACTCCAGGTCATGGTGGAACTACAGGTCAGGGATCTCAACAAACAGGGTGGCAATCGAGTCCATCACTAGGGTCTGAGAATGATGTGGAAATACAAAGCGAGATGAGAATTTAAAGAAATTCTCAGTAGGATTTGAGTATGGTATTCAATTGACGTCACGTTCATTCTCAGTTGCCTCAGTTTTTATTTAATTATAAGAACATGGGATCAAATTGAACTATCTATATTTACTAAGTTTAAGAAAACGTATGTTCCGAGGCAAGATTCAATTTTACTTAAGACAGCTTAAGAAACAGAATAACTACTAAATAGTGATACACAGAATAATAAGCAGAATAAATGAACATATAGTAGTAAATAAACATAACAGTCAAACTATAAACAATTTGAAATGACTATTCAATGTGATCATGCAAAACTCATTCTTAAACTTATCTTCATAAACATTTCTATTACTTGGTCCCCTGAGAGTTCTTGGCCATTCAGACTCTTGGGTAATAGTCTGCTTTTCAAGATCGAGCTCGTTCCTATACAGGAATGCTGGGTTTACTTTCCATGACCTCCCCACTGATCTATTCTCCATATCTTTAATCTGGGGTTGGCCCAAGTATTATGGAACTTTCATCCTAACTTAACCTTCATGAATTTCTTGCAAATGCACATAGATCTGAATATATATTATAACTCATGCATAGGCTTTACCAAAATTTTGGTAGCATAACGGAATGTGTCTTTTTCTCTATGAATAGTGCCAGTACTTAGGAAACCAATTTTTCAAAGAAATCATAATTTCATTCACAATTCAGTCATCAATTTAATAGGAACAATTGTTGCATTTTGAACATAGTTGCTATCTCACCACATTCATTCAACCCGATTTTTGTGAATTAGGCCATAATTTCCATTTAACTCATCTAGACCTAAATTTTGAATATGTTAAAATGTTATGTGTCTATTTTCTAACCTCTTTGGTCCCATCTAATTTTGGTAAATGTAACTCAAGTTATTTAAGTTTTATCTTGGCTTGCCCTGTGGCTAGCCAAAATTGCACACTGTAAAGTAAAAATCCATTAAAAATCAAAAGCCAGTTCAAATCATAGAAATTTGTCTCATATTAAAGCTAACGGGACAAGCTTTCATTTGCAATAAGTTCCATTTCATTTGCTTTAGTAGAGCTTGAGTTATAAGCCCCGAAATTTGACCTTCCTGAACTGCCCTATTTTGGCCTAGTTTGGACATAGGGCAAATTCTTCGAACCATTAGGAGCAAATGATTGTATCTAACTCTAAAATTTTTGTCGGATGTTCTTCTATATGTAAGCTTTCTAAAAAAGTTAGTTTCATTCAATTTCAAGTCATATAGGGCATGTTTTTTCTAAACAACCTAGTCTGCCTAGAATCAAACTCAAAAACCTAGGTCAAATTTCCAAAATTCATATCTCTCTCAATACTAATCCAATGGCCTTATATTAAATATGTATGGAAAGACCTGAATGTCTAGTTTCATATAAAAATAGTTTCACCAAATTTGAATGGCTGTAGGCAGAGTCGTACACTCTTTCGTATGGACTGTCGAAGGGTTTTAATCTCCCAGCCCCTCACTTCTTCCTACTTTCACCCTTTCTTACTTCTTACTCGATTTTAACCTCAAAAACAGGCAACAAACTAGCCAAAGATCATCATATTTATTCAATCATCACATCAAGAAGTGAGAAAATAAAGCTACAATCAGCCACCCATAACCAAAATAACAAGAACAAAATTGAACCTCTACCTCCTTTAAGTGTGATTTTGCTAAGTTTGAGCTCAAGTTGATGGAACCTTATCAAAGCTTGAAGGTTTGATGGAGTTGGTTGAGAGGAGAAGAGAAGAAGAAGGCTGAAGTAAGGAGAGAAGGTGGCGCAAATTTGGTTGAAGGGAAAAGGAAGGAATATGTTATTAAAGCTTTGAGGAAGTAATTGGAAACTTGCAATTTGATTGGTTGAGAACTTAAGGCTGAATTTCAGCCAACTCCCTTCATCTTGTGGCCTTGGTGGTACCACCCATAGGGGCTTAAATGGCTGAGTATTTAGCCTTGAGTCATAGGGTTTTGAGTATACAATCCTATTGATTCGGTTCTAACAGTTTAAAATACCAAAATCTTATCGATTTCCTTTAATAGCGTGTTTGGTTCTACTTTTGTAGAATTGATTCTAGAGAGAATTGATTTTATAGAATTGATATGAATAGAATTGATTTTGAGATAAAATGATTTATTTTTGGTAGTTCCTCTAAAAATAATTCTAACAGAAAGTAAAAAATTTTCACTTCTCCCAGAATCAATTCTAGAGACAAGAATTGATTCTGGAAATCCAAAACCAAACAACACAAAAAATTGCCAGAAACGATTTTGGCATCCCAAAATCGATTCCAACTTCATCTAACACCCATCCAAACACAGGCTAAATCAGTAAATTAGTTTAAGAAAGTTTCTATGAAATTTTCTATACTTCTAACCAAATTCCCTCATATCTAAACTCAATTAATTGCTAATTAATTGATCCTAAATAAATATTTAGTCGAATTTTAATTTTCAATAAAAACTGAATAATTAGACGAAAAACGATAAGAAAAATTCCGTGGATGTTACGCAAAAACTCAATGAAAGGCCACTGACAGGTCCAGGGAACATAATTGAGCATTTTGGACCTAACTTTCCTTCCAAATTTCTAAATAATGCAATTGAGGTGTCTAATTTTAGCTTAGGAGGAGAAGATTAATATAATCAAAGTTTAGTGAGCTAAATTGTAGGTATATAAGGAAGGAGCTCGAATTCAAAAGGACCTTTTTGAACATTTTTCACTTAGAATTTGAATCAATACATTTTATCTTTTTATCTTTTCTCTTTACGTTCTCTTCTCTTTTCTCTTCTCTTCTATCTCAAACTGTCTTTCTTATCATCTCTGAATTTGTTTTCACCTCCACTTATGGAGGAATAAATTCTCATTTGATCCGAGGATTCAAGGAGGCATTGACATTCTTGATGATTGGTTCATTCAAATTCAATAATTCAATTTGGTTTCCTTTTCTCCTTCTCTTATTCTTGATCTCATTTTGAATTGAAAGTTTTCATTCGAAATTGTTGATTTGGAATTTGATTTTCTCCATACTAATCAGTTGATGTATGTGGTTCAATTGTTGAAGGAGTGTGGATTAGATTCCAGATCTGGAATCTAAGATTAATTGCATTGGCACATGAAATTAATGCAAATCAATTAGGTTCTAGAGGTCTCTGAGCATTAATTGATTATGTGTTAATCAAATTCATGAAGGTTTTCCTGTGAATGTGGATTTGGAGTAATATCTTGTTAAAAAAAAAAAAAATAAACTGCCTATTTAAAATAAAATATGGGTGACAGAGAACTTTTAAAAATTTTCATAGCCTATGCCTTGGGTATTTCCTGTAGTTACGTTTAGAAATACAGTGATAGAGAAATTAAAATTGTTAGACAAAATTTTTGGAAGTGTTTGTGATACCACCAAAAAAAAATAAAAGAGAAAAACAACAAAAGGGACCATGGTGCACCATAAGTGATGTGGTGCACCCTAGGCCCCTCCTTTCTTCCTTCCTCACGTCTAGAGCCTTCTGTGATATGCTTTCCTTCATTTTTTTTCCTATTTCCATCACTTTCTCTCTTTTACTCCTTCAACCTTGTCTCTTGTAACACCCTAATAAACCCATACTACGCTTAAGTCGTATTACGGCGTTTTATTAGTTGTTACTTATGCTCGTGGAAAATTGAACTTCACTTGAAATTAAATTACGCGGAAAATACGGTATGATTTTTTTTTGAAATACGTCGTCGCTTTGCAGCGTTTTGGAAAAGTAAAGCCTTGAGCGAGAAGATAGATAAAGAAAGAGCGTGTCGCATAAGATACATAACCCAATCTCATAAAACAAGAGAAAGATAAATAAATAGTAATTCACAAATACATTGCATTACATAACTAATCATTACATCCATAAGAGTTCATAATATTTATATACATACATATATATAATAGCATTACATCAAAGAAAGCTCATGGTCGTGCCATGACCCAAGTACTAGGTACTAAATACAAACTTCAATGACAAAGCTCCTCTCAAAAAAAGAATATGCGAAGATGTAGAGTGACGGTTGCTATAAGTCCCAAAATAGCTTCGTTTGGCATCCCACATTGTACGTCCGCTCACAGTGTAGGGGGTCCATGCTCCACTCCACCGGATACGCCATCGGATTCTTGTGACGATGTGGAAAAGTAACTAGAGTGAGAAATTGGATTTCTCAGTAGGACTCGAACCCGACACTGAGGTGTCATCATCATCGTCCCAGCCACTTCGGTTTTATAATGAAAACAGTGAGCATGCATAAGGTCCAATTCTTAGATTTTTGAAGACATAGCTATCCGAAGTGGATTCAATTTAAAGTACATATTCTCGTTATGATAACAACATCATGGTATACATAAAAACTTATATGACAATTCATAACATGCATGAACATGTTAAGAGTTTCATTCTTTATTTGGGTCGGACCGAAGTCCCTTTCTTTTCTTAACTTGACTTCCTCTTAAATCCTTTTCTTTCCTTAACTTGACTTATTTTAAGTCCTTTTCTTCTCACCCACTAAACATAAGTGGTAATGAGCTCATACCGTGGCCGTCGCCACCATAAAATTTCAGTACTTACACTAGCTGGGTCATGCCATGCCTCATGTAAGCCCTATCCCCTATACTCACACTAGCTGGGTTATGCCATCCCTCATGTGAGTCTGGGTGAGGGGAACTTACTTTAGGTCACCTTCCCTTTTGAATGATCACGCCCTTAGTTTACTTTATCTTCTTAGTAAGGCTTATGATGCAAAACTATTTTAATTCTTTTTCCACATTTAGGCATTACGTATCGCCGTCCCCAAATGTGGTTCCTTTAATGTATATCATTAAACATCATATCATCAACATATCATCATCATTATATCATATCATCATCATCATATCACTATCATACTCATCATATCATATCATCATTATCATTATCACTATCATAATCATCATATCATATCATCATTATCATTATCATATCATCATCATCATGATCATCATCATATCATGTTCATGTCATCACTATCATCATCATATCATTGTCATCATATTGACACATAGAAGCATACATATCACACAAAGTCTTATGAGCTTAGCTTAGAAAATTTGGTGCAAGTTTTTAATTGAGATCGCCTCTTGCATAAATTCTTTCATTAGGCCTAGGGCCGATCTTATCTATTATCCTCTTTGAAACTTTTTATTTTGAATTATGAAGGTTTTCCAATGCTTAATGTAAGGGTCTTAATGTCTTAAAGCTTATTTCTCATTAACCCTTAACTTTTACCATAACCAGTTTTACTTTTACAGTGGGACAGTAACTTCAAAAATTCACCATAATTTCATCTTTTACTATTTTATTTCGAATTTTGGTATGATTATACTTCTCTGAGTCTATTTTTAAACAAAAGAAACCCCACTCAAAAATTCATTTTGTAGCTTGAGTTATGCACATTTTATTCTGACTATTCAGACTTGAAATTTCATCTCGGGTCAGTGACTTTTAAACATTATTGTGAACTCCTCACAAGGAATCTGTCTAAACTGTTTTATGGTAATGTTCCTCTATGTCTTAGCTTTCTAACAAACTTGGTTCCACTCAAAAATGTTCTGTATAACTTGAGTTATACACGTTTTATTACCTACTGCCCGAACAGAAAGCCATCCGGGAACAGCAGACTTTGAAAATTCATATCTCCCTCGTTTTAAGGCCAAATTTCACGTATTTTATATGTATAAAAAACTCTATGAGTCTATTTTCAATTAAAATTAGCTTCGTTACATTTGGAGTTATATTAAAAGAGTTATTGGTCGCGCCATACAGACTGCCAGAATTTTCCAGTTTCCACGGTTTTGGTTTCAAGGAGTTTTCTTGTAAAAATATTAAGTCTTTTCTCCAAGTGACCATTTTGCATAACCAAACCATCTTTAAACTTTGAGATCTTGGTAAAAATCAATATCTTGAGTTCTAAAAAGTTGGGTTCAACATAACACAAAATGCACAACCAAAGTCATTTCCCAAAAGAAGAGCAAAATCACAAACAACCTCATATAATGAAAGCATGGCCATGAGGCCTTTAGAACAAGCCTTAAAACCACTTAGCTATGGAGATCTTAGGAGTTCTAAAGCTTGAAAAACATAGAAGAAGGAGGGGTTAGAGTCACTACCAAATGTGTTTCTCTTGAAAGCTTGAAGGATGAAGATGGTTGGAGATGGCCTCCTCCTCCTTGAGCTTGATATTGGGGCTAGGTGAGTGTTTGTTTTGCTTCTTCAAGAACCAAAGAGGGTGGTCCTTGAAGGGCTTGTGAGAATGGTGGTGGAAATGAGATGACTTGGAGTAGGAAAGCAAGAAGAACAAGAAGAAGATTAGGAAGAACAAAGAGGGGTTTAGAGAGAGGTGAGAGCTTTGTGGCTTAGTGAGAGAATGAAATTGCAAAAATGAGAGTGTGAGAGGAGAGAGAGAGTGGCATCCCACTCTAATCAATAGGGTGGTTGGATTTTGCTTCTTTTGCAAGCAAGGAGACTAGGAACCATGGGATAAAAGAGAGAGTTGTGTTTGTTTTGAGTCTTGGTGCTTGGGTAAGGACCATTTTGTGTTTCCTCAAGTGGTTAAAAGTATGACCACTCTTGGGATTGGCTTGGGTGGATGAAATCACTCCAAGTGTCGCAATCTTGATGGAGGAGAGTACATCTTTTGGCTTGACTCAAGGAATACTACTAACATAAACTCTTGATCTAAGAGTGCATGATGAGAAGGCAAATAGATGGTTGGATTTTGCTCTTATCCTTGGCCGAAATTTGGTGCATCAATTAGGAGAAATTTTTAAATCTTCAAAGCTATTAGAATTACCTAAGTTGTTAATTCAACTTGATTAGTTAAATTGCTCTTTAACCGATTTCGGTTAATTACACTTTTAAAACGTTTTCCTCTAAAAGAATTGCTCTTATGAATTATGTAATTAGGGTGGAAGAATTAATCTATCTCAATCGATTAATGTAGAACAATTGTCTTGTACTTAATTAATAAGATTAGATTAGCTTAATTAGATTTCTAAGTTATGACTTAATGAGGTTCGAATAATTAGGTTTCAACTAAAACATTTAGTATGTTATGATTAATTATTGACTTGACTCAATTTACTAAGCTTTTGCTCATCGAGATTAGCCGATTAGTCCTCAGTTAATTGTTAACCTTTCTAATTAGCCAGGATCACTGAGCTAATTGGCTTAGACAAAAATTGGGGATGTTACATCTTTCTCTCTCCCTCTTTTACTCTCTCATCTTATCCTTCTCCTTCACCCCACCAGCTACCGTTACACCGCCTATTTCTCTGCCACATAGTGCCTCCCCTTGGTGTTTTCTCTCTGCATCTCTTTGCCTCTCACGTCAGTGTCTCTTTCCTTTTCCTTAAACCTTGTCTTTTCTTTTTGGGATGTTAATAAACATAGGTTGTTCCTCTTTTGGGTGCTTGAAAAAAATTAGACAATCTTTAAGGAATTAAGTTTGATTTATTATGTTAATTTTGGGGATATGGTGAGTGGATTAATAGTTAGAATTTTAATCCTTTGGTTTATGGATAGAGTTATTTAAGTGCTCTAGTGACTAAGGAAATTAATCGAAAAATATGGTAGTAAGCTTTTGATTAAATTTTATTTGTAAGATTAGACAAAGAGAGCAGGAATTTGAAATTTAAACCAAATTTGTGTTGAATTGAAAATAATTGCTTATGTATGATTTCAGATCCCCAAGGAGATCAACCCACGAATTTAACAGCCTCGAGGACGTAGATTGGGCATTTCTTAACACTCTGTGCCTGGACAATGCTTTTATGGCATATGTGTTTAATGCCATTAGTATTGGTTTGCTTTTAAAATATATATAATGTCATTTAAATTTTCACATATGTCTATATATCTTAGTTTACTTAATTAATTGCGTATGTTGTTTTAATTTTGAGAAAAACCAACTCCTATGGTTTTATCGCATGTTGGAAGAATTTATGTGAAAACGGATTTCCTAAATATGAAGGACCAGCTTGGTAAACTATTGTTTGAGTTATTAAATTGAAGTACTGAGTAAATTATGTTTTAGATTTTTTTGAACTTTGTTGAGTATTTCCATTCATCAAAAATTTGATTGATCCTATTGCTCTAGCTTTTATTTGATATATCTTACTTGGTTTTTATACATATATATGGTGGGAGGAATCTCATTTTAATAGTAGTTAGCGGTCACTGATGCTAGCCGTGGTGCACCTTGGTTCGAGCCTAGCTAGCAGGGGTGTTGCTAGCTCAGTGTGTGTGTAAGGCCAACGCACATCGCCGACTTAGTCAAATCTGAAGGGATTAACCCTTATTTGGAAATTCACAGAATTGGAAACCTCCCTACTTTGGTATTCGTATTTGAGAGACATATTTTTGAAATTGCAAGGCAATATTAATTCTATTTATTTTCAGAATTTTCATTTAAATTATGAAATAAAATTTATTCTTTATATACTTGCATAGTTTTATGTTATTCCTTAATTATATTTAGTTCGTGATATTAACTCTTTATTTATGCTCAAATTGTTTTATTTCTAGAGCTTGTCCTCATATGCTATAGTTTCATTATCCCTCACTGAGTCGGTTAGGCTTACCTATTTTCCCTTGCTATTTCAGATCTTAATACTGCACCTGATTCGGTTTCTCCAGCTTCATAGATTACAAACACCTTTTGGCAGCCCTACTACATGTGAGGGCCTTTTGTAGACTTTCATTTTGATATTCTGAATATATGCCACCTTAGAGTCACTTGACGATCCATAGATAGGATCCTGCTGCTTTACATTCTTTTTGGATGGGATATGTGTATTGTAACATCCTCAATTTTCTATCGTGCTAAATTACCTCAATAACCCTAAGTAATCAGGCATTTAATGAGAAATTATGAGATTAAGGTTTAATTAAGGGATTAACGAAGTATTTATGAGTTAACTCTAAGGAGAAAAGCTAAGAAAATGCTTAATTAAGATTAGAGAATCTCTAATTAAGCAAGTCGACCCTTAATGGCTTAATTAAGCGCTAATCACACATAACTACCTTAATCAAGTTTATTTAAGGATAATTAAGCTTAATCACAAGATTGATTTTTGTTAATCATGATCACAGGAGTTAATCACTAATCCTTGCTTAATCATGTTAATTAAGTTGCAAGAGCCCTTAATCACATGATTAAATTCAAATTTAATCAACTAGACAATAAAGTAAAGACTGATGTCACTAAAGTATAAAGCATTAGATAAGAGTGCTTTATGTAAGAGTAAGTATATGATTTGTTCCCCCATCATCCAATTTGTCTCCCTAAATCTTAATTAACACAAAATTAAGAAAATATCTCCCCTATCCACTACATGAAGCTTACAGCCACAACACACTCATGCACACACATTCACCTTTCATTTTTCAACTCTCATTCTCTCTCTTGCTTCCAAATCCTCCAACTTCTCTTTACACGTTCTTCATTTTTCTTCATCTTTTTCTTCCTTTCTCCACCACCACCACCATAACCAAAACTCTCACTTAGTCCTTCAAAGACCACATCTTTTGGTCTTTGAAGAAGAGATCTAAACACTACAAACCTCATTTTCAAGAAAACTTAAGAGCTCTCTTCTTATTCTTCCAAAATCGCCACTACCATCATTAAAGGAGGAGTCTTTTTCATCTTCTTCTTCTGCTTCAAGGATGCCATTTTCAAGCTTAGGTAGTGATCTCTACTCTTTTCTTTTGTTTACTCACGAAAGCTTGAAGCTTGGTTCCTATCATGGCCATGATCTTGAAGTGAAAGCTTAAGGAAAACTCTCATGCTCTTCATGAGCAAAAGTTTCCTTTTTTAGCAAAAAGTGTTCATATTCTTCTTCATGAGTTGTTCTTGATTATTTGAAAGTTTGCTTCTTGAATGCCTTAAAGCTTCTTGATAAGAGTTAGCAACTTAGGATAGGTGATCTTTATGCTTTTTTATGCTTTATTTAGATTTAGACATGCATCATTATTCATGTGAATCTCTCTTGAAATATATGTGATTGAATCTTAGCCTTAGAAGTGATTTAGGCCATGTTTGGTAGCCATAATTGAGCCTCATTGCCTACCCTTTGTCATTGATCCTTAGTCACCCTATTTGAGCCTTAAGGCCTATTCTTGGATTGAACCATATTATGAACTTAATGCCCTTCCTTGCTTTTCTTTGATCCCATGGTTTACCTTAAAGCCTTAACTTCTAAACTCATTTGAATAGGGTAATACCTCCACTACATCAACCTCATGCTTTCTAAAGTCAAAAGTGGAGTAGGTGAATATTTGAAAAAAAATAATAAAGAAAAAGAAAAGGGAAGGAGGAATGAAGAAAAAAAAAATAGAGAAAAGTTGGCAATACAAGAAAAATATAATGCCAAGGTTCAACAAGAAAAGCATGATGGTTACCAAGCAACTATGTTAGGGGTACCCCAGGGAGAATGAATTAGGGGTAAGGGTTCCTTAAGTTGAGGGGATTAATTGAGCTTAAATGACTATTCCATCATACCCCTTACCTTGGCCTACCATCACAAGCTAAGAAAAGTCCTTTTGATCTTTGGCAAAGTGACATTCATATAGAAACAAAGAGAGATGATTGTGGATAGTGTAATGTTTTTTTCTTTTCTTAAACATGGCATAAGCATATGGTGAGTCAATTCTTTGTTGCTTTTCTCTTGTACACACACTTGATCCATTCTTTTGACAATTTGGAGGCACAATTAGATGGTCTTGGTAATCAAACTGATTCTTGGTCACTTTTAAGTTAAGCTATGGAGCAGTAATGAGGAAGTTCATAGGTAATAACATCTACTTTGACTGTTTTGTTTAGTGAATCCCTTTGTTTAAGTCTTTTATTTTTATTTTTTTTCTCTGTTGTTAGTCCTTGTTTTGAGTCTTGCTTGGGGACAAGCAAGTTCTTAAGTTGGGGGTTATGATAATTCCATTTGGTAAGTTATAGTTTTAGTTAGTTTTTATCGAATTTGAGTTATGGTTGTTTAATTTAGCTCTTGTTTTTGTTGCATTTTACTATATAGTTTGGGTTAAGTCGTAATTTTAGTTGGAAGAAGGCAAGCCATGAATTCAGACTCAACACCTTGCGCTATAGCGCAAGCCAGTGTGCTATAGCGTACTGCCGCACAAGGAAGAAAATGCCAACCATTTTTTTTTTTTTTTTGAAATAGAGACAAGACAACTAGAAGACTAGAAAACTAACAATAACTAAAGGAAAATAAGAAGGAGCAAAAAGCAAAAGTACATTCATGGACTTTTTCAATCCCTAGCTTAAAAATTGTGCATAGTTCCCAGTGCACTAAAATAAAATCAAAAAGGGAAAGGAAAGGAAATGAACTCCCCAAATCTAGTCTTCCTCGGACTCCTCAGCTACGTCTTCTTCTTCGTCCTCTGACTCCTCCTGTGCAAAGGCTTCCTCATCAGTGAGATGCTCAAGCTCTGGATCTGCTGGATGTAGAGGTGGTATCGATTGGAGGAGGTCTGGTGACAGCTGCTGCCTTATAAGTGCCTGCAGACCTTGGATGCCTCTATAAATAGAGGAATACTGCTTGCTCGCTCTGTTTTGGAGAGTGGTCTGTGTGCTCCTCATGTCTAGGCGTAGCTTATCAATCTGGGCCTGAAGCTGAAGCCATGGCGGCTGGGATGCATCAGTGTCTTTGACTTGTGGTGGTGGTGGTGATGGTGATGATGCATCTCCCTGTCTCTCAATCTATCGGGTCCTCCTGGTTCTTCAAGTCGTTCTGTTCAGTGTCACAGAGAGGCTCTTATCTGAAATCTTTGGACCTCTGTCCGTCATGCGCTCTGCGGGATCTTCAACCACACCTGCCTGCAGGGCTAATTCAGTGATCAGGGATAGGTAAGGCAAGGAATAGTTGCTGCTCGATATAGTCGTCATCTAATCCTTGATTAACTGCCCCAAGTTCACCTCCCTCTGAGTGATGAGGCAGTACAGTAGCAGACACCTCTCCTTAGTGATATAATGGGTATGCCTGCTAGGCATGAGGTGAGAGAACATAATCTAGGCCCACACTCTGGCAGCTGGATTGAGGTACTTATTCAACAAATGCTTCGGGCCAATAGATGGAGTATCATAATAAGCCCACTCGCGATTTGGCAGGGCAGTGGTCTGAAGAATCTTATCCCAATCTACATTCTGCCTTCTCAATGCAGAGAAATCATCTTGCTAGATATCAGGAGTACGCATGAAGGAGTTGATGCTGGAGAGATGGATGTCTACCCACTGGCCTCTCACCCAGACGTGGCTTTCAGGTTGGTTGGCCCCACTAACCACCATCAGGTTGGCATAGAATTTTCTCACTAAATTGAGACAACCCAATGGTGGCTCATCCAACAAGTTATGCCACCCTCTCCTCTCTATCTCTTCCATATGTGCTCGGAATGTACCCGAACTCAGCTGAACGCCCTTCTCTATCGCCAACTCCCGTTTGTGGAAGGAGGAATTGTACCAATGCTGATAGTTCGCCCTGATAAATCGATGTCTATGAAAGTCTTCCTCGGTATGAGAGGGCTGGGAAGAGGAGGAGGCTCTGGTAGTCTTGGTTCTCTTTCTAGATGCCATGGTCCTGAAAATACAATTAAAACAACCAAAAATCCAAAGGCAACCAGTTAGTAATCAATAAATCATAATAGAATGTTCCAAGATTACGACCCCCAACTTACTTACTGGCACAGTCAGAATTAATCCATAAAAGGAAATAACTCAGAATGCAAGCACTACAATTCCATCTAACATAATAGAGCATAAGCAAGGATTCAGAAAATAATCAATGAGAGTATGGATCCTAAGCACATTCAAATATGGACCATGTCAAGTAAATCTTCCAATCCTATTTTAAAACCCAATTGTCTTAAATCAAATATGCATAAACACCCAAATGACTCATTTCATATTCTCAATGCAGAGCCAAACATTCAATAACTCAAGCCGATAACATAATATAGCAACGATGCTCACAATTGACTCAAGTACTGCGTTTAATCAAATGAAACAACATCAATTCATTCTACCATAACAGAAGCACATGTTGTTTATGATAAATTCAAGGTGAGAACTAAACATGGCAATGTAGGTGTCACATGCAACATCAAAAATCAAAATTGATAGAGTAAGAAGATGCAAAGCAGGTATGGATGACTCTCAACAACTCCCAACAACTCAAGTGAAGCAACTCCTTTCAAAAAAAAAATGGTGAGAGTTCTGCCTCCCACCCAAGAATTCCCAATTCTATGAATTAGGGTTTAATTGGAGAAAAACTAGCGGTTATGATGGAGAAATAGGTGAATATGTGAGGGGTAAGGGCGGTTTTGAGGTGAAGAATGAATTTGAGTGGAAGGAATTGAGTGGGAGAGTGAGTGATTATGTTTGGGTGTGTGAGGGAGTGAGAAGAGAAGAGAACTATAGGTGTATGTGTTTGTGTTTGTGCTGCAGCTAAGCTGCAGCGCGATATTTGAATCTGTCATGAAATTAGGCTTGCACTATAGTGCAAGGTAGCGCGCTATAGCACAACTAAAATATCCTTTGGTGCATCACTAAAACGGGCTTGCGCTATAGCGCAACATGTCGTGCTATAGCGCACCCAAATGTTCTCTTCACTTTCTGCAGACGCAGGTTTGCACTGTAGTGCAAGGCACCGTGCTATAGCACAACCAAAATTTTCAAAATGCATACTTCCTTCGATAGCGGGCTATAGTGCGCTGTTGCTGCTGCAACTTCTGCATTTCCTCTATTGTACGCCCAATTTCATCACTTCCTCCACCTATGAACTTCCTAATTGCTCCATGAACCTAAAAAGAAAACAAAACAAACCAAACTTGAATAAATTAAATTGATTCTAAACAAAAGTATACCCAAATAAAAAAAGATAACAATAATAAAAAAAACTAAAATGATCCTAAATAAGAAAAATTAAAAGAAATCAAAGAAAAGTTAGGAAAAGTCGAGTTCTTTCCCAACAAGCACTTTGATTTAATGTCCCTAAGTTGGACATGACTCTATTTATCAACATGGATCAGAGAGAAGTGCTAAAGCCTTGAGTTTATCATAGCTTCCATCAACATATGGCTTTAACCTTTGGCCATTGACTTTAAATGTGCCTTTGGTAGGATGTGTGACCTCAATGGCTCCAAAAGGGGGTACTTTAGTGATCTCAAAAGGTCCTGACCACCTTGATCTCAGCTTCCCAGGAAATAGCTTCAATTTAGAATTGAATAGTAGGACTTTCTGACCTATGTGGAAGTTTCTTCTCAGTATATTCCTATCATGCCACTTCTTGGTTTTCTCCTTATAGAGCTTGGCATTTTTATAAGCTTCCTGTCTAAACTCATCCAACTCATTAAGTTGTAGCATTCTTTTCTCACTTGCCTCCTTGAGATCAAAATTGAGCAGTTTTGTTGCCTAATATGCCTTGTGCTCCAACTCAACTAGCAAGTGACAAGCCTTCTCAAAGACCAATCTATATGGAAACATCCCGATGGGAGCCTTGAAAGCTATCCTGTAAGCCCAAAGAGCGTCATCCAACTTAACTGACCAATCTTTCCTTGAGGAATTAATAGTCTTCTCAAGGATTCTCTTCAACTCTCTATTGGACACCTCCACTTGGCCACTTATCTGAGGGTGGTAGGGAGTGGTAACCTTGTGATTTGCACCATATTTAGCAAGAAGGGCTTCAAATTGATGGTTGCAGAAGTGTGTGCCTCCATCATTGATTACTGCTCTTGGGGTGCCAAATCTTGAGAAAATATTCTTCTTTAGAAACTTTGTGATGACCCGGATATCGTTAGTAGGAGATGCCATGGCTTCCACCTATTTGGACACATAGTCAACTGCTACCAACACATATTTGTTGCCAAAGGAAGTGGGAAAGGGGCCCATGAAGTCAATACCCCAAACATCAAATAGCTTAACCACCAAGATGTTATTCAATGGCATCTCATGCTTCCTAGAAATATTCCAAGTCCTTTGGCATTCATTACACCTTCTCACATAGTCATTGGCATTTCTGAAAATAGTGGGCCAATAGAACCCACGCTGGAGGACCTTAGCAGCTGTTTGAGTGGCTCCGAAATGGCCTCTAACTGGTGATGTGTGACAATGGTAAAGAATGCTAGCCACTTCTTCTTGAAGGACACATCTTCTAATAATCTGATTTGAGTAGTGTTTATAAAGGAATGGCTCCTCCCAGAAATAGTATTTTAGGTCAGAAAAGATTTTCCTTTTCTGGGAGTGTGAGAGGTCCTCAGGTAGAATTCTCTTCACTAGGTAATTGGCATAGTCTGCAAACCATGGTGCTACTTGTGCTACCCATAGTTGCTCATCAAGAAATGTTTCTCTAATCTCTTCCTCCTCATGCAGAAATGAGGAGGTCAGTCTAGACAGGTGGTCAGCTACCAGGTTCTCTGCTTCCTTTTTATCTCTGATCTCCAAATCAAATTCTTGAAGCAGTAGAATCCATCTAAGGAGCCTAGGCTTGGCATCTTTCTTATCCAACAAGAACTTCAGGGCTGCATGGTCTGTGTAGACAATCACCTTAGCACCTATCAAATAAGAATAGAATTTGTCAAAAGCAAAAACAACAGCCAAAAGTTCTTTTTTAGTGGTAGCATAATTAAGTTGTGCATTATTCAAAGTTCTACTGGCATAATAAATAACATGCAACAACTTATTCTTCCTTTGTCCTAAAACAGCACCTATGGCATAATCAATAGCATCACACATGAGCTCAAATGGCAAATCCCAATTAGGTGCAACAAGAATGGGAGCTGAAACTAATTTGTTCTTCAAAAGTTCAAAGGCATGCAAGCATTCATTATCAAAATTAAAAGGAACATCCCTAACTAACAAATTACTCAAAGGCTTAGCAATTTTAGAGAAATTCCTAATAAATCTCCTATAGAATCCAGCATGGCCTAAGAAACTTCTAAGTCCCTTCATGTTGGTTGGTGGAGGTAACTTCTTAATGACTTCAATTTTGGCTTTATCCACTTCAATTCCTTTAGCTGAGATCCGATGTCCAAGAAATATGCCTTCCTGCACCATAAAATGACACTTCTCCCAATTCAAAACAAGGTTAGTTTCCTGACATCGTTTCAAAACCAAAGATAAATGATACAAGCAATCATCAAAAGAAGAACCAAAAACTAAAAAATCATCCATAAAAACCTTTATAAACCTCTCCACCATATCATGGAAAATAGCCAGCATGCATCTCTAGAAGGTGGCTGGGGCATTGCACAAACCAAGTGGCATTCTCCTATATGCAAATGTCCCATATGGGCAGGTGAATGTAGTCTTCTTCCGATCCTCTGGGGCAATGTATATCTGGTTGTAACTAGAGTAGCCATCTAAGAAGCAATAATAAGTATAGCCTGCTATCTTCTCCAACATCTGGTCCATGAAGGGTAGTGGGAAATGGTCCTTGCGGGTGGCATCATTAAGCTTTCGGTAATCAATACACATCCTCCACCTGATGACCGTACGAGTTGGAATGAGCTCATTATTCTCATTTTTCACCACTGTAATTCCTCCTTTCTTGGGTACCACCTAAACTGGGCTCGCCCAAACACTGTATGAAATGGGATATATGATCCCTGCATCTATGAGCTTCACCACTTCCTTTTTCACAGCCTCTTTTCATGGTTGGGTTCAGCCTCCTCTATGGTTGGACTAGTGGCTTGAAATCATCTTCCATGAAGATTTTATGCATGCAAAAGGTGGGACTGATTCCCCTCAAGTTTGAAATCTACCACCCAGTAGCTGTTTTATAATCTCTTAGTACCCTTAGCAACTTATCTTCTTCTACACTACTCAGTGAGGCACTAATAATAATAGGATATATGTCACCCTCACCAAGGAATGCATATCTCAGATGGATAGGAAGTTGCTTGAGCTCCAGTTTTGGTGGCTCCTCACTCATTGGTTGTAGTTCCTTATCCCATGTTATAGTGTCAGAAAAAGGCTAGGAAATTATTGGTTGAGCTTCCAAAAGTTCATGGCATAGCTGCAAGTTGCTGTCCTCCAATTCTTCTACCATCTTAGAGTTTACGAGTATGCCTCTAAGGGAATGGTGGTGGAAACAGCTCCAAAGGAAGAAGTCACCACCTCTTAACGACATCAACTCTAAGGCACGAATCAGCTTCCAAGGGAAAATTAGTTGAATCAAAAACATTGAAGGTGACTTTTTCATCTTGTACCCGCAACTCTAACTTTCCCTCTTAGACATCTATGAAAGCTCTCCCAGTGGCTAAGAAAGGTCTCCCAAGAATGAGGGGTACTTACCTATCTTCCTCCATGTCAAGCACTGCAAAATCCACTGGGAATATGAGCTTATCCACCTTTACTAGAACATCCTCAATAATGCCTATTGGATGCTTGATTGATCTATCAGCCAACTGTAGAGACATCATGGTAGGCTTGACTTCTCCAACTCCAAGCTTTCTGAAAATAGACAAAGGCATTAAATTAATACTGGCACCAAGATCACAAAGATCTTTATTGAAATAAACATCACAAATGACACATGGAATAGTAAAACTCCCTGGATCCTTAAGCTTGGGAGGCAGCTTGTTCTGTAAGATGGCACTACACTCTTTAGTAAGTAGGACAGTCTCATCATCTCTGATTTTTCTCTTTTGAGAGAGGATTTCCTTCATAAACTTAGCATAACTAGGCATCTGGGTCAATGCTTCCACGAAGGGTATATAATTTGCAACTTCTTGAATACTTGCAAAAACTTTTCAAATTGTTTATCTTGCTGCTCTTTCTTCAATTACTTCACCCTCTGTGGATAGGGAATGGGAGAGTCATAGGCGGGTGGTGCCACATACTTTGGCGTCTTTTCTTTTTCTCCTACACCTTTGCTATGCCTCATAGGAATCTCATATTTATTCCCTTTTGTAGTTTGCACTTCAGTCTCAGCAGGTTGCTCTTCTTCCACTTTTGGCATCTCAGGTTCTTCTAGTTCCTTGCCACTTCGCAGGGTAATTGTCTTAACTTGCTCTCTTGGATTTTTCACTGTATTGCTAGGCAAAGTACCCTGTGGTCTTTCAGCTAGTTGTTAGGATATCTGCCCCAACTGAGTTTCAAGGTTTCTAGTGTAAGCCTCCTGGTACTTGAACTATGCTTCAATTCTGTCCACAAAATTAGAATGAGTCTGCATGAATTGTTGGAACATTTCCTCCAAGTTAGACTTCTTCTCTTAGACAGGTGGGTTGTATGAGTGCCTGGGAGCACCCTGATTCCCACGGAACTGACTGGAATGACCATAGTCTCTGTATCCAGGAGCATAGCTGGTGGAATGGAAATTGTGCCTCTAACTATTCATATAATTGACTTGATCATCAGAAGTAGGCTCTGTGGCATATTCTCCATTAGAATGATTCCCTTGGCAGAAGTCACACCACAGGATTGGTGCTGGGGAAGTGGTATTGAGCATATCTAATTGCCTCTGAATGGCTGTATTTTGGATAGAGAGAGCTTGCATTTGGGCCAAAAGGGCAATGGTAGTGTCAATTTCCAAAACTCCCCTCTTCTAAGTTCTCTCACTAGGTCTCTGGTAATTATTGCTAGCCATTGTTTCAAATAGCTCCCACAACTGCTCTGGTGTCTTATTAATTAGAGAGCCGCCAACTGTTGTATCAACCATGATTTGGGTGGACATAAGGAGACCATTGTAGAATGTTTGGATTTGTATCCAAAGCGGGATGCCGTGATGTGGACACTTGCCCAATAATTTCTTATACCTCTCCCATGACTCATAGAAGGATTCTCCATCTGCTTGGGTGAAGAAAGTGATGTCATTCCTCATCTTAGCAGACTTGGCAAGAGGAAAGTACTTCTCCAAGAATTTCCTGGCCACCATATCCCAGTAGTGAGAATACCTTGTGGTAGAAACTTTAACCAAGCTTTGGCTTTGTCCCTTAATGAAAAATGGAACAGCCTCAACCGAATAGCATCTTCTATGGCACTATTAATTTTTATGGTGTCACAGATTTCCAGGAAGTTGCTAAGGTGTTTGTTTGGATCCTCACTAGGTAGTCCAGCAAACTAGCAGTTTTGTTGCACAAACTGAATGAGTGATGTTTTCAGCTCGAAGTTGTTTGCTTGGACAGGCGGTCTCATAATACTTGATGAGCACCTTTCAGGAGTGGGTGCCAAGTAGTCCTTCATGACTCTATCATCATGCTCATTTTCATTGGCCATGGTAACTTCAGGCACTTCTTCAATTGTTCTCCGTGCTTTCCTGAGTTGATGCAAGTCTTCAATAGATTAGCTCCTTCGCATAAACTGCAAAAACGGAACACAAGAATAGGTGAACAAAATAACAAGGCTAAATAGAAATAAATAACAAAAATAAAATAAAATATCCAATCTAGTATCCCATCAACTAAGAATGATGTTGATACTATCCCCGGCAACGGCACCAAAAACTTGATGCGACTCCGGCAAGTATATCGGATCGTACAAGTAATAAAGTGATAAGTAAAGTATCGTTCCCACGAAGATAGACCAAATACCAAAATAGTCTAAGGCAATACTGATGAGGAAATTAAAATAAAAAGAAAAAGTTCATAAATACGAAAAATAGTAACTAGGACGGATGCAAGAACTATTGACTATATGCAATGGAATGAATGCTAGGGCTAATTAATGTTAGACGCCTTGCTTATGAATTTCTATTAATCCATTCTATCCTAATTGACTCACGGTCGGTTCCCCTTAATTTATTTCTAGCCTCTCTCGAAGTCAAGTATACTCTTTTATCCTAAATTGATTGCCTAATCTCTTAGCATAAACTAATCCAGGAAAAGGTTGAAGTTCTATAGGTTCCTATGTTGACCACATGAACCACGTTTGTCTATCTCTAGTTTTAGCTCAGCTCACGGTGTTTATGTTAAGAAGCTTTGTTTACAAACCCTATCTCTAGTTATTGCAAACCAATGAATCGATTGAATGGTGGCCAATCACCCAAAAGCATTAAGCGCAAACAAAAACACTAAGCAATTGAAATAGAAACAAGATTAACATTAATCTATGAAGAAATTTGTCATAAAAAAGGGTCCATTAACGCCCTAGCAAGAGAAATTTAGTTCATATCTAAAGAAAAGAAACCAATAACAAAGTAAAAAGGCAAGGAAATAGAAAAACAAAAAACCATGGAGAATTCTGGGTAGAAACAAGGAATTCAGAAAAATTTGGATCTCTCCGTGTTGATGATTAAGCGTCGAAATCCTTGAATCTTCACCTTCAATCTCTCTGAGAAAGTTTTCTGCCCTGGAAAGTGTGTAAAGTGTCTGGGGATGCCTTTGTGATTTGTGCGACCTCCTTTTTATAGTGCATTGATCCCCCCTTTTAATTTTTAGCTCGAACGGATAATCTGATGCAATTCTTGGCTTATTTGCGAAATATGGTGGCGCGCTATAGCGCTTTGGGTTGTGCTATTTTGTAGCAAAAATTATTGACAGAGTCTGCTAATACGGCGGTGCGCTATAGCGCTCTTGGTTGCACTATAGTGCAACTTATAAACCTTGGGAATTTGACAAGATGGGAGCGTGCTATAGCATGCTTGGTTGTGCTATAGCGCAATATGAATGTGGCATTTTCTTCCGTGTGCGGTAGTGCGCTGTAGAGCATTGGCTTGCACTATAGCGCAAGGTGTTAAGTCTGAATTCATGGCTTGGTCTCTTCTAACTTCTTTTGGGCCCACTTGCATCCAAAATAAATCAAATAAAACCAAAATAAGTATCCAAACAAATAACAGAAAATAATAAAAGGCTTAAATTACGAATTAACCCAAACTACATACTAAAATGCAACAAAAACAAGAGCTAAATTAAACAACCATAACTCAAATTCAATAAAAACTAACTAAAAATATAACTCACCAAATGGAGTTATCACTTCTATTTTTCTTTCTTGATGCATGAGATCTTGATGTTTCTTGTGAGTTGTTTGAAAAAGAATGATGTTCTTGGTGGTATTTTGTTTAAAGTTTGTTCATTTTCTTATGATAACTTATGATTAGAAAAGTTTCATCTTTACATGTTTTTCATGACTTGATAAGACTATGAATATTTCAAAAGTATAGCGCTTTAAAAGTTTGCTTCTTGATGCATGAAAAGTGGCGCTCTTTTATGGGTGTCACATGGTTCCATTTTGTTCTTTTTAAAGACAAGAATATGTGTAAAGGTCTAATATTGTTGGAACATGAAGCCTTTTAAGTCATAAAAATGAAAACTTGTCACCTTATGTCTTAAAAATGGAATCTTGAAGACAAAACCTTTCATAAAGTTTCAAACTTTAGTCAAGAATGAAATTTTAAGCCATAAAAGGGTTGACTTGCAACTTTTAATTTATAAAGTTTGTATCTTCAGCCAAATAATGCATAAAGTGTTAACTTTTATAAAGAACAAGACTTTCTAACTCTAAAGCTAATGTCTTGTATCATTATTTCATAAAGTAGGAATCTTTTAGATCTTAAGACAACTTTCAGTCGTAAAGTTGAGACTTTGATAGTCTTAGAATAATTAAAAGCGTTAACTTTCATAAAGAACAAGACTTTTAAGTTGAAAAGCTAGTATCTTGTATCATTATTTCATAAAAAGTCAATCTTTAAGACAAGAGCATAATTTTAGAGGCATCTACTTTCTTAAATAATGAAACTTTATAATTACTTTGCAAAGAATGATAACTTTTATAACATTAAAGGTAAAATCTTGTTATGTTAATGATAAAAGTCTAAAATTTTGCAACCTGGATAAGTTAAAAATCATCCTTGGTGATTAGTGAATATGGTGTTGTTAGGTTCATGAGTGTGGTTTTGCATTGTCATGAGCCAAGGACTAGAGGGATCTCGAAATCCTTTGGAACATAAGTATGATTAGGGCTTCTGAGCATACCATGAACCTAGGAATCGCTAAGTGCACTACTTAAGGAAAGGAAATAATTATCTAAGTGTTTCATAAGACATGAACTCAAGTAAAAAGTAATTTCATATAAGGACTAAGCAACTAAAAGACTATGTACACACTTATTTTATCTATATAATCCTCTCATAGGTAACCACGGGAAATCATATGATGGCTCATAAGACTTTCCATAGAGAATAACATAACTATAAATCCCTTTAGGGTATGGATATATGACGCCATTAGGCATGATATATGACAAGTTGACTGGGCATTGTCACATGATTGAATGATTGGTGTGATGATATGAGATGGATATAATGGACTATTGGTTAAAAGTTTATGATTGACATTTTGGGAAAGCTCCGGTCTAGCTGTCATGCTGCCAAATTTCTGTCAAAATTATGGACTTGGTCATATCATTGCATGTGTCTTGTCAAACAAGTATTATGCATGTAAAGTATAATGATAAGAAAAGAAAGAATATGATATAACCCTTCAATCACTTCAATTAGTACTACATGATGACGGTCATGGAATGAACTGATGTCCAAAAGCAGTCTATTTGAAAGGAAAAGTAAAGAATGTTAAGCACGTGCTAAGAATGAAAGTAAAGTTAAAGTAAACCATGGTTAAGTCTATGAGGTTGCATGTCAGTGCATGTATCTATATTGTCCATATGCATTATGAATGTTTATTTCATGCTTTCATATGTATGTTTATTTATGATGATATGATATGACGTTAAGTTTAAAAGCAACCCGCTTTGAGACTTACGTTTTCAAAATTATTAAAATTGAACCTATGCATGTCCAGTATTTTTATGATTACACCTGAATTGGCTGGGACAATGACGATGATAAAGTGTTTGTCTAGTCGCAATCCTACTGAGAAATCTAGTATTTTTAACTCCTATGTTTCCGTGTTGTCTTCAGAGGATGCTAGCATCGGGCACAATGGTGATCTTCATTAAGTCTCCAGTATGGCATCGGTGCTTTGACCCAGTGCTAAATGCCTCTGTGATGTCTGTGAGCGCAATTATGAGGGTCTACATCTTCCACAATCATTCGTTTCAGGTGCCAATTTTGAGCTCGTTCTTTTGCCCACATCAGCCATATGATGAAGTGACCCTGGATGATAATCGTCCCTACTTTTAGCCGTCGAGCTACCCTACTGATGGAGAGTCTAACTTGGATACCCGCCTGACCCCAACTGTTTCTTTGGATTCCGATCCTTCGGAGCCATCCTACTGGAGCTATTATATGGAGTGTGACCCCTCTGAGCCTTCTTACCCATCAGTGATTTACTTGATTTCCAATTCGTTTTCTTCTTCATCAGCTCTTCGTCACACACCACCCTCGATTCATGGTCGCGGGTTCATTCGTTCCCACCTTGTGCCCTATGGATGTGGCAATGTTGCTCCTAATGGTTTTGGGAACAGTTTCCTCCTCCCCAATGAGTGACGTGGTAAGTGCATATGGAGCTGAGTGCGAGGATAGCCCTTTTTAGTTGTAGCCATAAGGTTATTATTTTCTTTTGGCATGTATGGATGGATGAGATTTCTTATGTATTTCTTTTCCAGATGTATTTGTTAGGTTTCTTTTGTAGGGTTGACAATAGATATCAGACCCATTATTATCTTTATGTTTGACTCTTGGCATTACTATTACTATTATTATATTAACTATGATGGCCATGAAATGGATGTTATATTTACCTACGATATTTGTTATTCTTGTCGCTTCTATTTATTTTATTCGCATTGCTTATTAAGATAGATACGTTTGCCTTTACATGTTCACGATGTGTTCATGGCCTTAATTTTCAAAATGATTTACTCATGTTCTCATCGCTCGAAAAAAAAATTTACCCCTGTTTTCATTTATAAAGTAATTTCAAAAGGTAATATTAGTTCTGTGAGCACAAATAACAGCTAATAATTCCATAATATAACTTAAGTATAGCATGGGACTATTAGGTGTTACATGTATAGGAATTCTTTTATTTTGTAAAACATGTTTCCTGCACACTTGTGTTGTTATGGATGTGTATATATATAAATATGTGTAAGTAAATAGACATAAATATATTGCTACTATATGAATGAATGCCTAGTGCACGTGCGTGTGTGTGTGTGTGTGTGTGTGTGTATTAATTGAGAGTGCTTTGAGAGCCTCAAATAATATATATGTTGGTTGACTGTTGGAAAAAGTTTAGCTTTTATAGGGAAGCTAGAAAAATAGAGGAAATTCTGTCCATTTTTCACGGAAATTTGGGGTTGAAGGCTTGCTGGAGGTTTGTCACCTCCAAGCGTAGGCCATCACTCAGTGTGGGTCGTGACATTTGGATTGAGGTTACTTTCAAATCCAAGTCTAATCATTGATTTGGAATGTTGATATATAGTTAGATTTCGATGATTAAGTGTTAATTGTTTTCTTTTGATTCTTGGATTGGATTTTTTAATTTTGTTTTAAATATTCTTGCACACACAGTGTTTGATGATAAACCCCCTGAATTTATGATCATATAGTATCATCAAAAAAAATTTTCATTTTGAACCAAGTTGTTCGATTTTTATCAAATAATTGAGATTAATTAGTATTGGATTAAGTATTTAGTTAAAGCCAATTAAGTATCATTTAGAGAGATTAGATTTGAGGAAATTAGATTAGAAACATAAGAAACCTCATAGGATTTTTTCAAAACCGATTTACCGATTTAAAAGAAATAGGTAAGATTTCGGTATTTTAAATTGTCGAAAATGAATTGATAGAAATTATACTTTAAGAACCTTTGGATGGATGGCCAAGATTCAGCCAGCACACCCTTACAAGAGGCACCACAAATAGCCCTAAAGAGGGCAGCAAGTCAAGTTTGAATGAGTATTGAAATCCACCAATCATAGGCTAGCTTCTTTCAAAAGTTTCGAAATATTTCCTTCCTTCCCCTTAGAATTTTGGCCACTACTGAACCCTCATCATTTTTCTTCTATTCTAACTCATCTTCACTCCATCTGCATTAACTCTTCAAGCTTCACCAAGATTTCTTCAATCTAAGACACAAATCCAACAAGATTTCACCTAAGAGAGGTAGGAATTTCAACTTCTCTTCTTATTTTCTTGAACTAGGACTAATTGGGGCTCCACTTTCTTTCATGATTTTGATGTTATCTTGAGTAGAGATGATGAGTTAGGGTTGATTTTGTATGTATGATATGATTTGAATTGCAGTTGGAATGGAAGAACTTGAAGATAGAAAGAAGCAAGGTACTATTAGGTTAAAAATCCTACGGCGTCCGTACCTTTTGTCTTGTACGGACCAGAATCCAGCATCAAAACTTGATGGATCTATTTTTACATGAAACTAGACACTTAGAGCTTTCCAACCTATAAATTATAATACATTGGAGAGTATTGAGTGAGTTATGAATTTTTAAAGTTTAGCTTGAAATTCTAGGTACTCTCCTAGGCAGTATGAGTTAAGAAGGGTATAACTTACCCTACATAACTCTAAATTGAGTGCAACTAACTCCGTTTGAAAGATAACATGTAGGGGAACGTTCCACAAAAATTTCAAAGTTAGATTCATTCCCATTTATTCCCAGCAATTTGATGAAGTTGCTCTAAGTCTAAACTAGACTAGAACAGTGCAGTCCAAGAGAGTCAACTTGCGGGGTTTATAACTCAAGAAATACTTATGTAATTGAGGTGCAGATGCTTCATTAAAAAGCTTGTCTTGTTAGCTTTAATTTGGTGTAGTTTTCATGTGATTTCACCTAGGTTTCTAGTTTTAGTGATTTTCTACTTTTAAGCATGCAATTCTAGCCAAAAGTAGGACACACTAAGATAAAATTTAAATAACTTGAGTTACACAAGTCAAAATGTGATGAGACTAAAAGGGTTGAAAACTAGACATATAGAACTATAACATATTCAAAATTCAGGTCTACATGAGTTGAATAGAAATAATGATGAATTTCACAAAACTCAGGTAGAAGAGAGAAGAATAAGCAGAAAACTCTATTGATATTTCAATTGATTTTGGCACACCACATGATTGATATTGCTGTTATAAGCTTGCTTTTCTATCTTGATTTGAATGCTTGATTCATTCTACTGGTAGCCTAGCACTATTCATGGGGAAGCAGACTCGATCCATTATGCTACCGAAATTTCAGCAAGGAATTCATATACTATATGAAATATTTGTATGAACATATGATGCTCAAGAAGGATAATGTTAGTTGTGAAATGCAATTTATGAAGATTATAAAGGATTCCATATTACTTGGGCTAGCCTCTGAATAAGTTTAAGGGGAATGGATTAGTGGGAAAGTCGAGGAAAGTAAACTCGGGAATCCTGTATAGAAACGAGCTCGGTCCTGAAAAGCAAACTATTACCCAGGAGTATATGGCCAAAGACTTCCAGGGGACCAAGAGTGGAAAATATAAGTTGCATAAGTTGAAAGCTTCCAAAGACTACATGCATTTTTCATTTCACATATATATGCTCCATTTATTAGTTTCTAAGTTAAAGACATATTCACATATATATTCCTCGGGTTATATTACTGTTTATCTATGGTTACTATTTCATGCTATGTTCACGTGCCTGTTCAAATATACTTTCATTGCTCTAATTTAAAATCAAGTTTTGTTTCGGGTTATATTTTCTACAAGTCAAATTAAGCTGAATATTACTATTATATTGTATCATTTAAAAATTAAGAAAAACCCAAACAACTGGGAATGACGGCGATGATAGACGTGTGTAGAATTAGAATTCCTACTAAGAATTTCTTTAAATTCTCACCCTACTGTATTTTTCCACATCATTCTTAGATCATGGAGAACGCAGCAACAGGCATCCTTTACATTGAGTTCCCTGACCCTTACATCCACCTTTATCCATTTCTAGACTCCATATACATATCAGGTAGTTGCCGGTTTCGCTTTTATTTCTTTTTCCTTAGAGATTTTGTCGTGCCACTTATGCACCCACTATTTGACCCTTCCGTTCCTTATATTGCCATCCTATTCTACATGGCACACCCATTCCCACCTCCAAAGAAGAAAGATAATGACTCGGCACCACCAGTGGCATCACCTTCGCAGGCTCCCTTCATTTCATTTTTTGAGGAGGAGGACCCATCTGAGGCAGTGAGCTCATCTTTGTCATCTTCTGCACCCAGCGGTGGCTATGCTCCGGCAGACGCCGGCATGGCAAATGGATTCCTTTCTTCAGAATCCACCTAGGGAGCCTATGTAGTGATGTAGAAGGAGATGTATAGAGTGGCTCTTTGTTGCCAGTTTGGGCCATAGGTAGAGGTTTAGTGGATAAGGATAGCATATGAAATGTCCTGTGGGGACCATATAGGGTTTGTTTTATAGAGACAGGCCGGATTATTTTGTTTTAGTGGCTTCATTTTCTATACCCTGTACTATTTATGTTTTTTTCTTTTTTGTAAACTCTAAAAACTGACATCTATGTATGTGTGTGTGTGTGTGTGCGTGTATATGATGTAGTACAGTAGTTCTGCTCTGTTGATTCCATCATTTCTTTCTGTTACAACGTTAACCCATTATTTATTCTATAGGCAAAAGAAATAAATAAATGAACAGTTAACTCTATATGGGTAGTTAACATTGAATTGGAAACGAAATTTAATTAGATCACAACACGTAATAATTTATCAAGTAATATGTTATGACTTAAGCATAGTATTTTGTCTGGTAAGGTGTTACATTTTTGGTATCAGAGTAGTTCATCCTAATATAGGCCTGAGGATTGGACTGACTATACTTCGTATATAATCTGTGTTTCTTAGATATTATCATGCACTGAGTCCTGTCCATTTGGATAGGATGCATGTGAGGGAATTGCCTGACCGTATGCTGTTGTTTACTAGCATATTGGACTTAGTATTGAGCCTGATCAACTCAATAACTTTTGTTATGTGCGTTCAGAACTTGATGGCTTCCGGAAGACGGGATAGGCCACGAATGGATTCAGCCTAGGAGGAATCTGCTGAGTTTATGGACATGATATGGAAGATGGCATATGCCATGCACGAACAAGCAATTGCGGCAATGTAGATGATGGATCAATTAGGAAGGCAGCGTAAGGTTGGTTGTGGAGGGAATTCTAATGGTCTAGTAGTGGACCTAGAGTACCTCAAATTTGCCGAGTTCAGAAAAGCTAACCTACCCAGCTTCAGAGGAGCCTTTGATCCTGATAAAGCCGATGAGTGGGTCAAAGCTATGGAGAAAGTATTCTCTATTTTAGACTGCATTGACTGCCAGAAAGTGACCTTTACCACCTACATGCTAGAAGCAGATACAGAGTTCTGGTGGAATGGTGTACGACGGTTATTGGCAGGATCCCAAACAGAGATCACTTAGGAGGTATTTGGAGACGCATTCTATCAGAAGTATTATCCTGCCTCTGTCCGCAATGCCAAAGAGCTGGAGTTTATGCATCTCCATCAAGGGAGCAGTAGCATATCGAAGTATATCGCTAAATTTGAGGAGTTGTGTAAATTTTCCACAATCTATCAATGGAACCCTAATGAGGTTTGGAAATGTGTGAAATTTGAAGGTGGACTGCGAGAAGATATTCTTACCACTATAGGGCCAATGGAGATTAAAGACTTTCCCACTTTGGTTAACAAATGTCGATTAGTAGAGGATTGTAACAGGAAGCTCACTGCAGCTAGATCAACTAGTAGCAATTTCAAGAGACAATTGGCACCACAGGGTCCAATATTTAAACCCAATTTTTAACCACAGAGAAAGTTTCAACCAACAGGCAATAAGGGCAAGCAACCTCAGAGGCCTTTTGGAAACTAGACCTACAGCCAGTGTGGCAAGAATCATGGCAATTGCCCATGTCTGGCAGGTCAGAGTGTCTATTTCGGATGTGGAAAGCCAGGCCGCAAAATCTATGAATGTTCGGCCAGAAACCCTTAGCCGACTCTCAGGCCGCAGTGCTAAGGAAGAGTTTTCACCATGAACGCACAAGAAGTCGAAAGATTTGAAGATTTGGTTCAGGATACACGTGAAGTGAATGGTAAGACCTTGACTATTTTATATGATTTAGGTGCTTCACACTTTTTCATTTCTCATGATTGCATGTCAGCTTTGCAATTGCCCATTTCTGAATTACCTTATGACTTACTAGTTTCTACTCTTCTAAGTGAGCCCGTTAAGACCAATCATATTTGTATGAATGTCCCCTTTCAGCTAGGAGGTCGAACTTTTTCAGCTAATTTAATTTGTCTTCCCTTGTCCGAATTTGACATTATTTTGGGTATGGATTGACTCTTTGCCAACCGAGCCATGTTAAATTGTTCTGATAAAGTCATTGTGCTTTTCTCTGCTTCATCTTCTGAATCAGTAATCCTTGTAAACCTTTATTTAAGCTCCTTAGCAGTACACCACTATGGGAATAGAGGTCAAGAGTATATTTTGTTATCAACCAATGTAACAGAGGTTGACCAGAAGTTAGATGATATTCCAGTTGTTAGGGAATACCCCGATATGTTCCCTGAGGATATCCCTGAATTTCCTCCCGAAAGGGAAATCGAGTTCACCATTGAATTGGTACCAAGAGCGGGACCAATATCCATAGTGCCGTACCAAGATAGGGGCATGCTTATATGTGGATTATAGGCAGTTGAATAAGGTGACGATCAAGAATAAGCCAAGGATTGATGACCTTATCGATCAATTGCAAAGGGCTACAGTATTTTCCAAGATTGACTTACGATCGGGGTATTATCAGATTCAGGTTAGAAAAGAAGATATTCCAAAGATGGCATTTTGGACTCGCTATAGACATTATGAATACACAGTGATGTCTTTCAAGTTGATGAATGCGGCAAGAATATTCATGGATTATATGAATCAGATATTCTGGACATATATAGACAAATTTGTGGCGATGTTCATTGATGATATACTTGTCTACTCGAAGACAAAGCCGGAGCATATAGAACATTTGTAGCTGGTTTTGCAAATTTTAAGAGAGAAGAAACTTTATGCTAAGCTATCCAAATATGAATTTTGGATGAAAGAAGTGAAATTTCTCAGCCATGTGGTATCCCCTAGAGGAATTTCTGTAGACCCCAGTAAGGTAGAAGTAGCATTGAATTAGGAACAACTAACAATGTAACACCCTACCAATTTAATGTTATGCTTAAGTCATAGCATGAAATTAAGTAGATTGTGCTACCGTGTTGATATTCTGCTTTTTATTTATTTATCATATCACATCTCTCTCTCTTTTTGTTTTTTTGTAAACAGGCGCTGTATATAATGAACGTGCTCAACGTCGCAGAACATGACAAAGTTTAATAAAACACAACAGAAAAGATAAGAATAAGTAATATATCATCAACTATATATGTACATATATAGGTCGGAAGCCAACGCTTCAGTTTATGTACAGATTCAAAACAGGATACATAAATGGGGCCGGTGTACCAAAAAGACATAAGGCCCGTGTCAGTTAAAGACGATCCTATGGGGTCCTCAGAGGACGTTTCAAACTAACTGATATACATGCGGCTAGTCTATGACCAATGTTGCACACTACCAAAAGAGGGCCATGCTGTACAATATCATCTATGGTTGAGACCTACTCGGTCAGGTAGCCATTGGCCATACTAGGCCCGGCTAGAGGGTAGTCTACACTAGGTCCCAAGGAGGAGAATGATGAGCCGGTAGCCTCAGAAGGAACACTCTTGGAACTGAGCGGAATGTCTGGAACCATCTGCAAAGGTGACTTTGGTGGAGGGCTAGCAGGAGCTGCAGGTGCTGCAAGTGCTGGAGGTGCTAGAGGAGGTATGCTGCATGTAAAGGGACTGCAAAGTGTGGAGCGGTAGGGTCAAAAGCAGGGTGAAATAAAGGAATGGCAAAATTCCTATTGCTAAAAAGGTAGAGACGAAAATGGCAGGAGCCAGCTATGTACGAGTCCAACTCGGGGTCATGGTGGAGCTGCAGGTCAGGAATCTCAATAAATAGGGTGGTGGTTGAGTCCATCTCCAAGGTCTGAGAATGATGCAGAAATATGAAGCGAGGTGAGAATTTAAAGAATTCTCAGTAGGATTCGCGTACGGTATTTAAACTGACACCACATTCATTCTCAGTTGTCTCGATTTTTATTTAAGTATGAAAACATGGGATCAAATTGAACTATCCATATTTAATGAGTTTAAGAAAATGTCTGGTCCGAGGCAAGGTTCAATTTTACTTAGGACAGTATAAGAAATAGAATAATTACTAAATAGTGATATACAGAATAATGAGTAGAATAAATGAACATATAGCAGTAAGTAAACATAACAGTCAAACTGTAAATAACTTATAATGACTATTCAATGTGATCATGCAAATTCATTCTCGAGCTTATCCTCATAAACTTTTCCATTACTTGGTCCCCTGGGAGTTCTTGGCCATTTAGACTCCTGGGTAATAGTCTGCTTTTCAAAATCGAGTTCGTTCCTATACATGAATACCGGGTTTACTTTCCCCGACCTCCCCATTGATCTATTCCCCTTAACTTTAATTTGAGGTTGGCCCAAGTATTATGGAACTTTCATCATAACATAACCTTCATGAATTTCTTGCAAATGCACGTGGATCTAAATGTATATTATAACTCATACGTAGGATTTACCGAAATTTTGGCAGCATAACGGAACATGTCCGCTTCTTCATGAATAGTGCTAGTACTCAGAACACCAATTTTTCAGAGAGATCATAACATTCACAATTTCAATCATCAATCTCATAAGAACAATTTTTGCATTTAACACATAGTTGCTGCCCCAGCACATTCATTCAACCAAATTTTTGTAAATCAAGCTAAATTTTCTATTTAACCCATCTGGATCTCAATTTTGGATATGTTAGAGTTTTATGCGTCTATTTCCTCACCTCTTTAGTCCCATCTAATTTTGATAAATATAGCTCAAGTTATTTAAGTTTTATCCCGGCCTGCCCTGTAGTTGGCTAAAATTACACACCTAAAAGTAAAAATTTTCTAAAAATCGAAAACTAGTTCAAATCATACTAAATTGTACCATATTAAATCTAACAAGACAAGCTTTCATTTGAAATAAGTTCCATTTCATTTGCATTAGTAGAGCTTGAGTTATAAGCCCCGAAATTTGACCTTCCTGAATTGCCCTATTTTGGCCTAGTTTGGACATAGGGCAACTTCTTCGAACTACTGGAAGCAAACTGGACCATATCTAACTCTAAAATTTTTATGGCATGTTCTTCTATGTGTAAGATTTCTAACAAAGTTAGTTTCATTCAATTCCAAATTGTATAGGGCAAGTTTTGCCCTAAAAAACCTAGTCTGCTTAGAATCAAACTCAAAAACCTAGGTCAAATTTCCAAAATTTATATCTCTCTCAATACTAATCCAATGGCCTTATATGATATATGTATGGAAAGCTCTGAATGTCTAATTTCATATTAAAATAGTTTCATTGATTTTAAATAGCTATAGGCAGAGCCGTGCACTCCGCTGTACAGACTGCCAAGGGATTTTAGTCTTCCAAACTCTCACATCTTTCTATTCTCACCTCTTTCTACTCCTTAATCGAATTTAAACACAAAAACAGCCAAAAAATCAGCCAAAGATCATCATATTCATTCAATCATCACATCAAGAACTAAGAAACAAAAGCCCCAAAATAGTCACCCATATCCAGAAGTATAAGAACAAGGTTGAATCTTTACCTTCTTGTATGTGATTTTGCTAGATTTTGAAGTTTGGATTGATAGAACCTTATCAAGCTTGAAGGTTTGATGGAGTTAGTTGAGAGGAGAGGAGAAGAAGAAGGCTGAAACAAGGAGAGAGTGGCGCAATCAGCATGAGAAGGAAGAGAGAAAATTTGATTTAAACATAAAGAGGGTAGTTGGCTTCAAAGGTTGTGATTGGCTGAAATTTTGTGGTTGATTTCCAGCTGTGCTTTCTTCTCGTTGTGGCTTTCGTTGCGCCACTATTATGGGTTAAGTGGCTGAGTTTTCAGCCACTTGATGTAGAGTCATTGAGTATAAAATCCTATTCGCTCGGTTCTGACAGTTTAAAATACCAAAATCTTACCAATTTCCTTTAAATCGATAAATTGATTTTAAGAAAATTCCTATGAAAGCTTCCATGCTTCTAACCTAATTACCTTATATCTAAACTAAATCAATTGCTAATTAATTAATCCTAAATAAATATTTAGTCAAATTTTAATTAACTTCAATTATTCGATAAAAACCGAGTAATTAGGTGAAAAACGATAAGAAAATTCCGGTGGATGTTACAAACGACAGTTATGGAAGTCAGGAGTTTCTTGGGTTTGGCAAGATACTATAGGAGATTTGTTAAAAAATTCTCTCAAATAGCTTTGCCCCTAACGATGTTAACCAGGAAGAATGCCCCATTCGAATGAATGCCTGAGTGCGAGCAAAGTTTTCAAGAATTAAAAGAAAAGTTAACGATAGCCCTAGTGCTTACTCTGCCAAATCCTCATGGACCATTTGAAGTCTATTGTGATGCCTCCAAAAAAGGTTTAGGATGCATGTTAATGAATAAGAATGTGGTCGCGTATGCTTCTAGGCAATTGAAAACTCATGAAAGAAATTACCTAACACATGACCTCGAGTTAGCGACGGTGGCATTTGCTCTGAAGATATGGAGACACCATCTCTACGGAGTGAAGTTTGAAGTATTTTCTGATCACACAAGTTTGAAATACCTTTTTGATCAATTAAACTGAGGCAGCGAAGATGGATGGAATTTCTTAAAGACTACGAGTTTGAGCTAAAATACCATCCTAGCAAGGCAAACGTGGTGGCAAATGTCTTAAGTAGAAAATCTTTAAATGTGGCATGGATGATGATCAAGGAGATGGAACTTATAAAGAGTTTCTGAGACCTCGACTTGGGAATCTCTATAACCCCTCGTGCTGTTTAGTTAAACCAAATTAAGATAACCAATGATTTTAAAGACCAAATCCGGCAGGCACAACAACAAGATGTCGACTTTCAGCATACAGTACAACTGGTGCAATCTGGAAAACTAATAGGTTTTACTCATGATGCAGAAGGAGTATGGCGATATCAAGGAAGGATATGTGTACCTGAGGAAGACAACCTTTGGAAGAGGATCTTGGAGGAAGCCCATAAGAGTAAGTTTACTATATATCCTGGCATTAACAAGATGTATCAAGATCTCAAGAAGATGTTTTGGTGGCCAGGCCTTAAGACAGATGTGGCAAGTTTTGTGAATAAATGTCTAACCTGCCAGAAGTAAAAATAGAGCATCAGAAACCAGCAAGAACTCTGCAACCCTTAGAGATTCTGGAATGGAAATGGGAAAGCATTTTTATGGACTTCGTAGTGGGATTACCAAGGACACCTTCTAAATATGACGCTATATAGGTCATAGTGGATAGACTGACTAAGTCTGCTCACTTTTTACCCATTCGAACGAATTATCTTTTGGAGAAGTTAGCTCGATTGTATATTCAGGAAGTGGTGAGATTACATGGCATTACTTCAACCGTCATCTCAGATCGAGATCCAAGATTCACCTCACAATTTTAGGGAGCGTTTCAGAAAGCATTCGGTACTAGACTATGTCTAAGTACTACATATCATTCGCAGACAGACGGTCAGACTAAACAAACCATTCAGACTTTGGAGGATATGTTGCGAGTGTATATCTTGGAGCAGCACGGGAATTGGGATCAATATTTACCACTAGTCAAATTCACATACAACAATAGTTATCATGCGAGTATCGGCATGGCTCCGTACGAAACATTATACGGATGGAAATGCCAATTTCCACTATGTTGGTGCGAATCAAGGGAGCAGAGTCTGCTAGGACTGGAGCTAGTTAAGCAAACTACAGAGCAAATCAAAAGGATCTGTAGCAAGATACTTACAGCCCAGAGTTGTCAGAAGAGCTATGCGGATGTCAAGAGAAAGCCATTGGAGTTTCAAGAAGGAGAACTTGTGGTCATAAAGATCAAACCCAAAACCGGAGTAAGTAGAGCTATTAAGTTTATAAAGCTAAGCCCTTACTTTATAGGCTCTTTTCAAATCTTAAAGCAAATCGGGCCAGTTGTATACCGGGTCGCTTTACCTCCACGTCTGTCAAACGTTCATGATGTTTCCCATGTTTCTCAGCTTAGAAAATATCAGCATGACCCCACATATTTCTTGGAACTTGAATCAATCCAGTTAAGGGATGACTTAACTTTTCATGCACGCCTGGAATGAATAGTGGACAGGAGCACCAAGCACCTTTGGAACAAAGCCATACAGTTAGTGAAGATATCATGGGAAAACGAACATTCAGCAGACTGTACGTGGGAATTAGAGTTAGATATGAGAAAAGAGTATCTGGAATTATTCTTAGGTATTAAATTTTGAAGAAAAATTTTTTTTTAGGAAAGTAGTAATGTAACGTCCGAAAAATTTTATCGTTTTTAACCAAGTTGTTCGGTTTTTATCGAATAATTTAGATTAATTAGAATTCGATTAAGTATTTAGTTAAAACCAATTAAGTATCATTTAGAGAGATTAGATTTGAGGAAATTAGATTAGAAACAAAAGAAACCTCATAGGATTTTTCCAAAATCGATTTATCAATTTAAAAGAAATCGGTAAGATTTCAGTATTTTAAACTATTATAAGCGAATTAATGGAAATTATACTGTGAGAACCCTAGGATGGATGGCCAAGATTTAGCCAACACATCCTTACAAGTGGCGCCACAAACAGCCCTAAAGAGGGCAGCCAAGTCAAGTTTGAATGAGTATTGAAATCCACCAATCATAGGCTAGCTTCTTTCAAAAGTTTTGAAATATTTCCTTCCTTCACCCTTAGAATTTTGACAACTATAACCTGCTGAATCCTCATCATTTTTCTTCTATTCTAACTCATCTTCACTCCATCTTCATCAACTCTTCAAGCTTCACCAAGATTTCTTTAATCCAAGACACAAATCCAACAAGATTTCACCTAGGAGAGGTAGGAATTTCAACTTCTCTTCTTGTTTTCTTGAATTGGGACTGATTGGGGCTCCACTTTCATTCATGATTCTGATGTTGTCTTGAGTAGAGATGATGAGTTAGGGTTGATTTTGTATGTATGATATGATTTGAATTAATGTTGGAATGGAAGAACTTGAAGATAGAAAGAAGCAAGGTGTTGTTGGGTGAAAAACCTTACGGCATCCGTACGTTCATCTTGTACCGATTGAAATCCAGCCATCAAAACTTGATGGATCTATTTTTAATGAAACTATACACTTAGGGCTTTCCTATAAATTATAAGGCCATTGGATTAGTATTGAGTGAGTTATGGATTTTTGAAGTTTAGTTTGAAATTTAGGATACTTTCCTGGGTAGTATGAGTTGAGAAGGGTGTAATTCACCCTACATAACTCTAAATTGAGTGAAACCAACTCCTTTGAAAGCTAACATATAGGAGAACATCCCATAAAAATTTCAGAGTTAGATTCATTCCTATTTATTCCCAGTAATAAAATGAAGTTGCTCTAAGTCCAAACCAGACTAGAACAGTGTAGTCCAGGTGTAACATCCTCCCAAGTACAGTACTATACTTAAGTCATAATACCTCACCTAGGAGTAGTTACTGTCACTTAATCAGACCTTATCTGGCAGCAACCTTCGGCCACCTTTACCTCAGAGGGCCTTCTTCGGAAACTTCTGAACTACCTGGAGATAACATGGAAAAAGGGTGAGAATTTTTAAATTCCCAGTAGGATTCATTTAACTACCATATGATGTGTCATCGTTATTATCTCCAGCTGCTTCAATTTATTTGTGAAAGTATGAGCAGGTTAATAGGTTGTTCAGTGTTATAGCTTGAAATATATTGTCCGAAGCAGAGTTCATTTTATTCACGCACTTAGGTCACATTGACAATATTTTATATTTAGAATAAAAATCACTGCATAAATAGATAGAACAGGTTCAGTATCAATAAAACATGGGATATAATAATAGTGAGCATTCATAAAGTTCAGTTACTTAGGTTTTCAAAAACATGATTATCCGATGTGGATTCAATTTTAACATATCCTCTGATCATTTATATTATAATGAGCATAGGTACAATTACAATTACATAAAACATGTATGGCTGTGCTATAAGCTTCTTTTAACTTGTCGCCACTATAACTTCTCGGTACTTACACTAACTGGATCATGACATGCCTCATGTAAGCCCTATCCCCTATACTCGGTCATGCCATGCGTCATGTGGATGAGGGGAGCATACTTTGGGTCACCTTCCCTTTTGAAGGATCACACCCTTAGTTTACTTTCTTCACCTGTCACACATATTTTAAAGTACGATCGCTATGTCATACTCCATTGGGGTGTGATCACCATGCTGTACTCCTTAGGAATATATTCATCCTACCATATCCCAGAGTATGATTGCCATGTCATACTCCATTAGAATGTGATCGCCATATCACATGCCTTCGGGTGTGGGATCATCATGTCACATTCCAGAGTATAATCGCAATATCATACCCCATCAGAGCGTGATCGCCATGTCACATTCCTTAGGAGGTACTCATCATGCCATATTCCAGAGTATGATCGCCATGTCATACCCCATCAGAGCGTGATCGTTATGTCACTTTCCTTACGAATATGGGACCTTCCTTATATCTTTTAACTGCCTTCACAAGGAGAGACCCAACGTGCAACTGCCTCCGAGTAAAGGGACCCACATCTTTATCCTTTAACTGCCTTCACAAGGAGGGATCTCATAACTGCCTCCAAGTGAAGGGATCTACATTTAATATATTCATATCCTTTCATTTTCATCCATAATCAAGCATAGACATGTTGAATGCACTCATACATATACTTCATCATTTATTTTCATATATCCTTGCATATATGACTTCGACATGCATACTCGTAACATATAAAGGCTCATAACTTCCTTACAATTCCACCGAAAATTCCGCAGTATAACCGATCAGATCCGTCTCCCCATGAATAGTGCCAATCTCAGTAGACAGTCAGTCACAGTAAAAGATCAAATATAATGCATCAATCTTTCAAGCACCAACATGGAATTTGCAACACTTAGACTTTAATTGAACTCATATATGCATTAAGGTACCAAATCCTTCAATTCTAGAAATCCTGCTCATTTTCTTCAACTCTACCCGTTTTAGAAATTAAGCCTTAGATTCATTTTAACTCATCTAGACCTGAATTTTGGATATGTTGAACTGTTTTTTGTTTATTTTCTAACCTCTTTGGTCCCATCTAATTTTGATAAGTATAGCTCAAGTTATTTAAGTCTTATCCTGGCCTGTCTTGAGACTGGCCAGAATTACACACTTAAAAGTAAAAATCCACTAAAAATGGAAAACCAACTCAAATCATACGAAATTGGTATCATATTAAAGCTAACAGGACAACCTTTCATTTACGAGAAGTTTTGCTTCAATTGCTTTAGTAGAGCTCGAGTTATAAGCCCCAAAATTTGACCTTCTTGAACTGTCCTATTTTGGCCCGTTTTGTACATAGGACAACTTCTTCGAACCACTGGAAGCAACTGGGACCGTATCAAACTTGGAATATTTTTAAAGAATGTTCTCCTACAAAGTTGGTTTCACTCAATTTGGAGCTGTGTAGGGTGATTTACACCCTTCTCAAGTCACATTACCCGGATGAAAGTCATGATTCCTAGGTCAAACTTCAAAAATTAATATCTCTCTCAATATTAATCCAATGGCCTTATATTATATATGTATAGAAAGCCCTAAATGTCTAGTTTCATATGAAAATAGTTTCATCAGGTTTCAGTGGCCATAGGTAGAGCCGTACACCCCGCCAGTATGGATGCTGTAGGGTTTCAAGGTTTCAGCTTTTGTTTTGCATCCTTTTGTTTGAATTCTCACCCAAGTTCTCATCCAAACTCAACATTTATACATTAATCCAGCCATAAGCATTTATATAAACACCATATATCATCAATTTAATGGAGAGAATAGAAACTCTACTCAGCCACTATAGCACCAATAATAGAAGAAATTGAAGAATCCTACCTCTTTGAGTGGGATCTTGCTAAGTCTTAGAGTTTGAATTAATAGAACCTTGTAAAGCTTCAAGGTTTAATAGAGTTGGTTGAGAGAAAGAGAGAAAAGAGGAGTCAAATCAGAGGAGAGAGTGGCGTAAATAAGAAAGAAAAATCTGATTTAAGCATTAACGAGGTAGTTGGCTTTGTGAGTTTTCATTGAATGAAATTTTGTGAATGAAGTTTAGCCACGTCTTCCTCTTTTGTGGCTAAATCATCCTTTATATCACCTAAAAGTGGAACTCGCCTCCACTCTATCTGAAATCGAAACTCGTCTCCATTCTGCTTAAGGTAAGCTAAAGTCATATGTCGGAATTCATATCCATCCTATTTGAAACTTGGAAATAAATATGGAAATCAGAAATCGTGTTCATTTTATTTTAAGCTTGGAAATAAAGTATGAGATCGGAACTTGTGTAAATTTTTGGTCGAACTTGGAGAGCAACCCAGAGATCTGAACTCATGTCCATTCTAGTTGATATCAACTCTGAGATTGGAACTTGTTACATTCATCTTGGAGATCGGTACTTGTGACCATTCTAGTTAAGCTATCAACTCGGAGGTTGAAAACCATGTATACTTGTTTCAAATATGAAGTCAGGAGTTGGAAATTATGTTCACTATATTTCAAACTCGAAGTAGGAGGTCGAAACTCGTTATGGATGTTACACCAAGAGGGTCAACGTATGAGGTTCATTAAAAACCTTGTCCTATTAGCTTCAATTTGGTATAGGTTTCATATGATTTCACCTAGGTTTATATTTTTGGTGATTTTCTACTTTTAAGGGTGTAATTCTAGCCAAGAGTAGGACAAATTGAGATAAAATTTAAATAACGTGAGTTACACAAGTCAAAATGAGATGGGACCAAATGGGTTGGCAACTAGACACATAGACCTATAATATATCCAAAATCTAGGCCAAAAATGAGTTGCGTAGAAATAATGGTGATTTTTACAAAACTCAAGCAGAAGAAAGAAGAATAAGCAGTAAACTCTATTGATATTTCTATTGATTTTGGCACACCACATGATTGATATTGTTGCTATAAGGTTGTTATTCTATCTTGATTTGAATGCTTGATTGATTTTACTGGTAGCCTGCCACTATTCATGGGGAAGCGAACTTGATCCATTATGCTACCAAAATTTTGGCAAGGAATTCATATACAATGTGAAATATTTGTATGAACATATGATGCTTAAGAAAGATAATGTTAGTTGTGAAATGCAATTTATGAAGATTATAAAGGATTCTATATTGCTTGGGCTAGCCCCTGAATAAGTTTAAGGGGAATAGATCAGTGGGAAAGTCGGGGAAAGTAAACCTGGGAATACTTTATAGGAACGAGCTCATTCCTAAAAAGTATACTATTACCCAAGAATATATGGCCAAAGACTCCCAGGGGACCAAGAGTGGAAAATATAAGTTGCATAGGTTGAAAGCTTCCAAAGACTACATGCATTTTTCATTTCACATATATATTCTCTGTTTATTAGTTTCTAAGTTAAAGACATATTTACCTGTATATTCCTCGGGTTATATCACTATTTATGTATGGTTACTAGTTCATGCTATGTTCATATGCTTGTTCAAATATACTTGCATTGCTCTAATTTAAAATCAAGTTTTGTTTCAGGTTATATTTTCTACAAGTCAAATTAAGCTGAATATTACTGTTATATTGTATCATTTAAAAATTATGAAAAACCGAAACAACTGGGAATGACAACGACGATAGACATGCGTAGAATTAGAATTCCTTCTGAGAATTTCTTTAAATTCTCACCCTACTGTATTTTTCCGTGTTATTCTCATATCATGGAGAACGCAGCAGTAGGCATCCTTTACATTGAGTTCCCTGACTTGCACATCCACCTTGATCCGTTTCTAGGCTCCATATACATATCAGGTAGTTGCCGATTTCACTTTTATTTCTTTTTCTGTAGAGATTTTGCCGTCCCACTTACGCACCCACTTTTTGACCCTTCTACACTTTATATTGCCATCCCACTCTACATGGCACACCTATTCCCATCTCCAGCAGCAGCCCCCGCAGCACCATCGGCGGCATCACCTCCGCAGGCTCCCTTCATTCCATTTTCTGAGGAGGAGGAACCATCTAAGGCAGCGAGCTCATCCTCGTTGTCTTCTGCACCTAGCGGTGGCTATGCTTTGGCAGACACTAGCATGGCAAATAGATTCCTTTCTTCGAAATACAGCTAAGGAGCCTATGTAGTGCCGGAGAAGAAGATGTATAGAGTGGCTCTCTTTTGGTAGTCTGGGCCATAGGAAGAGGTTTAGTGGATAGGGATAGCATATGAAATGTCCCATGGGGACCATATAGGGTTTGTTTTATAGAGACATGCTAGATTATTTTGTTTTAGCGGCCTCATTTTCTATACCCTGTACTGTTTATAGTGTTTTTTTCTCTTTTGTAAACTCTGAAAATTGACATCTATGCATGTAGATATATGATGTAGTGCAGTAGTTCTATTCTATTTATTCCACAGTTTCTTTCTATTACAACGTTAACCCATTATTTATTCTACAGCCAAAAGAAATAAATAAATGAACAATTAACTCCATATAGGTGATTTGTAACATCCCCAATTTTTGTCTAAGCTAATTAGTTCAGTGATCCTGACTAATTAGAGAGATTAGCGATTAATTGAGAACTAATCGTCTAATCTCGATGAGCAAGAGCTTAGTAAATTAAGTCAAGTCAAAAATTGAATCATAACACACTAAATGTTTTAGTCAAAACCTAATTATTCGAACCTCATTAATTCGTAACTTAGAAATCTAATTAAGCTAATCCAATATTATTAATTAAGTGCAAGACAATTATTCTACTTTAATCGATTGAGATACATTAATTCTTACACGCTAATTACATAATTCATTAGAGCAATTCTTTTAGAGGAAAACATTTTAAAAGTGTAATTAACTGAAATCAGTTGAAGAGCAATTTAACTAAACAAATTGAATTTACAACTTAGGTAATTCTAATAGCTTTGAAGATTTAAAAATTTCTCTTAATTGATGCACCAAATCTTGGCCAAGGATAAGAGCAAAATCTAACCATCCATTTGCCTTCTCATCATGCACCATTAGATCAAGAGTCTAGGTTAGTAGTATTCCTTGAGTCAAGCCAAGAGATATACTCTCCTCCATCAAGATTATGACACTTGGAGTGATATATCCACCCAAGCCAATCCCAAGAGTGGTCATGCTTTTAACCACTCGAAAAACACTAAATGGTCTTTACTCAAGTGCCAAGACTCAAAGAAAACACAACCCACCATTTTACCCCAAGGTTCCTAGCCCTTTTGCTTGAAAAAGAAGTAAAACTCACCTACTCATTCTTGCTTGTTAGAGAAGCCAAACCAATTAGCCTCCCTCACCCATTTTTGTGTCGCAAAACAGCCCTCTCACTCTCTTATTTGTGATTTCTATTCTTTCCCAAAGATACCAAGTAGCCACTCCTCTTCCTCTCAACCTCTCATTGTTCTTCCTACTTTCCTTCTTGTTCTTCTTACTCTTCCACCACCCTCACAAACTTTTCAAGGACCACCCTCTTTGGTTCTTAAGGAAGTAAAAACAAACACTCACTTACCCCCATCATCAAGCTCAAGGAGGAGGAAGGTCATCTCCAACCATTTCCATTCTACAAGCTTTCAAGAAAATCCTTGTGGTAGTGACCCTAACCCCTCTTTCTTTTATGTTTTTCAAGCTCTAGAACTCCTAAGCTCTCCATAGCTAGGTGGTTTTAGAACTTGCTCTAAAGGCTTCATGGCCATACTTTCATTATATGAGGTTGTTTGTGATTTTTACTCTTTTCTTGGAAAATGACTTGTTGTGCATTATTCTTCTTTTGAGCCAAACTTTTTAGAACTCAAAATATTGATTTTTACCAAGATCTCAAAGTATAAAAGTGGTTTGGAAATGTAAAATGGTCACTTGAAGAAAAGACTTAATGTTTTTACAAGAAAACTCATTGAAAACAAAACCGTGGAAACTAGAAAATTCTAATAGTCTATATGGTGCAACTAATAACTCTTTCAATATAGATCCAAATGGAAAAAAACTAATTTTAAATGAAAATAGACTCATAGAGCTTTTTAAACATATAAAATACATGAAATTTAGCCTTAAATGAGAGAAATATGAATTTTCAAATTATGCTGTTCACGGATGTGTTTTTGTTCGGGCAGTATGTCATAAAATCTTAATAACTCAAGTTATACAAAACATTTTTTAGTGGAACTAAGTTTTTTAGAAAGCTAAGACATATTAGGAACATTACCATAAAATAGTTTTGGCATATTCCTTGTGAGGAGCTCGTAGTAATGTTTAAAACTCATTGTATCGAGAATAAACTTAAAAGCTGAGCAGTCAGAATAAAATGTGCATATCTCAAGTTAAAAAATGAATTTTTGAGTGGGGTTTATTTTGTTTAAAAATAGACTCATAGAAGTAAAATCATACCAAAATTAGAAGGAAAAGAATAAAAGATGAAATTATGGTGAATTTTTGAAATTGTTGCCCCACTGTAAAAGTAAAACTGGTTATGATTAAGTTTTAAAGGTTAATGAGAAATAAGCTTTAAAACATTAAGATCCTTGCATTAAGTATTGGAAAACCTTCATAATCCAACTTAAAAGTTTTAAAAAGGATAATGGATGAAATTGACCCTATGCCGAATAAAAGAGTTTACACAAGAGTCAACCTCAATTAAAAGCTTGCACTTAATTACTAAGCTAAGCTCATAAGACTTTATGTGATATGTATACCTCTCTGTGTCATTATGATGACAATGATATGATGATGATCATGATGATGATGGTATGATAATGATAATGATGATATGACATGATCATTCTGATAGTGATATGATGATGATAATGAATGATGATGATATGATGACGATATGATAATGAATGATGGTGATATGAATATGGTATGTTAATGATATACATTAGAGGAATCACATTTGGCGACGGCGATACGTAACAACCAAATGTGGAAAAGAATTAGAATAATTTTACATCATAAGCTTTAATAAGAAGAAAATGAACTAACGGTGTGATCCTTCAAAAGGGAAGGTGACCCAAAGTAAGCTCCCCTCATCCACGACTCACATGAGGCATGGCATGACCCAGCTAGTGTGAGTATAGGGGATAGGGCTTAATGAGGCATGGCATGACTCAGCTAGTGTAAGTACCAAAATTCTATGGTGGCGACGGCCATGGTATGAGCTCATTACCGCTTATGTTTAGTGGGTGAAAAGAAAAAGACTCAAGATAAAGTCAAGTTAAGAAAAGAAAAGGGACTTCGGTCCAAACCGTTGAAGGGAAGAAGTTAAGATAAGCTTATAGCACAGCCATGAATGTTTTATGTAATTACACTTGTGCCCATGTATGTTATGATATAAATGATTAGAGGGTACGTTAAAATTGAATCCGCTTCGGATAATCATGTTTTCGAAAACCGAAGAACAGAATATTATGAATACTCACTGTTTTCATTATAAAATCGAAGTGGTTGGGACGATGACGATGACACTTCCATGTCGGGTTCGAGTCCTACTGAGAAATCCTATTTCTCACCCTAGTTATTCATCCGTATCTTCACCAAACCTCGATGGCGTACCCTGTGGAGTGGAGCATGGAGCTGCCTCATCATGAGTGGACTTTCGACAACGACACTCAGGCTATCATGGCGACGACCACTATGGTGGTGTGCACTGTAACATCCTCCTCTATACAATACTATGCTTAAGTTATAATATCTCACCTAGGAGTAGTTACTGTCAATTAATCGGACCTTGTCTGGCAGCAACCTTCGGCCATCTTCGCCTTGGAGGGCCTTCTTCGGAAACTTCTGAACTACTTGGAGATAACACGGAAAAAGAGTGAGAATTTTTAAATTCTCAGTAGGATTCATTTAACTACCATATGTTGTGTCATCGTTATTATCTCCAGCTGCTTCGGTTTATTGTGAAAATATGAGCAGGTTAATGGACTGTTTAGTGTTATAGCTTAAAATATATTGTCCAAAGCAGAGTTCATTTTATTCACGCACTAGGGTCACATTGACAATATTTTATATTTAGAATAAAAATCACTGCATAAATAGATAGAACAGGTTTAGCATCAATAAAACATGGGATAGTGAGCATTCATAAGGTTAGTTTCTTAGGTTTTCGAAAACATGATTATCCGATGCGGATTCAATTTTAACATATACTCTGATCATGAGCATAGGTACAATTACAATTACATAAAACATATATATCTGTGCTATGAGCTTCTCTTAACTTGTCGCCACCATAACTTCTCGGTACTTACACTAGCTGGGTCAGGCCATGTCTCATGTAAGCCCTATTCCCTATACTTACACTAGTTGGGTCATGCCATGCCTCATGTGGGTGAGGGGAGCATACTTTGGGTCACTTTCCCTTTTGAAGGATCACACCCTTAATTTGCTTTCTTTACTTATCACACATATTCCAGAGTACGATCGGCATGTCATACTCCATTGGGGTGTGATCACCATCTCATACTCCTTAGGAATATATTCATCTTGCCACATCCCAGAGTATGATCGCCATGTCATACTCCATCGGAATGTGATCGCTATGTCACATGCCTTAGGGTGTGGGATTATCATGCCACATTCCAGAGTATGATCGCCATGTCATGCCCCATCAGAGCGTGATCGCCATGTCATGTTCCTTAGGAGGTAGTCATCATGCCATATTCCAGAGTATGATCGCCATGTCATACCCTATCAAGGCATGATCGTCATGTCACTTTCTTAGGAATATGGGACCTTCCTTATGTAACACCCTAGTAGTTCCATTCTATGCTTAAGTCATATTGTGGAATTACTAGTTGTTACTTTTGCTCGCGGAACTAACATTACCTTTTAGAAATTACTTTGTACCGAAAATAGGGGTAAAATTTTTTTTCTACAAAACAAGTGAACCATTTTTGAAATTGAGAGCCATGAGCGCATCGTGAACATATAAAGTAACACCGCTATCCCATACATACATCGCATTTAACAAGCATAGAAACCATACGAGTAATCACAATTCTTAGATAAATGTAACATTCATTCCACGGCCATCCATGATAATACAATAATAGTCATACCATAGTCATACATAAGATAATAATGGGTTCGATATCTATCGTCGGCCCTACACAAAAAGCCTACCAATACATAATAAAAGGAAATACATCAAAAAATCCTACTACCCAAGCATGCCACATAATAGAATGATAACCCTATAACTACAACCAAAAGGGGCTATCCTCGTGCTCGGCTCCGCATGCAGTCATCACATCAAGCATCTGGCGAGAGGAAACCGTTCCCATATCCACCGGGAAAAGTGCCACCACGTCCCCCTCCTCGAGCACGTCCTCGCCCACGGGGCACAGCACGGGTACGAATGAACCCACGCTAGCGAACCGGGGGTGAAGCTGGGCTAGCAGATGAAGCAGAAGAATCAGAAGATAGATGAATCATCGAAGGCTGCGACGAACTCGAATGGTGAGATCCCCTAGAATGAGTCGGATAGAGGGGTTCAGACGGATCGGTCTCCACATGGAAGCCCGGATAAGACGGCTCCGAGGGATCGGAATCCAGTGAAACAGTCGGAGTCAAACGGGTATTCGAGTCACTCTCATCGTCATCAGTAGGGTATCTCGGTGGTTGAAAGTAGGGGCGGATGTCATCCATAGTAACCTCGCCGAATGGCTGTGCGGTCGGAAAAATGGGCTCATCATGGGAGTCTGAAACTGGCGGTCGTGGAAGATATAGACCCTTTTTGCTGCGCTCGCCGACAGCACAGAGGCGTTCAGCACTAGGTTAAAGCGCCAATGCCACACCGGGAACTCAATGTAGATCACCATCGTGCCCGACGTCGACATCTTCTGAAGACGACATGGAAACATAGGAATGAGAAATACTAAATTTCTCAGTAGGATCGCAACTAGACAAACATAGTGTCATCGTCATTGTCCCAGCCACTTCGGGTTTAATTATAAAAACAGTGGACAGATATAAGTTCAATTTTTAATGGTTTTGAAAACTTAGACCCCGAAGCGGGTTGTGTAACAACCTCTATCATATAAGCCGTGCTCGAGTCATGGAGTTACATTAAAAGGTTCTCACAATGCTAAGAAAACTTTAAATTATGGAAAATATGATACATGGCCCTTTAACTGCTCACTTCATCACTGACTAATAGTCTTTGATACATAGATAATAAAATAATTACACTTTAAAAGAAATTGTGATTGAGATAACTAGCTTCGATAGTCTCTTGATTTGGCTAGTGCCCAATTCTTGCTCAATGAGTGGCCCTGCACTCCGCCATAGTGCTTGACTTCCACTTGGGTACTGGAATGTTTACGGAAAAGGAAAACATACAAGCAGGCAGTGAGAACTTAGGGTTCTCAGTAGGTAAACTTAAACCAATCTTATAGTGTCATCATAAACATTCCAGCCGCTTCGATTTGTTATGAAAATATGAGTACATATAAACAAATAGTGGTTCAATTTTAAGTTCAAAATACCTTTCTCGAAGCGAGTTATATTTTAACAATCACTTGCCATATTAGGTGACAGACATAGAAATATGATTAGTATGACATGCTTCAATTAGAATCATAATAATAGTATGACATAATGAGATAACTGAAGATGCACTTATAGATGCATATACTTGACTGTATGCAAGTGCACTTGACTTAATTCATGTCTTCCTTTAACTTGTAACTTGATCTTACTTTTCTGTGCTTGGTCCCCCGGAGGTGAATGGCCTTTCTCACCCTTGGGTAATAGCCTGCTTTTCAGGTTCGAGCTCATACCTATACATGAGTGACGAGTTTACTTTCCCCAACCCTCACACCGGTCTATTCCCCTTAAATCTGGTCGAGGGCTGGCCCAAGTCTCAGACAAGATCGCCTCGCCCACGCTAGCTGGGTCTATGCCATGCCTCGCGTGGTAGCTTGGTACATCCCTCTTGCAAGTTCTTATTATCCTTTTCTTTCCATATCTTATCATGCATGCGGATGCTTTTGAGCATTCATGGATATGTCTATTGTCTTACTTCTCATATCATATTCTAATTATGCTTGCATGCATGATGTATATGAACATGACATATAAATATGTTCAAGGCATAATCATCCATAGCATAAGTTCTCATAAATCCTTGCTGAAAATTCAGCAGCATAACGGATCAAGTCCGCTTCCCCGTGAATAGTGCCAGGCTACCAATACAATCAATTAAGTATGCAATTCAATGCAAAACAGCAAGTTACAGCAACATTATTGATCATATGGTATGTCAAAATCAATAGGAATATCAACAGAGTTTTCTGCTCACTCTACCCTCTTCTGCCCGAATTTTGTAAAGTCCACCCTTATTGCAATTCAACTCATTTGAATCTAATTTTTGGGTATGTCATAGCCTTATGTGTCTAGTTTCTAACCCTTTTGATCTCATCTCATTTTGATTTCTGTAACTCAAGATATAAATATTTTACCTCAGACTGCCTTATTCTTAGCCAGAATTGGGTTCTTATAAGTAAAAATTCACTAAAAATAGAAACCTAGGTGAAATCATACGAAATTTATATCAAACTAAAGCTAACAGGACAAAATTTCGAATGACATAAGTTTCATCTCATTTTCATGAGTGTATTTTGAGATATAAGCTCCGAAACTTGACCCTGCTGGACTACCCTGTTCCAGTCTGGTTTAAACTCAAGTCAACTTCATTGATGTGCTGGGAACAAATGGCAACGAATCTGACTCTGAATTTTTTATAGAATGTTTCCTTACATGTTATCTTTTAAACAGCGTTAGTTTCACTCAATTTGGAGTTGTGTAGGGTGAGTTACACCCTTCTCAACTCATACTGCCCAGATGAAAACCCAGATTTCTAGGTCAAACTTCAAAAATTCATAAATAATTATATACTAGTCCAATGGCCTTATATTTTATATTTATGGAAAGCCCTAAATGTCTAGTTTCATATAAAAATGGTTTCATAAATTTTAAACGGCGGTAGGCGGAGCCGTACACTCCGCCGTACGGACCGTCGAGGAGAAAACCCTAATAGCTTCTTGAACTCTTCTTGGATTCATGATTTTCTCTAATCAATCCACCCAATCTTCATTTCAAACTCACATATACACCTTAAACCAATCTTAATTCATCATCATCACTCAAGATAGCATCAGAATCTTGCAAGAGATTGGGAAGAAAGTGGAGTCCCAATCAGCCCAATTCAAAGAAAACAAGAAAAGGAGTTGGAATTCCTACCTTGGTGGTGTGAAATCCTGATGGAACTTGATCTTGGAGTAAAGTTGATAGTTGGGGCTTGAGTTTGGGTGTGAGAGGAAGTGGAAGAAGATGAAGAAGAGTGGAGAAATGAGGCTGGTAGTGGGGAGGTCGAAAATGATAAGAAGAAGGAAAGAAAAAGTGAGATATTTGGAGACACTTTGCTTTGATTGGTGGATTTCACTCCCTTCTCCAATTTGGCTTGGCTTCCCCATCATCAAGGGCTGATCAAGGCGCCACTTGGGGATTTGCTTGGCTAAATCTTAGCCATTGATCCTAGGGCACTCATAGAAAAATTTCTATTGATCCGGTTCCGACAGTTTGAAATACCGAAATCTTACCGATTTCCTTTAAATCGGTAAAATGGTTTTAGAAAAAATCCTATGAAGTTTCCTATGGCTCTAATCTAATTCCATTATACCTAATTATTCTAAACCACACTCAATTGGCTTTAAGTGAATGCTTAATCGAATCCTAATTAATCCCAGTTATCCGACGAAAATCGAAAACTCGGTTAATAACGATAGAATCTTTCGGACATTACACTCTTCACTCACTTGGCGGCCAATTAGCCCCATCCACTAGGGTAGAAGTGGCTCAATTTTCGTCCACTCAAACTAGTGAAATTCTACTGATTCGGTTCTGGCGGTTTAAAGCACCGAATCTTCGCCAATTTTCTTCAAATTGGCAAAACTAAATGACTTTGAGAGGATTTCTATATCTTTATCCTAATTGTTCCTAAGCCTCATCTCTCTAATTAACATCTATTTAACTCCTAATTAATATTTAATTAACTCCTAATTGCCCTTACAAAACTGTTGAAATCGAATAGATAGATTAACGGCATAAGTTAGACATTTTCGCAATTTCGGAGCCTTTTTGTTTTCTGTTTTCTATAACTAATGGCATATCCGTAATTTTGAGCAAGTCCAGGGGCACCCCTCGTCATTTCACACCACACTGCCTCCATGGCCCAATCGGCAGAGATTTAGACTTCTACGGTTTCACCACGTGATTCTGCTCTGTTTAAACTCCCATTCTGCTAATTCTACAGATGTGGGGATATAAAGGTCATTTTATGAAAAGTTCTAGGGTTATTGTGGAAATAAGTTTTTGGGGTCAAAACATAATTTTCTAAAAATTCAAGGTATCACTGCGATTAACAAAAGTTTGCAGGGGCACTTTTATCATTTCTTAATTTTTAACATATGGCGTTGTCAGATTTTCAACCCGGGCAAAGTGTTACACTACCCTATAATTTCAAGTGTGAGGATCGTCATGGCATAGCACTGCCTGAGAAATTCTCACACTACCTAAGAGAAATAATTCAAAGTTCCTATTATGTTCTATTTACGAAAGTGGGGATGTTACATTTGTGGCCAAATTGCTCTCCACGTTGCCCCTAAAGTGAGACATGCTTCCGGTCTACCTGAAATCGGAACTCGTCCCTATTAGCTTAAAGTTGGAACTTGTGCCATTTTGCCTGAGCTTGGGGCTGAAGCCGGATGTCGGAAATCGTCCCTTTCTTGTTTGTGACTTGAGGAAATATTGAATCAAGGTCGGAGGTCGGAAGTCATGTAGCTGACAATCATATAATCTCGGAACTCTTTATTTGAACTCGGGAATGTCAATGCTGGATATAAAATTGGAGATCGGGCCTAGTGTATGACTGAAATCAACTCAAAGGTTTGAACTCATGTCCATTGAGTTCAACTCTAAGGCCGGAACTCGTAACATTAAACTCGGAGTTCGGTATTATACCATTGTGTTAAACTATTACTTCTGAGGTCGGAAACCACGTACACTATTTTGAAGCATGGAGTATGAGGTCGGAACTCAGGAACCTCTATCTGAACTTGAAGCCACAGTATGTGACCGAAAATCGGGTATCTCGGCTGAAACTTGAAGCTACATTATGAGACCGGAAATCGGATACATGAAGTCGGATATTGGAACTTGGAAGCCTCTCATTTAACTCGTAACCATCACATGAAGTTGGAAATAGGACTGGACATGAAGTCGGAAATTGGGCAAAATGAACTCGGAACTCGGAAATAATCATCCTATTGAAATCCAAAGATGAAGTCGGAAATTGGGATTGATCAATCCTGATGGTGAAGTCGGAACTTTGGAAATCGGGATGTTACAGGTTGCTTTTAAACTTAAGATCATAACCACATCATCATGACTAACATACATACTAAAACATAAAATAAACATTCATAATGCAAATGGGCAATATACTTACATGCAAAGACATGCATCATCATAGACGTAACCATGGTTATACTTAGACTTTACTTTCATTTTTAGCACGTGCTTAACATTCTTTACTTTCCTTTGAAATAGGCTACTTTTGGACATGAGCTCATTCCGTGATCATCGTCACGCAGTACTAACCAAATCAGACTAAGCCGATATTGGTTACCTCTAAGTTGGAGGGTCCTCCAAAACACCCTTGCCTCCCTCATAGAGGTTCCTTGTGGATCGCCGCCTCTCACTTCCCTTACCGAAGTGATTGAAGGGTCACGTCCCATTGATTCTTTTCTTATCTTTATACTTTACATGCATAACATTTCCTTGACTAGACGTATGCAATGATATGACTAAGTCCATAATTTTGACGGAAATCTGGCAGCATAACGGCTAGATCGGAGCTTCCCCAAAATGCCAATCATCAGCATTCAACCAATAGTTCTTCATATCTATATCATATCATCACACTCATCATTCAATCATGAGACAAAGCTCAATCAAACTCATCATTCATCATGCCGAGTGGCATCACACATTCATACCCTAAAGGGGTTTATAGTTGTGTTGTTCTTTGTGAAGAATATTATGAATCATCACATGATTTCCCATGGTTACCCATGATAGAATCACATAGTTAGGATATGTGTTTGTAGTCTTTTAGTTACTTGGTCCTTGGATGAAAGTATTCTTTACTTAAGTACATGTCTTATGAAACACTTGTTCAAATTAATTAAATTATGTGATTATTTCCTTTTCCTTGAGATAGTGCACTTAGTGATTCCTAGGTTCATGATATGCTCAGAGGCCCTAATCATACTTCTATTCCCAAGGAGTTCGAGATCCCTCTAATCCTTGGGTCATGACAACGCATAACCACATCATGAACCCAATAGCACCAATGTTCACTAATCACCAAGGGTGACTTTTAACTTATTCAAGTTACAAAGTTTTAAACTTTTACTAATAACATACCAAGGTTTTGCCTTAAACATTATTAAAGTTGTCATTCTTTATAAAGTAGTCATAAAGTCTTATTCTTTATGAAAGTAAGTGCCTTTGACATTAAGCTCTTATCTTAAGATTGGATCTTTATGAAATAATGATACAAGTTACTAGCTTTTTGAATAAAAAGTCTTGTTCTTTGTAAAAGTTAACACCTTTTTGCATTATTTTGGTTCAAAGTCTAAACTTTATGAATGAAATGTTATAAAACAACATTTTTATAACTTAAAGATCTTATTCTTGAATAAAGTTTGAAACTTTGTGAAAGGTCTTTTTTTTAAGGTTTGATTTCTAAAGCCTAAAGTGACAAGATATCATTTTTCTAACTCAAAAAGTTTAGACTTTCATATGTATTCTTGTCTTCAAAACAAAACAAAATAAAACTTTATGGAAGCTTAAAAGTTGCGCCACTTTGAAGGAATCAAGAAGCAAACTTTTTAAAGTTTAAAGCTTTTGGAAGGTTCATAGTCTTATCAAATCATGGAAACATAGAAAGGTGAAGCTTTTCTAATCATTCACTCATCATAAAGAGAAAGGAACAACTTTAAGTAAGAGAACAATAAGAACATATGTTTCCAAAAGAGGAAACTTAAGAACACATGAAGAACATCAAGAACACATTTTTCCAAAAGAGGAAACTTAAGAACACATGAAGAACATCAAGAACATATTTTACTAAAAATGAAGACTTTGGCTCTTGAAGAGCATGAAGGATCTTCTTAAGCTTTCACTTAGAAATCTTGGTCATGAAAGAACCAAGCTCCAAGCTTTCTTGAGTAAACAAAATGAAAAAGATGGAGATCACTACCTTTCTTGAAGATGGCGCAAAACAAGAGAAGTCGAAGAAGAAGATGATGACTCCTCTTGATGATGAAGGTGGCAGTTTTGAATGAGCAAAGAGAGAACTCTTGAGTTCTCTTGAAAATGAGTCTTGTAGTGTTTTGATCTTGTCTCCAAAGACCAAAAGATGTGATCTTTGAAGGGCTTGGTGAGGAAGGTTTGGTTATGGAGGTGGAGAATGATGAAGAAGATGAAGAAGAAGAAGAAGGAATGTAGAGAAAGGTTGGAGAGTTTGAGAACTTTAGAGAGAGAATGAGAAGTTGAAAATGAAGTGAATGTGTGTGTGTGTGTGTGTGTGCAAGAAAGTGGCCGAAACTTTTAGTAGGGTGGGGGAGATATTTTTGCTTCATTTTGTGTTAATTAAGGTTTAAGGAGACAAATTGGATGATGGGGGAACAAAGTATGGTCAAACTCTTACATAAAGCACTCTTGTCTAATGCTTTATGCTTTTATGACATCACTCTTTACTTTATTGTCTAGTTGACTAAATTTGAATTTAATCATGTGATTAAGTGCTCATACAACTTAATTAAGGTGATTAAGCAAGGATTAGTGATTAACACACAAGAACATGATTAACAAAAATTAATCTTACGATTAAGCTAAATTAACCTTAATTAAACCCGATTAGGCTATTTAAGGGTGATTAGTGCTTAAGTAAGCTATAGTGGCTCTAACTTGCTCAATTAGAGATTATCTATCCTCGATTAAACATTCTCTTGACCCTTCTCATCCGAGTCAACCCCTTAATTAAGCCCTAATCTCAAAATTTCTCATTAAGTGCCTAATTACTCAGGGTTACTAAGATAATTTAGCACGACATGAAATTGAGGATGTTACACCTTATATCTTTTAACTACCTTCACAAGGAAGGACCCAATGTGCAACTACCTCCGAGTGAAGGGGCCCACATCTTTATCCTTTAGCTGCCTTCACAAGGAGGGATCTCATAACTGCCTCCAGGTGAAGGGATCCACATTTAATATATTCATATCCTTTTATTTTCATACATAATCAAGCATAGACATGCTAAATGCACTCATACATATATTTCATCATTTGTTTTCACATATCCTTGCATACATGATTTCCACATACATATTCATAACATATAAAGGCCCATAACTTCCTTACAATTTACCGAAAATTCGGCAGCATAACGGATCAGATCCGTTTTCCCATGCATAATGCCAGTACTCAGGCAATCAATTTTACAGAAAATTCACAATACTACATTCTCAATTCAACATCAGTTTCATAGGAACATTAGTTGCATTTAAAGCATAGTTACTGTCTTAGCACTTTCACTCAACCTAATTTTTGTAAATCAGGCCATAGTTTCTATTTAACTCATCTGGATCTAAATTTTGGATATGTTGAAATGTTTTATGTCTATTTTCCAACCTCTTTGGTCCCATCTTATTTAAGTCTTATCCCAGCCTACCTTGAGACTGGCCAGAATTACACACTTAAAAGTAAAAATCCACTAAAAATCGAAAACCAACTCAAATCATATAAAATTGGTATCCTGTTAAAGCTAATAGGATAACCTTTCATTTGAAATAAGTTTCATTTCAATTGCTTTAGTAGAGCTCAAGTTATAAGCCTTGAAATTTGACTTTCCTGAACTGTCCTGTTTTGGCCCAGTTTGGACATAGGATAATTTCCTCGAACTACTACGAGCAACGGGGACCGTATCAAACTCATAATCTTTTTATAGAATGTTCTTGTATGTGTAAGCTTTCTAACAAAGTTAGTTTCACTCAAATTGAAGCTGTGTAAAGTGAGTTACACCCTTCTCAACTCACACTGCTCAGATGAAAGTCCCGATTTCTAGGCTAAATTTCAAAAATCCATATCTCTCTCAATACTAATCCAATAACTTATATGATATATTTATGGAAATGTCTAAATGTTTACTTTCACATAAAAATAGTTTCATCGAATTTGAACGGCTATAGGTGGAGCCGTACACTCCGACATACAAACTACCGTGAGGTTTCTCACCTAGATAGCATCATAAATCACCACTTCTTCTAGTTTCCTCCTTCTAACTTTAATTTCAACTCAATATTTCATATTAATCCAACCATAAACCATCAAATAAATAAAGAAAAGTGAAATCTCATGTAGCCACAGTTCAGAGAAGTTAAGAACAGAAATTGAATCCTACCTCTTTGAGTGGGATTTTTCCAAGTCTTGGAGTTTGAATTGATAGAACCTTGTAAAGCTTCAAGGTTTAATAGAGTTGGTTGAGAGAAAGAGAGAAAAGGGGAGTAAAATCAGAGGAGAGAATGGCATAAATAAGAGAAAAAAAATCTGATTTAAGCATTGAAGAGGTAATTGGCTTTGTGAGTTTTGATTGGATGAAATTTTGTGAGTGAAGTTTAGCCATGTCTCCTTCTTTTGTGGCTAAATCATCCTCTATGTTGCCTAAAAGTGGAACTCGCCTCCATTCTATCTAAAATCGAAACTCGTCTCCATTCTGCTTAAGGTCGAAACTCGCGTCCATTTTATTTGAACTTAGAGCTGAGGTTGGATGTCGGAATTCGTACCCATCCTATTTGAAACTTGGTAATAAATCCGGAAATTGGAAATCGTGTTCATTTTATTTGAAGCTTAGGAATAAAGTAGGAGATCAGAACTCGTGTAAATTTTTGGTCAAACTTGGAGAGCAACTCAAAGATCTCCATTCTAGTTGATATTAACTCTGAGATTGGAACTCGTTACATTCGAGCCGGAGGTTGGTACTTGTGACTGTTCTGGTTAAACAATCAACTCGGAGGTCAGAAACCATGTACACTTACTTCAAAGATGAAGTCAGAAGTAGGAAATTATGTACACTATATTTCAAACTCGAAGTCGGAGGTCGAAACTCGTTATGGATGTTACATTACCACCCTCCTTAAAAAAAATGTTGTCCTCAAATTTTGATTATAAAACAAACTTGTTATAATTATAACAGTTTAAATAAGGTTCACATATAAGCACATAGTAGATGTAAAACCACTTAGCAAAATAGCATCGACCAGAACTAAATTAGCCAATTCCTTATTCTAGTTTATCCCTAATTCTCGCCATGGCTCCTTCGAGGTGTTGCCTCCTTTTCAGGGCATTCTCGGATCATATGTCCTGGCTTGCCATATCTGAAACACATATACTATTTAACCAGGCAAGGCTTATTTCCATGATTCTTCCCACACTTCAGACATCGTTGTTTGACCACCGATTCTTGCAATTGCTTGCCCTCATATTCACTAAGGTGAAATTGCTTGTTTGGTGGTGAGGCATATTCGAGTTCCTGGTTTTCAGGTGTAGGCCTCTTTCCATAAGTATCAGACTAAGAAATCTCCAATTTCTTGCTATAGTCTTCCACAAGTCTACACTTATTTACCAAGGTAGGAAAATCCTTGATCTCCATAGGACCTATTGCTGCAAGGATATCTTCCCTAATCCACCATCAAATTTGACGCACTTCCATGCCTCATCTGGATTCCACTGATAGATTGTGGAAAACTTGCATAGCTCCTCAAACTTAGTGATGTATTCTAATATGCTACTGCTTCCTTGGCAGAGTTGCATAAATTCCAACTCCTTGGCATTTTGAACTGATGGAGGGAAGTATTTCTAGTAAAAAGCATCCTTGAACACAGTCCAGGTGATCTTTGTCTGGGACTCTTCTAATAGTCGTTTCACATTATTCCACAAAAATTCTACGTCTACTTCAAGCATATAAGTGGCGAAGGCCACTTTCTGGTGGTCAGTGCAGTCCAGAATGGAAAAGACCTTCTCCATGGTCTTAATCCACTTGTTTGCCTTATTAAGATGAAAAGCTCCTCTAAAATTGGGCGAGTTTGCCTTTTGGAATTCTGCGAACTTGAGGTATTCCAGGTCCAGTCTTGAGTTATTCAGGTTTCCACCGCGACTAGCTCCAGGTTGTCTCCCCAGCTGATCTATCGTTTGGTGTGTTGCAGTAGCTTGTTCATGCATGGCATATGCCATTTCTCGTAGAGTGTCCATGAAATTAGTGGGGTCTTCTGAAATGGGTGCAGTTTGTGGCCTACCATGCCCCCTGGAAGTCATTAGTTCCTTATCACACATAACATTGAGTTGAGCAGGTTAAATAATAGGCAGTCATGCATATCTAATTTCCTATATCTTATCTGAGCAAATAAGATTCATTGCATGACATTTCCTAAGGATTCCAGAGTGCACTGGAAGCATAGTCAGTCAGCCCTCAGGTCCGATTAGGACCGAACTGCTCTAATACTATTTTGTAACATCCTCCTCTGTACAGTACTATGCTTAGGTCATAATATCTCACCTAGGAGTAGTTACTATCAATTAATCAGACCTTGTCTGGCAGCAACCTTCAGCCACCTTCACCTCAGAGGGCCTTCTTCGGAAACTTCTGAATTATATAGAGATAACACGGAAAAAGAGTGAGAATTTTTAAATTCTCAGTAGGATTCATTTAACTACCATATGTTGTGTCATCATTATTATCTCTAGCTACTTTGGTTTATTGTGAAAATGTGAGCAGGTTAATAGACTATTCAGTGTTATAGCTTGAAATATATTGTTCGAAGTAGAGTTCATTTTATTCATGCACTTGGGTCATATTGACAATATTTTATATTTAGGATAAAAATCACTGCATAAATAGATAGAACAGGTTCAACATCAATAAAACATGGGATACAATAATGGTAAGCATTTATAAGGTTCAATTTTTTAGGTTTTCGAAAACATGTTTATCCGATGCGAATTCAATTTTAACATATACTTTGATCATGAGCATAGGTACAATTACAATTACATAAAACATGTATGGCTGTGCTATAAGCTTCTCTTAACTTGTTGCTGCCATAACTTCTCGGTACTTATACTAGCTAGGTCATGCCATGTCTCATGTAAGCCCTATCTCCTATACTCACACTAGCTGGGTCATGCCAAGCCTCATATGGGTGAAGGAAGCATACTTTAGGTCACCTTCCCTTTTGAAGGATCACACCCTTAGTTTACTTTCTTTACTTATCACACATATTTCAGAGTACGATCGCCATGTCATACTCCATTGGGGTGTGATTACCATGTCGCACTCCTTAGGAATATATTCATCCTGCCATGTCTCAGAGTATGATCGCCATGTCATATTCCATCGAAATATGATCACCATGTCACATGCCTTAGGGTGTGGGATCATCATGCTACATTCCAGAGTATGATCACCATGTCATATCCCATCAAAGTGTGATCGCCATGTCATGTTCCTTAGGAGGTACTCATCATGCCATATTCCAGAGTTGTCATATCCCATTAGGGCGTGATCATCATGTCACTTTCCTTAGGAATATGAGAACTTCCTTATATCTTTTAACTGCCTTCACAGGGAAGGACCCAATGTGCAACTGCCTCCGAGTGAAGGGACCCACATCTTTATCCTTTAACTGCCTTCACAAGGAGGGATCTCATAACTGCTTCCAGGTGAAGGGATCCACATTTAATATATCCATATCCTTTCATTTTCATACATAATCAAGCATAGACATGCTGAATGCACTCATACATATACTTCATCATTTATTTTCATATATCCTTGCATACATGATTTCCATATACATATTCATAACATATAAAGGCTCATAACTACCTTACAATTTTACCGAAAATTCGGCAGCATAACGGATCAGATCCTTTTTTCCATGAATAGTGCCAATACTCAGGCAATCATTTTTATAGGAAATTCACAATACTACATTCTTAATTCAACATCAGTTTCATAGGAACATTAGATGCATTTAAAGCATAATTACTATCTTAGCACTTTCACTCAGCCTGGTTTTTGTAGATCAGGCCATAATTTCTATTTAACTCATCTGGACCTAAATTTTGGATATGTTGAAATGTTCTATGTCTATTTTCTAACCTCTTTAGTCCCATCTAATTTTGATAAGTATAGCTCATGTTATTTAAGTCTTATCTCGGCCTGCCCTGAGACTAGCTAGAATTACACACTTAAAAGTAAAAATCCACTAAAAATTGAAAACCAACTCAAAGCATATAAAATTGGTATCATATTAAAGCTAATAGGATAATCGTTCATTTGAAATAAGTTTCATTTCAATTGCTTTAGTAGAGCTCGAGTTATAAGCCCTGAAATTTGACCTTCCTAAACTGTCCTATTTTGGCCTGGTTTAGACATAGGACAATTTCTTTGAACTACTGGGAGCAACTGGGACTGTATCCAACTCGAAATTTTTTTATAGATGTTCTCCTATGTGTAAGCTTTCTAACAAAGTTGGTTTCACTTAAATTGAAGCTGTGGAGAATGAGTTACACCCTTTTTAACTCACACTGCCCAGATGAAAGTCCTGATTTCTAGGCCAAATTTCAAAAATCCATATCTCTTCCAATACTAATCCAATAATCTTATATGATATATGTATGGAAATGAATGTCTACTTGCACATAAAAATAGTTTTATCAAATTTGAACAGCTGTAGGCAGAGCCGTACACTCCGCCATACGGACTGCTGTGGGGTTTCTCACTTGGACAGCATCCTAAATCACCACTTCTTCTAGTTTCCTCCTTCTAACTTTAATTCCAACTCAATATTTCATATTAATCCAACCATAAACCATCAAATAAATGAAGAAAAGTGAAATCTCATGCAGCCACAGTTCAAAGAAGTTAAGAACAAAATTGAATCCTACCTCTTTGAGCGGGATTTTGCCAAGTCTTGGAGTTTGAATTGATAGAACCTTGTAAAGCTTCAAGGTTTGATAGAGTTGGTTGAGAGAAAGAGAGAAAAGGGGAGTGAAATCAGAGGAGAGAGTGGCATCAATAAGAGAGAAAAATCTGATTTAAGCATTGAAGAGGTAGTTGGCTTTGTGAGTTTTGATTGGATGAAATTTTGTGAGTCAAGTTTAGCCATGTCTCCCTCTTTTGTGGCTAAATCATCCTCCACGTCTCTTAAAAGTGGAACTCGCCTCCAATCTATCTGAAATCAGAACTCGTCTCCATTTTGCTTAAGGTCGAAACTCGCATCCATTTTATTTGAACTTGGAGCTGAAGTCAGATATCAGAATTCGTACCCATCCTATTTGAAACTTGGAAATAAATCTAGAAATTGGAAATCGTGTTCATTTTATTTTAAGCTCGGGAATAAAGTAGGAGATCAGAACTCGTGTAAATTTTTGGTCGAACTTGGAGAGCAACTCAAAGATCTGAACTCGTGTCCATTCTAGTTGATATTAACTCTGAGATCAGAACTCGTTACATTCAACCCAGAGGTCAGTGCTTGTGACCATTCTGGTTAAACTATTAACTCGGAGGTCGGAAACCATGTACACTTGTTTCAAAGAAGAAGTCGGAAGTAGGAAATTATGTACACTATATTTCAAACTCAAAGTCGGAGGTTGGAACTCGTTGTGGATGTTACATGCACCTATTTTTACCCTAGCCACCTACATGAGGATATGGGGCCTGATGTCCTGCCTGCCCCAGCTGACATTCCTGCCACCTACCCCGGTCAGCCATTGGGTCCATGGGATTTTCTGCCCAAGCCATTACCGGACATTGAAATGGAGCTGATGTCTCCGAAGCTACCTGCCACCGAGCCCTTGCCACAACTAGAGGTTCCTGTGATTGAGCTGAGTTCCACGGCTATCCCTAGCGTCATAGCCGCCTCGCCGCCATACCCTGAGTATCATCCTGAGACTTCGGAGGAGGATCCTTCTAAGATGCGGTCCTCAGCAACCAGCTGTGACCCGAATTAGGCTGGCCTAAGTCACCACGTTCGTCTAATTGAAGTGATTCGTAGGCACCCCCTCATCATACGCACACCTCGTGTCCCCTGAGGGCAAGGAGCTAGGAGGAGTCGCATCTCTGGGCCACGACATCTGTAGATCGGAGGGTGCATTCTGAAGACTGATCTTAGGATTTGGTACGGAGCCATGGCGAGTAGACTTCTGAGTTTTTTTGATTTCCTTGCGTATCTCTGTTGATTAAAAGCTTGTTGTGTTAAATTGCATTCTAAATGTAATGATGACTTAATTATGAGTACCTTTATGTAATGATGGATATTATGAATTATATTTATGTGGTATGGCTATGTAAGAATTTTTTATGTATTATGTATTTTGTATGGTTTTTATTCCATTTGTGAATCGGACTCTTGTATATCATGCTCTTTCTCTATCTATCTTCTCGCTCAAGGCTTTATTTTCCAAAACGCTGCAAAGCGACGACGTATTTCAAAAAAAAAAATTTACCATATTTTCCGTGAAACTTAATTTCAAGTGAAGTTTAGTTTTCCACGAGCATAAGTAACAACTAATGAAATGTCGTAATACAACTTAAGCGTAGTATGGATTTATTAGGGTGTTACATAATTAACATTGAATCAGAAATGAAATTTAATTAGATCACAACACGTAATAACTTATCAGGTAATATATTATGACTTAAATATAGTATTTTATCTAGTAAGGTGTTAGAATCATCCTTGTGACACGACTCAAATTGCACACTACACTACAAGTTTGTGATTCGATTTTTAACTTGTAATTTGACTGAGTTCAACAATTGAGTCAGTTATATAATGGAAAAGTGACTAGGAACCAAATTAAAGACTATTTATAATATAAGGGACCTAATTGAAAAAATTAAAAATAAGGGACAACATTAAAAGAAAAGGAAAAAGAGCAAAAAGTCATTTTTATCCTTTTTTTGTCACCCTATAGATTTTTTTTTTCATGCCATGACATAAATCCTTCGAAAGATTTATGAAAACTGAAAGGTAGAGTTGTTTGCAGATAATTTTAAGCTTCAACAATTGAAAATTGAGATGATTTTTTAGGCAATGAATTAAATGTACGTAATTTTGCATTTGCATTAAATTAAACATCAAATTATTTGCCATTTGTATAAAAGATTTTTTTTTTTTTTCAATGTGGGTAACATAATTTTTTATTTTTTAAAAGAAAGAAAGAAATTTTTATTCACAAAAAAGTTTAATGACACTTACAAATTAGAAAAGATACAGTCAAAAGTTAAAAGGAAACAAGTATACTCTATACTCTAAACTGAACAATGATCTGTGACTCTGCCTTTTGTCCGTAAACTATCAATGTCTAAGTATCTTTTGCATCAGAGACCAACACAAAAAGTGTTGCAACATGAAGAATATATTACACCTCCTTTCAAAATAGTTATAAACATCCCTATCATATGCAAGACCTACAACCTAGAAACACATACAAAGGAAAGCCAAAACAACCACAAAAGGGACAACAAAAATAGAAGATCTGCCACTCAGAGAAACAATATATCTGGACAACAATGCTCAAGATCTAATTGATCTAAGCCATTTATTAGATAAAGAGAATCCATAAGGAATGAAAAGGAGATGGTAGGGCATGCCACTACAAAAGAAGGACGACAGTCTTCTGAACAATACTCACAAAAAGAATATCAAAAGAAAAGACAAGAAAGAAAAATAAACAAAACAATAAAAAAACTTAGGGCCAGCTCATCTTATAGATATATTCCTCTTTTCTTCTTTTAAAAATAACATTTTTTTTATTTGGCATACACATAAGACAAGTTGAGAATAATTTGGGTAAAGGACATTATTGCATGTGTTACTACATGGAGAAAAAATTCAACGTTTGTTTAATAGAGAAATAAGTATGCAACATATAAATTTAAAATTATTTGGATATAAATTGTCACGACCCACCCCGTTGTCATTGTAGCATCCTCGATTTTGCTATATTTGTAACTCTATGATACAAATTAAATAAATATACTATATAAAATCATTAAGGGACAAAATACATTTAAAAATAAAATGCTGGCAGAAAAATTTATTTGCTTAAAGGCAGTCAATAAAAATTAAATGGAGAAACAAAATAAGATAATAATAGATTAAATTGCACAGTTAAAATCCTATCAAGGATAAAAAATTTATAAGTTATGTTCTTGACAAAAATATTTAATAATAGTTTAGAATTGTTGTTAGAGTTTCTCAAAGCTCTTGTAACTATTTAGTTTAAGGATTTAAAGTATAATAGAGTACATATGCATGTCACAAAATACTAATGAGTGACATAAAGTGATAACTATCACTTCAACCTTTTTTAATCAAAGGCTTGGGTCAAGTTACAAGTCTTGTCTTTATTCTAAAGGCTAGAGTTTTGACATCTATTTACACTAATACCACTTAAACACTCAACCTCTTCAAACATAACTCAAAAATACAATACCCACTCCCTCACCTTCCCTCAAACTCATGGCTACCCCTCCCCCAAAACCCTCTCCATTTTCTTTCTTCAACATCCACAAATCTCACATCTCTCCCTCAAACCTCAAGATCTCATCTTCTTCCTCTCATTTTCTCTTTTCTTAATCGACCAAGAAGCAAAATCTTCTCTTCCTTTCTCCTTGGAGGCTGCAGCTACATCACTGAAGGAGGGAAGAGATTTTGCTCTTGAGTGGTGGTTCTTAAAGATTGGAGCTCAAATCTAGAAGGGGGTTTTCAAGCTAGGAAGAAGAGGTCAAGGATATCTAACAATTCTTTGATGTGATTTTTGAGAGAATGTGTGGTTTGTGTTTGAGTTTACTATTCTAAGGTTCAAGAGATTGCACATAGTGGTGTGTTTAAAGCTTAGATTTAGCTTATGTTACCCTAGGTGAGTGTTTTAAAATGATTTTTGTGAGTTGAAACTTTTAGAAAGGTAATTAATCAAGTTACAGCATAAACTAGCTAGAATAGGATTTTGGGGTCAAGGCTTGAGACCCTAGGAATTAATGTGAGGTTGAGGCTCCTGTAGGTTTAAATAACTTAGTTGACACTAAAAATAAGTGAAATTTTGTATACAAATTTGTTAGGATCATTATCTTGAGCTTTGTCACAAAAGGGATAGCTAGAACCCTATACTCACAACTAAGAAAGATGGAAAGTTACTTATCATGCCTAAGGAATAAATGCAAACTGATTTTACCCATTAAAATACATGATATATAGAGGCTAAAATTGTCTTTCAGTAGTTGGTTGGTGAAAGAATGAGTAGAAACAATTTTGGACTTAAACTATTTTCGTTAAGTCACTAGAATGGTGAATTTTGGTTCTTATCCCTCAATGGATACCAAAACTATTTTTAGGCTTGATTATTTGGGTTATATAGATCTTAGAAATGTCCTTGAATGGTTGGAAGAGGTTTAGGGTGAATTATTGGAGGTTTGGGTGTTAACTAGTCAAGTTTCCTAGTTTATAAACTTATTTTCGCCATGTTCTTGAGGGTTAACTAAATCCATGTTTTAGTGGAATATTTAGAGTTATTATGGTGACTTTAAGTGCCATGGACCATATATAAGTTTAAACAGGTTTAGAGGTGGTTTAAAATGTGTATAACAAGAAAAAGGTGCGTTACTAAGATTTGAATAATAACTGTAACATCCTCCAAACATATATGCCATGCTTGAGTCATAGGGCTGTATCTAGAGGTTGTTACAAGTACTAAAAAAACTTTAAAATGAGAAAAATATAATATAATAAATATATGATCCTCAAATTTCACAATCTTTTGTTACATAAGGAGTTATAATTCCAAAATATTTACTACATAATAATAAAGAATCATAATTTAAAGGAACTTAACTAATCTTGTACGCTATAACATCCTGAGTTCTAGGGGTAGACCAGAATAGCAGGAAGCTTGGGCCAAAGATAAGGGCAAAACTATAAATAAGCAGTAGTAGAAAAAGGAAAAGTAAAATTGTAATTTTTAGATTATAATGGCAAAGCTGTAAATAAAGATTTTACAGCTATCAGGAGAGACAATAGCAGAAAAATCTCGATTCCGAGATTATGTGGCCCCACAACAATAGTAGACAACTAAAATACATGTAATAACTCTACAATTGGTATTTTCTACACTTTACTTTAAATAAAATGTAATATTATGCACACCGTATTATATTATCTCAGGAAACTGAGAGTACCCAAATTGATAACCAGACACCTTGAATTAATCCTCAAGGGTCCTATATTGTCTTTGGATATGACAAACCTACAAGAATAGTTCCCCGGGGACTAGATAGACCTGACAGAGGAATAGCCAGAGCATGTGGCTAGAGATAAGCCACACCGGCACTCTAGATGGAGGAACTAAGGGCACACACAACTCAAACTTAAGTGAATTTAAATTTTGTTCCAAACCTATCAATGAGATTTAACCCACAAAGCTTCCAAAACAAACCATTCCAGCTGAGCATGGAAGTCACCATTCTCTCCCTTTTTACCCTTGAAATTTCAGCCACTTATTCCCCTCCATCCACCTCCATTTTCTTCTTCAGTCCTATTTTCTTCTCACCATCCTCCGTGACTATAAGCTTCATGCTCACAAGTGATGGCCTTCTTGGCCTCAAAACCACTCCTTCCTTTTATGAAAATTAATCCTCACCTTTTTTCTCTACAATATCCTTCCATCAATTTGACGATTAAACTTCAAGTGGAGTCTCTCCACCTTCATAGGAGCTGCTGCCATGGAGGAAGAAGAAAGGCTAGGAGTTGCTTTTATAACATCCATTACGAGTTTTGACTTCTGACTCCACCTTCGAGCTCATACAATGGACATTTTTCCGACTTCCAACTTAATCTTCAGGGTCCAAACAAAATGGACATCATTCCCGATGTCCGACTTTATTTCCAAGTTACATGCTTTTTTGATGTTTGACTTTGCTTCCAAGTTTCAAATCCAATGAAAATGAATCCGACTTCCGACTGACTTCCTATCTCCGACTTCATGTTTCAAATGGATACAAGTTCTGATCTCATAATTTATTTCCAAGTTTTAAATAAGATGGACTCTATTTCCGACCTCTGAGTTTACTTGGTGTTCCCGAGTTTGGCCTATTACTGACTTCTAAGATTGAATTGGGACTTCCGAGATTATATAAGTTCGGATTTCCCGGCATATAAGGTTAATATTTTGATTCCCGATTTCTGGTGTTATGCCTAGAATCGATCTCCTAGTTTGATCATGAACCGAGTTTTAGAATTACATGTAATGAGTTTTAAAGCGTCCTAGTTCTTGACTTCCAAGTTTATGTTAACATACCCGACTTCCAGGTTTAAGTATTTTCGGTTTCCTATTCTTGTCCTTGACTTTCGATTTTAGCATGATTAGTTTGCTGTGTGATTTCCAACCTCCGACCTTATGTTGCATGATTTCTGACATACGACTTTGTTTTCAAGCTTCAAATAAAATGAACATGATTTCCTACGAATTCCGACATCCGACTTCAGCTCCAAGTTCAAATAAAATGGACGCGAGTTCTGACCTTAAGCAGAATGGAGACGAGTTACGATTTCAGATAGAGCGGAGGCGAGTTCCATTTTAGGCAATGTGGAGAATGATTTAGCCACAAAATAGGGAGACATGGCTAAACTTCACTCACAAAATTTCAACCAATCAAAACTCACAAAGCCAACTACCTCTTCAATGCTTAAATCAGATTTTTCTCTCTTATTTACGTCACTCGCTCCACTGATTTCACTCTCCTTTTCTCTCTTTCTCTCAACCAACTATATCAAACCTTGAAGCTTTACAAGGTTTTATCAATTCAAACTCGAAGACTTAGCAAAATCCCACTTAAAGAGGTAGGATTCAATCTTTGTTCTTAATTTCTTTAAACTATGGCTATATGAGATTTCATTCTTTTTCATGTATTTGATGATATATTGGATGTATATGATGAATTATGGTTGGATTAATGTGGAATCTTGAGTTGGAATTAAAGTTACAAGAAGAAGAATAGGAGAAGTGAAGGATTCGGATGCTATCCAGGTAAGAAACACCACAACAGTCTGTATGGTGGAGTGTACAGCTCTGCCTACAGCCATTCAATTTTGATGAAACTATTTTTAAACGAAACTAGACATTCAGAGCTTTCCAACATATATCATATAAGGTTATTGGATTAGTATTGAAAGAGATATGGATTTTTAAAATTTGTCCTAGAAATCAGGACTTTCATCTAGGCAGTGTGAGTTGAGAAGGGTGTAACTCACTCTACACAGCTTCAATTTGAGTGAAACCAACTCTGTTAGAAATATTACACATAGGAACATCTATAAAAAAATTCCAAGTTTGATTTGGTCCCAGTTGCTCCCAGTGGTTTGAAGAAATTGCCCTATGTCCAAACCGGACTAGAACAGGGCAGTTCAAGAAGGTCAAATTTTGGGGCTTATAACTCGAGCTCTACTAAAGCAAATGAAACAAAACTTGTTGCAAATGAAATATTGTCTGTTAACTTTAATATGATACTAATTTTGTATGATTTGAACTTGTATTCGATTTGTAGTGGATTTTTACCTATAAATGTGTAATTTTGGCTAGCTTTAGGGCAGGCCAGGATAAATCTTAAATAACTTGAGCTACATTTATCAAAATTAGATATGACCAAAGAGATTAGAAAATAGACACATAACACTTCAACATATCCAAAATTCAGATCTAGATGAGTTAAAATGAATCTAAGGCTTAATTTCTAAAAATGGGTAGAGTTGAATAATATGAGCAGGATTTCCAGAATTGAAGGATTTGGTATCTTAATGCAGATATGAGTTCAAAAGTCTAAGTGTTGCAAATTCCATGTTGGTGCTTGAAAGATTGATGCATTATATTTGATCTCTTACTGTGACTAACTATCTGCTGAGACTAGCACTATTCATAGGAAAACGGACACGTTCTGTTATGCTGCCAAATTTTTGATAGAATAGATGGTTATGAACATTTATGTGTTAAGAATATGTATGTAGAAATTCCATATGCAATGATATATGAAGACAAATGGCGAAGCATATGTAAGAATGCATTCATTCATTCAGCATGTTTATGCATGATTATGTATGAGAATAAAAGGATACGAATATAATAAATGTGAATCCCTTCACCTAGAGGCAGTTGCACTTTGAATCCCTCCTTGTGAAGGCAGATTAAATAAGACAAGATTGGGTCGCTTCACTTGGAGGCAATTATTTGGGTCCCTTCAGGTGAAGGCAGTTAAAAGATAAAGATGTGAGTCCCTTCACTCGGAGGCAGTTGCACATTGGGTCCCTCCCTATGAAGGTAGCTAAAACTTTTGGGTCCCTCTATGTTGGAGGTAGATGGCCAATTGAGTCCCTCCGACGTAGAGGCACGTGGGTCTCCTTGTGGGTCAATACTGTATGACAATGGTCACGGGTTGAGCTGACGAGCTCACTCCTAGATTAGACTACCCGAGGGCAGTAAAGAGTAAAGATTAAAGATTAAGACATATGCAAGCACCCCAGGGATAGCGATACGTAACGCCTAGGTGTGCCAAGAAAAGAAAGTAAAGAAAGTAAACTAAGGGTGTGATCCTTCAAAAGCGAAGGTGACCCAAAGTAAGCTCCCCTCACCCACAACTCACATGAGGCATGGCATGACCCAGTGAGTGTGAGTGTAGGGGATAGGGCTCACATGAGGCATGGCATAACCCAGCTAGTGTAAGTACCGAGAAGTTATGAGGGCGACGAGTTAAGAGAAGCTTATAGCACAGCCATACATGTGTTATGTAATTATAATTGTACTAATGCACACTATTATGAAATCCTATGTTTTATTGAGGCTGAGCTTGTTCTATCTACTTATGCAATGATTTTTATTCTAAATAATGAAATATTGCCAATGTGACTTGAGTGCATCAGATAAAATGAATTCTGCTTCGAACTATATGTTTTCAAACTATAAAACAGAACAGTTCGTATAATATATTCACTTTTTATAATAAACCGAAGCAGCTGGAGATAATAACGATGACACGGTATGAAGTTTCTTAATGAATACTACTGAGAATTTATAATTTTCACTCCTATGTTTATTTCCATGTTATCTCTAGATAGTTCAAAAGTTCCGAAGAAGGCCCCCTGAGGTGAAGGTGGCTGAAGGTTGCTGCCAAACAAGGTCCACTTAAATAACAGTAACAACTCTTAGGTGAAGTATTATGACTTAAGCATAGTACTATAGTTGGGAGGATGTTACAACTTTGGTCTTCCTTGCTTCCATATTTCTAAGAATTTTGAGGTAAGTAGCACAAATCCTTAGCTTTTAGTGTCATGTATAAGTTATGTGACCAATGTGGTTCTCTTGTGATATCCTTGATTCATATTTGTATGATGGTATTATGGTCGTTTCCTAGTGATTTGAGATAGGAAAACTTAGTTTGGGCTGGAGAATAACTCAAAAGATCAAAAGAAAGCCAAAATAAAGAAGCTATGAAATGAAACCTTAGGCGACGTCTGTACAACGGAGTTAATAACTCAAACTTCTAGAACTCAAATTCTCATTAAACTAATTTAAGATAAAACTGGAATTCAATAGCAATCTAGGGATATAAATTATAAGATCATTGGATTTAAAATAAATTAGTTATGAATTTTAGAAATTGACTGTTGCAATTCACTCTCTATCCTGACCAGAATGTGATGTGAGGGGCATAACTCGCCCTATGCAAATTCAACATAAGAGAAACAATTTTGTTAGAAAGCTAAAATATAAATGAATATAGCATAAAAATTTGAGAATCGATTAGAAATCCCCCTATAATTCTTTGAAATTGACCCATGCTTTGTTTGGGTGAAAATGAGGCAGGCCACTTAAGGAGCTCATAACTTGAGCTCTAGTTACACAATTAGAGTGAAACCTATGATAATTGAAAGAGGGTTCTAATAGATACAATTTGGTACAAATTTCGGATAAAAATGATATAAGGTAGATTTTTAGTGATTTTCTAAATTTAAGTGTGCAAATGTGTCCTAAACAGCCGCCTTGAATAAAACTTTAATAACTTAAGTTATACACCTCAAAACTTAATGGGGCCAAAGAGTTTCAAAAATAGACTAATGAGGCTACAACATATTAATTTTCATATTAAAATGAGCTAGAATGAAATTTTAGTGAAATTTAGAAAAACAGGGCAAATTTAAGGATAAAGGCACAAATTAAGAATTTTCTTGACTTAAGGGTCACATAAACTATGAAATATTCAAATACATAAGTTTTAGACAATTTCACACCCATACAATGTTATATTGATACATTGTCTATGATGAATATAATTGATATGACTGGCTGGCTGATTAGATATACTGTTTATTTTGAGACCCTCCGTATTTTAGCTGTTATGCTGCTGAATTTCCGGCAGAAATTCATAAATGCTATATTATATATATGGAAATCATGCATGCAAGAATGATTAAAGTATGAAATGAAACATACGCATAAGTGCATATAGCATGTGCATGTATGATCATGCCCAAGAAAGAAGAAAGATTATAAAACCTTGCAAAGGGACGTATTGAGTTTGCACCTCATAATGGGCTAAGGTGGTACTATCTAAGGCTTGGGTTAGCCCCTGACTAGATTTTGGGGAATAGACTGGTGTAAGGGTCGAGAAAAGTAAACCCATCACTCATGTATAAGTACGAACTTGGACCTGAGAAGCATGCTATTACCTAGGGGTGAGAAAAGCTATTCACCTCTCGGGGACCAAGTACAAAAGAGCAACATACAAGTTAAAGAAAGAGATAAGAAAGTCAAGTGCACTTACATGAGGTCAAGTATTAGCAATTGCATATGCATATTTAATATTTAAGTATCACATTATGACATAATGTTATTATGTTTATGATTGAAATGTTATATTGTTACCATCATTATATTTGTCTTGAAATGTGCTAAATGTTTGATAAAAGTAACCCGCTTCGAGAGAGATATTCTCAAACTTAAAATTGAACCATTTCCTCTATATATGTGTCTACCTCTTTCATAATAAACCGAAGTAGCTAGATTGTTTATGGTGACACCCGTTATGATTAGTGGATTAAGTATTACTTTGTTTGTTTTCCATAAACATTCCAGTATGTAGCACAGATTCCAAGTTTGCAACAAAAGTTCTAACATAATTAGAAAGCTCGAGACTTAGGCTTGATGTCCAAGTTCGGAAGACTAAAGTGGGCAGCTGGAAACTACTAAGAGACAATAGTAGATCGAAGCATGGTCTGTATGTCATATTATCTTAGGTTCTCTTAAAATTGTAATTATTTTTATTCTATATGTATCAGATAGTTAGAAATTTTAAATCCTGATTTAAGAGCTATGGAATTTAAGGGCTATATATTATATTTTTCTTATATAAAATGTCTTTTTCAGCATCCATAGCAACCTCTAGGTATAACTCTATGACTCGAGCATGGTGTGTATGTTTGGAGGGTGTTACATTTATGTTATCAGAGCAGTTCATCCTGTATAAGCCCATAGATGGACTAACTATACTTCTAAAGTATACTCTGAGAGTCTAGATATACCATGCTTTAGGTCCTTGTATAATGAGGACATAGATAATTTTGCATAGTAGCCTTGTTGTGAGTGTTGCGGATTGTCTGATGTACTTGATTAAATGTTGACCTTGATCACTTCAATATCAGGTTTTATGCATGCAGAAGCCTTTGGCACCCTGCAGGCTTATTAGGAAACTTCTCGATATAGTTATAATGGGGGAATTCTCTAGGAGGTAAAGGCTACCAAAGAAGGGGCAAATAGTTCATAGGTCGGGGAGTACAGTAAGCAGGGGATTCGATCGAAGGAATTATGTTGGATGGTTTACTATGGACATAGTAAATTTGGCCACAAAGGAGTTTATTTGGTGTTATCGGGAGGCTAAAAAATTCAAGTCGTTAAGGGCGAAATCTCATTTTAGGATGAGTTGGGTAAGAAGCTTCTTTGCCTTGATGCGGATTATTTAAAGCCTTATTAGTATTTACCCAGTTTAGGTTGTTTTCTCTAGATTTCATCTAGAAGATTCATTTGCCTGATTTGATCCTTTTAGTGGATAATTAATAGGAGTAGGGTAATATTCGTTTAATGGATAACATATTTTATTCTTCTTCATAAGTGAGATTACCTTGAAGGTAATTCACCAGCAAGCTCAGTGGATGGTCCTGCCATTATGGGTTGTGGTAATACTACATTGTAAAGGTTGAATCCTTTACTCGAGCATCTTGGAGTTTGGTTAGGTAAGACAGAGGTTAAGTAGAAAAGAGTCAAGAATGGGAACCCTAGCCAAACTTGAGGAGGACCTTTTCAAGTCTCTATCAGAGAATGGAATGACTTTCTTCCTCAAGGGTATTGGAAGCTAACACTACAGTGATGGCGCATTGGAGGAACGCTAGGCAAGGCCTTAGACCAAGAAGAAAATGGTTAAGTGAATTTTGGAGGGATTCATCTATTTGCATACCATACCATGGTGAAGACTTAGTTGTACATGGTACAGGAAAGGAGACGAAGTTATAAGAGTGGATTCAAAAGATTCTTCGAGAAAAAAAGGTGGTACATTTGCTACTAATTTGAAATAAAAACACTCTCGAGCTATGGTGGCATATGAAGCAAGAGAAATGTCTCCTATCCGTTGACAATAAGAGAGGCGTCAAAAAGTCCAATTATATTGAAACTTCATTCGCCAACGAATCATACAGCTAAGGGATCTCCAATATGTTGTTGTTGTTGATAAGAAGGCAAAGCTGTTTAGAAGTGAGATAAAGATGTAATAGTTATCTTCAAACACTACTGCAAGTGCTGTGAATAGAGAACTACAATGGGGAGCGTATCTAGATTCAAGGTGGGTCAATGAAGAACTAGAACTTGCGACTAGGCTTGTTGCAACCAAGAGAAGTGCAATGGATCTCTATAAACTAAGATAGCAGTAAAATGAGAAATCCTAATAGACTGAGATGGAGAGAAACCCTTCTATAAGAGCAATAGGATACTATAAGAAGAAAAAGGAGAAGTTTTGCTTCTGGAAAGACCCATTAGAAGGAGTAATATTATGTAGTGTGAATTTAGGGCACAATTGAAGGAATATAAGAGTTAATGAGCTGGCTTGTCCCGATATCAGTAATGATATTATTGAATCGGATGGACTTCTTGACGGCTTGATACACCCCACTAAGGATTGGGTGATGCACCAATATAAGACCAAAGAATTTGGAATCATGCCACATGGTGGTCAAGGTTACAATGCAAGGTTAGAGCACTCTCAAGCTCAGATAGTTAAGGTTCCATACTTGAGGCTAAATTAAACGTGGCATACAAAGACCCACTGCTCTATTGAATAGCAAATAGATCTATGGTAGATGAGACCAGCAAAGATTCCTTAAGGAAAATTGTAACGAATAGAGATGTTATCTAAGCAAAAGAAGATACACATCAATATAGTAGATGAAAATCTCTTTATTAATACATCAGAAAGAATAGGTAATGGTAAGATTGCTGTAGCCCTAACAAGGAAACAAGATTATCACTTCATTTTGCCTCGCACTGAACTAGTCATACCTCGAGAATAGGGATTCACGATAAGCATCGAAAGGTTCCATAACAGGAACAACCTAAGATCTACCTAATGAGCGATAAGCACAGAATAAAAATCATAGAGGAAAAGAAGTTTTGAAGTAACGTCCATAGTTGCAGTTTCGAGGAAAACTCTAGCCTTGCACTCTAAACCCCACAGAGAGAAATTCATCATTTGACCAAGGGTGGTCAAGTGAACAAGAATCTTGGAAATAGTTGAACCAACTTCTTAGAACTTGACATAGCCACTATAACTACTATATATTGAGGTTGACTACTACTATTGATGGTAACCTTATTGACTGCAAGACTTTTTGGAGTTGGTACCTAAGGTCTAGAGAACGAGTATTAGAAGGTTTATTAAAAATCACAAGGAAGGTTTATTAAAAATCATAAGGCAAGAATAGGTAGATACATGACAGAGATGACCAATAACTTCCCCGATAAACTCAATAATGGATCAAAGCATCATCAAGACAAAGTGACCTTCGGCACCAGCATTGTATATGAAGGCTCTCCACATATATTACAATCACACCTTGTAAGAAAAATAGAGTCAAAGGACTCTGCAACTTTAGTAAGGAAGTACTATAAATTTTCCTTTTCACATTAAGTTGCCTACACCCTAATAACCAAGAATTGAAAATGAACACTTGAGACATTCAATGATGAAGTAAAGGAAAATCTTGCAACATTATTTTGAAATAAAAATCATTTCTTGCTGATGGAGAGCACATGGTGTTGTTGGATTCATGAGTGTCGACATGCTTTGTCATGATCCAAGAGACTAAAGGGATCTCGAAATTTCTTGGGAATAAAAGTATGATTAAAGCTCCAATGGCCATGCCATGAACCTAAGGATCACTTGTGTACCATCTCAAGGAAACTAAAAGATTTAAAAACAAAAACTTTGGTTCAAAAGCACTAACTATAGTCACGGCTTAACAAGAAGAAGAAAAAAGGAAACAAAGTATTAAAATTTTAACTCAAGAAAATCTAATTCTTAAAATGTGTAGATAAGAAACCTAGAAAGTTACATGGTAATTATGAAAGTTAAGATTATGATTATAATCATGGTTTGGAGTGATAATGCAAGAGGGAAGATATTCAATACTTAATCTCATGATAATTAAGACCCAATATGCAAGAATGGGTAAATTGTAACATCCTCAATTTCTTGTCATGTTAAATTATGTAACACCCTAGTAGTTCCATTCTATGCTTAAGTCATATTGTGGAATTATTAGTTGTTACTTTTGCTCGCGGAACTAACATTACCTTTTTGAAATTACTTTGTACCGAAAATAGGGGTAATTTTTTTTTTCAAACAAGTGAACCATTTTTGAAATCGAGAGCCATGAGCCCATCGTGAACATATAAAGTAACACCGCTATCCCATACATACGTTGCATTTAACAAACATAAAACAATAAGAGCAACCACAATTCTTAGATAAATGTAATATTCATTCCACGGCCATCCATGATAATACAATAATAGCCATATCAGAGTCATACATAAGATAATAGTGGGTTCGATATCTAACATCGGCCCTAACCAAAAGGCTACCAATACATGATAAAAGGAAATACATTAGAAAATCCTACTACCCAAGCATGCCACATAACAGAATGATAACCCTATAACTATAACCAAAAGGGGCTATCTCGTGCTCACCCGCATGCGATCGTCACATCAAGCATCTGGCGAGGAAACCGTTCCCATATCCACCGGAGAAGTACCACCACGTCCCCCTCCTCGAGCACGTCCTCGCCCACGGGGCACACGCGGTAATGCGAATGAACCCACGCCTGAACGGGGTGAAGCCGGGCGCCAGATGAAGCGTAAGAATCGAAGATAAACGAATCACCGGTCGCAACGAACCCGAGCGGTGAGATCCCCGAATGAGCCGGATAGAGGGCTCGACGGATCGGTCTCCACATGGAAGCTTCGGATAAGACGGCTCAAGGGTCGGAATCCAGTGAAACGATCGAGTCAAGCGGGCATCCGAGTCAGTCTCGTCATCATCAGTGGGGTATCTCGGTGGCTGAAAGTAGGGGCGGATGTCATCCATAGTAACCTCGCCGAATGGCTGATGTGGTCGGAAAAATGGGCTCATCACAGGGGTGAAACTCGGCGGTCGTGGAAGATGTAGACCCTCATCGCTGCGCCACGACAGCACGAGGCGTTCAAAGACCGGGTCAAAGCGCCAACGCCACACCGGGAACTCAATGTAGATCACCACTGTACCCGACGTCGACATCCTCTGAAGATGACACGGAAACGTAGGAATGAGAAACACTAAATTTCTCAGTAGGATCGCGACTAGACAAACACAGTGTCCTCGTCATCGTCCCAGCCACTTCGGGTTTAATTATAAAAACAGTGGACAGATATAAGTTCAATTTTTAATGGTTTGAAAACTTAGACCCCGAAGCGGGTTGCTTTTAAACTTAAGATCATACCCACATCATCATAACTAACATACGTACTAGAACATAGAATAAACATTCATAATGCAAATGGGCAATATACTTACAGGCAAAGACATGCATCATCATAGACGTAACAATGACTATATTTAGACTTTTCTTTCATTATCAGCACGTGCTTAACATTCTTTACTTTCCTTTGAAATAGACTGCTTTTGGACATGAGCTCATTCCGTGACCGTCGTCACGCAGTACTAACCAAATCAGACTAAGCCGATATTGGTTACCTCTAAGTTGGAGGGTCCTCCAGAACACCCTTGCCTCCCTCATAGAGGTTCCTTGTGGATCGCCGTCTCTCACTTCCCTTACCGAAGTGATTGAAGGGTCACGTCCCATTGATTCTTTTCTTATCTTTATACTTTACATGCATAACATTTCCTTGACTAGACGCATGCAATGATATGACTAAGTCCATAAATTTGACGGAAATCCAAAGACATAACGGCTAGACCTGAGCTTCCCAAAACGCCAATCATCAGCATTCAACCAATAGTTCATCATATCCATATCATATCATCACACTCATCATTCAATCATGAGACAAAGCTCAATCAAGCTCATCATTCATCATGCCGAGTGGCATCACACATTCATACCCTAAAGGGGTTTATAGTTGTGTTGTTCTTTGTGAAAAATATTATGAATCATCACATGATTTCCCATGGTTACCCATGATAGAATCACATAGTTAAGATAGGTGTTTGTGGTCTTTTAGTCACTTGGTCCTTGGATGAAAATATTCTTCGCTTAAGTACATGTCTTATGAAACACTTGTTCAAATTAATTGAATTATATGATTGTTTCCTTTCCTTGAGATAGTGCACTTAGTGATTCCTAGGTTCATGGTATGCTCAGAGGCCCTAATCATACTTACATTTCCCAAGGAATTCGAGATCCCTCTAATCCTTGGGTCATGACAACGCATAACCACATCATGAACCCAACAACACCAATGTTCACTAATCACCAAGGGTGACTTTTAACTTATTCAAGTTACAAAGTTTTGAACTGTTACTAATAACATACCAAGGTTTTTGCCTTAAATATTATTAAAGTTGTCATTCTTAGTAGAGTAGTCATAAAGTCTCATTCTTTATGAAAGTAAGTGCCTTTGACATTAAGCTCTTATCTTAAGATTGGATCTTTATGAAATAATGATACAAGTTACTAGCTTTTAGAAAAAAGTCTTGTTCTTTATAAAAGTTAACACCTTTTTGCATTATTTTGGTTCAAAGTCTAAACTTTATGGATGAAATGTCATAAAACAACATTTTTATCACTTAAAGATCTTATTCTTGATTAAAGTTTGAAACTTTGTTAAAGGTCTTTTCTTTAAGGTTTGATTCCTAAAGCCTAAAGTGACAAGATATCATTTTTCTAACTCAAAAAGTTTAGACATTCACATGTATTCTTGTCTTCAAAACAAAACAAAATAGAACTTTATGGAAGCTTAAAAGTTGCGCCACTTTGAAGGAAATCAAGAAGCAAACTTTTTAAAGTTTAAAGCTTTTAGAAGGTTCATAGTCTTATCAAATCATGGAAACATAAAAAGGTGAAGCTTTTCTAATCATTCACTCATCATAAAGAGAAAAGAACAACTTTAAGCAAGAGAACAATAAGAACATATGTTTCCAAAAGAGGAAACTTAAGAACACATGAAGAATATCAAGAACACATTTTTCCAAAAGAGAAAACTTAAGAACACATGAAGAACATCAAGAACACATTTTTCCAAAAGAGGAAACTTAAGAACACATGAAGAACATCAAGAACACATTTTTCCAAAAATGAAAACTTTGGCTCTTGAAGAGCATAAAGGATCTTCTCAAGCTTTCACTTAGAAATCTTGGTCATGGAAGAACCAAGCTCCAAGCTTTCTTGAGTAAACAAAATGAAAAAGATGAAGATCACTACCTTCCTTGAAGATGGCGCAAAACAAGAGAGATGGAAGAAGAAGATGATGGCTCCTCTTGATGATGAAGGTGGCGGTTTTGCAAGAAGGAAGGAGAAGCTCTTGAAATCTTGTGGAAATGGAGGTTGTAGTGTTTTGATCTTGTCTCCAAAGACCCAAAGATGAGGTCTTTGAAGGGCTAAGTGAGTGGTTTAGGGTGGTGGTGGTGGAGAAAAGAAGAGGAAGATGAAGAAGATGAAGAAGTGTTTAGAGAGAAGTTAGAGAATTTGGCTTGAAGAGAGAATAGGATGAGTGAAAATGAAAATGAATGAGGGAGGAGAGAGAGAAAGTGGCGCCCACTTTGAAGGAGGGAGGATGAGATATTTTTGCTTCACTTTGTGTTATCTTGTGTTAATTAGTGATTAAGGGGACAAAGTGGATGATGGGGAGACAAAACATGATCAAACTCTTACATAAAGCACTCTTGTCTCATGCTTTATGCTTTTACGACATCACTCTTTACTTTATTGTCTAGTTGACTAAATTTGAATTTAATCATGTGATTAAGTGCTCATACAACCTAATTAGGGTGATTAAGCAAGGATTAGTGATTAACACCCAAGAACATGATTAACAAAAATTAATCTTACGATTAAGCTTAATTAACCTTAATTAAACTCGAGTAAGCTAATTAAGGGCGATTAGTGCTTAATTAAGCTATGAGGCTCTGACTTGCTTAATTAGAGATTATCTGATCTCGATTAAGCATTCTCTTAACTCTTCTCATCCGAGTCAACCCCTTAATTAAGCCCTAATCTCAAAATTTCTCATTAAGTGCCTAATTACTCAGGGTTACTGAGGTAATCTAGCACGACATGAAATTGAGGATGTTACATTTCTCCTCACCTTTAAAAAGAATTTTGCCCTCAAAATTCGTTACCTGCAAATAAATTTGGATGCTCGCTCTTCATTTCGGCCTCCAGCTCCCATGTACACTCTTCCACATTTCCTCTACCCCAAGCCACCTTGACCAAAGGTACTGTCTTATTCCTCAGCTGTTTTGCCCCATGATCCACGATTCGAGATGGCGGTAGATTGAAAGTTAGGTCCTCCCTTAACTGTACACTTTCAGGCTTGAGTAGATGACTAGGGTCGGAATGGTATTTTCTCAATTGAGACACATGGAAAACATCATGAAGGTTTGACAAATTTGGAGGTAAGGCTATTTGGTAAGCAACTGACCCGACACGTTTTAAAATTTGAAAAGGGCCAAGGAAACGGGGGCTTAACTTTTTGACCTTCATGGCTCTACCTATACCGGTCGTAGGAGTGATTTTTAGGAATACATGTTCTCCTTCTTGGAACTCTAGAGGCTTTCTCCTCTTATCCGCATAACTCTTTTGACGGCTTTGGGCCGTAAGGATTCTGTCCCTAATCTGTTTGACTTGCTCTGTGGTCTACCTCACAAGATCAGGTCCTAGTAGGCTTTGCTCACCCGGTTCAACCCAACATAGGGGAGATTGGCACTTCCTTCCATACAAAGCTTCATAGGGTGCCATACCAATACTTGCATGATGACTATTATTATAGGCAAACTCGATCAAAGGTAAGTATTTATCCCAACTTCCTCGATTATCCAATACACAAGCTCTCAACATATCCTCCAAAGTTTGGATGGTCCTCTCCGACTGTCCATCCGTCTGGGGGTGATAAGCTGTACTTAGGCAAAGCTTCGTTCCAAATGCCTTTTGCAAGGCTCCCCAAAATCTAGAGGTAAACCTCGGGTCTCTATCGGAGATTATGCTTGAAGGTACACCATGCAATCTTACTATCTCTTGAACATACAGCTGGGCTAACTTTTCCAAAGGATAAGTAGCTCGAATGGGCAAAAAGTGAGCAGACTTAGTTAATCTGTCAACTATTACCCATATTGCATCGAACCCAGCTTGCATTTTGGGTAAACCCATCACGAAGTCCATAGAAATACTTTCCCATTTCCATTCTGGGACCTCCAATGGTTGCAGCATGCCAGAGGGCTTTTGGTGCTCAATCTTTACTTTCTGGCAGACTAAACACTTACCTACCAACTCCACAACATCCCTCTTTAATCCAGGCCACCAGAACATTTTCTTAACATCTTGATACATCTTTGTCACACTAGGGTGTATGGTGAAATGGCTCTTATGAGCCTCCTCCAAAATCCTTCTTCGGAGGTCACCACTCGCGGGTACACAGACTCTTCCTTCAAATTTCCATAGTCCATCTGCACCCTGTGCAAAACCCTTCAACCTTCCTTCCTTCACCAACGCTAGAGTTTTCAAGAACTCCTCTTCCTCGCTTTGGGCTTGAGCGATTTGATTTTTGAAATCACTCGTCACGCTAAGCTGATTCAATCTTAGACTATGGGGGGTCAACATAACTCCGAGATTAAGGTCTCTAAAGCTCCTTACTAGCTCATCCTCCTTGACCATCATCCACGATGCATGCAAGGATTTTCGGCTTAATGCGTCGGCCACCACATTGGCTTTCCCAGGGTGATAGGTCAACCCAAAATCATAATCCTTCAGAAACTCCATCCACCTTCTTTGCCTCATATTCAACTCCTTTTGGTCAAAGAGATACTTCAAGCTCTTATGATCAGAGAACACCTCGAACCTCACACCATACAGATAATGCCTCCATATCTTCAGGGCAAACACTACGGCTGCTAATTCCAAGTCATGAGTTGGGTAGTTCACTTCATGAGGCTTCAACTGTCTAGAGGCATAAGCCACCACATTCCTATTCTGCATCAAGACGCAACCTAAACCTCTCCCAGAGGCATCACAGTAGACCTCGAATGGTCCACTAGGGTCCGGCAGGACTAATACTGGGGTTGAGGTTAACTTACCCTTTAGCTCTTGAAAGCTCTTCTCACAGTCCATTGTCCATACAAATGGGGCGTCTTTCCTTGTCAACTTTGTTAAGGGTAAAGATATCTGGGAAAATCCTTTTATAAACCTACGGTAGTAACCGGCTAAACCTAAGAAACTCCTTATCTCAGTCACTGAGGTTGGCCTCTCCCAACTCATCACAGCCTCAATCTTACTTGGATCCACAGCAATACCCCCTTGTGACACCACATGCCCTAAGAACTTTACTTCCTCCATCCAGAATTCACACTTAGATAGCTTGGCATAAAGCTTCTTTTCCCTTAAGATCCTTAACACAACCCTCAAATGTTTTTCATGTTCCTCCTTTGTCCTCGAATAGATGAGAATATCGTCTATGAAAACAACTACAAACTTGTCCAAATAGGGTCTAAAGATCCTGTTCATATAATCCATGAAAATAGCAGGGGCATTAGTCAGTCCAAACGACATCACTGTAAACTCATAATGCCCATACCTTGTCCTAAAAGCTGTCTTAGGTATATCCTCCTCTTTCACCCTTATCTGATGATATCCAGATCTCAGATCAATCTTAGAGAACATAGCTGCACCTCGCAGTTGGTCCATGAGGTCATCTATCCTAGGCAAGGGATACCTGTTCTTAACAGTCATCTTGTTTAGTTGCTTGTAATCCACACACAGCCTCATACTGCCATCCTTCTTTTTCACAAATAACACCGGGGCTCCCCAAGGTGAGGCACTAGGTCTTACGAACTTCTTTTCTAACAACTCTTCCAATTGTCCCTTCAACTCCGACAACTCTAGTGGGGACATCTTGTAGGGTGCTATAGAGATTGGCCCAGTACCCGGCACCAACTCTATAGAAAACTCGATTTCCCTTTCCGGGGGAAACTCGGGTATGTCGTCAGGGAACACATCTGGGTATTCCCTCACTACGGGATCTCATCCAATACACCGCCGAGTTCCACTTCACTTGCCATAAGGAGAACATATCCCTGATCACTAAACTCACTACTTCCTACCCTGACAGAGTTCAAGAACAAACTAACAGCCTCCACGGGTTTATCAGGTATACGGGGAAAAACAACAGACTTTTCAGAACAATTTATCATAGCATGGTTAGCTGAAAGCCAATCCATGCCTAGAATCAGATCCAGACCAGACAAAGGCAAACAAATCAAATTCGCTATGAAAGACCTACCATCAATTTGGAATTGACAACTCAAGCAACAATGACAAGTCTTAACTGGTCTCCCAGTAGGAGTAAAAACATTTAACATATAAGGCAATTCGGACACAGATAATCCTAATCCATCTACACGATCATGAGAAATAAAGGAGTGTGTAGCTCCAGAATCATATAGCACAGTTAAGGTCCTACCATTGACCTCGCACTTACCTTGGATGAGATCGTCGGACCGAGTGGCCTCTTCAGCATTGAGGGCAAAGACCCTTCCTTGGTGTTGGGGCTTGTTGACCGGGGACAACAGCTTGACTGTGCAGTCTCTTGCCATATGCCCAGGCTTTCCGCATCTGAAACAAGCATTCTGGCCAGCTAAACAAGGGCGTCCTCCATGGTGTTTACCACACTTAGGGCAAGCTTGACCACTCGTCGGCTTGGGTGGATTCCCAGCAGGCTTCTGGGGTTGCTTTCCTTTGAAACCTCCACCCTGAAATGGTTTCCTCAGAGGTTGGGGCATGAACACGCCTTGCGGTGCCAGTTTCTTCTTGTAGGCCTCGGACCTTGCCACCGACAGCTTACGGTTGCAATCCTCCACCAAACGGCACTTATTGACGAGTGCAGCATAGTCACGGATCTCCATTGGTCCTACAGATGCCAGCATCTCCTCACGCAAATCCCTTCAAACTTTACACACTTCCAACGCTCATCCGGGTTCCCTTGGTAAATTGTCGAGAACTTGCATAGCTCTTCGAACTTGGCTGTATACTCAGCAATATTCATGGTCCCTTGACGCAGACTCATGAACTCCAGCTCCTTCGCATTCCTCACAGATGCAGGAAAATACTTCTCATAGAAGTGCGACTTGAAAATCTCCCAGGTGATGTGGGTTTGGGCTCCCTCCAAAAGCCTTTTTACGCTTACCCACCAGAACTCCGCATCAGCTTCCAACATATAGGTAGCAAAGGCTACCTTCTGCTCCTCGGTGCAAGCCAACACTGTGAAAATCTTCTCAATGGCCTTGATCCACTCCTCAGCTCGATCGGGGTTGTACGTCCCTCTAAAGCTCAGCGGATTTGCCTTCCTGAACTCAGCAAACTTGAGGTACTCAAGATCCACCTCAGCTCCTCCGTTGTGCCCTTCGGGATTCTCCTCATCCCTATGCTCCATTCGCTCCATCATTCGATGGGCAGCAGCGGCTTGCTCCCTCATAGCAGCAGCCATTTCGTGAAGTGTCCCCATGACTTCCTCGGGACCTTCCTCGCTCGCTATGGCCTACCACGTCTTCCTGAAGCCATTAGTTCCTGGTACACAAGACAAAAGACATTGAGTTGATCAGGCTCAACATTTATGTTGAGTGAACCAGCAACTAACCACATTCGGAACAGACGATCATGCACATCTAATTCCTATATCTCATCATATCGACGAGACTCAAAGCATGACTTAGCTAAAATGTATGCTTAGAAGCATAGTCAGTCCATCCCCAGGCTCTTCAAGGACGAACTGCTCTGATACCAAAATGTAACACCCTAGTAGTTCTATTCTATGCTTAAGTCATATTGTGGAATTATTAGTTGTTACTTTTGCTCGCGGAACTAACATTACCTTTTTGAAATTACTTTGTACCGAAAATAGGGGTAATTTTTTTTTTTCAAACAAGTGAACGATTTTTGAAATCGAGAGCCATGAGCGCATCGTGAACATATAAAGTAACACCACTATCCCATACATACGTTGCATTTAACAAACATAAAACAATAAGAGCAACCACAATTCTTAGATAAATGTAACATTCATTCCACGGCCATCCATGATAATACAATAATAGCCATATCAGAGTCATACATAAGATAATAGTGGGTTCGATATCTAACATCGGCCCTAACCAAAAGGCTACCAATACATGATAAAAGGAAATACATCAGAAAATCCTACTACCCAAGCATGCCACATAACAGAATGATAACCCTATAACTATAACCAAAAGGGGCTATCCTCGTGCTCAGCTCCGCATGCAGTCGTCACATGAAGCATTTGGCGGGAGGAAACCGTTCCCATATCCACCGGGAGAAGTACCACCACGTCCCCCTCCTCGAGCACGTCCTCGCCCACGGGGCACAGCGCGGGTACGAATGAACCCACGCCCGCGAATCGGGGGTGAAGCTGGGCCAGCAGATGAAGCAGAAGAATCAGAAGATAAACGAATCACCGAAGGTCAGCGAACCCGAGCGGTGAGATCCCCCAGAATGAGCGGATAGAGGCTCAGGCGGATCGATCTCCACATGGAAGGCTTCGGATAAGACGGCTCAGAAGGTCGGAATCGAGTAAACGATCGAGTCAGCGGGCATCAAGTCGATCTCGTCATCATCGATGGGTATCTCGGTGGCTGAAAGTAGGGGCGGATGTCATCCATAGTAACCTCGCCGAATGGCTGATGTGGTCGGAAAAATGGGCTCATCACGGGGGTCTGAAACTGGCGGTCGTGGAAGATGTAGACCCTCATCGCTGCGCCGACAAAGACAGAGGCATTCAAAGACGGTCAAAGCGCCAACGCCACACCGAACTCAATGTAGATCACCACTTGTGCATCTGGCGTCGACATCCTCTGAAGATGACACGGAAACGTAGGAATGAGAAACACTAAATTTCTCAGTAGGATCGCGACTAGACAAACACAGTGTCCTCGTCATCGTCCCAGCCACTTCGGGTTTAATTATAAAAACAGTGGACAGATATAAGTTTAATTTTTAATGGTTTGAAAACTTAGACCTCGAAGCGGGTTGCTTTTAAACTTAAGATCATACCCACATCATCATAACTAACATACGTACTAGAACATAGAATAAACATTCATAATACAAATGGGCAATATACTTACAGGCAAAGACATGCATCATCATAGACGTAACAATGACTATATTTAGACTTTTCTTTCATTATCAGCACGTGCTTAACATTCTTTACTTTCCTTTGAAATAGACTGCTTTTGGACATGAGCTCATTCTGTGACCGTCGTCACGCAGTACTAACCAAATCAAACTAAGCCGATATTGGTTACCTCTAAGTTGGAGGGTCCTCCAGAACACCCTTGCCTCCCTCATAGAGGTTCCTTGTGGATCGCCGTCTCTCACTTCCCTTACCGAAGTGATTGAAGGGTCACGTCCCATTGATTCTTTTCTTATCTTTATACTTTACATGCATAACATTTCCTTGACTAGACGCATGCAATGATATGACTAAGTCCATAAATTTGACGGAAATCCAGCAGCATAACGGCTAGACCGGAGCTTCCCCAAAACGCCAATCATCAGCATTCAACCAATAGTTCATCATATCCATATCATATCATCACACTCATCATTCAATCATGAGACAAAGCTCAATCAAGCTCATCATTCATCATGCCGAGTGGCATCACACATTCATACCCTAAAGGGGTTTATAGTTGTGTTGTTCTTTGTGAAAAATATTATGAATCATCACATGATTTCCCATGGTTACCCATGATAGAATCACATAGTTAAGATAGGTGTTTGTGGTCTTTTAGTCACTTGGTCCTTGGATGAAAATATTCTTCGCTTAAGTACATGTCTTATGAAACACTTGTTCAAATTAATTGAATTATATGATTGTTTCCTTTCCTTGAGATAGTGCACTTAGTGATTCCTAGGTTCATGGTATGCTCAGAGGCCCTAATCATACTTCTGTTCCCAAGGAATTCGAGATCCCTCTAATCCTTGGGTCATGACAACGCATAACCACATCATGAACCCAACAACACCAATGTTCACTAATCACCAAGGGTGACTTTTAACTTATTCAAGTTACAAAGTTTTGAACTGTTACTAATAACATACCAAGGTTTTTGCCTTAAATATTATTAAAGTTGTCATTCTTAGTAGAGTAGTCATAAAGTCTCATTCTTTATGAAAGTAAGTGCCTTTGACATTAAGCTCTTATCTTAAGATTGGATCTTTATGAAATAATGATACAAGTTACTAGCTTTTGAATAAAAAGTCTTGTTCTTTATAAAAGTTAACACCTTTTTGCATTATTTTGGTTCAAAGTCTAAACTTTATGGATGAAATGTCATAAAACAACATTTTTATCACTTAAAGATCTTATTCTTGATTAAAGTTTGAAACTTTGTTAAAGGTCTTTCTTTAAGGTTTGATTCCTAAAGCCTAAAGTGACAAGATATCATTTTTCTAACTCAAAAAGTTTAGACATTCACATGTATTCTTGTCTTCAAAACAAAACAAAATAGAACTTTATGGAAGCTTAAAAGTTGCGCCACTTTGAAGGAAATCAAGAAGCAAACTTTTTAAAGTTTAAAGCTTTTAGAAGGTTCATAGTCTTATCAAATCATGGAAACATAAAAAGGTGAAGCTTTTCTAATCATTCACTCATCATAAAGAGAAAAGAACAACTTTAAGCAAGAGAACAATAAGAACATATGTTTCCAAAAGAGGAAACTTAAGAACACATGAAGAATATCAAGAACACATTCTTCCAAAAGAGGAAACTTAAGAACACATGAAGAATATCAAGAACACATTTTTCCAAAAGAGAAAACTTAAAAACACATGAAGAACATCAAGAACACATTTTTCCAAAAGAGGAAACTTAAGAACACATGAAGAACATCAAGAACACATTTTTCCAAAAGAGGAAACTTAAGAACACATGAAGAACATCAAGAACACATTTTTCCAAAAATGAAAACTTTGGCTCTTGAAGAGCATAAAGGATCTTCTCAAGCTTTCACTTAGAAATCTTGGTCATGGAAGAACCAAGCTCCAAGCTTTCTTGAGTAAACAAAATGAAAAAGATGAAGATCACTACCTTCCTTGAAGATGGCTCAAAACAAGAGAGATGGAAGAAGAAGATGATGGCTCCTCTTGATGATGAATGTGGCGGTTTTGCAAGAAGGAAGGAGAAGCTCTTGAAATCTTGTGGAAATGGAGGTTGTAGTGTTTTGATCTTGTCTCCAAAGACCCAAAGATGAGGTCTTTGAAGGGCTAAGTGAGTGGTTTAGGGTGGTGGTGGTGGAGAAAAGAAGAGGAAGATGAAGAAGATGAAGAAGTGTTTAGAGAGAAGTTAGAGAATTTGGCTTGAAGAAAGAGAATAGGATGAGTGAAAATGAAAATGAATGAAGGAGGGAGAGAGAGAAAGTGGCGTCCACTTTGAAGGAGGGAGGATGAGATATTTTTGCTTCACTTTGTGTTATCTTGTGTTAATTAGTGATTAAGGGGACAAAGTGGATGATGGGGAGACAAAACATGATCAAACTCTTACATAAAGCACTCTTGTCTCATGCTTTATGCTTTTACGACATCACTCTTTACTTTATTGTCTAGTTGACTAAATTTGAATTTAATCATGTGATTAAGTGCTCATACAACCTAATTAGGGTGATTAAGCAAGGATTAGTGATTAACACCCAAGAACATGATTAACAAAAATTAATCTTACGATTAAGCTTAATTAACCTTAATTAAACTCAAGTAAGCTAATTAAGGGCGATTAGTGCTTAATTAAGCTATGAGGCTCTGACTTGCTTAATTAGAGATTATCTGATCTCGATTAAGCATTCTCTTAACTCTTCTCATCCGAGTCAACCCCTTAATTAAGCCCTAATCTCAAAATTTCTCATTAAGTGCCTAATTACTCAGGGTTACTGAGGTAATCTAGCACGACATGAAATTGAGGATGTTACAAATTACCTTAGTACCCCTGAGTAATTAGGCACTTAATGAGAAATTATGAGATTAAGGTTTAAATAAGGGGTTAACGAAGAGTTTGAGTTAACTCGGAGGAGAAAAGTCAAGAGAATGCTTAATCGAGATTAGATAATCTCTAATTAAGCAAGTCAAAGCCTTTATAGCTTAATTAAGCACTAATCACCTTTAATTAGCTTAATTGAGTTTAATTAAGGTTAATTAAGATTAATCGCAAGATTAATTTTTGTTAATTATGTTCTTGTATGATAATCACTAATCCTTGCTTAATCATCTTAATTAATTTGCAAGAGCACTTAATCATATGATTAAATTCAAATTTAGGCAACTAGATAATAAAATAAAGAATGATGTTATAAAAGCATAAAGCATTACACAAGAGTACTTTATGTAAGAGTTTGACTATGCTTTGTTCCCCTATCGTCCACTTTGTCTCCTTAACCACTAATTAACACAAATGAAGCAAAAATATCTCCCCCACCCTACTCAAAGTTACGGCCATACACAACATACACACACACACTCACTTTTCATTTGTCAACTTCTATTCTCTCTCTAAGTTTCCTACTCCTCTAACTTCTCTCTAAAATTCTCTCTTCTTCATCTTCATCTTCTTCTTCCTTTCTCAACCACCACCACCCAAAAACTCTCACTTAGCCCTTTAAGGACCTTATCTTTGGGTCTTTGGAGACAAGATCTAAACACTACAGCCTTCATTTTCACAAGATCTCAAGAGCTTCTCCTTTCTTCTTGCAAAACCGCCACCATCATCATCAAGAGGAGCCATCATCTTCTTCTTCCTCTTCTCTTGTTTTTGTGCCATCTTCAAGAAAGGTAGTGATCTTCATCTTTTTATTTTGTTTGCTCAAGAAAGCTTGAAGCTTGGTTCTTTTCATGACCAAGATCTTTAAGTGAAAACTTGAGAAGATCCTTCATGCTCTTCATGAGCAAAAGTTTCCACTTTTGGAAAAATATATTCTTGTTGTTCTTCAGGTGTTCTTGATGTTTCTATTTTTGGTAAAGTATGTTCATGTTCTTATTCTTGAATGTTCTTGGTGGTCTCTTGCTCAAAGTTGCTCTTTCTTATGATGAGTTTATGATTAGAAAAGTTTCATCTTTACATGTTTTTCATGATTTGATAAGACTATGAACATCCTAAAAGCTTAAAGCTCTAAAAAGTTTGCTTCTTGATTCCTTAAAAGTGGTGCAACTTTTAAGCTTTTATAAAGTCTTATTTTGTTTTGTCTTGAAGACAAGACATTTCATAAAGTTTCAAACTTTAGTCAAGAACAAAACATTTAAGTCATAAAAGTGTTGTTTTGTAACATTTAATTCATAAAGTTTAGATCTTGAATCAAAACAATGCTTAAAGGTGTTAACTTTTATAAAGATCAAGACTTTATAACTTTAAAGTTAATGTCTTATATCACTAGTTAATAAAGTAGGAATCTTTTTAATGTAGAGACAACTTTAGATCATAAAGTTGAGATTTTGATGGTCTTAGAATAATTAAAAGAGTCAACTTTCATAAAGAACAAGACTTTTTAGTTAAAAAGCTAGTAACTTATATCATTATTTCATGAAGATCTAATCTTTGAGATAAGAGATTAATTCTAAAGGCACTTACTTTCATAAAGAATAAAACTTTATGACTACTTTATAAGAATGATAACTTTTATAATACTTAAGGGAAGATCTTGTTATGTTAGTGATAAAAGCTTGAAATTTTGTAACTTGGTTAAGTTAAAAATCACCCTTGGTGATTAGTGAACATGGTGTTGTTGGGTTCATGATGTGGTTATGCATTGTCATGACCTAAGGATTGGAGGGATCTCAAACTCCTTGGGAATAGAAGTATGATTAGGGCCTCTGAGCATACCATGAACCTAGGAATCATTAAGGGCACTATCTCAAGCAAAGGAAACAATCATTTAACTTAATTAACTTGAATAAGTGTTCCACAAGATATAAACTAAAGTAAAGAATAATTTCATATGAGAGCTAAGTAACTAAAAGACCACATGTACATATCTTAACTATGTGATTCTCTCATGGCAACCACGAGAAATCATATGATGATTCATAATATTCTTCACAAAGAATAATACAACTATGAAACCCCCCTTTAGGGTATGAATGCATGATGCCATTCAGCATGATGAATGATGAGTTTGATTGAGTTTTGTCTCATGATTGATTGATTATTATGATATGATAAAATGTTGGTTGAAAGCTTATGATTGGCATTTTGGGGGAAGCTCCAGTTTAGCCATTATGCTGTCGGATTTTCGTCAAAATTATGGACTTAGTCATATCATTGCATGTGTCTAGTCAAAGAAGTACTATCCATGTAAAGTATAATGATAAGAAAAGAAACCATGGGATATGACCCCTTGATCACTTCCGCGAAGTGAAAAACGGTGATCCACAAGGAGCCTCTATGAGGGAGGCGACAGTGACATGAAGGACCCTCCAACTTAGGGGTAACCAATATTGGCTTAGTCTGATTTGGTTTAGTACTGTGTGACGACAGTCATGGAATGAGCTCATGTCCAAAAGTAGTCTATTTCAAAGGAAAAGTAAAGAATATTAAGCACGTGCTAAAAATGAAAGTAAAGTCAGAGTAAAACCATGGTCAAATTGATGAGTTGCATAGTCATGCACGTTTCTATATTTCTTATGCGTATTATGAATGTTTATACCATGCTCTCACATGTATGTGCTCTTATATGGTAGCTTTGAGTTTCTTTATATTGTGTTTATATGGGAAAGATTAAAAGAAACCCATTTTCGGGAACCTATGTTTTCGAACCCTTTAAAAATAGAACTTATGCATGCACACTATTTTCATAATTAAATCTGAAGTGGCTGGGATAACAACGATGACACATTAGTGGTCTAGTCGGGATCCTACTGAGAAACCTTGTATTTCTCACTCCTATGTTTTCATGTCCTTTTCAGACGAGCTGATGGCATCCTCGTTAGCACTTCCGTTGGTACCTGACTGGATGAGACGAAGAACTGCCATGTTTCTTCACCTAGCTAAGGAGGATCGAGATAGTAGCATAGTATTTTCATTTCCTTAAGAGCCCTAGTTGGGCAATTTATGTGTAATTAAGAGCATGTAGGAAGTCATGCTGCTTAATTTGACCTATTACATATGTGATACTTATTAAGTGTAATGATGACTCTTGAGTATCTATGATTACATTCTTGGCTTATGGTATTGTGTTATGTTGTTTCAATTTTATCATACGTCTTATTAGTAACTTAGCGATATAAGGAATAACGTCCACATGTATATGAGTAAGTAAGCACTTAAAGGCTCAATTTTCAAGCATAAAGGTTTTACAAAAAAAAAATTACATGCTATTTGCGTATATTATGCTAATTTCAATGATAAGAACTTCCGTTAGTTAAGAGTAATGACTAGTAATGCCATAAAATGACTTAAGCATAGTATGGTATTATTAGGGTGTTACATAAATTGACATTTAACTTAAAATTAAAAAAAAAAAAAAGAAAGAAAGAAGTATGCAAAACCATTAAATGACATATGACTTCACTTGAAGTATAAGTAGCTAAAAGCTTATAACACATATTTATCCTAGACTATGTGATTCTCTCATGAGTAGACATTAGGTTCTCATAATAACTCATAATGCTTTTTACAAAGTACAAAGGAAACCTTAGGTACCCTTTAGTTGTGAATGTATTATGATCATATGCATGTTGTTTGGATATTGGCACATAATTGAATAATTATTGGTACTTCATATGATGATATGAAATGAATATGGTTGGTTGTTAGTTAATTTCCATGCTTGGTAATTTTGGAGAAGCTCCGGTAAAACTATTATGCTGTCAGATTTTTGTCAAAATTGTGGACTTAGAATATCTATTCCATCCCTATATGTGTCTTATCTTCGAGCTTAATGCATTTAAGATGTAAGATGCAATATCTAGTAGTATGTTAAGAAAAGAAATAACTAGACTTGATCTTTTGATAGGAAAGGTGATCCACAAAGACTTTCAAATCCCTCTACTTTGGAGGCACATAGCCAAACTAGATCCCTCTAAATTAAAGGCACGTTGATCCTCTTGTCAGCTAAGTCTGATTTAGATTAGTACTATATAATGACGATCACGAAATGAGCTCGTGTGCCAAAACAGTCTATCTAAGGGCACGTAAAGAAAAGAATGCTGAGCACGTGCTAATTATGAAAGTTAAGTAAGCTAAGTCAAAGTAAATGAAATATCATGAAAGTGCATGCATCTTTATTTCCTCATATCCTTGGTTATGAATACTTTATATTATATTCTCTCATGAATGTACATGCCTTATGATGTTGTATTACCATGTATTATAACTATAAGAATATAATTAAAAGAAACCTGGTTCGAGAACTTATGTTTTTCAAACCCCTTTAAAATGCCTTTTTATAATTTAAACTTGAAGTAACTGGGGCGATGACAATGACACATTAACTGTCTAGTCGGAATCCTATTGAGAAATCTTATATTTCTCACTCCTATTTTTCCATGTCATCTTTAGAGGATGCCATCGGGCAGCATGATCATCTATCTTGAGTTCCCTGTCCTATATTGACACTTTGACCTAGTGCTGAATGTATTTGTGATGACTATATGCGCTGCTATGAAGGTCAACATGTACCATGGCCATCAGTTCCATTGGCTAGTTATGAGTCCGTTCTTTCGCCTACACGAGTCATATGAGGATATCACCCTAGATGATGTGTAACCTCCCTTTCATCCCTCGATGTACCCTACCGATAAAGAGTTTGACTTTAATACCCATCTAACCCTGAGATACTCTTTCGAGTCTGACCTTCGAAGCTGACATTCCCCTCAGTGATCTGATTGACTTTGGATTCTTCATCATCTACTTCGAGCCAAGCACTACCCTCGAGGCATGGACGAGTTTTCATCCGCACACGTGCCATACCCCGAGGACGTGGGTGAGCTTGTGAAGGAAGGCATGATGATGACCTATGAAGCACATGAAAAAAAATACGATACCGATACAGTGATATGGCAAAATCTGAAAAATATAGGATACTGATACGGCACACACACACACACACACACACACATACATATATATATATATATATATATATATATATATATATATATATATATATATATATATATATACACACACACATAGGGGATGTATCTTATGAAAATATATTTGTTATGTCAAAAATGAGAATGAATATTTCCACTGTTGGATTAAATTGAGTGGTTAAGATTAAATCACTAATTTTAAAAAGTCACGCGCAACTTTCGCGCCCAATATTTATGAGCATCCCATATGATCATTGTTACTTTTGTTCAAGTTTTTAATTTTTTTCCAAGAACTTACTAGTGTTTTTGGCAAATTTACCAGCATTTTGGGCAAATTTACCAACGTCCCATAATTTTGCTACTTTTTTTCAAGTTTTTAATTGTTTTCCAGAAACTTACCAGCATTTTGGGCAAAATTACTAGCGCTTTTGGCAAATTTACTAGCGTTCCATCTAATCATTATTACTTTTGTTCAAATTTTTAATTTTTTCCACAAACTTACTAGTATTTTTGGCAAATTTGCCAGTGTTTTGGGCAAATTAACCAAAATTTTAGGCAAATTTACTAACATCCCATATGATTATTATTACTTTTATTCAAGTTTTTAATTTTTTCTAGACATTTACCAGCATTTTTGGCAAATTTACCAGTGTTTTGGGCAAATTTGCCAGCGTCCCATAATCTTTGTTACTTTTTTTCAAGTTTTTAATTTTTTCTAGAAACTTACCAGCATTTTTTGGCAAATTTACCTGTGCTTTTGGCAAATCTACCAGCGTCTCATATGATCATTGTTACTTTTGTTCAAGTTTTTTATTTTTTCTAGAAACTTACCAGCATTTTTGGCAAATTTACTAGTGTTTTAGGCAAATTTACCCGTGTCCCATATGATCATTGTTACTTTTGTTCAAGTTTTTAATTTTTTCCATAAACTTACTAGCATTTTTAGCATATTTATCAGCGTTTTAGGCAAATTTACCAGCGTCCCATAATCTTTGTTACTTTTTTCCAAGTTTTTAATTTTTTCCATAAACTTACCAAAGTTTTTGGCAAATTTGCCAGCATTTTCGTCAAATTTACCAGTGTCCTATGTGATCATTGTTACTTTTGTTCAAGTTTTTATTTTTTTCTAGAAATTTACCATTGTTTTTGACAAATTTATTAGCGTCCCATAATCTATGTTATTTTTTTTCAAGTTTTTAATTTTTTCCAGAAATTTACCAGCATTTTTGGTAAATTTACCAATGTTTTAGGCAAATTTACCATCGTCCCATATGATCATTGTTACTTTTTGTTAAGTTATTTATTTTTCCAAAAACTTATCAGCGTTTTTGGCAAATTTACTATCGTTTTGGACAAATTTATCGGCATCCCATAATTTTTGTTACTTTTTTTCAAGTTTTTAATTTTTTCCAAAAACTTACCAACATTTTTGGCAAATTTATCAGCATTTTAGGCAAGCAAATTTACTAGCATTTTAGGCAAATTTACTAACATCCCATAATCTTTGTTACTTTTGTTATAAGTTTTTTATTTTTTCCAGAAACTTACCAGCGTTTTTGGCAAATTTACCAGCATTTTAGGCAAATTTACTAGCATCCGATATAACCATTGTTACTTTTTGTAATGTCTGAAAAATTTTATCGTTAATAATCGAGTTAGTCAGTTTTTATCAAATAAATGGGTTTAATTGGAATTTGATTAAATATTTAATTAAAGCCAATTAAGTGTGATTAGGCTTGATGGAATTAGATTAGGAACATAGGAAATCTCACAGAATTTTTCTAAAACCGGTTTACCAATTTAAGAGAAATCGGTAAGACTTCGGTAATTTAAACTGTCGAAACCGGATCAATAGAAATTATACTGTGAGAACCCTAGGATGGATGGCCAAGATTTAGCCAACTTACCCATGCAAGTGGCGCCATCTCATCCCTCCATATGGGCAGCTGCACTAAATTGAGTAATGGGAAGGAATCCACCAATCACCTAGTAGCTTCCTTTAGAAGTTTTGCAAATTTTTCCTTCTTCCTCCCTTAGAATTTCGGCCAGCCTGCTAACCTTCTCCATTTCCTTTCTTTCTCACCTCATCTTATAACCTCTTCATCTCCCACAAATCTTCAAGCTACATCAAGATTTCTTTAACTCAGGCCACAAAATCTAACAAGAATTACACCTAGAAAAGGTAGGATTCTTCAACTTCTTCTATTATTGATGCTATTGTGGCTAAGTAGAATTTATATTCTTTCCATTAGTTTGATGATATATGGTGTTTATGTGAATTGTTATGGGTGGATAAATGCATAAACGTTGAGTTTGGATGAGAACTTGGATGAGAATTCAAAAAGGGATGCAAAATAGAAGCTGGAACCTTGAAAAAACCTCACGGCATCCGTACTAGCAGAGTGTACGGCTCCACCTACAACCACCAAAACTTGATGGAATTATTTTTATGTGAAACTAGACATCCAGGGCTTTCCATACATATATAATATAAGGCCATTGGATCAATATAGAGGTAGATATGAATTTTTAAAGTTTAACCTAGAAATCAGGACCTTCAACCGGGCAGTATGAGTTAAAAAGGGTGTAACTCATCCTATTTGTTAGAAAGCTTACACATAGGAGAATATGCCATAAAAAGTTTCGAGTTAGATAAGGTCCCATTTGTCCCTAGTGAGTCGAGAAAATTGCCCTATGTCCAATCCGAGCTAGAACAGGGTAGTCCAGTAGGGTCAAGTTTCAAAGCTTATGTCTCGAATTATACTTATTCAAATGATGTGAAACTTATTTCATTTGAAAGTTTGTTCTGTTAGCTTTACATGGATATGAATTTCGCATGATTTCACTCAGATTTCTATTTGTAATGAATTTTTCCCTTATAAGAGTACAATTTTGGCTAGAAGTAGGATGAGTCTAAGACAAGACATAACAACTTGAGTTAATGTCGGAAGTCGGGACATAGTAAATAGAGAGCTAGGTCGGTACACTAAAGAGTTGAACTCTAAACTTAGTAAATAAGGTTAAACTCGAGAGAGTGTACTTAAGGTTAAACTCGGGAGAGTATACTTAAGGTTGAACTCGGGAGAGGTTACTTAGGATTGAACTCCGAAAATACACTTAAGGTTTAACTCGAGGGTCATACTTAAGATTGAACTCGGAAGGTATACTTAAGGCTGAGCTCGGAACTTAGCAAATAGGAAATTACATTGAATGTAGTTCAGGTCGAGAACTTAGAATTTAGGAAACACTCAAAAGTCTTGAAAGACCAAATTGTGGATTCAGGTCGGAGGTCGGGATCATAGGTACACAAAATCCTTATACATATAATTCCGAGACTCGACCCAGAACCAATCTCAGGAGATTAAACATAACCCCGAAAGTCGTGAATCATATAATCTCGGAAGGTTGAACATAATCCCAGAAGTTGGGAATCAAGTCATTGACCTAATATACATCACTTAGATAATATCGGAACTCGGAAGTTGGTTAATAAGCATCGAACTCGAGAATATCATTGGAAGTTAAAATCTTGCAAGATAGATTAAAACTTAGGAGTTTAAAATTTGCACCTATTGATATTGTTATATTCTTGGTATGATTATAATGTTCTACATTGAGAATTGTTGCTTGGTTAAAGTTTCTTGATTACTGGCACTAGTCATAGGGAAGCGGACATGATCCGCTATGCTGCCAAATTTTCGGTAGAATCATGTGAACATATGATAGCTTGTGTTATGAAAATTTAAGTCATGAATATGAAATTCTACATGCAAGGATATTAATATATTAAATGTAGATCCCTTCACTTACAGACAATTAATTGGGTCCCACCCTGTGAAGGCAGTTAAAGGATATGATGAAAGTCCCATATTCCTAAGGAGTATGGCATGACAATCACACCCCGATAGGGTATGACATGGCAATCATACTCTAGAATATAGCATGATGAGCACATCCTAAGGAACGTGACATGGCGATTACGCTCTGATGGGGTATGACATGGCGATCACATCCCGATGGGGTATGACATAACGATCATACTCTGGGAAGTGGCAGGATGAATATATTTCCAAGAAGTGTGACATGGCGATCACACCCTAGGGGAGTATGGTATGGCGATCATACTCTGGAATATGTGTGACAAGTAAAAGCATCTGCAGATTTTATATGTTCAGTGTATTCGTGATTTTACATTTTAATACGTTTCAGATATTGTTCATAGTATAATTCTTGATTTGATTCTGTATTAACTCACCCAAATAACAAGTGTGAATAAAATGAACCTTGCTTCGGACAGTATGTTTTCGAACTATAAAACCAAATAGTTTGTATAACATGTTCACCTTTTTTATAATAAACCGAAGCAACTGGAGATGACAACGATGACATTATGCATTACAGTTAAAGAATCCTACTGAGAATTTAAAATTCTCACTTCTGTTTCCGTGTTATCTCCAGATAGTTTGAGAAGTTGCAAAGACGACTGAAGTTGCTGTCAGATAAGGTCTGCTCAGGTAACAGTAACAACTCCAAAGTGTGGTACTATGATTTAAGCATGGTACTATGCCAAGGAGGATGTTACATTTTTGTTCAAGTTATTTATTTATTTCATAAACTTACCAGTGTTAGGAATTTTATCTTTCAAAAAGGCTTCTCGTATCACAGCATTATTTTAAGCGTGTGCGATGATTAGAAAATGCATCTGTGAAGTATTTAATTTTAAGTGTTTAGGAAAATAAAAATTTAAAATTTAAAACGGTAGCAGGATGTATTGAACTGTGTTGTGTCCCTATCTGACACTAACACGGCCTAGAAACAGGAACTTACCTCAAAGTGCAGTATCAGTGCTTTATAGGTGATGACGCACCGGGAGGGTTTGGGAACGGCTTCATGTAACATCCTCAACTTTCTTTCCTTCTAAATTACCTCATTAACCTTGAGTAATTAGGCGCTTAATAAGAAATTAAAGGGTTAAGGCTTAATTAAAGAATTTATGAGGTAATTTTGAAGAGAAAAGCTGTCGGAATGCTTAATTAAGATTAGAGAATATCTAATTAAGCAAGTCAAACTCTTAATAGCTTAATTATGTACTAATCACTTATAATTAGCTTAATTGAGTTTAATTAAGGATAATTAAGCTTAATCAAAATTTTAATTTTTGTTCATCATATTCTTGTATGTCAATCACTAATCCTTGCTTAACCAGGTTAATTAAGTTGTATGAGCACTTAATCACATCACTAAAATTCAAATTTAGTCAACTAGATAATAAAGCATTTAGTGATGTCATTATAGCATAAAGCATGACACAAAGTTACTTTTTGTAAGAGTTAACCACATTTTGTCTCCATCATCCAATTTGTCCTCCTAAACCTAAATTAACTCAAAATATCTCCCCCCATGCTTAGAAGCTTATGGCCAAACACAATACATACACATCCATTTTCATTTTGTTGTATCTTATTCTCTCTCTAATTCTCAAACTCTCTAACCTCTCTCTACATTTTTTCTTCTTTTTCTTCTTCATTCTCCATTACCATAACCAAACCTTCACTACTAAGTGTAACACCCTCCCAAGTATAGTACTATGCTTAAGTCATAGTACCACACTCAAGAGTTGTTACTGTTGCCTAAGCGGACGTTACTTCACAGCAACTTCAACCGTCATCGAAATCTTTCGAGCTATCTGGAGATAACATGGAAAATAGGAGTGAGAATTATAAATTCTCAATAGGATTCTCTAAACTATCACACATAGTGTCATCGTTATTATCTCCAACTGCTTCGGTTTATTATGAAAAATGTGAACATATTATACGAACTGTTCTGTTTTACGGTTTGAAAACACATTGTCCGAAGCAGAGTTCATTTTATTCATGCACTTGGGTCAGATTGACAATATTTCATATTTAGAAAATAATCACAGCATAAATAGATAGTACAGCTTTAGAATCAATTAAACATGGGATGTCATTATGCAAATTCTCATTTTTGAATTCATGCAAATATCCTGATGCCTTTCTTTAACTTTCTTTGCTCTGTGATGAGTCATTGTCATGGATGTTGCCACCATACATTTTCATTGCTTACACTAGCTGGGTCATGCCATGCCTCATGTAAGCCCTACCCCCTTTATCCACACTAGCTGGGTCATGCCATACTGCATGTGGGCGAGGGTTACTTGTCACACATATTCCAGAGTATGATCGCCATGTCATACTCCATTGGGATGTGATCGTCATGTCACATTCCTTAGGAATATGCTCTTCCTGCCACGTCCCAGAGTATGATCGCCATGTCATACTCCATCAGAATGTGATCGCCATGTCATATTCCTTAGGGTGTGGGATCATCATGCCACATTCCAGAGTATGATCGCTATGTCATACCCCATCAGAGCGTGATCGCCATGTCACGTTCTTTAGGAATATGGGGCCTTCATTATATCTTTTAACTACCTTCACGGGGAGGGATTCAAAGTGTAACTGCCTCCAGGTGAAGGGATCCACATTTAATATATTCATCTCCTTTCGTTCTCATTCATAGTCATGCATAGACATGCTGAACGTACTCATACATATGCTTCATCGCTTACGTTTACATATCCTTGCACACATGATTTCCCCATACATATTCATAAGATATAAATGCTTATAACCTTCTTACAATTCTACCGAAAATTCGGTAGCATAACGGATCAGATCCGCTTCCCCATGAATAGTGCCAGGCTACCAATAAAACCAATCAGGCAAAAGTTCAACATAGAGCAGCAAACATATCACAATGATGTCAATCATGTAGGGATTGAACCCTTATATATCATATTAATATCATTTATATAGGGATTAGACCCTTATATCCAATTCTGCTCATTATATCAATTCTGCCCGGTTCTTAGAAATGAAGCCCTAAATTCATTTTAGCTTATTTAGACCTGAATTTTGCATATGTTGAAGTGCTATGTGTCTATTTTCTAACCCCTTTAGTCCCATCTAATTTTGATAAGCATAGCTCAAGTTATTTAGGTTTTATTCTGGCCTGCCCTGTGGCTAGCCAGAACTGCACACTTAAAAGTATAAATCCACTAAAAATCGAAATCTGATTCAAATCATACGAAATTGTATTAAAGAGAACAGGACAATCTTTCATTCGAAAAATGTTTCATTCCATTTGACCTAGTAGGGCTCGAGTTATAGGCCCCGAAATCTGGCCCTCCTGAACTGTCCTATTCTGGCCCGATTTGGACATAGGGCAACTTTCTTGGATCACTGGGAGCAAACGGGACCTTATCTAATTCTGAAATTTTTATGAGATATTCTCCTATGTGTAAGATTTCTAAAAAAGGTAGTTTTATTCATTTTCAAGTAGTATAGGGCGAGTTCTGCCCTGAACAACCCAGTCTGCCTAGAATCAAAGTCAAAAACTTGGGTCGAAATTCAAAAATCCATAACTCTCTCAATACTAATCCAAAAGCCTTATATGATATATGTATGGAAAGTCCTAGATGTCTAGTTTTGTATAAAAATGGTTTCATGAAATTTAAACAGCGGTAGGCGGAGCCGTACACTCCGCCGTACGGACCACCGAGGGGAAAACCCTAACAGCTTCTTGAATTCTTCTTGGATTCATGTTCTTCTCTAATCAATCCATCCAATCTTCAATTCAAACTCACATATACAACTTAAACCAACCTTAATTCATCATATCCAACCAACATAACATCAAAATAAAGAGAGAAGGAGAAACCCTAGGCAGCCCCAAATCAGAGAAAAGAAGGAGAAAGTTGAGATTCCTACCTTGGTGGTGTGAAATCTTTATGGAACTTGATCTTGGAGTGAAGTTGATGGTTGGGGCTTGAGCTTGGGGATGAGAGGAAGTGGAAGAAGATGAAGAAGAGTGGGGAAATGAGGCTGGTAGTGGGGAGGCCGAAATTCACACAAGAAGAAGGAAGAAAAGGTGAGATATTTGGAAGCCAAATGCATGTGATTGGTGGATTTCTTCATGCTATCCATTTTGGTTTGGCTTCCACCATCAAGGGCTGCCTTAGGTGCCACTTGGGTGGGTTATTTGGCTAAATCTTAGCCATTGATCCTAGGGCACTCATGGCATAATTTCTACTAATCCGGTTCCAATAGTTTAAAATACCGAAATCTTACCGGTTTCCTTTAAATCGGTAAAACGGTTTTGAAGAACTTTGTGAGGTTTTTATAAGTTTCTATCTTAACCCTAATTTCTCTAATTTAAATTCTAATCAACTCCTAGTTAACCTCTAATTAACTTTTTAATTAACTCTAAAAACTCAATAAAATTGAGTAAATCGATTAATAGTGTATATTAAACGTTTCGCAAATTTTAGGGCCTTCTGCTTTCTGTTTTCTATTTTTTCAGGGCTAATGGCATTTTCATAATTATGGGTAAGTCTAGGGGCATCCCATGTCATTTCACATATGGATACCTCCGTGGCTCAATCGGCCGAGGTTTAGGTTTCTACGTTTTCGCTACGTGATTCTGCTTCGTTTAAAACCTTATTATGCTAATTCTATTGATATAGGGATCTAAATGTCATTTTCTAAAAATTTTGGGGTCAAGGTTGTGAATAATAAAAATTTGTTTTTATTATTCCCTATTACATTATATGGGGATGTTACACTAAGCCCTTTAAAGACCATATCTTTTGGTCTTTGAAGATAAGATCTACACACTATAAGGTTCATTTTCATGAGAACTCAAGAGCTCTCTCCTTCCCCATTCAAAATCGCCAACTTCACCACTTGGAAGAGTCATCATTTTCTTCATTTTCTCCTTCAAGAAGACGCCCTTCATCACCCTAGGTAGTGATCTTTCATTTCTTCTTTTTGTTACTCAAGAAAGCTTGAAGCTTGGCTCTCATCATGGCCAAGAACTTCAAGTGACAACTTGAGAAAGAACTCTATGGTCTTCATGAGCAAAGTTTCCATTTTTAGTAAAGTTTGATTCTTTGAGTTGTTTCATGAGATCTTGTGTGTTTCTATTCTTGAATGCTTCAAAAGTATTTGTTTTTCTCATATGATGCATGTGTTTTGATATTTTTGTGGGTTGTTTAAAAGGGAATATGCTTTCTTGGTGATGTTTATGCTTAAAGTTGGTTTCTTTCTCTATGAGGAGTTTATGGTTGAAAGATCCTCTTTTTACACCATCTTTATGATTCTTGATGTGACCAAGAATATTCTAAAGCATAAAACTTTAAAAAGTTTGCTCCTTAAAGCATTAAAAATGGCACAAAGTATATGCTTCTCCAAAAGTTTCATTTTATTCTTCTTAAAGACAAGAATATGTGTAAAGGTTCAAACTTTCTTAAGATATGAAGCTTTTCAACCATAAAAAGTAAGAACTTGTCACTTTGTGTCACAAATGTTGAACCTTAAAGACAAGGCACTTCATAAAGTTTCAAACTTCCTTCAAGAATGTAATTTTTTGGTCATAAAAATGTAAACTAGCAACTTTATTTAATAAAGATTGAATCTTAAGTTAAAAATATTGACTAAAGTGTTTAACTTTGTTCAAGAATGAATCTTTTAAATCTTAGAGTAACTTTAAGTCATAAAGTTGTAATCTTAAAGGTATAATATGATTAAAAGTTTCAACTTTCTAAAAGAATAAGACATTTTAGCTATAAATTTAGCATCTTGTAGTATTACTTCATAAAGGTTGAATCTTGAAGACATGAATATAATGCAAAGGTTCATACTTTATTAAAGAATGAAACTTTATAATCATAAAAGCGAAATCTTGCTATTTTGTTTAAATAAAATTGAATCTTGTAATTTGTTAGAATAAAGATCTCTTCTTGATGACTAGTAAACACATGGTGTTATTGGGTTCATGAGTGCAGTGGTTGTGCGTTGTCATGACGTAACAGACTAGAGAGATCTCGAAATCCATTGGGAAAAATCCATTGATTAGGGCTTCTGAGCATACCATGAATCTAGGAATCACTAGTGTGCTGCCTTAAGGAAACTAACATATTGGAATGCAAAACGTAGGCTAAAACACCATACTAGGATTTAGCCATATTAAGGAGGAAAAGAAAAATAAGTGTCAAACTTTGTTAACTTTAACACACTACTCCATAAGATGTATACATAAGAATATTATGAAATTATTTGGTAGAAATGAATCCCTAAGGCAAAAAAGATGACTTCACTCAGGAATCAAGTAATCAAAAGTTTACAACACACATTCATGCTAAGCTATGTGGTTCTCTCACGTGCAAGCATGAAGAATCACATGGTGATTCATAAGACTTCTCGAAAAAGGAAAATACAACCATAGACACTCATTAGGGTATGAATGTATGATGCTATTAAGTATAATGTATGATAAGCCTTAACGAGAATTCTACTCATGATTAAGAACTGTTGATGCTTGATATAGTGATATGAAATGGATACTTTTGGCTATTGGTTGAAATTTTCATGCTTGGCAAATTTTGGGGAAGCTTCGGTCTAGCCTTTATGCTGCCGGATTTCTGCTAAAAAATGTAGACATAGAAATATATCTTGTGCATACGTAGCTTATTCTTGAGAAATAATGCATTGAAAATGAATGATGTAATGTCAAATATCATGTTATGAGAATGAAAGAAATGTTTGGACGTGATCCTTCTTAAGGAGAGGTGATCTACTAAGACTTAAATACCTCTATTGTGGAGGTAAGGGGCGAAAAGGAGGACCCTCCAACTTAGAGGCATGTAAATCCCCTTGTCAGCTTATTATGATTTTACATTAATACTGTGTGGCAAGAACCATGAAATGAGCTCATGTCCAATAGCAGTCTATTTCAAGGGAAACTAAGATGTTAAGCACGTGCTAAAAATGAAAATAAAGTTAACGAAAGACTCTGGTCAAGTCCATATGGTCACATGAAAGTACACACATTTTTAGTTCCTCATATGCATGGTCATGACTAATGATGTTATGCTTAGTTCATATGGTTCTATCCTATGTCTTTATGTTGCTTATGCAATGTTTATAAGATTAAGACTAAAAGAAAACCGCTTCAGAAACTATGTTTTCAAAATCATTAAAAATTGAATCTGTGCATGTTCATAATTTATATAAATAAATCGAAGTGGTTGGCATGACAATGATGACACAGTAATTGTCTAGTCATGATCTTGCTGAGAAATCTAATATTTGTCACTCCTATATTTTTGTGTCATCTTCAAAAGATGCCGGCATCGGGCACCATGGTGATATTCATTAAGTTTCTGTGGTACATTGGCACTTTAACTTGGTGCTAAATGCATCCATGTCAATTACTTAGGCAGCTATGAGGGCCTAGATATTTCACAGTCGTCAGTTTCGAACACCAGTTAAAGCTTATTCTTCCACCCCCATGAGCCGTACAATGACGTCACCCTAGATGAAATATGCCCACGGTTCCATCCTTTGAGATACCCCACCAATGGAGAGTCTGACTCAGACACCCAGTTGACACCGACTATTTCTATGGAGTCCGATCCCTCGAAGTCATCTACCCTACCTATTCTGTGGAGTTTGACCCTTTGGAGCCGTCTTACCCTTCGGTGATTCGCTTGACTTCTGATTCTTCCACTTCTTCTGCTGGCCTAACTCCACCTCTGGTTTAAGGACATGGGTTCATTCGTACTCATGCTGTATCCCGTAGGCATGGGCGGGCCCGTGGAGGTAGGACGTTGAGATGATGCACCGGTGGTTTCGGGAACGGATAGCTTTTGTTCAATGGTTGACATGGATGGCGCATGCTAAGCTGATCACAAGGATAACCCTTTTTGTTAGTACTTATAGGGTTATCATTTTCTTTATGGCATGTATATGTGGTCAAGTGTCATATTGTATTTTCCTTTCATGATGTATGTGGTTAGGTTATCTTATGGGGCCGACAGTAGATATCGGACTCCTAACTTATTATGTAGAACTTGTCATACTACTATTAATTATATCTAACTATGATGGCTATATAATGGTATTATAGTATAATGTTTATTCAAGATAATTGTTCTTTATGATGCCTTATTTATTTTATTGCACCGCATGTATGAGATAACAACGTTTAGTATTATACATTCATGATGTGCTCATGGCTCTCATTGTTTCAAAAGGTTTATTTCATTTGTTCGAAAAAAAATTTACCCTTATTTTCAGTATAAAGTAATATCAAGCAGTAAAGTTAATTCCATGAGCAAAAGTAACAACTAGTAATTCCATAATATGACTTAAGCATAGTATGAGACTACTAGGGTGTTACACTTAATCCTATTCTGAGGTTAGGGAATGATGCGAGATAGTACATGCAAAGCTTAGATGCAAGTATAGCTCTTTTTATTAATAGTGTTTGGGCTATCATTTTATGGCATCTATGGGTCATGGAGGCTATCTATGGCATGTATGTGTTGTAGAGACTATCTATGTATTTTCGTTCAATTTGGTACTTGAACCTCTGCTAGATATGGATGCTGTATTGGGCCGAATGTAGTTACCAGTCACTTTGTTACTTTGCGAGACATTTATGTTTATCTATATATCTGATGGCCATGGATAATATTATGGTAAATATTGAGTTGAATGATTCTTATATTGCTTTTATTATTGCAATGCGAGTATATATGTTTTAGACGCTCGATTATATACATTTACAATGCGCTTATGGCTCATGTTTTCAAAAAGTTTTCTTCCATTATTAATCAAAAAATTTACTCCTGTTTTCATTATAAAGTAATATGAAAAAAGGCTAGTTAAGTTTCCACAAGCAAAAGTAACAACTAATAAATTTTATAATACGACTTAAGTATAATATAGGGTTATTAAGGTGTTACAAATTTTTGTAGTCGAGGTCATGCTATAGTGCAAGGATTGCACTACAAAGCATCAAAATGTTCTAGGGCAAAAATGGCACTGTGCAAAAAGCACACGTAGTTGAGCTATAGTGCAATACCCAAAACTAGAAAAGTCAGCAAAATGTGAGCACGTTAAAGTGCACATGGATGTGCTATAGTCCGGCTCAAAACTCCAACATGCCTCTTCAATAGCGCTCTATAGCACACTATATTACGCTACAGTGCAAGGTGCATCAGTAGGGCTACTTCCTTTAACCACTTCCAACTTCCTCCTAGCCCACTTCCACCTAACAATAGTCAAATAAACATAAACAAAGTACCAAAAAATGTAGGAAATAGATACATAATTAAAACCTAACCTAATCTAAACTAACTAACTAAAATAAAATAGAATATTAACTAACTAAAAAACTATGTACGAAAATTAATTAAAACTAACTGAAAATATAACTCACCAAAGGGAGTTATCACTAGTCATTTTTTCTGAATCTCAAAACTGATGCTCATGCAAAGGTCTAGCTATATACACAAGCCAAGGCTCTTGATAGTGAAAGTAGCTACCTAGAAGAGAGAGAGAGAGAGAGAGAGAACATTCTAGAGAGCGAGATTAAGGCTAGAGTTGCAGGGCTGGCATATGTGCAACTATCATGGGCTGAATACAAAAATACTCTAGTCGATGCGAGAGGAAAGCCATAGATGTTGTTGTTTCTTTTGTGGTGACTGACATAATTTCAGCTTTTGTATCCTCGATCAAACAACTCCAGTTGGATCCTCTAACCTATCACTTGCTATAGCTAGGTTGTCCTTTGAACCTACTATTTTGGAGGTTTCCACTGAGATTTAATCAACTCAATAGGCAATAGCAGCCGAAACCATAGTGGAAGACTAGCCTATGGATCCTTCTTCAAACACCAACCCTGATTCTATGACTTAGGCTTTTAATTAGTTTTTCATATTTTTCCTTCTTTTAGCTACTTAACCGGCTTGTGGCTATCACCCTTGATTACTATGAATATTATTAGCTCCAATGCCCTTTAAAAATCATTTTGTGGTTGTAAACCAGAATTAGAATTAAGGTTTTGATGAATACCAAATCAGAGTTTAAGCTAATCTTTGTATATATATGAACAAATTATTTCTAGAAGTGTTTCTTTATGAATTATGTGCATTATATGCTTGAAAATCATCAAAGTCAGGGTATACATTGGTGCTTTAAATTGAATATACTTGATATGGAATATATGCTTTGTATACTTCTCAAATTATCACGAAGAAACAAGAAAGAAAGTTCAAAAGGATAAAATTGCAACATCAGAAAGGAAAACAGTGCCTCAAGAGCAAACACTGTTCATCCAGAACGATGACTTAGTACAAAAAGGAATATCTCCAGAGACATGCTTCTCATGAAGTGTTACACCTTCAAAGCTTCCTCTGCACACTTCAGCAAACAAATTCAAAAAGACAAAAAGGTGATTTGACAAGATGCAGAAGAGGCATTGACAATTCTGAATAGTTGGCAAATCAACAAATGGCTACTTTTCTACTTCTGTGTAAGTTTTGAAGAACGGGAAAAGGGAAGACTATTTCTTCTCTATCCAGTCGTAGACCAGCAAACTAAAAGGATCAAGATCTACAATCTTCAACGGTCATATTTCAAAGTCTATTAATGCTAGAAATCGAAGAAAGAATAGTTAGACTGTTTAAATACTTTCTATGTAAAAACAGCTTCCTCTTTTCATCTTTCTTAAGTTTCTAAAGCACAAGAAAGTTACTTATTGTAACTTTAGGATATAAAAAAAATCTTCTCTTCTGGTCTGTAATAGATAATATTCTCTCTTTGAGAATTTAGAGAAGTCTCACACATTGTACTTCATTGTCCAAATCTCTATTCAGAGAGTTAGTGTGATTGTTCAAACAAAACATATCATTCATATCAATTGTATCTGGACCTAGTAGAGGTCAGTAAGAAACTTGGAGAGGCTAGAAAAATACTACTCATTTGTAAAGTTTGGAGAGGCTAGAATTAGACTACTCGCTTGTAAGAAGCTTGGACAAAGAATACTCGAAGTATAAAATCTCAACAAAGAGTTGGGCATTAAAAGTAGGCAAGTGGTTTAGCCGAACTAGTATAAAAATCTCTGGTGTGATTTTCTTTATCTCTGATTTTGTTATTTGAATTTATCATATAGATTCAACTCTGTTTAAACTATATCTAAAACAAAGTTTATTTTTCTCTTACATATAACTAAATTGTTTCATAAACTAACACAATTGCTTCCGTAATCCAAGTTAAGACTTGAGATAGATTATTTTTTTCGAAAGTTTTTAGATAATAAAATCTCTTGAAAGCACGATTCAACCCTCCCTTTTCGTGCTATCCCATGCAACAATTGGCATCAGAGCCTAACTCTGGGGTTGAGCTTCCTAATGGTTGCAGAGATCAGAGATCCTATCAGATGGCTCAACAGATAAATCACATTGGAAAAGGTCACTCTATAAATCATTTTTCATACTTCAATAGTGAAGATTATCCTTATTGGAAGGATAGAATGAGACTCTTCATAGAGACCACTAGTCTGGAAATGTGGGAGATTATAGAAAATGTTGACTATATACCCATGGTTGACAATCGCACCTCAAGTAGTTACTGATCCAGAACAACCTCCACCAGTTGTAGTCAGAAGCATCCCTAGAAATGAATGGACTGATCAACACAAAAGCAAGGTCCAAATGAATGCCAAGGCAAAGTATTTTCTCTCATGTGCCTTGAGCAAAAGTGAATATGACAAGATCATATCCTACGACTCAGCTAAGGAAATTTGGGATAGATTTCAAATGTTGCATGAAGGGATGGACCTGCTCAAAGAAACCAGGATCAGCATGTTGGTTCATCAATATGAAATGTTCAAAATACTAGAGCATGAGAATTTGATGAAATGATGACCAAATTCATGCACATCATAAATCAATTGAAGGCCTTAGGCAAAAAGTACACCAATGTAGAAATGGTGAGAAAGATTCTAAGAAGTCTTTCAAAGGCTTGGCGTCTAAAAGTCACAATTATTCAAGAAGCTAAGGACTTAAACGTACTTAGCTTGGATGCTCTCATTGGGTCATTAAAGACTCATGAGATTGAGTTAAATGAAGTCACTAATAAGGCTGTCAAGAAAGGAAAATCCATTGCTCTAAAGTCCACTAAAAAAAGGACTCAATCTCCCAAAACCTTAAAAATCTCAGAAGAATCTAAAGAAGAAGAAGAGAATTCTTTTGATGATAATGATAGCGATAAAATTACTCGCCTAGCAAGGAATATCTCAAGAGCATGGATGAAAAGGAAGAAGAAGAACCTTGTTCCTAAGAAAGACAAAAAGGGAAAGGTCAAACAAGATGAAATCATCTGCTTCGAGTGCAAGGAACCCAGACATGTCAGATTTGAATGTCCAATACTGAAGAAAGCCTTGAAAAGGAAAACTACAAAGAAAAAAGCAATGATAGCTAATTGGGAAGATCTGGATGAAGCACAATAGAATACAGAATCTTAGAATGAAGAAGGAATAGTAGCAAATCTTTGTTTCATGGCTGACATTATTTTTGATGAAGAAATTGAGGTACATAATTTTGAACTTGAACTTACTATTGAAATTCTTCAAAAAGTCTATGATGAACTCTTAGATAATTCCAAGCCTCTTTGCTTCTCATTATGCCTCTCTAAAAAAAGATTTTCGAAAATTATCTTTGGAATTTAAAAAATTCATAATTGAAAAAGAGAAGGTTGGACATGAAAAGGAAAGATTGCAAATTGACAATATCCTTCTTTAGAAGGATGTAATAGCCTTGAAAATCGCAGTTTTTAAAACTTGCTCCAAGTCATCTTCTGATGTTTCTGAGCTTCAGAAAACTATAAAACTTCTCAAATCAAATCTTCAGAAAATAGTTAATAGCTCTAAAAATTTGGATTTGATGCTTGGTGGCCAAAAGCCTTATCTTGACAAAATTAGTCTAGGCTTTGAGAAAGAAGATGACGAAAAATCATCTAAAGATTCCTCACATCAGATTCCTACATGCATATATTGTTTCAAAAAGGGATACTCTTCTGAAAGATGCTTTTCTAAAAGGAAAACCAAGTAGAAAGGGAAAAAACCCAAAAACTCTACTAACACAAAAGGACCCATGAAGATACCTAAAGTTAAAATTTCTTCTAATGCAGGTGTGTCTTAAATCAATACATCAAAGGGAGAAGAAGTGGTATCTGGATAGTGGATACTCCAAACATATAACTAGAAATAAATCTTGGTTCAGAAACCTCAGACCCAAGGATAGTGGAATAGTTAAGTTTGCCGATGGAATCAAATCCAAAGTCATTGGTATAGGTAATGTTGGTAATAACAATTCCAACCTAATATCTAACGTTATGTTAGTATAAGTATTAACTCACAACCTTCTGAGCATTAGTCAATTCTATGACCAAGGCTACAAAGTTGTGTTTGAACGTTCACAGTGTATAATTAAAGATTCCACTACTGATAAAATCATTCTTACTATTAGAAGGCATAATAACACGTATGTATTATATCTAGATGATCTTCTTAATCAAAGTGTAAAACACTTAGCTTCCTTTGTGGACTAAAAGTGGCTATGGCACAGAAAGTTTGATCATGCTCATATAAAACTGATTTCTGAAATTTCACGGAAGGAGCTAGTAAAAGGTTTGCTTAAAATCAATTTTGAAAATGACTCTTTTTGTGAGTTTTGTCTTGGAGGCAAATAGACCAAAAGTTCTTTTCATAGCAAAAATATAGGTTATACTACCAGACCACTTGAGCTTTTATATCTTGATCTTTTTAGACCAACTAAAACTGCTAGTCTTGGTGATAAGAAATATGGTTTAGTCATTGTGGATGATTTTTCTATATTCATATGGATTATATTCCTAATTCATAAGGATGAAGCTTGTGAGGCCTTCAAATCTCTTTAAAAAAGAATTCAAAATGAAAAAGGCTTTTGCATCACTTCCATCAGATCAGATCATGGTGGAGAATTTGAAAATCATTCTTTTAAAAAATTTTGTAATGAAAATGGCATTTCTCATAACTTCTCTTCTCCTAGAACTTCTCAACAAAATTGAGTAGTAAAAAGGGAGAACAGGTCGTTGCAAGAAATGGCTAGAACTATGCTTCTTGAAAATGGTTTATCAAAAGGTCTTTGGGCAAAAGCAGGAAACACTGCCTACTATATTCAAAATCAAATTTTCTTAAGGCCTACTCTCAAGGACAAACTTTCAAATTTTGATCCAAAATCTGGTCTTGGAATTTTCCTAAGATATTCTTCTATTTGAAAAGCTTATAGGGTGTTCAACAAGAAGACTCAAGCACTGGAAGAAACCATCCATATAAGCTTCATAGAAAAGAAAAATGACCTTAATCAGAAGGTTGCTGATCTTGAAGGAGAAATGGAAAATATGTCATTAATTAACACTTCCCAGAATTATTAAAACATTCAGATTGTCACTAGTAATAATGAGGATAATATTCTTGAACTTCCTTCTTATCAACATATTTTGATGACCTTTCTGAAGAACCAGAAGATTTACCTCTGAAGCAAAGATACACTGGTGTAAGAAACTTGAGAGCTATCTCTCAAAACCAAATTATTGGTGAACCCTCTCAAGGAATCAGAACAAGATCTTTACTTAAAAGCAAATCAAATCTTACCCTTATCTCTGAAATCCAACCAGAAAGTATTGATGAAGCTCTGACCGATCAAAACTAGATTAAAGCAATGAAAGAGGAGCTATCTCAATTTGAAAAGAGCAAAGTTTGGACCTTTGTTCCTCTACCTAAAGGACAAACTGCAAGATTGATGAAAATAGAAAAGTTATCAGAAACAAAGCAAGACTAGTGGCACAAGGTTAATCAGCAAGAAGGCATTGACTATGATGAAACCTTCGTCCCCGTAGCAAAATTGGAAGCAATCATAATGTTACTTGCTTATGCCTCATATAAAGGTTTTATGTTGTTTCAAGTGGACGTGAAGTCTACTTTTTTAAATGGTTTCATATCGGAGGAAGTTTTTATAAATCAACCTCCTAGTTTTGAAAATGAAAAATTTCCTCACCATGTCTTTAAGCTTTTAAAAGCCTTATATGGTTTAAAGCAAGCTCCTAGATCTTGGTATGATAGACTTAGCTCTTTTCTAATCAAAAATAGTTTTACAAGAGAAAAAGTTGATACTACTTTATTTATTCTTCATGACAAAAATGATTTTCTAATTTTCAGATTTATGTCAATGATATCATTTTTGGTGAAACTAATCAAAATTTGTGCAAGAATTTCTCTAAGCTTATGCAGGGAGAATTTGAGACGAATTTCATGGGAGAACTTAGATTCTTTCTTGGACTCCAAATCAAACAACAGAAGAATGAAGTTCTGATTCATCAAGAAAAATATACTAAGGACTTGTTTAGAAAGTTCGACGTGGACAAGGCTAAGAGCATCAGTACCCCCATGCATCCTTCTCAAGTTCTAGAAGCTGATGAAGATAGTGAAAAAGTCTCTAAAACTCTTTACAGAGGTATGATTAAATCTCTACTGTATCTTACTGCTAGTAGACCTGACTTGCAATTCAATGTGGGAATTTGTGCTAGATTTCAATCGAATCCCAAACAATCACACTTGAATGCTGTCAAGAGAATTCTAAGATATTTAGTTGGTACTACTAATCTTGGTCTCTGTTATGAGAAAGGTACTATTTGCACTATTATAGGCTACTGTGATGCTGATTTCGCTGGAGACAGAGTTGAAAGGAAAAGTACTAGTGGCCGCTATTGCTTTCTTGAAAAGTCATTGATAACTTGGTCCAACAAGAAGCAAAACACTATCTCTCTTTCAACTACAAAGGTTGAATATATGTCTACTGCAAATTGCAGTACTCAAATTTTGCGGATTAAGCAATAACTAAAAGATTTCAATATGAGGTATACTAAAATCCCTATCCTGTATGATAATACTAGTGCAATTAATCTCACAAAGAATCCCATTTAACATTCTAGATCTAAGCATATTAACATTAAGCATAATTTCATAAGAGATCATGTTCAGAAAGGAGATATTGAGCAAAGATTTATTAACACTGAAAGTCAGATTGCTGACATCTTCACAAAACCCTCAGTTGAAGATCGTTTCTATCATATAAGGAACCTTCTAAACATGATTAGTTTTTAAATCATTCATATTCATTACATCTGGTACCTCCCTCTCTCTTGAGCAAAAAGTAAACACTGAGATTGCCACATCCTACTGGATTTGTCTTTTGGAGAAAGTTCTTCAGCTGAAATATGTGGCTCAGAAATATCACATTCGAGAAAGGATTCAAAGAACCAACATAAAATATTTGCTTGCAATGGTTCAAAAAGTTAATTTAGAATGGGTGATCTACCTAGTTGAGAAAGTTTGAAGTCAAGTTTAAGTTGAGATCAGATGTACTTCAGAAAGATTTCTTCAGAACAGAGTGAAGATGAGTTTGAGAAAAATAGTTTTAGATTGATTTATTCAAGAAATAGATCTTCTCATTGGGCACAATTTTGACATATCTCTCTAGAAAGATGATCAAAGATTCTTATCAATGTCTGATTTCTGGAGAAATAAAACCATATTGTGACATGCATCATTTTGATTACCCCTACAATTACACGCTTGCCTCGATCTCTAGAAATGGGAAAACCAAAACACTCACTTAACATAAAACGGTAGTGTTTCATTTGAAACCTTTCACATACTTCAACCTTCTGGTGAATCTCCTCCCTCTCCTGCAAGAAGAGCTTTGCTTGAAGTAGCTCAAGACAGGCTAAGAATAGAAGCATGGCTGTAGAGGCAAAAAGACAAATCTACTAGAGTTAGTGGTCAGCCAGAGGTACAAGAAGCTCATCTGCTTCTTTGGACGTAGAATAAGATTTCATTATTGAAGATGTCAATCCACCCTTTGAAATGAGAAGGGTTGTTTTGCCTTCAAAGGAGTTTGTGAAAGAATTAGCACAACCTGCCATTCTACCTTCAAGTCTTCCCTTGATTCCCTTGAATCAAGAACAATCATTAGCTCAACTGGCTAAACTTGCACTAGAAAGGGCACCTATTCTAGTAGTAGAACCAGAATCTGGACTTGTTGTAACTGAATCTGAGATTGCACCTCAAAGCACCTAATGCCCCAACCTACTACTACCATAGCCTCTCAAGAATTTCTTGCTACTTCTATCACTGCCCAAACATTGTTGCTCCTAATTTCTACACCTGTGTATGACAGAACCGCTACTCCTACTGTTTTTGAGCCTCAACTAGTAATAGCCAGCACACTAAAAAAGTGCCCATTAGAGACGCTTCATTTGCTGAAGTTCTTCTAAATGTTACTGAAGTCCAGTTGGATCTACTCTTGGCCAATCAGCATACTATCATGGTCAATCAGGCTGAACTTCAAGTTCATCAAGGAAGACTCAACAACAAATTGGATAAGATTGAGCAACTCATGTTACAGATTCTGAAGACTCTTCAGTAAGGCAAAGGCAACCAGTGGTGGTTCTTCCATGATCCCATATTCTCATTTTTTTTATGATGTCAAAGGGTGAGAAGATATTTCAAAAAAGTCTAAGTTGATAAGGAGTATACACTGAGGGGGAATAAGCATACAAAAAATTTGCATACACTAGCTTTTAGGACTCATTTTTTGTTTTCTGCATCTAAGAAACAATTGTTTATTCATTCTGAAAACATCTCTTTATTTTATTCTTATTTGAAGACTTTATCATCAGTTTACAGTTCATTTATAATTTATGTTTAGCTATATTTATTTCTCTATCACTTATGCTTTCATATCTCTTAATCAATTGTTTTTCTTTTCACTGCAACTATATTATCTGTGAGCCTTTATATGATCTGATATGTATGTTATTAAATGCTCTGATAGTTGTTCTGATACCTGCTCTGATATCTAAATTGATTGAGATGAAAGTTGCATAGATACTTTGAGATTATTCTGCTAAAAGATTATGGAATATGTATGAATATAATTTCTTGCTACATAATCTTTCTGATTAATTGAATCTAATTTGAACTATCTGAACTATTGCTCTGATATGATTAGAAATGTCATTCTGCTTCAATGATAATTTTATATGACAAAAGAATCCCATGTACTTTTACTTAGAATAAAATCAAAGGAATTCAATCTTTTTGATAGTATGAGGGTCATCACTCTTCAAAAAGTAATTTTCTCTGAACAACAATTCGTGCTCGTTTTTCTTTTAACAAGAATTTTTCTTAAATACTAATTTGCCATCATCAAAAAGGGGGAGATTGTTAGCTCAAATGCCCTTCAAAAACCGTTCCATGGTTGTAAACCAAAATGAGAATTAAGGTTTGGATGAATACCAAATCAAAGTTTAAGCTAATCTTTGTATATATATGAATGAATTGTTTCTAGAAGTGTTTCTTTGTGAATTAAGTGCATTATATGCTTGATAATCATCAAAGTCAGGGTATACATTGGTACTTTAAATTGAATATACTTGATATGAAATATATGCTTTGTATACTTCTCAAATTATCACGAAAGAAACAAGAAAGAAAGTTCAAAAGGATAAAACTGCAATATCAGAAGGGAAAACGGTGCCTCAAGAGCAAACATTGTTCATCCAGAACGATGACTTAGTCCAGAAAGGAAAATCTCCAGAGACATACTTCTCATGAAGTGTTACACCATCAAAGCTTCCTCCGCATGCTTCAATAGACAAATTCAAAATGTCAAAAAGGTGATTTGACAAGATGCAGAAAAGGTGTTGACAAGTCTTAATAATTGGCAAACCAACAAATGACTACTTTTCTGCTTCTGTGTAAGTTTTAAAGAACGGAAAAAAGGAAGGCTATTTCTTCTCTATCCAGTCGTAGACCAGTGGACCAAAAGGATCAAGGCCTGCGAGCTTCAACAGTCATATTTCAAAGTCTATATAAGGTTGAAATTGAAGAAAGAATAGTTAGACTGTTTAAATACTTCCTATGTGAAAAGAGCTTCTTTTCTTCATCATTCTTAAGTTTCTAAAGCACTAGAAAGTTACTTATTGTAACTTTAGGTTATAAAAAAATCTTCTCTTCCAGTCTATAATAGATAATATTCTCTCTTTGAGAATTTAGAGAAGTCTCACACGTCGTACTTCATTGTCCAAATCTCTGTTGAGAAAGTTAGTGTGAGTGTTCAAACAAAACATATCATTCATATCAGTTGTATCTGTACCCAGTAGAGGTCAGTAAGAGGCTTGGAGAGGCTAGAAAAATATTATTCATTTGTAAAGCTTGGAGAAGCTAAAAAAAGATTACTCGCTTGTAAGAAGCTTGGACAAAGAATACTCGAAGTATAAAATCTTAACAAAGAGTTGAGGAGTGGAAGTAGGCAACTGGTTTAGCTGAACCAGTATAAAAATCTCTGGTATGATTTTCTCTATCTCTAATCTTGTTATTTGAATTTGTCACATAGATTAAACTCTGTTTAAACTATATCTAAAACAAAGTTTATTTCTATCTTACATATAACTAAACTGTTTCATAAACTAACACAATCGCTTCCACAATCCAAGCTAAGACTTGAGATAGATTATTTTTTTCGAAAGTTTTCAAATAATAAAATCTCTTGAAAGCATAATTCAACCCCTTTCTCATGCTATCCCATCCAACAAATATTAATTTCTTCCCACATAGTAGGACGATATTTTTTAAGATATTTACTGTTTATGCTCCTTGTTAACTCTTATCCTTCTAAAGTGACCAACTTGCATACTCCACCATATATAATTTTACTAACAATAAAAGGTCCTTCCTATTTTGGGGACCACTTGTCGAATATAGAAATTTTAGTCCTAATAGGTAATATAATTTTTCACACTAAATCTCCTTTGGCAAACTATTTTGGTTTGACCCTTTTATTGTATAGTTGTGATACTTTAGCGTTGTTAGCCTAGATATTCTCTAAGGCCATCAACCTGTCTTTATTGGGAAACTCTAACTCTTGAAACATGGCTTAGGAATATTCCCCTGGCTACAAACCTTATTGTTTAGCCACCTTGAGGGAATTCATTGCCAATTTCAAAGGTAGAATGGCATTCTGGCTATATGTTAGCCGATAAGGAGTCAAGTGTATAGCTTTACTCTTAGAATTTCTATAAGTGCATAAGGATTTAGACTGGATTTCATGCCACCTCCTCGGCTTATCCTCAATAGTCTTTTTTATCATATCTATTAGTGTTTTATTGGCAGCTTCACCTTAAGCATAATAGAGAGAAAAATAGAGCAACTGAAATCCAAACTGTTGAGCAAAGGCTTTCATCCTTTTCACTATAAACATTGTTCCTTAATCAGTAGTGATAGTTTCAAGTACTTCAAACCGATATGTAACATGTGTCTTGATAAATCTAGTCATATTGGCTTAGGTCACATTAACTAATGGTTGAGCCTTTACTCATTTGGTAAAGTAATCTATGGCCACAATGATAAATGTATGACATTTAGGCGATAGGGATGGATCTTGCTAATTAGATCCGTGACCTAACCTCTAAAAAGCCAAGGTTTCATAATAGCATATAGTTCCTCTGTATCCTCAAGCATATGCAAGACAATCAACTGAGATGGTAGGCCAATAATATCCTTACTGATGGATTAGCCATCTTATCTTAAGGCCTAATTTGTGTACTCTACACACTCCTTTATACACCTTATGCATTATCTTTCTCACTTCATATTTATCAACATATTTAAGTAACAATCCTTCTTGGCTCCTTTTGAAAAATTCATCATCCACCAAAACATATTTCAGAGCCCTTCATTTTAGCTTATAAAACTCATTCTAGTTTGTTTCTCCACATTGAGTCGTAAAATGGCTTAGATGTTCCATTGTTGATTTCTTATCATCGCTTGAGAAAGTAGAAAAATCTAGAGTTTTATAACCCTAAGAAATACGGATTTTATCCATTCATTCAGGATATGGCTTCTTGTATAGAAGACTCTCCCAAGAGGCTTAAGTTGAACTCCAAAATGTCACCTAATAGCCTTAGCAATCATATTTGGATCCATTAAAGGCTGAGCATTCACTCAAGGGTCGAGTTGTACTAGTGGTACTTAGACACTAGGTGGCATATCTTGCTAATAAATAGTTTGATACCTTGTCCTTGCATGGTCATTTGCTGAGGTTAAGAAGAAGAGATTGTATTCTGTTGGAAACAAGGTTAATTTTGAATGGAAGGAGCTGGAGGTTATGGGAAAAATGATTGGTTTTGATAGCCATTTTGTTGCCTACCATAAGCGGTTACTTTAGTCATGGGTGGTTATGCATACATAGATTGGGCAGTCGCATTATTAATCGTTCCCATCAAAAGTTAAGACATGGCATGGCCATTTTGTGGTTGTGGATTCACATTCCCATTTTCAAAAGAACTACCATGATGGGTGGTCCATGGAGCACATTTCCTGTTTGTCATAAATTACCATTTTGGCAAGAGGATAACAATGGCAAACTAGTGTTTCCAGGAGTAATTGGTGGCCTTTAAGCTAGATTAACTTAGCCGTATTGTAAATTAGACAATTGAAAGGCCTACCCTCTAGTCTGATTGGCTAATCCACCAACCATGGTTGGAATTTCCCCATATGTTGACATAGCAGAGTTTTCCCTTACAAAATTGGTTTGTTGTTGAGCCATTTGGATTTCGTTATTTAATATCGGGTTAATAATTTTAGCCATTTGTTTTTATAATTCCAACATTACATAATTTAACCCCATATCTATTTGTTCACAAATAAATGACATAGTCATGACAGTCAACTACCCTTTATTTGCCTCGGTTAATGTCAATTGGGCATTGCCAGAAGAAAAAAACAACCAAATTTGCTAGTGGCTGACTCACAGCATCCTACATCGGTTGTGAGCCTACGCCCCTCGGAGGGGTCAAAGGTGCAGTCGATTTGGTCACCTACAGTCAACCAGCTTTCCTGCCTATCTCTTTTGCTAGTAGTTGTGGACTTGGCATAAAGAATTTTCTTGATCTTAGGAATATACACTAATCTAATCCTAGTCTTGAAAGCTTTGATGATTAATCTATTAGAGTCCGATTGAGCATGCCAAAAATATGTGTTCGGCTATTTTCGACTAAAATAGTGTTGAATTGGGTGTTAAGCGTACCAAACCTTGAAATCAGCTAGCCTTTGGTTAGCCCTCTCAATTCCAAGAATTAAATTATTACTCTAAGGAGGGAAATTTGCTCCATAGATATAGGTTCCCAAGTTACTTGGTGATAAACACTTGGCTAAGATCAATTAAAAGAAAACCAAGACCAAAGATACAATGAGAAGAATGTAATTAGCTAAATTCTATTAATACTTGAACAAGCTACAATAGAGATTCCATGAGATTCAATTGCAATCCAAGACAAAAGTTGAGAAACCAACAATGCTGGAAAAGTAAACTAAAAAGTAAAGGAAAGTAAAGGCTAAAAGCTTAAAAGATAAACTTAAAAGACTAAAAACAAGTAAAATAAGTCTAGTGCTATGTGTTCCAGGATCCTGTGTAATTGGTGGATTATTTCCTATTTATAGGCGAATGTCTTTTCTAATGATGCTTCATGCTTGACCAAATTAGCTGCCAGTAACTGCTCTCGACCTTTCACTTTAACTTTGAATCATTTCCCGTTCAAAATTATTTAACCCCTTGCCATGTACACCTTGTTTGAAGTCCACTTCTAAGTACATGGTCTTACTTAGTGAGATCAGGCCTAAAGCTTGTAACACCCTAATAGTTTCATTCTATGCTTAAGTCATATGGTGGAATTACTAGTTGTTACTTTTGCTCGCAGAACTAACATTACCTTTTAGAAATTACTTTTTAACGAAAATAGGGGGTAAATTTTTTTTTAACAAACAAGTAAACCGTTTTTTTGAAATCGAGAGCCTTGAGCGCATCGTGAACATGTAAAACAAACATCGCTATCTCATTCATACATCACATTTAACATACATAGAAACCATAAGAATAACCATAATCATAGATAAAGATAACATTCATTCCATAGCCATTCCATTGTTAATATAATAGCAGTGATAGCAAAAGTCATACACAAAGATAATAATGGGTTCGATAAGAGGAAATACATAAGAAATCCCAATCTGCCCATAAATGCCGAATGAAAATAATAACCCTCACTACAACCAAAAAGGGGCTATCCTCATGCTCAGCTCCGCATACAAATCAACACCTCACTCATCTGGACGGAGGAAACCGTTCCCGAATCCACCGAGAGTAACATCACCACGTCCCCCACCTCGAGCATGGCCATGCCCACGAGGCACAGCACGAGTGCGAATGAACGCACGACTGCAAACCGGGGGTGGTGTGTGATGAGGGGCTGCAAAAGAAGAAGATGAATCGGATGATAGATGGATCACAGACAGGTAGGAAGGCTCAGACGGGTCTGTCTCCACGTGATAGCTCGGATAAGACGGCTCTGAAGGATCAGAATCCAATGAAATTGTCTGTGTCAGACGAGTGTCCGAATCGGAATCTCCATTAGCAGGGTACCTCGGAGGATGGAAAGGCGGGCGAACGTCATCCATAGTGATGTCCTCAAACGGCTCATAAGGGCGGAAAAACGGGCTCATCACAGGTGCACGGAACTAGCGGCTATGGAACATGTAGACCTGCATTGCTGCCTGAGCAGTCAGCACATATGCATTCAGCACCGGGTCGAAGTGCCAATGCATCACCAGAAACTCAATGAAAATTACCACCGTGCCTGATGCCGGCATCCTCTGAAGACAACATGGAAACGTAGGAGTGAGAAATACTAAATTTCTCAGTAGGATCGCGACTAGACAAACACAGTGTCATCGTCATCGTCCCAGCCACTTTGGGTTAATTGTAAAAGCAGTGGACAAATATAAGTTCAATTTTAATGGTTTCGAAAACTTAAACTCCGAAGCGGGTTGCTTTTAAACTTACATCATAACTAACATATATATTGAAACATAGAAAGAACGTTCATGATGCAAATGGACGATGTAATTACATGCAAAGACATGCATCATCATAAACATAACCATGGTTATATTTTGGCTTTACTTGCATTTTTTTAGCACGTGCTTAACATTCTTTACTTTCCTTTGAAATAGACTACTTTTGCACATGAGCTCATTCCGTGACCGTCGTCATGCAGTACTAACCAAATCAGACTAAGCCGATATTGGTTACCTCTAAGTTGGAGGGTCCTCCATATCACCGTTGCCTCCCTCATAGAGGTTCCTTATGGATCACTGTCTTTCACTTCCAGGAAGTAACCGAGGGGTCATATCCCATGGTTTCTTTTCTTATCATTATACTTTACATGCATAATACTTCTTGACTAGACACAAGCAACAATATGACTAAGTCCATAATTTTGACGGAAATCCGGCAGCATAACGGCTAAACCAGAGCTTCCCCAAAATGCCAATCATCAACTTTTAACCAACAGTTCATCATATCTATATCATATCATCATATTAATCATTCGATCATGAGACCAAGTTCAATCAAACTCATCATTCATCATGCCGCATGGCATCAAACCTTCACACCCTGAAGGGGTTTATAGTTGCATTATTCTTTGTGAAGAATATTATGAATCATCATATGATTTCTCATGGTTACCCATGAGAGAATCACATAGTTAAGATATGTGTACATGGTCTTTTAGTTACTTGATTCTCGTATGAAATTATTCTTTACTTTAGTTCATGTCTTATGGAACACTTATTCAAATTAATTAAGTTATGCGATTGTTTCCTTTCCTTGAGATAGTGCACTTAGTAATTCCTAGGTTCATGGCATGCTCAGAGGCCCTAATCATACTTCTATTCCCAAGGAGTTCGAGATCACTCTAATCCTTGGGTCATGACAACGCATAACCACATCATGAACCCAACAATACCATGTTCACTAAATACCAAGGGTGATTTTTAACTCAATCAAGCTACAAGGCTTCAAGCTTTTATCTTAAAGATTAGATCTTTATGAAATAATGGTTCAAGTTACTAGCTTTTTAACTAAAAAGTCTTGTTCATTATGAAAGTTGACTCATTTAATTATTCTAAGACCATCAAGGTCTCAACTTTATGACTTAAAGTTGTCTTTACACTAAAAAGGTTCTTACTTTATCAAATAGTGATATGAAACATTAACTTAAAGGTTCAAAAGTCTTAATCTTTATGAAAGCTAACACCATTTAGCATTGTTTTGGTTCAAGATCTAAACTTTATGAATGAAATGTTATAAAACAACACTTTTATGACTTAAAGGTCTTAATCTTGATTAAAGTTTGAAACATTATGAAAGCTCTTTTCTTTAAGGTTTGATTTCTAAGACATAAAGTGGCAAGATATCATTTCCTAACTCAAAAAGGCTTATTATGCTAAAAAGCTTTGACTTTTACATATATTCTTATCTTCAAAATAAAACAAAAGAAGACTTTATGATGGCTGAAACTTGCGCCACTTTTTGTGTATCAAGAAGCAAACTTTTTTTTTTTAAAGTTAAGGCTTTTAGAATGTTCATAGTCTTATCAAACCATGAAAAACATAAAAAGATAAGGCTTTTCCCAATCATCAACTCATCATAAGAAAAGGAAAAATTTCAAACAAGATACCATCAAGGACACTCAACAACAAGAACATACTTTCCAAAAGTAGAAACTTAAGAACACTTGAAGAACATTAAGAACATATTTTTCTAAAAGTAGAAACTTAAGAACACTTGAAGAACATCAAGAACATATTTAACCAAAAATAGAAACTTTTGCTCATTGAGAGTATGAAAGATCTTCTCAAGTTTTCACTCAAAGATCTTAGTCATGAAGAGAACCAAGCCTCAAGCTTTCTTGAGTAAACAAAACAAAAGATGAAGATCACTACCTAAGCTTGGAAAATGGCATCTTTGAGGAAGGAGAAGAAGATGAAGAAGACTCCTCCTCGGTTGATGATGGTGGCAGTTTTGAATGAGCAAGGAGAGAACTCTTGAGTTCTCTTGAAAATGAGTCTTGTAGTATTTAGATCTTGTCTCCAAAGACCAAAAGATGTGATCTTTGAAGGGCTTAGTGAGGAAGGTTTGGTTATGGAGGTGGAGAATGATGTAGAAGATGAAGAAGAAGAGGAAATGTAGAGAGAGGTTGGAGAGTTTGAGAACTTTAGAGAGAGAATGAGAAGTTGAAAATAAAGTGAATGTGTGTGTGTTGTGTTGTTGTGGCCGAAACTTTTAGTAAGGTGGGAGGAGATATTTGTGCTTCATTTTGTGTTAATTAAGGTTTAGGGAGACAAATTGGATGATGGGGGAACAAAGTATGGTCAAACTCTTACATAAAGTAGTCTTGTTTCATGCTTTATGCTTTTATGACATCACTCTTTACTTTATTGTCTAGTTAACTCAATTTGAATTTAATCATGTGATTAAGTGCTCATATAACTCAATTAAGATGATTAAGCAAGAATTAGTGATTAATACACAAGAACATGATTAACAAAAATTAATCTTGCGATTAAGCTTAATTAACCTTAATTAAACTCGATTAGGCTAATTAAGGGCAATTAGTGCTTAATTAAGCTATAGGGGTTCTAACTTACTTAATTAGAGATTATCTAATCTCGATTAAGCATTCTCTTGACTTTTCTCATCCGAGTAACCCCTTAATTAAGCCTTAATCTTATAATTTTTTATTAAGCACCTAATTACTCAGGGTTACTGAGGTAATTTAGCACGACATGAAATTGAGGATGTTACATTTCTCCTCACCTTTAAAAAGAATTTTGCCCTCAAAATTCATTACCTGTAAATAAAATCGGATACTTATTTTTCATTTCGGCCTCCAGCTCCCACGTATACTCTTCGATATTTCCTCTACCCTAAGCCACCTTGACCAAGGGTACCGTCTTATTCCTCAGCTGTTTTGCCCCACGATCCACGATCCGAGATGGTGGTAGATTAAAAGTTAGGTCCTCCCGTAACTCTACACTTTCAGGCTCAAGTAGATGACTAGGATTGGAATAGTATTTTCTCAATTGAGACACATGGAAAACATCATGAAGGTTTGACAAATTTGGAGGTAAGGCCATTTTGTAAGCAACTATCCCGACACGTTTTAAAATTTGAAAAGGGCCAAGGAAACGAGGGCTTAACTTTTTGATCTTCATGGCTCTACCTATGCCGGTCATAGGAATGATTTTCAGGAACACATGTTCTCCCTCTTGGAACTCTAGAGGCTTTCTCTTCTTATCCGCATAACTCTTTTGATGGCTCTAGGCTGTAAGGATTCTGTCTCTAATCCTTTTGACTTGCTTTGTGGTCTACCTTACAAGATCAGGTCCTAATAGGCTTTGTTCACCAGGTTCAAACCAACATAGGGGAGATTGGCACTTCCTTCCATACAAAGCTTCATAGGGTGCCATACCAATACTTGAATGATGGCTATTGTTATAGGCAAACTCAATAAAAGGCAAGTATTTGTCCCAACATCCTCGATTGTCCAACATACAAGCTCTCAACATATCCTCTAAAGTTTGGATGGTCCTCTCCGATTATCCATGCACCTGGGGGTGATACTGTACTTAGGCAAAGCTTCGTCCCAAATGCCTTTTACAAGGCTCCCCAGAATCTAGAGGTAAACCTCGAATCCCTATCTGAGATTATGGTTGAAGGTACACCATGCAGTCTTACTATCTCTTGAACATACAGCTGGGCTAATTTTTCCAAAGGATAAGTAGCTCGAATGGGCAAAAAGTGAGCAGACTTGGTTAATCTATCAACAATTACCCATATTACATCGAACCCAACTTGCGTTTTGGGTAAACCCATCACGAAGTCCATAGAGATACTTTCCCATTTCCATTCTAGGATCTCTAATGGTTGCAACATACTATAGGGCTTTTGGTGTTCAATTTTTACTTTTTGGTAGACTAAACACTTGCCTACCAACTCCGCAATGTCCCTCTTCAATCCTGGCCACCAGAACATCTTCTTAACATCTTGATACATCTTTGTCACACCAAGGTGTATGGTGAAATGGCTCTTATGAGCCTCCTCCACAATTCTTCTTCGGAGGTCGCCATTTGTGGGTACACAGACTCTTCTTTCAAATTTCCATAGTCCATCTGCACCTTGCGCAAAACCCTTCAACTTTCCTTCTTTCACCAAATCTAGGGTTTTTAAGAATTCCTCTTCCTCGCCTTGGGCTTGAGCAATTTGACTCTTGAAATTGCTCGTCACCCTAAGCTGATTCAACTTAAACTATGGGGGTCAGCGTAACTCCAAGGTTAAGTTCTCTAAAGCTCTTTACTAGCTTATCTTCCTTGACTATCATCCATGACGCATGCAAGGATTTCCGACTTAATGCGTCAGCCACCACATTGGCTTTTCCAGGATGATAGTTCAACCCAAAATCATAATCCTTTAGAAACTCCATCCATCTCCTTTGCCTCATATTTAACTCCTTTTGATCAAAGAGATACTTCAAGCTCTTATGATCAGAGAACACCTCGAACCTTACACCATACAGATAATGCCTCCATATCTTCAGGGCAAACACTACTGCCGCTAGTTCCAAGTCATGGGTTGGGTAGTTCACTTCGTGAGGCTTCAACTGCCTAGAGGCATAAGCCACCATATTTTTATTCTACATCAAGACACAACCTAAACCTCTCCCAGAGGCACCACAGTAAACCAAAACAATCCACTAGGGTCCGGCAAAACTAATACTGGGGTTGAGGTTAACTTAACTTTTAGCTCTTGAAAGCTCTTCTCACAGTCCATTGTCCACATAAACGAGGCATCCTTCCTTGTCAACTTGGTTAAGGGTAAAGATATCTGGGAAAATCCCTTTATAAACTTGTGGTAGTAACCGGCTAAACCCAAGAAACTCTTTATCTTAGTCATTGAGGTCGGCCTTTCCCAATTTATCATAGCCTCAATCTTACTTTGATCCACAGCAATACCCCCTTGTGACACCACATGCCCTAAGAACCTTACTTCCTCCATCCAGAATTCACACTTAGATAACTTGGCATAAAGTTTCCTTTCCCTCAAGATCCTTAACACAACCGTCAAATGTTCTTCATGTTCTTCCTTTGTTCTCGAATAGATGAGAATATCATCTATGAAAACAACTACAAACTTGTCCAAATAGGGCCTAAAGATCCTGTTCATATAATCCATGAACATAGCAGGGGCATTAGTCAATCCAAACGACATCACCGTAAACTCATAATGCCGATACCTTGTCCTAAAAGCCGTCTTGGGTATATCCTCCTCCTTCACCATTATCTGATGATATCCAGATTTCAGATCAATTTTAGAGAACATAGCCGCACCTCGCAGTTGGTCCATGAGGTCATCTATCCTAGGCAAGGGATACTTGTTCTTAATAGTCACTTTATTTAATTGTCTATAATCCACACACAGCCTCATACTACCATCCTTCACAAATAACACTGGGGCTCCCCAAGGTGAGGCACTAGGTCTTATGAACTTCTTCTCCAACAATTCTTCCAATTGTCCCTTCAACTCCGACAACTCCACTGGGGACATCCTATAGGGTGCTATAGAGATTGGCCCAGTACCCGACACCAACTCTATAGAAAACTTGATTTCCTTTTCCGGGGGAAACTCGGGTATGTCGTCAGGAAATACATTCGGGTATTCCCTAACTACGGGGATCTCATCCAATACCTGCTCGAGTCCCACTTCACTTGCCATAAGGAGAACATATCCCTGATCACCAAACTCACTACTTCCTACCCTAACAGAGTTCAAAAACAAACTAACAGGCTCTACAGGCTTAACAGGTACAGGGGGAAGAATAATAGATTTTTTAAAGCAGTTTATCATAGCATGGTTAGCTGAAAGCCAATCCATGCCTAGAATCAAATCCAAACTAGACAAAGGCAAACAAATCAAATTCGCTACAAAAGACCTACCATCAATTTGGAATTGACAACTCAAGCAACAATGACAAGTCTTAACCGGTTTCCCAGCAAGAGTAGAAACAATTAACATATAGGGCAATTTAGACATAGACAATCCTAATCTATCTACACAATCATGAGAAATAAAGGAGTGTGTGGCTCTAGAATCATACAGCATAGTTAAGGTCCTACCATTGACCTCGTACTTACCTTGGATCAGATCGTTGGACTGAGTGGCCTCCTCAGCATTAAGGGCAAAGACCCTTCCTTGGTGTTGGGGCTTGTTGGTAGAGGACAACAGCTTGACAGTGCAGTCTCTTGCCATATGCCCAGGCTTTCCGCATCGAAAACAAGCATTCTAGCCAGCTAAATAAGGGCATCCTCCATGATGTTTGCCACACTTAGGGCAAGCTTGACCATTCGCCGGCTTGGTTAGGTTCCTAGTCGGCTTTTGGGGTTGCTTTCCTTTGAAACCTCCACCTTGAAATGGTTTCCTCGGGGGTTGGGGCTTGAACCTCTGCCCTTGCGGTGCCAGCTTCTTCTTGTAGGCTTCGGACCTTGCCACAGACAACTTGCGATTACAATCCTCCACCAAACGACACTTGTTGACGAGTGTAGCATAGTCACGGATCTCTATTAGTCCTATAGATGCCAGTATCTCCTCACGTAATCCCCCTTCAAACTTCACACATTTCCAATGCTCATCCGGGTTCCCTTGATAAATCGTCGAGAACTTGCACAGCTCTTCGAACTTGGCTGTATACTCAGCAATATTCATGGTCCCTTGTCGCAAACTCATAAACTTCAGCTCCTTCGCATTCCTTACGAATGCGGGAAAATACTTCTCGTAAAAGTGCGTCTTGAAAATCTCCCAGGTGATGTGGGTTTGGGCTCCTTCCAATAACTTCTTTGTGCCTACCCACCAGAACTTGGCATCAGCTTCCAACATATAGGTAGCAAAGGCTACCTTCTGCTCCTCGGTGCAGGCCAACACTGTGAAAATCTTCTCAATGGCTTTGATCCACTCATCAGCTCGATCAGGATTGTACGTCCCTCTAAAACTCAGTGGATTCGCCTTCCTGAACTCAGCAAACTTGAGGTACTCAAGGTCTACCTCGGCTCCTCCATTGTGCCCTTCGGGATTCTCTTCATCCCTTTGCTCCATTCACTTCATCATGCAATGGGCAGCAGCAGCTTGCTCCCTCATGGCAGCAGCCATTTCATGGAGCGTCCCCATGACTTCCTGGGGACCTTCCGACTCGTTACGGGGCCTACTACGTCTTCCTGAAGCCATTAGTTCCTAGTACACATGACAGAAGACATTGAGTTGATCAGGCTCAACATTTATGTTGAGTGAACCAGCAACTAACCACATTCAGAACAGACAATCATGCACATCTAATTCCTACGCCTCATCATACAAACGAGACTCCAAGCATGACTTAACTAAAACTTATGCTTAGAAGCATAGTCAGTCCATCCCTAGGCTCTTCAAGGACGAACTACTCTAATACCAAAATGTAACACCCAAATAGTTCCATTCTATGCTTAAGTCATATGGTGGAATTACTAGTTGTTACTTTTGCTCGCGGAACTAACATTACCTTTTAGAAATTACTTTTTAACGAAATTAGGGGCTAAATTTTTTTTGAACAAACAAGTAAACCGTTTTTTTGAAATCGACAGCCCTAAGCGTATCGTGAATGTGTAAAACAAATATCGCTATCTCATTCATACATCACATTTAACATACATAGAAACCATAAGAATAACCATAATCTTAGATAAAGATAACGTTCATTCCATAGCCATTCCATAGTTAATATAATAGTAGTGATAGTAGAAGTCATACATAAAGATAATAATGGATCCGATACCTACTGTCATCCCTACAGAGTACCCTAACAAAATACATGAGAAGAGGAAATACATAAGAAATCCCAATCTGCCCATACATGTCGAATGAAAATGATAACCCATGCTACAACCAAAAAAGGTCTATCCTCATGCTCAACTCCGCATACAGATCAACACCTCACTCATCTGGAAGGAGAAAACCGTTCCCGAATCCACCAGGAGTAACATCACCATGTCCCCCACCTCGAGCACAGCCATGCCCACGAGGCATGGAATGAACCCACGACTGCGAACCGGGGGTGGTGTGTGACGAGGGGCTGCAGAAGAAGAAGATGAAGTAGATCATAGATGGATCACAGACAGGTAGGAAGGCTCAGATGGGTCCGTCTCCACATGATAGCTCGGATAAGACGGCTCCGAAGGATCGAAATCCAACGAAACTGCCGGCGTTAGACGGGTGTCCGAATCGGAATCTCCATCAGTGGGGTACCTCGGAGGATGGAAGGGGGGCGAACGTCATCCATAGTGATGTCCTCGAACAGCTCATGAGGTTGGAAAAACGGGCTCATCACAGGTGCACGAATCGGGCGGCTATGGAACATGTAGACCTGCATCATTTCCTGAGCAGTCAGCACAGATGCATTCAGCACTAGGTCGAAATGCCAATGCATCACCGGAAACTCAATGAAAATCACCATCGTGCCCGACGCCGACATCATCTAAAGAGGACATGGAAAGGTAGGAGTGAGAAATACTAAATTTCTCAGTAGCATCGCGACTAGACAAACACAGTGTCATCGTCATCGTCCAGCCACTTTGGGTTAATTGTAAAAGCAGTGGACAGATATAAGTTCAATTTTAATGGTTTTGAAAACTTAAACTCCGAAGTGGGTTGCTTTTAAACTTACATCATAACTACAACATCATAACTAACATATATACTAAAACATAGAAAGAACATTCATGATGCAAATGGACAATGTAATTACATGCAAAGACATGCATCATCATAAACTTAACCATGGTTATACTTTGGCTTTACTTGCACTTTTTTAGCACGTGCTTAACATTCTTTACTTTCCTTTGGAATAGACTGCTTTTGGATGTGAGCTCATTCTGTGACCGTCGTCATGCCATACTAACCAAATCAGACTAAGCCGATATTGGTTACCTCTAAGTTGGAGGGTCCTCCATGTCACCCTTGCCTCCCTCATAAAGGTTGCTTGTGGATCACCGTCTTTCACTTCCCGAAAGTGACCGAGGGGTCATATCCCATGGTTTCTTTTCTTATCATTATACTTTACATGCATAATACTTCTTGACTAGACACATGCAATGATATGACTAAGTCCATAATTTTGACGGAAATCTGGCAGCATAACAGCTAAACCGAAGCTTCCCTAAAATGCCAATCATCAACTTTTAACCAATAGTTCATCATATCTATATCATATCATCATACTCATCATTCGATCATGAGACAAAGTTCAATCAAACTCATCATTCATCATGCCACATGGCATTACACCTTCATACCCTGAAGGGGTTTATAGTTACATTTTCTTTGTGAAGAATATTATGAATCATCATATGATTTCCCATGGTTACCCATGAGAGAATCACATAGTTAAGATGTGTGTGCATGGTCTTTTAGTTACTTGATTCTCGTATGAAATTATTCTTTACTTTAGTTCATGTCTTATGGAACACTTATTCAAATTAATTAAGTTATGTGATTGTTTCCTTTCCTTGAGATAGTGCACTTAGTGATTCCTAGGTTCGTGGTATGCTCAGACGCCCGAATCATACTTTTGTTCCCAAGGAGTTCGAGATCCCTTTAATCCTTGGGTCATGACAACGCATAACCATATCAGGAACCCAACAATACCATGTTCACTAAACACCAAGGGTGATTTTTAACTCAATCAAGTTACAAGGCTTCAAGTTTTTATATTAAAGATTAGATCTTTATGAAATAATGGTTCAAGTTACTAGCTTTTTAACTAAAAAGTCTTGTTCATTATGAAAGTTGACTCATTTAATTATTCTAAGACCATCAAGGTCTCAACTTTATGACTTAAAGTTGTCTTTACACCAAAAAGGTTCTTACTTTATGAAATAGTGATATGAAACATTAACTTTAAGGTTAAAAGTCTTAATCTTTATAAAATCTAACACCTTTTAGCATTGTTTTAGTTCAAGATCTAAACTTTATGAATGAAATGTTATAAAACAACACTTTTATGATTTAAAGGTCTCATTCTTGATTAAAGTTTGAAACTTTATGAAAGGTCTTTTCTTTAATGTTTGATTTCCAAGACATAAAGTGACAAGATATCATTTCCTAACTCAAAAAGGCTTATTATGCTAAAAAGCTTTGACTTTTACATATATTCTTGTCTTCAAAATAAAACAAAAGAAGACTTTATGATGGCTAAAACTTGCACCACTTTTTGTGTATCAAGAAGCAAACTTTTTTTTTTTTAAAGTTAAGGCTTTAGAATGTTCATAGTCTTATCAAACCATGAAAAACATAAAAAGATAAGGCTTTTCCCAATCATCAACTCATCATAAGAAAAGGAAGAACTTCAAACAAGATACCATCAAGGACACTCAACAACAAGAACATACTTTCCAAAAGTAGAAACTTAAGAACATTTGAAGAACATCAAGAACATATTTTTCTAAAAGTAGAAACTTAAGAACACTTGAAGAACATCAAGAACATATTTAACCAAAAATTGAAACTTTTGCTCATGGAGAGCATGAAAGATCTTCTCAAGTTTTCACTCAAAGATCTTGGTCATGAAGAGAACCAAGCCTCAAGCTTTCTTGAGTAAACAAAACAAAAGATGAAGATCACTACCTAAGCTTGGAAAATGGCGTCTTTGAGGAAGGAGAAGAAGATGAAAAAGACTCCTCCTTGGTTGATGATGGTGGCGGTTTTGAATGAGCAAGGAGAGAACTCTTGAGTTCTCTTGAAAATGAGTCTTGTAGTGTTTAGATCTTGTCTCCAAAGACCAAAAGATGTGATCTTTGAAGGGCTTAGTAAGGAAGGTTTGGTTATGGCGATGGAGAATGATGAAGTAGATGAAGAAGAAGAAGAGGAAATGTAGAGAGAGGTTGGAGAGTTTGAGAACTTTAGTGAGAGAATGAGAAGATGAAAATGAAGTTAATGTGTGTGTGTTGTGTTGTTGTGGCCGAAACTTTTAGTAGGGTGAGGGGAGATATTTGTGCTTCATTTTGTGTTAATTAAGGTTTAGGGAGACAAATTGGATGATGGGGGAACAAAGTATGGTCAAACTCTTACATAAAATAGTCTTGTCTCATGCTTTATGCTTTTATGACATCACTCTTTACTTTATTGTCTAGTTGACTAAATTTGAATTTAATCATGTGATTAAGTGCTCATACAACTTAATTAAGATGATTAAGCAAGGATTAGTGATTAACACACAAGAACATGATTAACAAAAATTAATCTTGCGATTAAGCTTAATTAACCTTAGTTAAACTCGATTAGGCTAATTAAGGGCGATTAGTGCTTAATTAAACTATAGGGGCTCTAACTTACTTAATTAGAGATTATCTAATCTCGATTAAGCATTCTCTTGACTTTTCTCATCCGAGTAACCCCTTAATTAAGCCTTAATCCTATAATTTCTCATTAAGTACCTAATTACTCAGGGTTACTGAGGTAATTTAGCACGGTATGAAATTGAGGATGTTACAAAGCTTATCTCCCTTAGCTACCATTGTAGTATAATTAGCTTAGCCAAGGTGTGATTGATTATTCAATAAATACCTTTCCTCGGCTTACCCTTGGTTGGCTAGGCATAAAAAGTTAACTAATACAATGATTCTCAATACTCGTTAAGGCTTGGGCAATTTTTGTGCCAATAGTGAATATTTTTTGGATTTTTCTAAATGCCTCCCCATTTCAGGAAAAATGTCCCTTATCTATTCAATTTTGGTGTTTATTGAAATTTATTACAAAATACCTTGATTTGATTCTAGTTAACAAAATCATGATTTGATTGCTTTTAATTGATGATAATTCACTTGATTAGGGTTAATTGATGATCTAAAGCAATCTTTCCTTTATCATTTCTTGTCTCTTTTTTTTAATTATTTTTAATTTTATTTTCTTTTATTTTATTTTTGGGCCAAAATGGGTTATGAAATATGGGTTAAAAGGTTGGGCCTTTATTTTTTATTTTTGGCTTTTCTACTCTTTTTTCCTTTTTTTAATCTTTTTCCTTAATTCAAACAAAATTCAAATAAAAATTGGGTGCTGACATATATTGTCTTCATCTATCCTATTTGAGTATCTATCTAATAACTTGCAATAATCCTTGGAAGATAGCTCTTTGAATAAAAATGAATAGCACTATAGAACACAATAGGGCTGCAAGGCATATTAAGGCACTGTGAAATGATGGAGGTGCGTGCATCGTGCATTGCGCGTGCTATGGGTAAAACATTAATCATCATTTTAAACTCAGATTTTGAGCATCCATGATCATAAGAGAACCTCGATAGCACTAATCATCATCTTAATAATAAATCACTAAGTCCTAATTGACCCTTCGATGTGATGTAGTGCTCGCCACCAGTGCACATTGCCTACATATTAAGCTAACAAAATATTGCAACTAGTTAACAGAAAATGAGAAATTGAGAACTAAGAAGTATAATTAGTTTAGAGCTACCAACTAAAATAAAAAAGTTTACAAATAGAAATAAGGTTTCACTATCTGATAGTGAGCTTGGCTTTAAGGTGTAGGACACCATTAATGAAGTAAAGACAGTCCTTAACCATGAATCGTGTGCATGGAATGGCAAACAAGTTTCTATGGCCAACAGCCTTTCCTCTTGTGAATGTGTTGTTGCCTTTGTACTTGCTTACAATTTCCTCTGTTGGCCTAGACCTTGTGGCAAATTCATAGTTAATGGTAAAGCTTATAGAGCCCTTTTCCTGCATCCCCAAAAATAGCCAAAGCCAATAGAAAAAGCTCTGCTAATGCATGTTACAATTTACTGATAGAAAAAACCCTTGTCTACTCAAATTGAATGCTTGAGAATAAACTCAGCCAAATAGGAACAAATTTGGTAGATTCTGCCAATTTAGATTCAAGTACATGACACACTAATATTGGGGAAGTTTAATTCTAAACCTTAAAGGGGTGATACTTGCATGCCCTCTCCATGAAATGACAATACAATGAGCCAAACTCTTCTGTTGCTAATGATCATTGGCAGTGTAAACTCTTGACCTTGAAAAATAGGGCCTCAAGTACATGTCTTGGATACAACCTCATAGTCATTAAAAGTTAATATCTTCTTAAGTTTTTGACAAGCCATCTAAGGGAAGCAAATCAAATGCACCAACCATGCACCCATGACTTCTCACCTTTCTTCCAATTTGCTATACTAATTTCTAGCCTACTTCAACACAAAATCATATACAACATCCTCTACTGCAACCTAGAGATCATTACTAGACAATATCACCTTTACTCTAGCTAATGGCAAGACCATAACCTCTTCTTGGAACTCAAACACATACAAGACTTAGCATTTAAAAGGAACTGCAACATTGTGATGAAAACAATGTAGAATGACAAGCAAAGAGATAGGTTTTTTACAAAAAAATTGACAATCAAAAATCAAAATTTAAATTTTACTAACAAATAAAAAGGGCGAAGGTTGAATAGGAAATAGTAAATTCGACTTAGTAGAAAAGAATAATCAGACAAGAGTTTATAATTCTTGAATCTAAGATAATGAGAATGAAATTAAAAGAAAAAGAAAAGCAAACAGTTACTTGGTTATGCACTTGTATCAACTAGCAAGAAACTAGTTTGTTGCATTAAATAACTGCATGAGAGTAGCTTCTTCTATAATAGGCAAAAGAAGTGCAGCATTTGTAAGACAAGTATTTGAAGGAACACTAAAATGATTAGGCAAAGGATCTAAAATGCTTTAATATATGTTTTACACTAAAGGCATTGATTCACAAGTTGACATATCTCTACTCTAACTCCTTTATCCCATTTGAGAATAGCTACAAAAAGTAAATGAACATTGCTAAGCAAGCTAACATAATTTTAGCAAAATTATTCAAGATAGAATAGGAATCTACCTTATCAAAGAAAGGACTTTTAGCAGCTAAAGTAGGAGAACTAATATGTAGTGTTTTAACTCTCATAATTGTAGAGTAATCCATACTCCAAATCAAATCAACACTATTCCCAACTTCATCACCTACATTAACAATAACCAAATTCAAAGAACTGTAACTCAAAATAAAACCAACAACTTCACAGTCAAGGAAATATGTCTATTTTCTAGACAATAGAAGACCATCATAATCTATAACACACTAATTTCTATTTCTAGTTACACTATTGTTTAAATCATATGACACATTTATATTGGTTGTTCCACATTCAAGCATTCCATTGAGAAAATAGAGAAAGATACTTCACAAACCCTCAAGGAAACATGGGCACACTAAACAACAACAAAGGGCAGGGGGAGGATAAGTACATAATATATTAAATCGAAAAACACATACTCAAGTTGAAATAAAGGACGTGCATCATGCATGCCATGGGTGCTTCTCCACCATATAGCTTACATTGTTGAAACATGCATAGAAATTCTACATAACCTTTTCTGTACTTTGTCTACATCACAGTTTACATCCTTGACCAATAAAAAATCACTTTGATATTCTTACCCAACCTTATTTTAATTTTTACTCAGGCTACTTTAATTTTTGCTCAAAATTTAGGCAATGGCATGATCTCTACGAAAAGAATTAAGATGTTTATTAGGAAAATTTAAGACAAGTGTTTTTTTGGTAAGAAAAATTATCATTTCCAGTCATCTATTAGTATCAAGCAAGATGGAAGTGCATTATAATAATAAAAGCAGTAAAGCAATAATCTAATCATAGTAAATAACACAAAATTAGAAAATATGCTGCCAATCTCCATTTTACTACTTCTGATTCCTTTTTGTTGGCAGGGTCCAAGGTATTGTTTAATCCACTACAAGACTTAGTGATCACCAAGTCCTAATCCGCTAGCATAGTGGGGCCCAAGGTGTCACTTAGTAAAATGCATGGCCTGTCCACTACATAGTAGGGCCCTAATGATAACTCCCCATAGTGAGTTATTTTTTGTTTTATTTTACTTAGATTTAGGTTTTAGTTACTTGAATTTACTTGGGTATTTTAGTTGTTTTAGTTGGTTTCTTTGATTTAGGTTCTTTTCTAGTTTGTTTGTCATTTTCTCATATTTTTTTTAGTTATTTATGTTGTCATTATGTTTCAATTAGGTACAAGCACTCAAGTGGAGGAAGACTTCAATTGGAGTCTTAAGTAGTTCATTTTGCTAGATTTCAAGACCATGTCACAAGAGAAAATTCACATCTAACTCTCTGGAAGTCAACTTTACATGATTTAGGGCTCTTTAGAAAGATGAGAAGGAAATATCCAACTTTAATGTTGAGTACTTTTATGGATTCTCAAGTCCTCTAGGAGAAAAAGGCAAAACAAGATTAAAGTTACATCTTGTCTCTGATACTATCAAGCCTGACCATTTATTAGTATTTTGACTATATCTTGAGCTACAGAACTCCAATTGAGGTGGTTCTTATTCCATTGAAAGCTTACTCAAAGATTACAACTGCTATTTCAACCTCTAATGGCAAATTCCAACTATTCTAATCGCTATTAAGCCTGGAAGTAAGCAAAAGAGGCAAATCTGCAGAGTTGCTATTTTAGATGCATGCTCGAGCGTGAAACCCCGCACTCGAGCGTGGATTGTGCTCCAGCATGCGACCCTACACTCGAAGCGCAGCCCAAAATAGAGAGAACAAGTTTATCGTGCAATAGAGCACGCTCGAGCATGAATAGCACGCTCTAGCGCGGCTGCGATAAATGTGGAAAGTCTATTTTTCGAAGCAATCTTGTAGAGGAAGATCTTGGGGAATTATTTAAAGGATTTGGATGATCTTTTTGACACCTTTTGACACTCTAAACACTGGAGGCAACCTTAGAAGAGAGACTTGAAGATTCAAGGAGCATTGTGGAGAGTTTTGTGAAGAGTTGGAGACATCCTTCACTCTCAAGACATTGGAATCCTTGTTTTTCTTCATGGTAACTCTTTCTTTTACTTTTTCTATTTTTTGTGATTCCATCATGAACTAAACCTCATTCTAGGGCGTTGATGGATCCAACTATACGATGATATTACTCATGGATTGATTTTATTTATGTTTTTATCTTGATTATTAAGTGTTTATGATTGTTCGTAATGCTTTTGAGTGATTAGTCACCATTCAACTGATTTGTTGGTTTGCAATAACTAGAGATAGGGTTTGTAAACAAAGCTTCTCATCATAAATACCGTAAGTTGGGCAAAAACTAGAGATAGATAAATGCGACTCATGTGGTCATCTTAGGAATCCATAAAGCTTCAACCTTTTCCTAAATTAGTTTGTAACTAAGAGATTAAGCAATCAATTTAGGGTAAACAGAATTTCTTGACCTTGAGAAAGGCTTGGAATTAGTTTAGGGAATCCGACCATTAATCAATTAAGTTAAAACCTAGATAATTGAGATCCATGGTAATTGAGTCCATAGTTAGGTGAAGTCAGTTAGCCCTAGTGTCCATTCCAACGATTTAAGTTATTTTAAGTGTTGTTTTGTTCTCTTATTTTATTTGATTTCTTTTAGTTTCCTTTACTCATTCCATTCTTCTAGTTCAAATAGTCATTCCTGTTAGTTACTTGGTACATGATCTATCCTCATGGGAACGATATTTTATTCATCACTTTATTACTTGCACGATCCGGTATACTTGCCGGAGCCGCATCAAGTTTTTGGCGCCATTACCGGGGATATTATCAATATCACTCCTAACTAATAGGATACTAGATTGGACTTTTAGTTATTTTCTTTTGTTTTATTTTATTTGGTTTGGTTTGATTTTATTTCTTGTAGTTTAATTTGATTTAATTTATTTTCTTTGTTTCTTTTTTTTATTTTGTGTCTTCACATGTTCTTCTTGATTTTTACAGTTTATGCGAAGAAATAGATCGCTTAGGCAATTTCTCTTTGACCCAGAGATTGAAAAGACTTTGCGGCAGCTAAGGAAAAAGAGAAAGCCATTTGAAGACGCTCAGATTAGTAACATGGCTGATGAGAATGAGCAAACCCATAGGGCCATGAAAGACTATTTGACTTCTAATCTTGAAGAAGGCTCATCTAGCATTGTGAGGCCACCAGTGCAAGCCAACAATTTTGAGCTAAAGAGCTCCCTCATCACATTCTTGCAATAGAATTACTAGTTTGGGGGATTACCTAGTAAAGACCCCAATGACCACATCAGTAACTTTCTAGAGGTCTACGACATCATCAAGCTAAATGGAGCCACTGAAGGAGCTATCAGGCTGAGACTTTTCCCATTCTCATTAAGGGATAAGGCCCAGTCTTGGATCAAGTCACTACCTCAGGGATCTTTTACTACATAGGACATAGTAGCCAGGAAGTTTTTGGAGAAATATTTCCCTCCAGCCAAGTTAGCCAAATTGAGGAATGATATCACATCATTTGCTCAGACTGAAGCGGAGTCATTCTATGAAGCTTGGGAGCATTATAAAGAGTTGTTGGCCAGATGTCCTCACTATGGCATCCCTCTTTAGATGCAAGTACAGACTTTCTATAGTGGTCTGTTACTCACTACACAAATCATGGTAGATGCAGCAGTAGGGGGTTCTCTCAATATTAGGACCCCTGAACAGTCTATTAAGTTGTTTGAAGTCATGGCCAGCAACAACTATCAGAGACCTAGTGAGAGAGCCCAAAAGCCCAAAGGAGTATTAGAGGTGCACACTATAACTGCCATCTTTATGCAAATTAGGCATTAACTATACAGAATGCTATTATCCAAAAGCAGTTAGGAATATTGGCAATGCTCCTTCTACCCAAGTCATGAGATGTGACTTTTGTCAAGGCAACCATTCTAATGGAGAGTGTACTGCAAGTCCTTTCCCTGAAGAGCAAGTTAACTATATTGGATGCTCAAAGACACAATTTCCACTACAACACTTATGCACTGGGGTACAGAGATCACACTAACCCCAGTCAATACTATGGGAACCAGCGTGCACCTACCAGTTCAAGAAAGAAGGCCAACCTGGAAGACATGTTCCAGTAATTCATGTAGACCCACTCAAATTTTGTGGACAAGATTGAGGCAAAATTCAAGTAATATGATACTCAGTTCAAGAATCAAGAGGCTTCCATCAGGAACATAGAGAATTAGTTAGGGCAGATATCCCAACAACTTACTGAGAAACCATAGGGTTCCTTGCCAAGCAATATTGTTGCAAATCCTAGATAGCAAGTCAATGCGATCACCCTAAAAAGTGGAAAAAAGCTTATAGTACCAGCACAGTCTGAAGCAACGCCACACACTAAGAATAAGACCGAAACACACAAAGGGAAGAAGTATAAGATTCCTATGAGGCGGAATAAGGATGCTGAAAAGGAAGAGAAGAGTCCTACATATATGGCACCTCCTTCTTATGAACCTCCCATTCCATATCCACAGAGGGTGAAGCAGCTGAAGAAGGAACAATAGGAGAAGCAATACTCTAAGATCTTGGAGGTGTTCAAGAAGCTACATATCAACATTCCCTTTCTTGAAGCTCTTGAACAAATGCCAAGCTATACAAGATTCATGAAGGACATTCTCTCTGGCAAGAAGAAGCTTAAGTATGATGAGACCATGATTCTCACAAAGGAGTGCAATGCTATTTTGCAAAATAAATTGCCTCCTAAATTAAAAGATCCAGGGAGTTTTACTATTCCATGTGTTATTGGTGACATTTATTTTAATAAAGCTCTTTGTGATCTTGGTGCTAGAGTTAATTTGATGCCTTTATCTATTTTTAGGAACCTTGGAGTTGGAAAGGTGAAGACTATTATGGTTTCCTTGCAACTAGCAGATAGATCTATCAAGCATCCTATAGGCATCATTGATGATGTGCTAGCAAAGGTGGACAAGCTCATATTCCCAGTGGATTTCATTGTGTTTGACATGGAAGAGGATAGAGAGACTCCACTTATTCTTGGGAGACCTTTTCTAGCCACAAGGAGAGTCTTGATTGATGTAGAAAAAGGGAAGCTTGAGTGGCGGGTTCAAGATGATAAAGTCACATTTAAAGTGTTTAAAGCAACTAAGCCCCCTTTGGAGATTGAATCATGCTTTAGAGTGGATGTTACTGAGAAGGTGGTGGATACTTCTTTCATGGAACCCTCCAACACTCTACCATTGGAAGCTTGCTTGATGAACTCCAAGATTATAAAATAAATAGAGGATGATCAGCTAAAATCACCCTATGAGCTTTTGGAAGCCCCACCTTTATTATTCATATCTAAGCCTATATCTTTGAAGTTTGGAAGGAAGAGCCATCAACCTCATGAGGAATCACCCAAGAAGGAGATAAAGAAACCACCTTGAATTAAAAGGGCCATGTTCAACTTAGGGACATTAAACCAAAATGCTTATTGGGAGACAATCCAATTTTTCCATCTCTACTTCTTTATTTTTTCATGTTTAGAGTTTATGTTTGAATTTCATTGTGTTTGAGTTTTCATTTTTTTAGGTTGTTCTAAATCTCTCCTATTTTCGTTTTGTAGGTTTCAAGAAGAGAATTAAGTGCATGAAGCAAAAGAAATGGAGTCCAACACTTACTCCTTGGCCGGGGAGTATCTTTCCTATCCTCTCTTTGCACTTATTTTACATTGGGGCCAATGTTGTTTTCCAAGTTAGGGGATAGAACAGCATGCACATGCATTTTATTCTCTTCCATCTAGTTTCTGCATTTTATTTTTCTCTAAAAAAAACCAAATAGATTTTCTGCTTTTCGGTACTAATTGTGTGTTTTTGTTGTCTTTGGCTCCATTCCTATGATGTGATTGTTTGCTCTGCTCTTTAATCCCTTAGTAACTAGGAATTTTGATTTGAGCCTTGAAAATTCTCTTGTGCATTTATATTTATTTTGGAAAAGATCACATGTTCATGCACTTTGTAGGACCTAGCAACTTAGGATTGGTAATCATCATTCCTTAATGCTTTATTTAAGTTAAGACATGCATCCAATTTTTGCTTGAATCCCTTTTGAAATAAATGTGAGTGAATTCTAGTCTTAGAAAGGATTTAGGCCATGTTTGGAAGCCTTCATTGAGCCTTAATGCCTACCTGATGACATTTTATCCATGGTCACCCCTTTTGAGCTTAATGGCTTATTTTCTTGGAGTGAACATTTTGAGCTTAGAATCCATCTTCTTTCTATCCATCTTTAAACCTTAAATTACCCTCAAGTCTGTAGCTTCTAAACTCATGAAAATAAGGTAATACCCTACCATAGTGAATTCATGTTATGCATTACCAAAGTGGGTGGACTAGTTCAAGTGGAAAAGGAAAAAAAAAATAGAAGAAGAAGAAGGAAAAAAAAAATAGTACAAGGAAAAGTGTGGTTTCAACGGGATAGTAGGGAGCAAACTCTCTTCTGAATCTCATGGCCATTAAAGCCTGAAAGTTCATCAAAGAAGGACATGAAAATAGCCACCAACAAGTTAGAGGATACCCAAGGTAGTGAGTTTTGGAGTGAGGGTTCCTCAAGTTGAGGGTAGTACAAAGACAAAATTCCTTTCCATCCCTTTACCCTTAGCCTGCCATTACAAGCTTGAAAAAGACCTATTGATCTTTGGCTAGATGACACTCATGTTGATATAAAGAGGGAAGATTGTGAAATTTATGATGATATTGTTCCTTCTTAAACTTTGCATTGGTATGAAGTGAATCAATTCTTTGTTGCTTGCCTTGCACACACACACACTTGATTTATTTCCTTTATAATGTGTTTGCACAATTGAATGGTCTTGATGCTTAGATTTGAAGTGTTAGTAACTTTTGGGTTAAGTTGTGGAGCAATGATGAGAAGAACATGGACCAACAACACTTTGTTGCATTGAGTGTGCTTGCTTTTAGTTTCTTCGAGTCCTTTCCCCTTCTTTTCTTTTTGGTAGTTAGTGTTTAGTCAGCTTAAGTGCCTCCTTGAGTTTTGTGGTCTTTGTAGGGGGATGTTTATAGTGTCAACTACACAAAAAGATTTCTCTCTTTTATTTATTCTACTATTTCATTTTCTTTCTTGCTTGAGAACAAGCAAGTTCTTAAGTTGGGAGATGTGATAACTCCCCATAGTGAGTTATTTTTGTTTTGTTTTACATATATTTAGGTTTTAGTTACATGAATTTACTTGGGTATTTTAGTTATTTTTAGTTGATTTCTTTGATTTAGGCTTAGGCTCTTTTCTAGTTTGTTTGTCATTATCTCATATTTTTTTTAGTTATTTATGTTGTCTTTATGTTTCAATTAGATACAAGCACTCAAGTAGAGGAGGACTTCAATTGGAGTCTTAAGTAGTCCATTTTGCTAGATTTCAAGACCATGTCACAAGAGAAAATTCATATCTAACTCTTTGGAAGTCAACTTGACATGGTTTAAGGCTCTTTAGAAAGATGAGAAGGAGATCTCCAACTTTGATGTTGAGCACTTTTCCGGATTCTAAAGTCCTCTAGGAGAAAAAGGCAAAACAATATCAAAGTTACATCTTGTCTCTGATACTATCAAGCCTGACCATTCATTAGTATTTTGGCTATATCTTGAGCTATAGAACTCCAATTGAGGTGATTCTTATTGTGTTGGAAAGCTTACTCAAAGATCTACAACTGCTATATCTACCTCCAATGGCAAATTCCAGCTATTGTGATCACTATTGAGCCTAGAAGTGAGCAAAAGAGGCAAATCTGCATAGGTGCTATTTTAGATGCATGCTCGAGCGTGAAACCCTGCGCTCGAGCATGGATTGTGCTCCAGTATGAGACCCCGCACTTGAAGCATAGCCCAAAACAGAGAGAACAAGTTTATGGTGCAGCGGAGCACACTCAAGCTCGAATAGCAAGCTCGAGTGCGGCTGCGATAAATGTGGAAGTCTGTTTTTCAAAGCAACCTTGCGGGGGAAGATCTTAGGGCATTATTTAAAGGATTTGGATGACCTTTTTGACACCTTTTGACACTCTAAACACTGGACACAACCCTAGAGGAGAGACTTAAAGATTCAAGGAGCATTGTGGAGAGTTTTGTGAAGAGTTGGAGACATCCTTCACCCTTAAGACCTTGGAATCCTTGTTTTTTTTCATGGCTACTCTTTCTTTTATTCCTTCTTTTACTTTTTCCGTTGTTTATGATTCCATCATGAACTAAACCCCGTTCTAAAGCGTTGATGGATCCAACTATGTGATGATATTACTCATGGATTGATTTTATGTATGTTTTTATCTTGATTATTAAGTGTTTATGATTGTTCCTAATGCTTTTGAGTGATTGGCCACCATTCAACTAATTTATTGGTTTGCAATAACTAGAGATAGGATTTGTAAACAAAGCTTCTCATCATAATATGGTGAGTTCGGCGAAAACTAGAGATAGATAAACGCGACTCATATGGTCATCTTAGGAATCCATAAAGCTTCAACTTTTTCCTAAATTAGTTTGTAACTAAGAGATTAAGCAATCAATTTAGGGTAAAGAGAATTTCTTGACCTTGAGAAAGGCTTGGAATTAGTTTACGGAATCCGCCATTAATAAATTAAGTTAAAAACTAGATAATTAAGATCCATGGTAATTGAGTCCATAGTTAGGTGAAGTCAGTTAGCCCTAGTGTCTATCCTAGTGATTTAAGTTGTTTTAAGTGCTATTTTGTTCTCTTATTTTATTTGATTTCTTTTAGTTTTCTCTACTCATTCCATTCTTCTAATTCAAATAGTTATTCCTATTAGTTACTCGGTACTGGATCTATCCTCGTGGGAACGATATCTTATTCATCATTTTATTACTTGCATGTTCCGATATACTTCACAGAGCCACGTCACCTGATCAGTTGGATTTTTATATACTTATTTTCCCTCATTCCTAGCTCATTAATCCTCTTTTGTGCCTAATTGTTGTGAATTAGACTATTTTATGTTGTTTGGATTTTTTTTGGGCTTGATTTAATTTTTCTAGCATTAGGCTAATTCTGACACTGTTTTAGTTTTTGGGCCATATCTTGAGTTATAGAGCTAATTTAATCATGATATTTAGTTTGTAGGAAATCTGAGAGATAGACCTATGAGTTTTATGAAGAGGTCAGAGGCCACTTCTAGTGTTAAGGAGTTGAAATTGGGACTAGAAATGAGTTGAAAAGGTGCAGTCACAGATTTTGAGTAGGGTGTGGTATTTGGGTCATATCTCGGTCCACAGAAACCCAATTGAGCCTATTCTAGTGGCCTTTTGAAGCTGACATTCAAGGCTACAATTCTCCTTCAGAGTGTAAATGCAAATCCAAATGGATGCATCTTGTCTACCTAATCTGTGGAAGAATGTTACTAATTTACCATGGAACCTTATTACATGTTTTTAGTGTAACTTTCTTTCTATAATTCGAAATTTAGCAAATAAGGTGTCCAAATTCAAAGGAGAGATGGAGGATTAATGTTGTTAATAAACAATTAATTATTTTAGATGTTTTCATTAGGTGATGGCCTAGTTGAATCATAGGCCAAGAACTTTGTAACATAATTTTTTTGAATAGAATTTGGGGAATATAAGTTTTTTCGATTTTCTCTTCTTTTCTTCCCCCCCCCCCTCAACTCCAAATTTTCGTTATCCTCTATACATGGAGGAGTAGACTTCTATCTAATCCAAGGATTCAAAGAAGCATTGGCTATCTTGAGGATTGGTGCAACCAAACTTCATCAATTCAATTCGATTTTCTACTCCCTTTTCTTTCATTGTTCTTAATCCAATTTTGGGATTGAAGGTTTTCAATTCGGAATTTTGGTTGATTATATCTGATTGCTTGCTTGCATAGTATTCGATTGACTAATGTTGTAATGTAATTACTTGATGAGTAGAATCATTTTCAGGTTTGAAATTGAGATTGGACTGCATTAGTGCTTGAAAAATAAGACGAATTAGTTAGGTTCTAGAGTTTTTTGAATTTAATCATTTCTCTGTTAATTGAATACATGAAGGTTTTCATGTGCAATGTTGTATCCGAATTGAGGTTTCATTCGGATTTAATGTCAGTTACTGAATTAATTTGAGTGATTATTTTTAGATTCCTGTGATTGAATAGCCACTATCTTTCTTGGTACTTGGATTAGAGGTCCAAATCTGTTAAACTGCATTCGTATTTTATTTGTTTCGTTTTAATTTCATAAACAAAACCCCCTAAAGTTTTGATCATATAGCATTGTCATCATTGGGAGATGACTCAAATTGCAGCCTTTACTGCAAACTAGAGTAATTCAATTTTTATAATTTGACCAAGCTCAACACCCGAGTCAAAATACTCGAGTTAGGCCCACACTCTCACTTATTCATTTATCACTTATAACAGCCATATACTTTTCACATAGTGCACATCAAGCATATCTTATGCTAGGAATCCTCATATCCATGCATAAAGGCATATGTATCACATATTCTTTATATCATGCTCTTAATGTAACATCCTCAATTTTCTATCATGCTAAATTACCTCAGTAACTATGAGTAAATAGGCACTTATTGAGAAATCAAGAAATTAAGGCTTAATTAAGGGATTAACAAAGTGATTATGAGCTAATTATGAGGAGAAAAGCAAAGAGAATGCTTAATTAAGATTAGAGAATCTCTAATTAAGCAATTCAAACCCTTAATAGCTTAATTAAGTTAATAGCTTAATTAAGCACTAATCACACATAATTAGATTAATTGAGTTTAATTAAGGATAATTAAGCTTAATCACAAGATTAATTTTTGTTAATCATGATTATATGAGTTAATCACTAATCCTTGCTTAATCATGTTAATTAAGTTGCATGAGCACTTAATTATATGATTAAATTCAAATTTAGTCAACTAGATAATAAAGTAAAGAGTGATGTTACTAAAGCATAAAGTATTGGACAAAAGTGCTTTATGTAAGAGTAAGTATATAATTTGTTTCCCCATCATCCATTTTGTCTCCCTAAACCTTAATTAGCACAAAATTAAGAAAATATCTCCCCCACCCTACATGAAGGCTACGCCCAATATACACACGCACACATTTTTACTTTTCATTTTTCAACTTCTATTCTCTCTCTCTACACCTTCTTCATCTTCTTCTTCCTTTCTCCACCACCATTATAACCAAAACTCTCACTAAGCCCTTCAAAGACCACATCTTTTGGTCTTTGGAGACAAGATCTATACACTATAAGCCTCATTTGCAAGAGAACTCAAGAGCTTCCATCTTCATTGTCTCAAAACTGCCACCACAATCATCAAAAGAGGAGTCTTCTTCATCTTCTTCTTCTCCTTCAAGGATGCCATTTTCAAACTTAGGTAGTGATCTCTACTCTTTTCTTTTGTTTACTCAAGAAAGCTTGAAGCTTGGTTCCTACCATAACCAAGATCTTCAAGTGAAAGCTTGAGAAAAACTCTCATGCTTTTCATGAGCAAAAGTTTCCTTTTTTAGCAAAAAGTGTTCATATTTTTCTTCATGAGTTGTTCTTGGTTATTTGAAAGTTTGCTTCTTGAATGCCTCAAAATTTCTATTTTTCTCTCTTGATGCATGAGATCTTGATGTTTCTTGTGAATTGTTTGAAAAAGAATGATGTTCTTGGTGGTATTTTGTTTAAAGTTTGCTCCTTTTCTTATAATGAACTTATGAGTCGAAAAGTTCTCATCTTTACATGTTTTTCATGGCTTGATAAGACTATGAACATTCCTAAAAGCATAAAGTTTTAAAAAGTTTGCTTCTTGATGCATGTAAAGTGGCGAAACATGTATGCTTCCTTAAAGTTCTATTTTGTTCTTTTTGAAAACCAGAATATGTGTAAAGGTTCAATTTTGTTGGAACATGAAGCTTTTTAAGTCATAAAAAAGAAAACTTGTCACTGTATGTCTTAAAAATGGAATCTTGAAGACAAGACCTTTCACAAAGTTTCAAACTTTAGTCAAGAGTGAAATTTTTTAAGTCATAAAAGTGTTGACTTGCAACTTTTAATCTATAAAATTTGTATCTTGAGTCAAAATAATGCATAAAGTGTTAACTTTTATAAAGATCAAGACTTTCTAACTCTAAAGATAGTATCTTGTATCATTATTTCATAAAGTAGGAATCTTTTAGACTTTAAGACAACTTTAAATCATAAAGTTGAGACCTTGATAATCTTAGAATAATTAAAAGTGTCAACTTTCATAAAGAACAAGACTTTTTAGTTCTAAAGCTAATATCTTATATCATTATTTTGTCAAGATTTAATCTTTAAGATAAGAGCATAATTTTAGAGGCACATACTTGATTAAAGAATGAAACTTTATAATTACTTTATAAAGAATAATAACTTTTATAGCATTAAAGGTAAAATCTTGTTATGTTAATGATTAAAGCTCGAAACTTTGCAACTTGGATAAGTTAAAAATTACCCTTGGTGATTAGTGAACATGGTGTTGTTGGGTTTGTGAGTGTGGTTATGTGTTGTTATGACCCAAAGACTAGAAGGATCTCAAAATCCTTGGGAACAGAAGTATAATTTGGTCCTCTGAGCATACCATGAACTTAAGAATCACTAAGTGCACTATCTCAAGGAAAGGAGATAATTTTCTAACTTAGTTAACTTGAACAAGTGTTCTATAAGACATGCACTCAAGTAAAAAGTAATTTCCTATAAGGACGAAGTAACTAAAAGGCTACGTCCACATTTATTTTAACTATGTGATCCTCTCATGGGTAACCACAGGAAATCACATGATGGCTCATAAAACCTTCCACAAAGAATAATACAACTATAAACCCTTTTAGGGCATGAGTGCATGATGCTACTAAGCATGATGTATAACAAGTTGATTGAGCATTGTCTCATGATTAAATGATTGGCATTATGGGGAAGCTCTGGTCTAGCCGTCATGCTGCCAGATTTCCGTCAAAATTATGGACTTAGTCATATCATTGATGTGTCTTGTCAAAGAAGTATTATGCATGTAAAGTATAATGATAAGAAAAGAAAGAATATGATATGGTCCTTCAATCACTTCAGTAAGGGAAGTGAGAGACAGTAATCTACAAAGACTCAAGGAACCTCTATGGGGGAGGCAGGGTGATATGGAGGACCCTCCAACATAGAGGTAACCATTATCAGCTTAGTCTAATTTAGTTAGTATTATGTGACGATGGTCAAGGAATGAGCTCATATCCAAAAGCAATCTATTTCAAAGGAAAAGTAAATAATGTTAAGCATATGCTAAAAGTGAAAGTAAAGTAAAAGTAAAACTATGGTTAAGTCTATAAGGTTGCATGTCAGTGCATATATCTATATTGCCCATATGCATTATGAAAGTTCATTCTAGGCTTTCATGTGTATGCTTACTTATGATGATATGATTATGATATTAAGTTTAAAAGTAACCCGTTTCGAGATTTATGTTTTTAAAATAATTAAAATTGAACCTATGCATGTCCATTGCTTTTATAATTAAACTCGAAGTGGCTGGGATGATGACGATGACATAGTGTTTTTCTAGTCGCGATCCTACTAAGAAATCTAGTATTTCTCACTCTTACATTTCCATGTCATCTTCAGAGGATACCGGTGTTGGGGCACAGTGGTGATATTCATTGAGCTTCCTATATGGCATTGGCGCTTTGACCCAGTGCTGAAAGCCTCTGTGATTTCTGTGAGAGCAGCCATGAGGGTCTATATCTTCCACGATTGCCAGTTTCAGTTTCCACTTATGAGCCCGTTTTTCTAGCCATATCAGCCGTATGACGAGATTACCCTGGATGATATCTACCCCTACTTTCGGCCGCTAAGGTATTCCACTGATGGCGAGCCTGACTTAGATACCCATCTAACGCTGACTGTTTCATTGGATTCTGATCCTTCGAAGCCATCCTATTTGAGCTATGACGTGGAGACTAACCCATCCAAGCCTTCTTACTTGTCCGTGATTCGCCTGATGTTCGATTCATCTTTTTCTTCAACAGCTCCTCACACACACCACCCCCGATTCATGCTCATGGGTTCATTCGTATCCGCACTGTGCCCTGTGGATGTGGGCGTGCTCGAGGAGGAGGACATAGCGATGACACTCCCGATGGTTTTGGGAATGGTTACCTCCCATTCGACGGTTGACTTGGATAGTACACGCGGAGCCGAGCACGAGGATAACCCCTTTTGGTTGTAGTGATAGAGTTATCATTTTCTTTTGGCATGTATGGAAGGATGGGATTTCTTATATATTTCTTTTGTAGATGCATTTGTTAGGTTTCTTTTGTAGGGCCGATAGTAGATATCGGACCCATTACTTATCATGTATGACTTGTTTTTCTATGATTAGCTATGTGAACTCTTCTGGTTGTAGAATAATGTATTATTTATCCCAAGATGGCTAACCCTTATATTGCCTTTAGTTATTTTATCGCATTATATGTATGATATAGCAACGTTTGTATTATATGCTCACGATGTGCTCATGGCTCTTGGTTTTCAAAATAGTTTATTCGATATTGTTCAAAAAAAAAATTTAGCCCTATTTTCATTACAAAGTATTTTCAAATGGTAATGTTAGTTCCGCGAGCAAAAGTAACAACTAGTAATTCCATAATATGACTTAAATATAATATGGGACTATTAGGGTGTTACACTTAATGCAACAACCATAGTGAGCATACAATATAACACCAAGATAACATGAATCACATATTCATATCCCCATTAGTTCATATAGCATGGACATATTTACACACTAAGGCAACTATACATATGCTTTAAGACAATCTTGCTCACAAACATAACTAAACCAACTAATTAAATTCATGATGAATTTACATAATTATGCAAAAACATGTACAATTATAATCAAGAAAGGCACTTGCCCTAGGTTAGAATGCTAACACAAATCAAACATAGGATATATTAGATAAAAGTGATAATTTTAAATGACAACTCATTGAAAACACTTGAACCTTAGAAAACCCACTTTAAGTAAACAACTAGGTAGTCTATATGAAATTTCCAATGGGACCTTAACTTAAATCCTTATAATCAAAGTTTATTAGTATGATTAAAAGTTTATTTAAGTCCATAGTTCACATCCAAAGCATAGATACTCCACAACATAGGTATGAGCATAAATGGTCTCAAATAGGTCCAAGAAAGTCTTAAATGTTAACTCCAATGCCCTTTAGAAACTGCTCTATGGTTGTGAACCAAAATGAGTTTTAAGGTTTTGATGCATACCAAATTAGAGTTTAAGTAATCTTTTTATACTTGAACGATTTGTATCTAGAACTATTTTCTATTGTGAAAAAGATCGTAATCATATGCATTATTTGCTTGAGAATCAACAAAGCTGTGTTGTCCATCTTTCTTTTACTTGAGATACTTGATATGGAATATATGTTTTGTATACTTCTTGAGTTTTGACGAAAGAAATAGATAGAAAAGTTCAGAAGGATGAAATTGCAACATCAGAAGGGAAAATTGTGCCTTAAGAACAAATACTATTCAACCAAAAAGATGACTTTGTCTAGAAGGGAAATCTCCAGAGACATGCTTCTCATTAAGTGTTACTCCTTCAAAGCTTCCTCTATACCTTTCATAGACAAATTCAAAAAGTCAAAAAGGTGATTTGACAATATGCAGAAAAGGCATTGACAAGTCTGAATAGTTGGCAAACCAATAAACAACTACTTTTCCACTTCTGTGTAAATGGAAAAGGAAGGCTATTTCTTCTTTGATCCAGCTGTAGACTAGCAGGCCAAAAGAATCACAGAGATCAAGGCCTGCAAGTTTCAACAGTCATATTTAGAAGTCTATGTAAGGCTAGAAGTCTAAGAAAGAATAGTTAGACTATTTGTATGTTTCTGATGAAAAAAGAGCTTCCTTCTTTAATCCTTCTCAACTGTCTAAAAGCACCAGAAAGTTACTCATTGTAACTTTTGACCAAAAGAAAATCTTTTCTACTATCCTTTATTAGATAATATTCTCTCTTAGAAAATTTAGAAAAGTCACACACACACAACTTCATTGTTTGTTCTCTATCAAGAGGCTAATGTGAATGTTTGAGCAAAAAATCACATTATTTGTATAAATTGTATTTGGACCTAGTAGTGGTCAGTGTATGCTTGGAGAGACAAGGAAAACACTACTCGTTTGTAAAAAATTTCTTGTGTGATTTTTCTATCTCTTATCTTGTTACTTAATTTTATCACATAAGTTCTTTTCTATTTAAACTTTATCTGAAACAAAATCTATTTCTGCTTTATACAGACTAAACTATTTTATAAACTAACATAATCGCTTCCGCAATCCAAATCTTGAACTTGAGACAAATTATTTTATTAAAGTTTTTCAGGTTATAAAGTTTCTTGAAAGCAAGATTCAACCTTTCTTTCTCGTTCTATCACATCCAACAATTGGCATCAGAGCCTAACTCTGGGGTTGAGCTTCCTAACAGTTGCAGAGGTCAAAGATCTTATCAAATGGCTCAAAAGATAAATCATATTACAGAAGGTCACTCTATAAATCGTCCTCCTGACATTAATGGCGAAGATTATCCATGTTGGATGGATAGAATGAGACTCTTCATCAAGACTACAAGTTTGAATATGTGAGAGATTATAGAAAATGGTGACTATATACCCATGGTTGAGCAACTAACCCCTCAAGTAGTTGTTGATCCAGAGCAACCTCTAACTGTTGTAGTCAGAACCATCCCTAAAAATAAATGTACTGATCAACACAAAACCAAGGTTCAAATGAACGCTAAGGCAAAGCACCTTCTCACATGTGCCTTGAGCAAAAGTGATTATGACAAGATCATATCCTGTGATTTAGCTAAGAAAATCTAGGATAGACTTCAAGTTCTGCATGAAGTTATGGACCAAGTCAAAGAAACCAAGATCAGTATGTTAGTTCATCAATATGAAATGTTCAAAATGCTAGAACATGAGAATATTGATGAAATGACAACTAGATTCATGTATATCATAAGTCAACTGAAGGCCTTAGGTAAAAGATACACCAATGCAAAGCTAGTGATAAAGATTCTGAGGAGTCTTTCAAAGGCTTAGCGTCTAACAGTCACAACTATTCAAGAAGCTAAGGACTTGAATGTGTTTAGCTTAGATACTCTCATTGGGTCATTAAAGACTCATGAGATTAAGTTAAATGAAGTCGCTGATAAGGCTGTCAAGAAAGGAAATCTATTGCTTTGAAGTGCACTCAGAAAAGGACTCAATCTTCCAAAGCCTTGAAAGCCTCAAAAAAATTTGAAGAAAAAGAAAAGGATTCTTTTGATGATGATGATGATAGTGATGAAATTGCTCACTTAACAAGGAAGATCTCAAAAGCATGGATCAAGAGGAAGAAGAAGAACCTTGCTCCCAAGAAAGACAAAAAGGGTAAGGCCAAGCAATATGAGATCATCTGCTTTGAGTGCAAAGAATCAGAACATGTCAAATCTGAATGTCCTAAACTGAAGAAAGCCTCAAAAAAGAAGACTATAAAAAAGAAAGCTATGATGGCTACATGGGAGGATCTGGACAAAGAATAAGAAAATGCAGAATCACAAAGTGAAGAAGAAATTGTAGTAACCTCTATTTCATGGCTGACATTGTTTCAGATGAAGAAACTGAGGTACATGATTCTGAACCTGAAGTCACTTTTGAGAATCTTCAAAAAGCCTATGATGAACTCTTGGATGATTTCAAGTCTTTTGCTTCTCATTATGCCTCTTTGAAAAAGGATTTTCGAAAACTATCCTTGGAGTTTGAAAAACTCAAGATTGAAAAAGAAAAGATTGTGCACGAAAAGGAAAGATTGTAAAATGACAATGTTCTTCTTCAGAAGGATGTAACAGCCATGAAAACTGAAGTTTCTGAAACTCACTCAAAATCATCTTCTAATGTTTCTGAGCTTCAGAAAACTATTAAACTTTTCAAATCAGATCTTGAGAAAATGGTTAATAGCTCCAAAAATCTAGATTTAATGCTTAGTGGCCAAAAGCCTTATCTTGACAAAACTGGTTTTAGCTTTGAGAAGGGAGATGACGAACAATCATTCAAAGATTCCTCATATCAGATTCCCGCAAGTATATACTATTTTAAAAAGGGACACTCTTCTAAAAAATGCTTCTTTAGAAGGAAAGCCAAATGGAGAGTGAAAAAGCCCAAAAATTCTACTAACACAAAAGGAACCAGAAGATATGGGTACCTAAAGTTGAAATTTCCTCTAATGCAGGTGTGTCTTAAATCAATACGCAAAAGGGAAAAGAAGTGGTATTTGGTCAGTGGATGCTCTAGACACATGACTCGAAACAAATTCATGGTTCAGAAACCTTAGGTATAGTGAAATTTGTCGATGGAATAAAATACAAAGTCATTGGTATAGGTAATGTTAGTAAAAATAATTACAACCTAATAACTGATGTTATGTCAGTAGAAGGGTTAACTCACAACCTTCTGAGCATTAGTCAATTATGTGATCAACACTACAAAGTTGTGTTTGAACCTTCGCAGTGTATAATTAAAGATTCCACGACTGATAAAATTATTCTTACTGCTAGAAGGCATAATAATACTAATGTATTATATCTAGATGACCTTCTAGATCAAAATGTAAAATGCTTAGCTTCCTTTGTGAAGGAGAAATGGCAATGGCACAGGAAGTTTGGTCATGCTCATATGAAACTGATTTCTGAGATTTCTCGAAAGGAGCTAAAATCAGTTTTGAAAATGACTCTTCTTATGAGTTCTGTCTCGGAGGCAAACAAACCAAAGCTCTTTCCAGAGTAAAACTGTAGTTTCAACTACTAAACCACTTAAGCTTTTACATCTTGATCTTTTTGGACTAACTAGAACTGCCAGTCTAGGTGGTAACAAATATGGTTTAGTCATTATGGATGATTTTTCATGATTCACATGGGTTATACTCCTGATCCATAAGGATGAAGCTTGTGAGGCCTTCAAATCTTTCTCAAAAAGAATTCAAAATGAAAAAGATTTTTGCATCACTTCCATCAGATCAGATCATGGTAGAGAATTTGAAAATCACTATTTTGAAAACTTTTGTAATGAAAATGGCATTTCTTATAACTTTTCTTCTCTTAGAACTCCCCAATAGAATAGAGCAGTAGAAAGGAAGAACAGATCATTGCAAAAAATGACCAAAACTATGCTTCTTGAAAGTGGTTTATCAAAAGGTTTTTGGGCAAAAGCAATTAACACTACCTGCTATATTCAAAATTGTATTTTCTTAAGGCCTATTCTCAAGAAAACACCTTATGAACTATGAAAAGGAAGAAAACCCAATATTTCTTATTTTCATATCTTTGGATCCGAATATTTTATACTTAACACCAAGGACAAACTTTCAAAGTTCAATCCCAAATCTGATCCTGGAATTTTCCTAAGATACTCTTCTGTTTCAAGAGCTTATAGGGTGCTCAACAAGAAAACTCAAGCTGTGGAAGAAACCATTTATATAAGCTTCATGGAAAAGAAGAATGACCTGAATTAGACGGTTGCAGATTTAGAAGAAGAAATGGAAAACATGTCATTAAATGACAACTCCCCTAAGTTGCAGAACCTTTAGATTGCCACTAGTAATGATGATGATGATGTTTCTGAACTTTCCTCTTATCAACCTATTTCTGATGATAATTTTGAAGTAGTAAAAGGTACTCCTATGAAACAAAGATACACTGGTGTAAGAGACTTGAGAATTGTCTCTCAACACCAAATTATTGGAGAACCTTCTCAAGGAATCAGAACAAGATGTTCTCCCAGAAGCAACTCCAATCTTGCTCTTATTTCTGAAATTCAACTAAAGAGTATTGATGAAGCCTTGACAGATCAAAACTAGATTGAAGCAATGAAAGAGGAGTTATATTAGTTTTAGAAGAGCAAAGTTTGGACCCTTGTCCCTCTTCCAAAAGGACAATCTGCTATTAAGACTAAATGGGTGTTCAGAAACAAGCTTGATGAAAATGGAAAAGTTATTAGAAACAAAGGAAGATTGGTGGCACAAGGTCACAATTAGCAAGAAGGCATTGACTATGATGAAACTTTTGCCTTCGTAGCAAGATTGGAAGTAATCAGAATGCTACTTGCTTATGCCTCATATAAAGGTTTTATGTTATTTCAAATGGATGTAAAATCTGCCTTTTTAAATGGTTTCATATCTGAGGAAGTTTATGTCAATCAACCTCTGGGTTTTGAAAATAAAAATTTTCCTCACCATGTCTTTAAGCTTTCAAAAGCCTTATATGGTTTAAAGCAAGCTCTCAGAGCTTGATATGATAGACTCAGCTCTTTTCTAATAAAAAATGGTTTTGTAAGAGAAAAAGTTGACACTACCTTATTTATTCTTCATGACCAAAACGATTTCTGATTATTCAAATTTATGTCAATGATATCATTTTTGGAGCAACTAATAAAAATTTGTGTAAGAAATTTCTAAGCTTATGTAGGGAGAATTTGAGATAACTATGATGGAAGAACTCAACTTCTTTCTTGGGCTACAAATCAAACAACAGAAGGATGGAATCCTGATTCATCAAGAAAAATATGCCAAGGATTTGCTCCGAAAGTTTGATATGGACAAGGATAAGAGCTTCGATACTCCCATGTATCCTTCTCAAGTCCTAGAAGCTGATAAAGATGGTGAAAAAGTTTCTCTAACTCTTTACAGGGGTGTGATTGGATCTTTACTATATCTTACTTCTAGTAGACCCGATTTGTAATTAAGTGTGGGAATTTGTGCTAGATTTCAATCCAATTCCAAACAATCACACTTAAATGCTTTCAAGAGAATTCTAAGATACCTAGTTGGTATTACTAATCTTGGTCTCTGGTACGAGAAAGGTACTATTTGCACTATTACAGGTTACTGCATACTGATTTTGCTAAAGACAGAGTTGAAAGAAAAAGTACTAGTGGTTGTTGTTGCTTTCTTGGAAAATTATTGATAACATGGTCAAGCAAAAAGTAGAACACTATTGCTCTTTCAACTGCAAAGGCTGAATATGTATCTGCTGCAAATTGCAGTACTGAAATTCTATGGATTAAGCAAAACTAGAAGATTTCAATCTGAGGTATACCAAAATCCTTATCCTATGTGACAATACTAGTGCAATTAATCTTACAATGAATCCTATTCAACATTTTAGATCTAAGAACATTGACATTAAACATCATTTCATAAGAGATCATGTTCAGAAAGGAGATATTGAGTTAAGATTTATTAATACTGAAAGTCAAATTGCTGACATCTTCACAAAACCCTTAGCTGAAGTTCGTTTCTATCATATAAGGAAACTTCTAAACATGATTAGTTTTTAAATCATTCATATTCATTGCATCTGGTACCTCCTTCTCTCTTGAGCAAAAAGTAAACACTGAGATTGTTGCATCCAAACTGGATTTGCTCTCTAGATAAAGTTCTTCAACTCAAAGGTATGGCTCAGAAAGATCATTTCAAGAAAGGATTCAAAGAACTAGCTCAGAATGTTTCCTCATATGGTTCAGAAAGTAATTTTTAGAACTAGTGATCCACTTAGTTGAGAAAGATCGAAGTCAAGTTCAAGTTGAGATCAGAGTACTTCAGAACGATTACTTTAAAACACAGTGAAATGAGATTAAGAAAAATAGCTTCAAAATGATGTATTCAAAAAATAGATTTTCTCATGGGCACAGATTGACATATCTCTCTAAAAAGATGATCAAGGTTATCATCAATGTCTGGTTTTTCAAGAAATAAAATTGCCTTGCGACGTGCGTCGTTTTGGTTACCTCCACTACTGCACAATTGCCACAATCTCAAGAAGCGGGAAAATCAAAAGACTCACTTATCTTGAAACAATAGCATTTTATTTGAAACCATTCACATCAACCTTTCACTTCCCAAGTCACTGAGCAAACCTCTCACTATTCATTTTCTTCGTTCACAAACCTTCCTACCTTCGTTTATTCCTCTATACATCTAGCCTAAACACTTTCCCTCTTTCATCTTTAACCTTTTATCGTCATGACGAAGAAGGGAGATTATAGCATCCCTTACATGTTGAATGACAATGAAATGCAAACTAGATTTCATAGACAATTCTTCATCAGGCTTATTATGCTTGGAAGAAGCTTTGAGGTGGAGAACTTCTTGTCTCTTCCTCAGATTACAGAAGTTTTTGAGTTCCAAGGATGGAATGATTTTCTAAGGATTTTAGAAGATATGTACACTACAGTGGTTGCTGCATTCTACAGTATTCTTGCCTCAATTGATGAAGACAACACATCTGTCAAAAGCATCGTCAGAAGCTTTGAGATTCAAGTGCTTCCTTATAATCTTGCTCATATCTCCAACATTCAAAGTGAAGGTGTTTTGTGTTGAGGTGGTACAAATGTTGGGAATGACTCGAAGTCTCAAAATACGAAGTCTCTGAAGTTCTTACTAGTAGACGGGATATGCAAGTAAGAAATAGTCAAACTGCCACTCTTCTCTCAAATGTTAGGGCTGTTTGTTCTGTAGTCCAATACACAGTGCTTCCCAGAATGGGTAACACTGATAATTGAAGTGGACCATATGGTCATATTCTATCTCATGAACTAGAAGAAGGATAAACCTGGTAAGGTTGATTTTGGACTACATGCTCACAATTATTGATGATTCAAGGAGGAGTCATGCTGCTTTGCCCTATGGCATGCTCCTTACACTTATCTTTGCAAGAGCACAGCTTCTTGTAGATGGTCATAGGAAGGATGAGGAACGCCTTCCCACCACCATGAAAAGCTTCACCACCATGGGCTTGAAACCTCAAGGCCCTGAGAAAAGGGAGAATAAGAAAAAGGAGAAGGAATAAGAAGAGAAGAAGAAAGAGAAGAATAAGGACCGAAAGAAAAATCATGCCCCTCTCTAAAAGGAAAAATTCAAACCTTCTGAAGGAATAAGGAAGAAGAGGAGGCATGGGAGGAGTCATTCCCATATCTCTGAGGAGAAGAGAGTTAGTAAAAAGAGGCTACTAAAGCTTGCTGAAGAATCTTCCTCCTCTAGTATAGAAGATGAAACATCAGTCATTGCTGCAAAACATATGAATGTTGCTACTCCTAAAAAATCTACACCAAAACCTTCCAGACCGAGAGATAAAGGGATTACAATCAAGGAACAACCTCCTCAAGAGCAACTAGAGCAACCTGAACTAAAGCTTTAGAAAAGAATGAAGACCCTGAAATCAGAAGAGAAGGAAAGAAGCCTATGAAGAAAGCCCCTATGCAACCTTCTGGTGATTCTACCCCATCTCCTATCAAAAGAGCTTTGCTTGAAGCTGTAACACCCTAATAAATCCATATTACGCTTAAGTCGTATTACGGCGTTTTATTAGTTGTTACTTATGCTCGTGGGAAAACTAAACTTCACTTAAAATTAAATTACGCGGAAAATACAGTAATTTTTTTCTTTTTGAAATATGTCGTTGCTTTGGAAAAGTAAAGCCTTGCGCGAGAAGATAGCAATAAACGAGCGTATCGCAGAGATTTCGATATAAATGGAAGGAACATGAGATAAATCACAAAGTCATACATTCAAATTATAACATCAACTACATAATATACTTAATCCCACAATATCCAACAAATACATATAAAGGCAACTCATGGACATGCCATGGCCCCAAATATCAAAGGTACACAAGTCTGATAAAATCCAATATAAAATGAAATACAAGAGTTAAGGAGCGCAAATCAAAATAAACCCACGTAGACATATGCTGACTTCTCTGCCCCTTCCATGCCCTTCCATCAAGCGATCTCAGGTCCTCGAATGTCTAGTCCCCCATGCTGCACGGCCTCGGGGAACGCGCGGAGTGCGAATGATGCGGGGGTGCCTGCTAATCACCTCGATACGACGGATGTGACGGCCGGGAACATAGCTGCCCACCGAAGAACGTGCCTCAGAGGGATCCTCCTCAGATGCAACGGGCCGATACTCGGGGAGTGGCGGCGAAGCTGCTGCGGCCCTAGGGGTGGCCGTCGAACTCACTTCGACCACGGGAACCTCTGGCGGCGGCACAGGCTCGGCTACGGGTAGACCGGGAGACATAGGCTCCATCTCGATCTCGGGCAATGGCTCGGGCGGGAGATCCCAAGGACCCAACGGCTGTCCAAGGCGAGATGATGATACGTCCACAAGGGCTGGCGGAATCTCTGGCCCCTCTTGCTCAAAAACTCGACCCGGATAGAAGTAGGTGCGAACTATCGTGGTGGTCGTGGCCACGATAGCGTGGGCGTCCTCATCATAAGCCCACTCATGGTGGGGAGGCTCCATGCTCCATTCCACGTGAGGCTCCATGAGTATCTGGTGACGAGACGGAAAAACAACTAGGATGAGAAATGAGATTTCTCGATGGGACTCGACCACGACACCGGTGTCATCGTCATCGTCCCAGCCACTTCGGTTTTTAAATGAAAACTGTGGGCATACAATAGGTTCAATTATTTGATTTTCGAAAACGTTACTATCCGCAATGGATCCCATTTTTAGCACTTATCCTCGTTGTATTAACAACATCATGGCATACATGAAAGCTCATACGACTAGTCATAACATACATAAACAGATTGAGAGTTATGTTCTTTACTTGGGTTGGACCGAAGTCCCTTTCTTTCCTTAACTTGACTTATCTTAAGTCCTTTCTTTTCTTAACTTGACTCATCTTGAGTCCTTCTCTTTTCACCCACTAAACATAAGTGGTAATGAGCTCATACCGTGGCCGTCGCCACCATAGAATTTCGGTACTTACACTAGCTGGGTCATGCCATGCCTCATGTAAGCCCTATCCCCTATACTCACACTAGCTGGGTCATGCCATGCCTCATGTGAGTCGTGGGTGAGGGGAAACTTAAATTAGATCACCTTCCCTTTTGAAGGATCATACTTTATCCAATCTTTTCTTATTAAACTTATGATGCAAAATATTTCTAAGTCCATAATTTCTACAAAATTTCTAAGAAGATAACTGCTAGACCGCAGCCTTCCCAAAATTTTGCCAGACAAGATACCAAGTACACAAAGCATCATATCATATCATCATATCATATCATCATCATCATATCATCACATCATATCATCATATCATGGCATTATAATCACATCATCATCACATCATGCTTGCAACCTAAACATAGGCATATTCTCAAGCAAAGTCTTATGAGCTTAGCTTAGTAAATTAGGTGCAAGCTTTTACATTGGCTTTCGTTTTATTGATTCCTACTCCTCAATTATTCTAACTTGACTTATATGATTTTCATATTTTAGTTTGGAAGATTTATAGTTTAGGTTTTGCATTATAGTTTGATTAGAATCTTATGAACTTAATCTACTATATTAACTACATTTACATTTGGTTTTCGTTTTATTCGCTCCTTTTGTTAAGGATTAGGCAAGCTGGGTATTTTATTTTATCTAGTCCTCATTAAGTGAATTATGAAGTTTCATTACTTTAGGCTAAGGCCTTTTACCCCTTTAAGTCATTTATGCATAGTTTTACTTAAAGTTAAGTTTTGACAGTTTTACTTTTACCCTAGGCAGTAACTTTAAAAATTCGCCATAAATTGGTATTTTATCATTTTAATGCGAAATTTTATATGCTTATAGGGTTCTGAGTATAGTTTTTAACAAAGCAAGTCCCACTCAAAAATTCATTTTCTAACTCCAGTTATGCATATTTTATTCTGACTTGTTCAGTTTCTAGGTTCATTCCCGGTACAGTGGATTGTGACCTCTCATTATAATTGCTCAGAAGGAATATGAGAAAACTGTTTTATGGGTTTGTTTCTATGTCTTAGCTTTCATTTAAACTTGGTCTCACTCAAAAATCATTTTTGTAGCTCGAGTTATACACATTTTAGTGTAGACTGCCCAGACAGAAACCAATCCGAGAACAGCCCACTTTGAAAAATCATATCTCACTCATTTTAACTCCGAATCTTATATATTTTATATGTATGGAAAGCTCTCTGAGTCTATTTTCATATAAAATTGGTTCCAATAATTTCTGAGTTTTCTGGAAAAATTTATACCGTTCGGTTTACAGACTGTCAGAAAATCCAGATTTCACGTTTTGCTTTTTCTCATGTTTTCTCCAAAACACTCAACCTCACTTTCAAGAAACCATTCTCAAGTTATAAAACACTCATATACCATGAAAGATCAGTGAAAAACTAACATGTTGAAGTTCAAAAATATTGAGTTCAGCCATGCATCACACCATACCGAAAACATGTTTTCAACAAACAACCATACTAGCAACAACATCTCATTTTATGACAAGAGTGACTATGATGCCCATAATCAATCCTTAAAACCACCTAGCTATGGAGAGCATAGGAGTTCTAAAGCTTGAAAAACAAGAGAGAAAAAGGGGTTTAGAGCCACTACCAAGAAGCTTTCTTTGAAGGAACTTGTGGTGAAAAAGATGGTGGTGGTGGTGCTCCTCCTCTTGGATCTTGAAAGAGGCTTGATATGTGATTGTCTTTGATTCTCCAAGAGTAAGAAATGGTGGCTCTTGAAGACTTTGTGAGTGGGATGAGGAGAGGAAAGGATGAGAGAAGTGGGAGGATTCTAGAGAGAAGTTGGAGAGTTTAGAGAGAAGGAGGAGAATTTGAAATTGAGGAGAGAGAAGAGAGATTTGTGTGTGTTTGGGAGAGGAGTGAAAGAATGAAATGAGGAGAGAGATATGGCTGAAGGTGGCAAGTTTGAGGGAGGGAAAGGTGATGGGACTTTGCTTCTTACAACAAGCAAGAGAGTGGAAAAACCTTGGGGCAAAAGGGTGAGTTGTTTTTCCTTGAGTCTTGGAGGCATTCTAATGTCCATTTTAAGCTTTTCTCTAGGGGTTAAAGGGGAGTACCCCTCTTAGGATTTGGTTGCTTGTCTAAGACTCATCCAAGTGTCAAGATCTAATGGTGGATGACAAGGATCCTAGTCTTGGCTTTTGATCTAATGGTGTAGGATTAAAGAGATTGAATGAAGGGTGAGATGTTGCTCCTCCTTGGTGTGTCTTTCTGGGGCATATGCATGGAAGAACTTTTATCTCTAAATGTTATTAGAATTATTTAAATGTAACTTAACTTAATTGGCTTAATTACCCATGAGTTAACTCTTGTCAATTACACTTTTTATGATGTCTTGCATTATGGTTAAGCATATGCTTAATTTGGGGTTTAATTTTTCAAGAGTTGTCTTAAGTGTCTTAATCATTATAAACTTAATTAGTAAGGTTAGGTTATCTTACTTTTGTTTTGGGCACCTTCGAGTAATTAAGGATTAGACGATTAAGGTTTTATTAAAACGCTTAGGACATTATGACTAAATTGTTTGGCTAGACTTAATTTACTAAGCTCTTGCTCTCGGGATTAATCGATTAGTTCTCAATTAATCGCTAATCCCTCTAATTAGCCGGAAACACCGAGCTAATTAGCTTAGGTAGAAATGGGGATGTTACAGAAGCAGCTCAAGACAGATTGAGAATAGAGGCATGGCTGCAAAGGCAAAAGGACAAAGCTATTGGAGTTGGTGGCTTAGACAAAGGCACAAAAAGCTTATTTGCTTCTTTGGAGGTAGAACAAGACTACATTATCAGTGAAGACACCAATCTACCCTCTGAAATAAGAGGGGTTGTTTTCCCCCTAGAAGAGTCTACAAGAAGATCAGCACAGCTTACTATTCAACCATCAACCCTATCATTTATTCCATTAAATTAAGAAAAATCACCGGTTCAACTAATTGTGCCTGCACCAGAAAGACCTGAGCCTGAAAGGACACCTGTTCTGGTAGTAGAACTAGAAATTGAACCTACTGTTGCTAAATCTCAGATTGCACCTTAGAGTACTCCAATGCCCCAACCAACCATTGCCACAGCTTCTTAAGAATTCCCTGCTATTCCTGTCACTGCACAAACATTGCTGCTACTCACTTTAACATCTATATACGACAAAACAGCTACTCCTGCTGCTTTTTAGCCTCAACAATCCTCAGCTAGTCACAGCCAACACATTGAAAAAGTGCCTACTAGAGACCCCTCATCTGCTGAAGTTCCTAAATGCTACTAAAGTCCAAATGGATCTGCTCTTGGCCAATCAACATACTATCATGTCCAATCAACCTGAACTTCAAGCCCATCAACAAACGCTGGACCAACGAATGGATAAGATTGTGCATCTTCTGCTATAGATTCTAAAGACTCTTCAAAAAGAAAAGGCAATCAGTGATGGCTCTTTCATGATCCCACATTCTCATTTTTTTTTAATGATGTCAAAGGAGGAGAAGATAATTCAGAAAAGCTTAAGCTAAGGGAGAGCATACATTAAGGGGGAGCATGCATACATTAATCTTAGGACTCATTTTTGCTCATCTTTGCATTCCAGAAACATTTCTTTATTGTTTTCATTCTAAGAACATTTCTCTACTTATATATGTTTGAACATTTTTTCATAGCCTACAATTAAGTTATATTTATCTCTCTATCAATTATGCTCTCATATCTCTTGATCAAATTTTACTACAACTATAATATGTATGAGCTATTAAATGATCTGATATGTGAGTTATTAAATGCTATGATATTTGTTTTAATATCCAAACTGATTGAGATGAAAATTGCTTAGTTATATTGAGCTTACTCTGCTACAAGATTGTGGAATCTATATGGATATATTTTTGCTATATAATCTTTTTGATTATTTGCATCTAATTTGAATTATCTGAATTGTTGTTTTTATGTGATTAGATACTTTATTAAGCTTTAATGATGATTTTATATGACATAAGAATCCCATGCACTGTTACTTAGAATATAATCAAAACCCTCTATTTTTGAAAAAGGATTCAATCCTTATGATATTATGAGTATTACGACTCTCTTCAGAAAGTTACTTACTCTAAATAACAAATTGTGCTCTTTAATTTTTGACAAAAACTTTTCTTAAATACTGATTTTCCATCATCAAAAAGGGGGAGATTGTTAGCTCTAATGCCCTTCAGAAACCGTTCTGTAGTTGTGAACCAAAATGAGTTTTTTAAGGTTTTGATACATACCAAATTAGAGTTTAAGTTAATCCTTTTGTACCTAAACGATTTGTATCTAGAAATATTTTCTTTCATGAAAAAGATCGTAATCGTATGCATTATCTGCTTGAGAATCAATAAAGCTATTTTAGCCATCATTCTTTTACTTGAAATACTTGATATGGAATATATACTTTATATACTTCTTGAGTTTTTACGAAAGAAATAGAAAGAAAAGTTCGGAAAGATGAAACTACAATATCAGAAGGGAAAATTGTGCCTCAAGAACAAACACTATTCAACCAAAAAAATGACTTTGTCCAAAAAGGAAATCTCCAGAGACATGCTTCTCATGAAGTGTTACACCCTCCAAGCTTCCTATGTATGCTTCATAGACAAATTCAAAAAGTCAAAAACGTGATTTGACAAGATGCAGAAGAGCTGCTGACAAGTCTGAATAGTTGGCAAACCAACAAATATCTATTTTTCCACATCTATGTAAATGGAAAAAGGAAGGTTGTTTCTTCTCTGTCCAGCTGTAGAGTAGTAGACCAAAAGAATCACAAAGATCAAGGCCTGCAAGCTTCAACAATCATATTTTGAAGTCTATATAAGGCTAACAATCAAAGAAAGAATAGTTAGACTATTTATATGTTTCTAATGTAAAAAGAGCTCCTTTCTTTCATCCTTCTCAACTATCTAAAAGCACCAAAAAGTTACTCATTGTAACTTCTGACCAAAAGAAAATCTTCTCTACTATCTTGTATTAGATAATATTCTCTTTTTGAGAATTTATAGAAGTCACACACGCCAAGCTTTATTGTGAGTGTTTGAGCAATAAACCACATTATTTGTATAAATTGTATCTGGACTCAGTCAGTATAAGCTTGGAGAGGCGAGGAAAACACTACTCATTTGTAAAGTTTGGAGAAGCTTGGGAAAAGACTACTCACTTGTAAGAAGCTTGGAGAAGCTTAGATAAAAAATACTTGTGGATTATAAAATCTCAACAAAAAGAGTTGGGGACTGGAAGTAGGCAAATGGTTTGGCCGAATCAGTATAAAAATTTATTGTGTGATTTTTCTATCTCTTATCTTGTACTTAGTTTTATCACATAAGTTCTTTTCTGTTTAAAATTTATCTAAAACAAAATCTATTTATGCTTTATCTGAGACTAAACTATTTTATAAACTAACATAATCACTTTCGGAATCCAAGTCTTGAACTTGACATAACTTGTTTCATTAAAGTTTTTTAGATTATAAAGTTTCTTAAAAGCATGATTCAACTCCCCTTTCTTGTGCTATGCCATCCAGCATTAAAGACTTATATAAGTCCAAACATAGTCTATATAAGATCCATAAGCATAGGTTCATGTACATAAAGTCATGAACTCCATAGTATAGGTAAAGTCATGAACTCCATAGTATAGGTCATGATTCATTTTAACAAGTGTTAAGTGTCTTTTAGAAGCTTATTAAGTCTCAATGGTCCCAAAAGAGACTATCACATAAACCAAGCTAATTCAAACATGCTCAAAGGTTTGAAAACATTGCATCATAGCAAACTAAATAAAATAGTTTCCTTGTTTAAAAAAGGACATATGGCCGAAAGCTTCAACAAGGCTAAAACCAAGCTATTTTGTTTCAAAACTTCTCAAAATTTTCCACAAAACCTCGTCAAAAAAAAATTCATGATTTAACACATCAAATCAAGTTTATAAAACACTTAAATAAGAGTAATATAAATGAGATTCTTGCTGCCCAAAATAGGGCAGATTTAAAAACTCATTTTTAACACATGTACTCAATTCTAAAATTCAAGAAACTTAGCAAATGAGCACATAGCATAATAATATAGACTCTTAAGCTTCAAACCACCATTTTAAGAACAATAAAAACCATCAAAGTCATGCTATAAGGGTACGGTTTCAATAGGACAGAATTTAGAGCCAAACGTATTCACATGTTTCAAGTGCATACAATAGGAAAATAAGCATGTATCTTTCACATATAAATTCATAAGCTTTAGCAACTGAAAATTAATCATCTATGACACAAAACCAACACTTTAAATACTTAAAATAGGTGAATTAAAAAGGGTTATGGTGCTGTCCAAAGAGGGCAGCCACTTAAATCCAATTTTTTAATATCATTTATACACACTTTAAATTTATGAGAAACATGGTGGAAACTAAAACTAAAACTAAAAGTAGGGCAGCATATGAACTCTTCATGGAAATCGCAAGTCTTATGACATAAATTGAAACTATCAAAGAATCAAGCTTTCATAAGGCAAGAGTAACATGTTTAGGTTATTATTCATCATCAATGAACCTTAAAACACTTGAAAACACAAAGACTATCCCACTGCCATGGTGAAGGTCATGGGTTCAAGAAACAAAAATCAAGGTTTATTAAGCTCAAATTATTTAAAACTCATAGTAACACATTCTTACACATAAACTGCCATCAATAGAACATAAAAACACCATAAAAATTAATAAAACAACCCTCTCACCCTCAGCCCTAGCCAAGGCCATGAGCCTCATGGGGTCTAAGATGGTGATTTCCAACTTCAATTAGCATCGAATTCATGTAAACTCAAGAATACATACATAGAATAATTAAACTAACATGTCTATCATCATCAACATCCAAAATAACCCAAGTTTCCCACAAACTCTAGTCATGGTCGTGGTTTATATATCCATAAACAAGAAGATTCTTCTCTCAAAAGTGCAAGAAAACATGTATATGAGTTCTAAAATTATGAACACAAGATTAAAGCTTCAAATTCTTAAAAGAAATCATCTACACCCAATCCTTTCGTGAACTTAAAAGATGAACACATATTCTGAAAAATATAGTTTAAAGCTTCAAATAACAAATAATCACACAGAACACACGTATAGAGCCTACAAAATGAAAAAGAAAACCCTACTTGGCTTAAGAACTTGAAACTCAAACTACATGAAAATTGGAAAACAACTAGCTTGAGTTTGTGCTCTTCTTTAAGGGCTTGAAAGTAAGCTTCAAGGGTGAGGAATGATAGTGTTTAAGAGTTGTGAAGATAACAAAAAGTTTGAAGGTGATTTGATGGAGTTTTCTTGGAGATTTTGAAAGAAAATGATAAAGGATAAGGGTGGAAGTGTGTCTCAACCTAAGGAGATGTTTGAGGGACAAAAGTTGAGTTTCTAAAGCTTGGGGATGTATGAGATGTGCTTCTATTTATAGAAAAAAAGGTGATTAGTTAGGTAGTTAATTATAGGATTAGTTTAGCATAATTAAGTAGTTAAATTAGTTAATTGTCTCACCTTTAATTAATTATTCTAATGACTAATCAAAACTAATTTAGAGTCGTTATAATACTCATCTTATATACTTAATTGAGATTTAGAAAGTGTTGAAATGGTTTAGTGCATGATTAGTGAAAAAATTAACATTTTAGCTTAAGACTAGTTTAGGTAAATTAACGTTTAATTATCAAATTATTTAGAAAATAATTAAATTTTTCTAATTTATCATCAATAACATGTTTATATATGAGAAATATGTTATCATTTAATTTTCAGAATTTATTTTGTAAATTATAGAATTTTTAGAGCATTTTTACCTTAATTAAGCTTGTTTTAGGTTAATTAACATATTTAAGTATCTATGATTCATAATTTTAAAAATTACAAATCTCCATCAGCCCCATGTGCTTCTCTATGCCATTTCAAGGTGGTCAAGGGGACATTGGTGGCTGGTCAAGATATGATTCAAAAATAGCTTTATTTTGGCAAAAGGTAATTAATGTTTAGTAACTAGATTTTGACATTTTGGTTACATTTCAACTAGTCTTCATTCTTATTTGGTTGAAACTGAACTAGGGGATTAGAAAGCTGGTTGGGGCAGCTAGGGCTCTTAGGCTTAGGGTTTTATTATTTTTGTTTCATTTTTATTGATTTTATAATGAATTTTTGGCCTTTTGTGTAGCTTTAGGTCCATAATTATTTCAAAAAGCCCAATCCAAGTTGCAACAGCTGTTAAGGCCCAAATGAAGATCCAATTTCATGGCCTAACATGCCTAGACCCAAAACTCCACTGATTCATTATTGTACTACAAGTTGGAGTAGTTTTATAGGGTTTTCAAGGTGTGTTTTGCACCCTAGTGAAGTTATTTTTTATGTAATTATGCAAATATTCTTGAAATTTCCAAAAAAAAATAGTATTTACCTTCAGAATTATGTTAAAATTGTATTTATAATTTTTTTGGGATTTTTAGGGTCTTTTGGATAGTTTTTGGCTTTCCATAAGCACTTTGGTGTTTTTTGTCAAAACTTTTAGTGTATTTTTTGTTTTGTATAACAAATGACATTTTCATAATTATGGGCAAGTCCAGGGGCATCCCACGTTATGTCACATACTTTCGTGGGTTAATCAGCAGAGATTTGGGTTTCTATGGTATCACTATGTTACTCAGTTGCCCTTAAACACCTATTTTGCTAACTCTAAAGGTGCAGGGACCTAAATATAATTTTCTAAAAGTTCTAGGGCCTAAGTATAAATAGTTTCTGGGATCTAAGTATAATTATAGAAAATATTGGGGCATTTTCATCTTTGCTAATTTTAGTATATGGTAGCACCATATCTTCAGTGATAGTGCCATACTTCCATATAGTTCTAAATGTGAGGATTATCATGGCATGTCATTGCCGGAAAAATTTTTACATTGCCTGAGTGAAATAAATCAAAATTTCTATTATGCTATATTGAGAAAAACAAGGATATTACACATGTCACATTCATTGGGATATGATCGCCATGTCATATTCCCCCTAGGTAGGATCACCATGTCACATTCTTTTGAGTATGATCGCTATGTCATACTCCATTGGGGTGTGATTACCATGTTATACTCCTTAGGACGTGATCGCTATGTCATGCCTTTCTTTCATAGCTTTCATTCATATCATCCCTTGAAGCAACAATGGAAATTCTTATTTACCCTCAATTGCCTGCTAGAGTTTGTAACGTTCCAAAATTTACAACACATATAATTTGTCTTTGTTACTTGGATTTATTCGATTTTATCAGATATGTAAGAGTAATTAGAACTTAATTAAAGAGATTTGGGTTAGGAGAAACTTAAATAACCATGCGGAAAATTCCAAGAGATTATTGGTAGTGCTTTGCCTGTTTGAAGGAAATCGGTCGAAATTCAGTATTTTATACTGCCAGAACTGAATCAATAGAATTTTACATTGAAAACCCTAAGTTGGGTGGCTAAAAATTCAGCCACCTCTACCTCTCTATGCAACACCACTTGCAGCCCTTTAGAGAGGGGAGACTTGGCCTAACATTAACCCTACATGCCATCCACCAATCACAAACCACAAGACCTAACCAACCATGTTATAAAATCTAAAAAATTCCTCCCACATCCCTTTATTTGTTCAGCCTCTTCCAGCTGCTCCCTCCTCATTCTCTCTTCTTCTAGCTCACTCCATAGTCCTTCCATCTCCAAGCTTTAACTACATCCTTCAACAAAAACTCAAAACTAGCTAGTTTTACCCTAATCTTGAGGTAGGATTTAACATGTTTCTTTTGTCTTATGGTATAAAGGCTGATGATGAATCTTGCTCTACTCTCTTAATTGATAATATATTATGTTCATGTGATCATTTATGGCTGGTTTAACACGGGAGTATTGGTTTTATATTGAAACTTAAATAAAAAAACTAAAGGAGGAGCTAACCAAAATCTGAACCAAGTGGAAACCCTACAATGTCTATACTTATGAAGTGTACGGCTTTGCACACAGCCATCTTAATTGGATAAACCAATTTTAAATGAAACTAGACATTTAAAGGTTTCCAACCATATGAGTTATAAGGCCATTAGGCTAGTATTGAGTGAGATATGATTTTTTGAAGTTTATCCTAAATTTCTACCTATGCACAACATAACTCACACTATACACCTTCAATTTAAGTGCAACCAATTTTATTAACTTACACATAGAGAAACATTCCATAAAAATTTCAAAGTCAAATTTGATTCCTATTGCTCCCAGTAATTGACCAAATTTGCCTCATGTCTTGATGGGATAAGGACAAGGCAAGTCAATTCCACCAACTTTGAGAGTTATAACTTGAGGTCTGTTCATTCAAATGAAATGAAACTTATTGGAAATGAAAGATGGTCCTATTAAATTTACAATGATATAAGATTCACTCAAATCCAATAAGATTTCTATTTTTAACGAATTTTTACATTTTAGACCCATATTCTATCTAACATAAGGTAGACTTAGGTAAACTTCCAATATCTTAAGTTATACTCATCAAAATTGAATGGGACCAAAGAGGTTAAAAACTACACAAACAACACTTCAACATAATAAAAATTCAAAATTTAATAAATTAATTAGAAATTATGGCATAAGACACAAAAACCAGCAGATTGGAGTGATATGAGCATAATTGCTAATTAAGTAATTGGCTACCTTAATGCATGAGTAAGTTGCAATTGGTGTTAGATATTACAAACCTATGACAATATTGAGGCATTAACGTGAGATGTTTACTCTACTGTCATGACTAATTTTCTATTAAACAGGTACTATTCACGGGGAAACAGATCTGATTCGTTATGCTGCCGAAATTCTGGTAGACTTTATGTACATGATATGCTATGCATGCAAAGACATATGCTACCCAAGTTAAATTGACCATAACTATATAAATTATGAAATACAAGATGAGATCCCTTTATTGGAGGTAGTTATTTGGGTTTGGGTCTTTCCCGGTGAAGGCAACTAAGAATTTTGGGTCCCTCTACATTGGAAGTAGTTGGCTAGCTGAGTCCCTCTAATTTAAAGGCCCATGGGACCTCTTGCGAGTTGGTACTGTGTGAAGACAGTCATGAGTTGAGCTCACTCCTAGATCAATCTACCCAAGGGCAGTAAATATTAAAGAAAGCTAAAGAAAGAAAAGGAAATTATGTGCATTTGCATAAATTCAAGTATAAGTGATTGCATATGCATATTTCATTTTTCCCAGTGTATTGGAGTTTGTTACATCTGAATGCTACAACTATTATTCTAATTATGAATTGTGAGTTTATTATGTGATAGCTCTTATGACTCAAGTATATGAATAAAATGAACTCTGTTTCAGACAATATATTTTCCAATTATAAAACTGAAAGGTTTATATTATATGTTCACCTTTTTATAATAAATCAAAGGAACTAGAGATAATAACGATGACACTTAATATGACAGTTTAGAGAATCCTACTAAGAATTTTAAATTCTCATTCCTATGTTTATTTTCATATTATCTCCATATAGCTCAAGAGATTTAAAAAACAGTCGAGGTTGCTGTCAGATAAGGTCCACTCAGGTAATAGTAACAACTCCTGAATGTGGTACTATGACTTAAGCATAATAAGTACTTGGGAGGGTGTTACAGAGTTCACCAACCCATTGAGAAACCTAGCCCCAAGTAATAAACAATTGCTTCGCATGTATGGAAATGAGCTCATTTCGGCACTAATCATTATCAAAGAGGGAACTTTAGGTGTTTTGCCCCATCATATCATTTGGCTAGCAACCACCTTTAAAATTTAGAGGCATTTACTTATGCTTTTTATGCATTAGCCCATTATTTTCATAGTGCCCTTTTCATGTTATCATGCATCACACATCATCATTGCTTCCTTTTTATGTGGCATGCATTCATATTTCATATTGTCATTTTTGGGCACTCATAATGCATAATCTTTCACAAAACACGTATTCATTGCATGCATCATCACATGAGAATCCAACCACTACAATCATAACATATAATATTTCATAAAGCATTATAATCAATGCATGCATTCTCCACTCATAGGTTTAACCATTGCATCATAACATAACATTCATAAGAATCTCAATTTCATTGACACTTTGTAACATCCTCCTCTGTACAGTACTATACTTAAGTCATAGTACTACATTCTGGAGTTGTTACTAGTACCTAAGCGGATCTTGTCTGGCAACAACTTTCAGCCACCTTTAATCTTACTAGTCAACTTCGCCTCGGAGAGCCTTCTTTGGAACTTCTGAACTATCTGGAGATAACACGGAAATAAGAGTGAGAATTTTAAATTCTCAGTAGGATTCAGTAAGAACTTTCATGCCATATCATCGTTATTATCTCCAGCTACTTCGGTTAAAAAAAAAAGTATGAACATGTTGTACGAACGATTCCGTTTTATAATTTGAAAACATATGATCCGAAGCAGAGTTAATTTTTATTCATACACTTGTCATTTGGGGAGGGCCAATACATAATGAAGTCATGAATCATACTATGAATAATAACTACAATGCATTAAAATATAATAATACCAATATACTGAAGACATAAAACCTGCACACGCCTTTACTTGTACTTGAAATTATGAAGATACAAATAATTTTCTTTTCTTCCTTTATCTCCCTTTACTTGTTACACATCTTCCAGAGTACGATCGCCATATCATACTCCATTGGGGTGTGATCACCATGTCACACTCCTTAGGAATATGTTCTTCCTGCCACGTCCCAGAGTATGATCGTCATGTCATACTCCATCAGGATGTGATCACCATGTCATATTCCTTAGCGTGTGAGATCATTATGCTACATTCCAGAGTATAATCGCCATGTCATAAGGAAGGATCTCATAACTGCCTTCACAAGGAGGGATCTCATAACTGCCATCACAAGGAGGGATCTCATAACTGCCATCACAAGGAGGGATCTCATAACTACCTCCAGGTAAAGGAATCCACATTTAATATATTCATATCCTTTCATTTTCATACATAATCAAGCAAAGACATGTTGAATGCACTCATACATATACTTCATCATTTATTTTCATATATCCTTGCATACATGATTTCCACATACATATTCATAATATATAAAAGCTCATAACTTCCTTACAATTCTACCGAAAATTCAGCAGCATAATGGATCATATCCGTTTCCCTGTGATTAGTACCAGTCTCAACAGACAATTAGTCACAGTAAGAGATCAAATATAATGCATCAATCTTTCAAGCACTAACATGGAATTTGCAACACTTAGACTTTAATTGAACTTATATGTGCATTAAGGTACCAAATCCTTCAATTCTGGAAATCCTGCTCATATTCTTCAACTCTACCCATTTTTAGAAATTAAGCCTTGGATTCATTTTAACTCGTCTAGACCTGAATTTTGGATATGTTGAAGTGTTATGTGTCTATTTTCTAACCTCTTTGGTCCCATCGAATTTTGATAAATGTAGCTCAAGTTATTTAAGTTTTATCCTGGTCTGTCCTGAAGCTGGCCAAAATTACACACTTATAGGTAAAAATCCACTAAAAATCGAATACAAGTTCAAATCATATTATATCAGTATCATATTAAAGCTAACAGGACAAGCTTTCATTTGCAAAAAGTTTCGTTTCATTTGCTTTAGTAGAGCTCGAGTGATAAGCCCCGAAATTTGACCTTCCTGAACTGCCCTATTCTGGCCTGATTTGGACATAGGCCAAATTCTTCAAACTATTTGGAGCAAATGGGATCATACCAAACTCAAAATTTTATTATAGAATGTTCCCTACGTGTAAACTTTCCAACAAAATTGGTTTCACTCAATTTGGAGTTGTGTGGGATGAGTTACACCCTTCTCAAGTCACACTGCCTGGATGAAAGTCCTGATTCTTAAGTCAAATTTCAAAAATTCATATCTCTCTCTATACTATTTCAATGGCCTTATATGATATATGTATGGAAATCCCTGAATGTCTCATTTCATATAAAAATATTTCATTGAGTTTTGGCGGCCGTAGGCGGAGCCATACACCCCGCCAATATAGACGCCGTAGGGTTTCAAGGTTCCAACTTCTGTTTTGCATCCTTTTGTTTGAATTCTCACCCAAGTTCTCATCAAAACTCAACATTTATACATTAATCCAGCCATAAGCATTTATATAAACACCATATATCATCAATTTAATGGAGAAAATAGAAACTCTACTCAGCCACCATAGCACCAATAATAGAAGAAGTTGAAGAATGCTACTTCTTTGAGTGGGATTTTGCTAAGTCTTGGAGTTTGAATTGATAGAACCTTATAAAGCTTCAAGATTTGATAGAGTTGGTTAAGAGAAAGAGAGAAAAGGAGAGTGAAATCAGAGGAGAGAGTGGCGTAAATAAGAGAGAAAATCTGATTTAAGCATTGAAGAGGTAGTTGGCTTTGTGAGTTTTGATTGGTTGAAATTTTGTGAGTGAAATTTAGCCATGTCTCCCTCTTTTGTGGCTAAATCATTCTCCACATCGCCTAAAAGTGGAACTTGCCTCCACCCTATCTGAAATCGGAACTCGTCTCCATTCTACTTAAGATCGGAACTCGCATCCATTTTATTTGAACTTGGAGTTGAAGTCGGATGTCGGAATTCATACCCATCCTATTTGAAACTTGGAAATAAATCCAGAAATCGGAAATCGTGTTCGTTTTATTTGAAGCTTGGGAGTAAAGTAGGAGATCAGAACTCAGAACTCGTGTAAATTTTTGGTCGAACTTGGGGAGCGACTCAAAGATCTGAACTCGTATCCATTCTAGTTGAGATCAACTATTAGGTCGAAACTCGTTACATTCGACCTAGAGGTCAGTAATTGTGACCATTCTGGTTAAACTATAAACTCGGAGGTCAGAAACCATGATGAAATCGGAAGTCGAAAATTATGTACACTATATCAGAAATCGTAGTGGATGTTACACACTTTCATAACTCACACTTTGCTCAATCATTTCATTTTTCATATGGTTGCTTGGTAGCACTTGGCATGTGTTCTTATTTGAGCCATTTACCTATTATTAGACCTCATGTATCTCTTTGTTTCTCATGCCTATTCATCATAGTATAAACCTTCATTTACATTATGTTTATCCCAAACTATAGTGGGCATTTACATTCTAGACGAAGGCCTTATGCCTAGGTCCATTAACTTATGTTTAGCCTTGAATACTCAAATCTCTCCTCTATTTGCAAACTATCTTAAATATGGTCACCCTTACTGATTTGGTCTCATAATGTGTATGAATCATGCTTTACACATATTCTAACCATTGGTTTTGGTTCCATGTGGTTTGGAGACCTACAACTTGAGTTATGCACATTTAAGTACATGTTGTCTTGGTTTCACCCTAAGTAGATCAAAAAATTTAGAAATTCCCTAAAAATATTATCTAAGTCATTTGACTTTAAAATTTTGTGGGGAGGTTTATTATACTCTATATTTTCATTTACCCTTAGTCCCATGTCATTTCAATACCTACAACTTGAATTATGCCTCAAACATAGAAGCTGTCCTGAACTCTAGTCCACTCACTGCAGTAGACTTCGAGAATTTGTAACAAATTCTAGGAAAATAATTTGAGACTAGTATGAAACTATATGGGATAAGCTTTCTAGGAAAATTGGTTTTAACGAAATCTAAGTCCTATAACTCAATTTATGCATCTCTCAAATTTACTACTAAATGTAGTGTTTTATGCAGATCATGCAAATTCAAAAGTACATAACATAGGCTCTAATGCTTTGATTGACCTGGAACTTTGCAAGCAAGTTAACTTTATCATATATTTGCTAATGAAAATGATCTCATGCACAGCCTAGCATTTTAACATTATTTGATGTGTAGGAACCGAAACTAACATAGATTAGCACTTAAAGTTTTGTAGCAAATTTCTAAAAATCACCATAGGTTCAACTAATCTGTGTGTTATGTATGGTGTGAGCTTTGAATCTATTTCATATGTTTTTGCACTGTTATGTGGTTGAGTCTTTATGGAGCACTTTGGCGAGTGTTGAGTATGTGACAGAACTTTAGATCAGTTCGTGTTGACTAGTTTTGCTAGTTTTGGGAAAAGGAATAAAGCCAAATCCTTATGGCATTGCATAGTTTACACCACTATTTGGTGTATTTGGTTGGAGTAAAATTCTCATATTTTTAATGACATAATTTTGGATAGTCAAATCTTGCAGGATAAGATTAGGCGTTTGGTCTCTATTCAATGTGAAACTTACAATCTTTTCGGAGGGATTTTTCTCTTAGATATATTGAGAGGTCAGAGAGCTTTGCTCCTTTGATGTTTTTTCTTTTTCTGTTAGCTTTTGCCTTTGTAAAGAGAATCTCTTGTCCTCCTATTCTTTGTACTTTTTCTTTCTTCTTCTTAATAACATTCTTCTTTTAACCCCCCCCCCCCAAAGAAAGATGCTCCAAATAAGTAGGATAAAACCAAGATCACTAAAAGTTCCAAAATATTTTCTTCTAATGCACCATGCAGTTGGGCAGTATAACATTAGTTTAACTATTCTTATCTTAAACTTACTAAAAGTCATGATTTTTATTAATGAGTATACATAGAAAATAGAATGATAACAATATCAAATAATCAACATAAGCCTTAATCTTCCCAAAACTAAAGAAAATCATTTTAGTCATAAAAAATCAAAAGATAAGTTAAAAACATCACCAAACAAATATCATAGTCAGAAACAAGTCTTGAGATTTGGTAACTAAAAGAAAAGAAAAGGAAACCCTACTCAATTATCCTCTTCCTTTAAGTGTATGAAGCTTCTTGATGCTTAAAATGAATCTCCAACCCTTGAGAGTATGATAGAACAAAACCTCACAACTCATTTCCTAATTTCTCCACTTTTCTTGTGTTTCTTGGTAGTTTTTGGCTCTCAAGCTCTCCTCCTTCTCCTTGCTGCCCTCTTGGCTGAGTTAAGGTGTCGGAAAGTCTAACACCCTACTAATTTAATGTTATGCTTAAGTCATAGCATGAAATTAAGTAGACTGTGTTACCGTATTACTATTCTACTTACCTTTGATGATTCGTATCACATCTCATTTCCTTTTTTTTTCTTGTAAACAGATGAAACGGCGCACTGCTATACAATCGGGCCAGTGCTTCAGTTTATGTACAGATTTCAAAACAGGATACATAAGGGGGGCCGATGTACCAAAAAGACATAAGACCTGTATCACTCAAAATGACCCTATAGGTCCTCAGAGGACATTTCAAACCTACTGCTAGACCTGTTGCTAAGTCTATGACCTAAAGCTGCGTGCTGTCTAAAGAGAGTCATGTTGTACAACGTCTTCTGCGGCTGACCTACTCCGTCAGATGGCCGTTGGCCATGCCAGGCCCGGCTGGAGAGTAATCTGCACTACGTCCCGAGGAGGAAGAGTGTCATGAGCCGATGGCCTCAGAAGGGTCACTCTCAGAGCTGAGCGACATATCTAGAACCACCTATAGGGGTGACTGCAGTGCGAGGTCAGCGAGGCTGCAGCGCAGTGCAGTGCGAGGCGTTGGAGGTGGATGTGCCATGTGCAGTGGGATGGCAACGTATGGGGTAGTAGAGTCAAAAGCGGGATGAAATAGAAGGACGGCAAAGTTTCTATTACTAAATAGGTAAAGACGAAAATGGCAGAAGCCGGCTATATACAGAGAATCTAGGATCGGATCGTGATGAAGCTGCAGATCTGGAATCTCAATAAAAAGAGTGGCCGTGAAGTCCATCGCCAGCGTCTGAGAATGATGCGGAAATACAAAACGAGGTGAGAATTTAAAGAAATTCTTAGTAGGATTCGCGTATGGTGTTTAACTAACATCACATTCATTCTCAGTTGCTTCGGTTTTCATTTAATTATAAAAACATGTGCTCAAATTGGACTATCCATTTTAATGAGTTTAATAAAATGTCTGGTCCAAGACAAGGTTCAGTTTTACTTTAGACGGTATAAGAAATAGAACAAACTAATGAATGGTAACACTCAGAATATTGAGCAGAATAAACAAACATACAGCAGTAAGTAAACATAGCAAACAACTGTAAACATCTTGAAATAACTATTCCATATAATCATGCATTCCATGTGATCATGCAAACTCATTCTTGAACCTTTCTTTATAAACTTATCTATTACTTGGTCCCCTGGGAGTTCTTGGCCATTCAGACTCCTGGGCAATAATCTGCTTTTCAGGATCGAGCTCGTTCCTATACAGGAATGTCGGGTTTGCTTTCCCCGACCTTCCCACCGATCTATTCCCCTTAACTTTAATCTGGGGCTGGCCCAAGTATCATGGAACTTTCATCATCAAATATTTCTTATGTTCATCATAACATAACTTTCATAACTTTCTTGAAAATGTATATGTATCAACATGTATTTCATAATTCATGCATAGATTTTACCGAAATTTCGGAGTATAACGGAATGTGTCCACTTCCCCATGAATAGTGCCAGTACATCAGAACACCAATTTCTCATAGAGGTCACAATATTGCACTCATAATTTAACATTGAACTCATAGAAGCATTAGTCTCATTAAGGTAGAGTTACTGCCTCAGCATAATCATTCAACCTGGTTTTTGTAAATCAAGCCATAATTTTTACTTAACTCATTTGGATCTCAATTTTGGATATGTTAAAGTGTTATGTGTCTATTTTCTAACCTCTTTGGTTCCATCTAATTTTGATAACTATATCTCAAGTTATTTAGGTTTTATCCCGGCCTGCCCAGTAGCTGGCCGGAATCAAACACCTAAAATTAAAAATCCACTAAAAATCGAAAACTGATTCAAATCATATAAATTAGTTCATATTAAAGCTAACAGGACAAGCTTTCATTTACAAAAAGTTCCATTCCATTTGGCTTAGTAGGGCTCGAGTTATAAGCTCCGAAATTTGACCTTATTAAACTGCCTTGTTTTGGCCCGATTTGGACATAGGGCAAATTTCTTGGATCACTAGGAGCAAACAGGACCTTATCTAATTCTGAAATTTTTATGGGACATTCTCCTATGTTGAAGCTTTCTAACAAAATTGGTTTCATTCATTTCCAAATAGTATAGGGCGAGTTCTACCCTGAACAACCTAGTTTGCCCAGAATCAAAGTCAAAAACCTAGGTTTAAATTCAAAAATTCATATCTCTTTCAATATTAATCCAATGGCCTTATATGATATATGTATAGAAAGCCCTAGATGTATAATTTCATATAAAAATTGTTTCATTAAATTTAAACGGCGATAGGCGGAACTGTACACTCCGCCGTACAGACTGTCGAGGGTTTTAGGTTTTCCAGCTTCTCAGCTCTTCCTATTTTCATCCTTTCTTACTTCCAATTCGGTTTTAACCTCCCAAACAGCCAATAAACTAGCCATATATTATCATAATCATTCAATCAATACATCAAAAATTGAGAAAATAAGCCACTACCAGCCATCCAAGATCAGAGAATCAATATAAGAATTAAACCTCTACCTCTTACTATGAGTGATTTGGCTTGATTTTGGAGTTTGGGCTATCAAAATCTTGTTGAGCTTGAAGCTTTGATGGAGTTGGGTGAGTGAAGAAGAGAAGAAGAGAGCTGGAACAAAGGGAGAAGAGAGGGCGCAGAAATGGCTGAAGGAAAGAAAGGAATTGTGTATATAAAGGCATGAGGAGGTAGTTAGAATGAAGGGTTGTGATTGGTTGAAGCACATATGGCTAAAATTCAGCCAACCTTCCTCATGCTTTGTGGCCAAAGTGGCACCATTTTCTTGCATTAAGTGGCTGAGTTATCATCCACTCAAAGTAGGGTTAATGAGTTGAAATCTCATTGGTTCAATTCCGACAGTTTAAAATACCGTAATGCTACCGATTTTCTTTAAATTGGTAAATCGGTTTCAAGAAAAATTTATGAAATCTTCTATATTTCTAACTTAATTAACTTATACCTAAACCTAATTAATTACCAATCAATTGATCCTAAATAATTGTTTAACCGAATTTTAATTAATTTCAATTATTCGATAAAGCCGAACAATTAGGCGAAAAAAATGATAAAAAAAATTTTGGTGGATGATACAAAAAGCTTGGGTTTGTGTTGCTTAAATAGAGTCTTAACCCAAGTTTAGTTTGTTAAGTAACTAGGGTAAAAGTTAACTATGGTGAGATTAGATTACCTTTTCTTACTTGATCACTATTATCACATGTTAATTTATATATTTACCATCTTAATGAATGTTGTGTTGTGTGCCTAAGCAGGGGTTAGGGTTATTAAGACTTAGCTCATGCATAGCTAAGGGATTAAGTCATAGCTTAGTTTGGACATTTTGATTTCTAATGGTTTTGCTACTTTTTTGTTTAAGAATGGCCCAATTTAATGTGGGCTATTTTTTAGGCCTATTTCGGCCCAAAATACAATTTTGAAAGGCCAAGCCCAATTCTCAACTATATAAAATTTATACAACAAAATCTACCAATATTCTAAGAGTTAATATGGGCTATGTGCACCTAAAGCTTAGAATTTTTATTAAATTGTCTAAACAATGTTAAATTTTGTTAGAAATAATTTTTTATGTTTATTTCATGTTTATATGTTATTATAATTTTATCTAAATTTTTCTAAAATTTTTCCTAAATGTTTTTGATAATTTTACCCCTAATGTTGTCTTAGAATTACAAAAATTTCCGCTATAATTCGAACTGTTGTTTGTATTTTATTATAGTCATTCGTTTCTATTAAAAAATTAATTTTCTTTGATCCTTGTAATTGACTGGTTAGTTGACAAAAACTTTGCTTACAATAGTTTATATTATAGTGACGTTAAAGTTTCTGCTCAAAGGGCATTCATGTAATTCTGCACCTAGGACATTTATGCAATTTTGCCCTAAAGGACAAGGGTATTTTTTTGTAGTTTGGTTATGAGGGTTATATTTGTAATTTCACTTTCTGTCGTTTGTCATTTTGCATTGAAAGGCATTTATGTTATTATTACACTAAAATCTTTCGTTAGTTATTTTCGGGATGTTATACAGACATGTTACTGTCAATGTCACATGCCAATTCAGTATTTTTTGCCATGTAAGATGCCAAGTAACTGAATCCCTGCCACGTAAGTTTCTAAAACTAATGAAGTTGGGTATGATGTGATGATTTTAAGAATTATAAAACAAACTTGGAATGAAGAAGCTTTAGAGGATGAATATGAAAAGGGCCGAAACTGTGATTTTCTCCTCTTGGGAAATCAAGGAATAAAAAAGACCTAATAGACTAATGCTTTTGTAACATAATGGCTATCGTAAAACTTAATGGTTAGAATTATTGCTAATATTACGAGAGCAATTAGTGTGTTAAGTCTAGTACATTCTTTAATTTTGGACTCGAGACATGAAACTGAACTTTATCAAAACTGAACTGTATTGGGATAGACCACCTTGAAGAACAATTTTAATCCAACTAACATATCTCATTAAGCATTATAAATAATTAGTGTAGTGAACCCCATGTCCAGAACAATTTTATTTACTTGAGTGAAAACTTGATTAACTCTCGCTTGGATTTAATTTGTTCTCGTAGATTTAGTTTTCTTATTTATCAATTTCATAATTACAATTAAGGATATTCTAGACAACAAAAATTATCGTATTTTAGTGCTCAATTCAAATTTTCATGAGAATAATACTTTCCTCTTTACTTTATTATTTGTCTTGCAACCCATGCGCTTACAGATTTGCTAGATACAACTAGCATTTCTTACAACTTAATCCAATTCCAACTCTACCCGAACACTACCAGGAGTGGATGCTATCGTATCCAACTGGTATGTAAACGACTCTAGTCTCCATATGAATATAATTAAACTCCAAACATGTCTTGACCGGAAAAAACAAAAAAAAGCCTCCAAACATGTAAAATAAAAGTACATGATTATTTTCAACAAATACAAAAGCTCCTAAGTAAGCTACAGGGACAACAAAGTGTATTCCTTATTTTCAAGCCTGCTCCATGTAGAAAAACTTGCCTCGCCAAAGGACTGCCAGTTTCCTTATCAGTAGCATGAGGATGAGGTTGCTCTGAGCCAAAAGAAAATAAATAGTTATCAAATGTATAATAAATAAAATAGATTATCAACTCCTTAGAAAAGTATTCAAAGTAGATCATTGAAACCTTTTGAAAAGAAAAACTATAGATCATCCAGTGTTATGTTTTGTCAAGGTTTAAATACTATTTTGATCTCTATGGCTACATTAAATTATAATTTTGGTTCCTTCTTTTTTTTTCTTTTTTTTCTTTTTTTTTGCTGCTTTTGGGTATAGGTGTTTATAGTTCTATTAGGTTTTGGTCCTCGAGGTTCCAGAACTTATGTAAGTATAGTAACCAATCTTTTGAAAAAATGATCAACCCTTCATGAAAAATAATAAAATTAGCTACTAAAACCTAAATAAATAAATAAGGATTGATACTCAACTATATGACCAAAAACCATATTAATGACACAATAGGGGTTGAAACTTAAAGCACTAAAAATTGTAAGAACCAAAAGCTTATTTAAATTTTTTTATCACAGAAGAGTAATGATGTATTGTCTTAAAACATCCTCCAAATAATTTGTGTAATACTTAATAAAGAAAATATTAAAAAAGGTAATGCATTTAATGTATTGAAAACATAAAAAGCATTCAATATTTTTTAATTTAATAATCAAGAGAATTATTATGTAAAATTTTTCAAAATCAAAAAATATACCAAACTTTCTAGTACATCCGAGACTTGATTATTTGAGTCAGGAGTGCTAGCTACTATTATCCGAGTGGATAAAAAGCACTGACTATTTCATTACATTCTCATTTCATAGCTGCAAACACACATGCCAAAATTGCAAAATCTACAAGGAGGACAACTAAAGATATGAGAGTTTAGAACTAAATTTTGAATTCTTTTGAACTTTGAATCCATCCACTCATTGATCAATAGATTCACAAACTAATATTCACACACCAAAAGATGTTTATGATAACAGAAATGAGAAAAAGAAACAAAATGAACTTTAACCATTTACTACAAAGACATATTGTTCTATAACTTAAAGGCTGCTCGATCACATTATTGTCAACAGATAAGTGAGTGAAAGTTAGGAGAGAGAATTGAAAGCAAATAGACCCTAGTTATGATTTTTGCTCTTTTTGGATCTTTAGATCTTCAACAACTTAGTGTTTGAAACCTAATTGTGCATTGTGATTCAAAGACTTGCCCAACGATTGGGTATGAGATTGAGGAGGTTCTTAGTGCAGATAACTCTATGACTCAGTGTGTGCAAAAAGTATGTTAGAATTTTGAGATTTTAACTAGTTTTACATAATTTTGACATAGATTCCAACATGGACATATTTAATTTAAATTATTTGACTCTTATTGTAATTTTTTCAACTTTGAGCTTTATGGTTTCAAACTATTAATGATTGGTATTTGACGGTGTTTTGAAGGTATTATCTGAAGAAGATGTCAAATCAAGTGAGAAAATCAAGTTAGGATACATTTTGACTTTAGAGGTAATTTGGGCATAATTGGAGCTATAAATATTATTGAGCTAATTCTGGTAGCACTGGAAATTGAAGATAAATATTTACAACTTTGATAAAGACATCAAAATGGCAAAACCCAATTCCTATGTTTAAAAGGTTAAAAATTGTGTACAATTTAGAGGATAGAAGTTGCTAAAATTTCAGCAAAAATGATTTTTATTGTGCTAGGCAGAAAGCAAGCGCTACAATACCCTGCGATGATCCTCCTTTTTTTTTTTTTGGTCACAACTCTTGTGAGCTTATAATTATGGGTTTTTTGGTTTAATCTAGATAGGTTGCTTTGAACATCATTAGGGACTATTGGTGCAATAGTAAAGTTGTATTCTTGTGACTTAGAGGACATTGGTTCAAATCTTATAAACAGCCTCTTTATTTATAAGGGTAAAGTTGCACATATTTATCCTTCCTAGATTCTACTAAGTGGGAACCTCATGCACTTGACTACCTTTTTAATCGGGGACTTTTGGGGAGAGAGAGAGTTGTCAAGTATTTAAGAAGATCAAGAGGATTTCTCGTAGAGATTGATATCAAAATTAATAATCTATTCTTCCCCATCTCTATCTTTTTATATTTTCCCTGATTGTTTTGATGTTGACTCATAGATTGGTGATGTCCTCTCCATCAACTATGTTTTAAACCCTATTTTCTAAGATTGTTGTTTATCTTTGCTTATAGTTTGAATTGAATTATTCTTTCTTTCTTATTTTAATACTATAAGAGTTGTTTATTCAATATTGTTCTTAATGCTTTTAATTGATTGGTCACCAATTAAATCGATTAGTAGAAATTTTGAATTGAACTTGAAAAGGGGAGTTTGGGATCAAGCCATAGATTGAATAACTTATATTTGAATTCATTCACGTAGAGGGTGAATTTTATTCGCTTGAGAGATAGTAATATACTCCCAAGCCGTAGATAATCAAAATAGGGCTTGAAGTTAATTAATTCTTCTTGATTTAATTCTCATAAGAATATAGGGAGTTAATTAAGAGGGGTATTTTTTTGGCTATTGGAAGAGACTTATAAGTGCTCTAGATTAGCAATTCTTTGGCATTGAATAAGATCAATGAGAGTGAAGGAAATTCATACGAAAAGTAAAATGAATTATAAACCTATGTTCTCATCAATTGAATTAAATTTCAATTTCTTGTAAGTTCTTGATTCTCTTATTTTTATTTCTTGTTTCTTTATCTATTTTTTTTTCATTTAAATAAGCAGGGAAGCCAGAAACCTAATAAGATGAGGCCAAGCTAAACATTTATAATCTATAAGAAAAAGAATAATTACCATACAAAGATATACACACAAAAGAGTTATTTGATTACATTATTAATGATGTTCAATTTTTATAAAATTTAGCACAAATTATCTTCATGATAGATAATTGTAATTCAACAGTTGGATCGACAAAAATTATATTTTATAGAGTTATTAAGCGATATAATTTTGCTTAGAACTATACTAGTATAACTTGATTCTAAACCTATATATATATAGATATTAAGGATTGAATATGTACCTATAACTTTTAATTTTATTTACTTTTATTTCTTCATAGAGGCTAGTATAATATCATAGAAATAACTTTTAAAACAAAGTGACTAAGCTAGGGGGATCATGGCATCCCCTGGCTGCTCCTTCCCTCCGCCACAGTAAATAAGGTTAGTATTGGGATTCTTCTTTTCTTTTCATGCTTAGGAGATTATTCATCTAATTTTTGTAAATCACAGCTTGTATACAAATTTTCGGTAGCTGTACACAGCTTGAATTACAGAAATACGAAAACACCTGTTTCCTTTTATTAGATGATACAAAGATCTAAAACTATATCCTAATGTACACTCTAAATACTTCATTATTAACCCGTTCTTAATTATTTGGATAAATGAGATTTAATGGTGCACATACAATTTAAGAGATAGATGTACACTCTTTAATGAATGGATAATACTTTACGGACAGCATTTAATGAAAACAACAAATGACAAGAATTCGGCAAAATTATTAGATATTTAATGTGGATTCATGCAAGAGAATTTTTTTCATATATATAATACACCGCTAAACAGTATAATTTTTTAACCGAGGCATATTAAGTAAGAGCTATTTTGACAAGAGGTGAGGAACAAATCTCAATCATTAGATTATACATAAATAATTAAAATTAAAAATTATCTAAAAGTTATATAATAATTTAAAAAAATTACATAATTTTATATTTTAATATTAATAATTTATATATAATATAATAGTTAAAATTTACTCTTCTTAATCTCATAATTAAATACTCATCTTAGTTCATATGTTCCCTCCTTAAACAATTACGAAAGTATTCTCTTGAAATTTAAATAATTGCTTTTACTTTAGCACAAAAAATAATTCTTTACTTGTTATTTTAATTTAGAGTAATATATAACTCATTCTTGTTAATATTTTGATTAATTAACAATTGCTAAAGAACACATTAAAAAAAAATTGCCAAAGAAACTTTTGGCCTGATTTGCTAAAATAGTTAAAATATTTTTTGAAAGATGTAATTAATTAATATTTTAAACTTATACGATGAGCGAGATAAAAAAATTAACAAATATAATCGTGATTATAAAATTAATTTAGTTGAATAACTAAATTATAAAAATCATGTAATTTAATATAAAACTAACAAAATAACTAATAAATATATAATTTAGTATATAGTTTTGTTACAATTTTAATAATCCTATAAGTAAATTATAATACGAAAGGTTATAAAAAATAACAAAGAATAATAAAATAAATTATTCTTATTTGATGTTCAGAAAGAATTTATTTTATTTTTTTATTACCTTTTATATTGTAATTTATTTATAAAATTATTAAAATCATAATAAAATTGCACACAAAATTTTATATTTATTAGTTATTTTCTCAATTTTTTTATCAAATTATATAATTTTTATAATTTAATTATTCGATAAATTTAATTTTTGTAATCACTATTATATTTTTTAAAATTTTTTTTTATCACGTGCATTGCACGTATGTTACATGAATCTAAAATAATTCTTTTATTGTTATTTTAATTTATAGTAATAACTCATTTTTGTTTAATTAACAATTGCTAAAGAACATGTTAAAAAAAAAAAACAATTGCTAAAGAAACTTTCTGGTCCCATTTGCTAAAGAAGTTAAAATATTTTGTGAAAGATGTAATTAATTAAAGTCTGCCAAACAATTAATGTGATAATGACATTCATAACATTGACTACGATTTCCCCTTTCCCATGCACAAAAAGCCTTCATGATTTAACGTAGCTTGGAATTTAAACTAAGAGCAATGAGAAATATAACGGGAAAATAGAAAGTTACCTGTTTATTATGTGGCATTGATCCTCTCAATCAGCTTGTTCAAGAAACAATTTGCGTAGAAGTTTCTCCAAGAGCGACAAAATAATAGTGGGCCTATGAATCCCCAGAATCCAGCGGCAAATCCCAGCCCCAAGCTCAAATAAAATGCTTCAAAGAAATTTGAGTCCTCCTTTTCATGGCCAAGTAGCACTGGCGCTTGAGGTGGTGGCGAAGTTTCATCTCCTGGGCAAATCTTGTCAAGTGGTTTTCCACAAAGATCCAAATTCCCTGCATAACGAGATGCATCAAAGCTTTGCAACTGTGTTCCAGTTGGGATTCTTCCATAGAGATCATTGTTTGATAAGTCCAATACACTGAGACGGTCAATTTGAGCAAGGCTAGGAGGAATTGTGCCAGACAATTGATTTCTTGACAAATCAAGAAATTCCAATGATTTTAAGTTCCCAATACCAGAAGGGATCTCCCCACTCAAGTTGTTTCTTGATAAATTCAAGGACACCAATCCGAATAAGGACCCAATTTCTGCTGGTATTTCTCCTGTTAGATTATTGCTTGATAGATCAATGCTCTTGAGAAGCAACAGAGGATTTTTGAACTCATGATCTAATCCCTTCCACATCAATGGCATGTACATATCATCTATAATACGAGCGCTAATACTACTACTCACATTAGCCAGTGCAGTAAAGTTCTTTAAACATGCTGGGATTCTTTTTGATAACCAATTTGCTGAGAGATCAAGGATTTTGATCTGAGTGAGATAACAAAGCTGTGGTGGCAGACTTCCAAAGAAGTGATTCTCACGTAGGCCCAAGATTTGCAGATTTTGTAGGCTTTCTCCTATCCACGAAGGAATTGGGCCCGACAACTTATTTTGTCCCACATCTAACACAACCAAATGGGTCAACTTCTTCAAAGAGGAAGGTAGCTCTCCAATTAGGCTATTGTTGCGCAAAACCAAAGCCTTCAATGACACAAGGGTGCCCATAGAGGGTGGAAACTTCCCGGAGAATTTATTATTGCTTAGATTAAGGTACGATAATGAGGTTAGTTGTATCCAACAATTTGGCAGCTCTCCTTCCAGTTGATTGTTTGATACATCTAAAACACGCAGGGATTCAGTTGTGATGTTGGCACATAATGATACCAAACTTGAAAATCTATTCTTGTAGAGAGACACTGCTGTTGCTCTGAAAAGAAATGGAGGAATCGAGCCTTCGAATTGGTTCGAAGCCAAAGTTAAATCAGGTGGATCATTAAACGTGAGTGGCAAATTTGGAATAGTGCCCCTTAAATTGTTGTATGAGATGTCCAAGGTAACAATACCTTGTAATGACTGCCAAAACCACTCTGGTACGGTATCAGAGATTCCAGTTTGAGAAATATTTAGGAGTGTCAAGTGATTTTGAGTCTGAAGCCAACTTGGAAAGCTAGAACCCAAATTGCAAGATGCTAGTTTCAACTTTCTTAACTGGAAAAGAGGAATACTGTTGTTGCTAAATCGTAGGGACAATGAATTGTCTGATAAGAACAAGTCCGTCAATTTGGACAAGTTAGCTAGATGTGATTCAGTGACGTCACCTTCCAAAGAGTTTCCATCAAGGTACAGACCCTGCAACTCTGATAGCAGTCCAATGCTTCTATCTATTCCTCCAATTAATTGATTATCAGAAAGGCGCAATGAACTTAGAGATGAGAAAACTGAAAAATCTGGTACAATGCCAGTAATCGAGTTGCTTGAGAAATCCAATCTCTCTAATCTGTTTCTAGAGCACTGCGAAAATTTTTGAATGAAGCCTGAAAGTTCCCCAGATAGGTTGTTATTCTGAAGGCCTAAGTACTGCAATGCGCACATATTCCCAAAGGATGTGGGAATCTCACCTTGCAGTTTGTTATGGGAAAGGTCAAGATGTGCAAGAGATCTCATCATGTTTCCAAAACCATATGGAACGGGACCTTCTATCGAGTTATAAGAAAGGTCAAGCACATGAAGATTGGTGAAGTTAGAAAGCCAGGGGAATATTGCTGATGTCAATTGATTGGAAAAGAGATCAAGGATGACAAGAGAAGATGGTAAATTCATATTGGATGCAAATGGTACAAGAAAACTGTTATCCAAAAGGCTACAATTTCTCAAAATAAGCACCTGAAGTTTGGAGCCAAAAAACTCACCTTCAAACATTGAGGATGTCACCACATTATCGGAAAGGTCAAGGATCATAAGGGAAGAGAAGTTAAAACATGAAGCAGAGGACAAAACCAAATTATTATTTGAAAGATCAAGCTCCTGAAGATTAATGCTGAAGTTGAACAGCCACTGAATAGATGATGATGTCAACATATTATTAGAGAGATCCAGGACGGTAAGAGAAGTGGAAATGTTGAAATGGGAATCAAAGAAATAAAAAATATCATTATCTATAAGGCCACAATCCAATAGTCGCAGTTCTCTCAAGTTGGGAAGAAGCAAACTAATTGATCGTAGCCATTGATGAGAAGAGCCAAGATTACTCAAGGCCAACTCAAGATTTCTTAAAGAAGATAGATTGGATAGCCACTTTGCATCAGCGTGACTCTGCTCGTTAACTTCGAGACCATCAAAGCCACCTAGCCTAAGAGACTGCAACATAGGAAGATTACCAAGCTGAAATGGAATTGTTCCAGTAAGATAATTATTTTGGAGATGAAGAGACTTCAGGTGTGACAGATTTCCAAGTTCATAAGGAATAACTCCAAGAAGGTAATTATTGCTAAGATCAAGATATTGCAAATGCCTAAGCTTTCCTAGTTCAGAGGGAACTGACCCATCAAAAACAGTGTAAGAGAGATTGAGATACCTTAAGTTGCTGAAGTAGCCCATGTATTCTAGAATTTGACTGCCTTCGAAAGCATTGCAACTAAGGTCCAAATACTCCAAATTTTGCAGCTCAATCAATACAGTAATATTGATGATCCCTGTCAGATGATTTGTCTCCGAAGCACGAAGATCGATCATTTGTATATTGCCTGTCTGGTTGTTGCATTCAACTCCTTTCCATTTGCAGCAGTCTCCATTACTCAAATCAGCCCTCCATGTAGATAACATGCCAGAAGGATCTAGGAGGCCTTCTTTGAACTTGAGAAGTGCTTGTCTCTCCTTCTCTATGCACTTTACTTCTCCACCTTGAGTAGTCCAGTTGAATCCATGAATGGATCCTACAGCATGCAACAAAAGGAGTAATAGTGCACAAGAAAGTTTGAGAAAATAATTGTTCCTCATAGTTTTGCAAATTATCAATGCACCAACTACTCGCGGTAAGAACCGAAACTCGACGTAGAAGTATATAGAAAGAATTCTATGCACCAATAAATGCTCGCCTTTCCGTCAACCATTTCGAATTGTTCACATACTGTGTATTCAATTATTTTGTTCTAAGGAGTCATTTCTATCAATTTCTTAAAAAGATCTTTATTATGTGGCTGTAATTTCTTCGACAAATCTTAGTGAGGCTTATTATGAATACGAAAAGATAACTAAAGTAAAAAGAAGCAGTTGGGCCATAGATGAATAACGTGGTACGAGTGGGTTTTTATTATAGATATATGATGAAAAATTCATCAGAGTGCACAATAAAATTCACGCAAGTCCCAAATAAAATAATAAAATAATGTTGACTTAGTAAATTATAGTGAATTTGGGCACGTTATTTTGTCTTATGTGAATGAATGGTTTCACATGAGTGATTGTCAAAAAATGCATGCACACTTGGCAAATGCAGTGATATTGATTTTAAGAGTGGGTAATTAAACATAATCAAAAAATTTTAAAATTAATTCTGAGGGTATAGAATTGATTTTGGAAAGCTCAAACGGGCTCCCAAAATTGCTACTAATGTTTAGAGATTTTTTTTGTCTATAAATAGGACTTGTATGATTAAAATAAAAGGGGTTGGAAATAGTTTGAGAATTACCTTTTACATTCTCTTATCACTCTGACATCAAAGGATACAAAGGAAAAAAATCAAGTCCTCTACCCCCTCCTAATTTTCTCTTCATCTTCTTTCTAATTTCTTTTTTATTGTTTTTAGTTCATCTCTTTTCAAATTATTCTTTTTCTATTAATTCCAGTTGATATACTTTTTATATTTCAATTTTATGATGTTTTCATCTCAATTTTTATTTATTTAATTTGTTTTATTGTTTTAATTTCTGATATTTTTTTACTTTATTTTGACAAATTATTTTCTTATTTCATTTTGTTCTTGTGTTGTTCGTAATTTTCTTTAATTCAAGTTTCTTTTATTTTCTTTTTCATTTTATTTAAGTTTATTTATTTGTTTGCATTTATTCTATTTTTTTTGCTTCTTTTGGATACTATTTACAAATCTAAGAATCCATAAAAGTATCCACTTCTGTTTCTTGAAAAATGAAGGTCATCGTCATTTATTTATTTACCGATAAAAAATCAGTTAAACAATATCATTTTTATAAAAAGGGTTTTAAAAAATAAAATTTAATTTGTATTTATTAAAATTAATTTATATTTAAATGTAATATTAAAATATTTTCTTTTATTTTTAAATAATTTTTTATATTATAAAAAAGATTTTTTTAAGTTTAAAATTATAACTTCTTAAATTATATTCTGTTAATTTTTAATGATTTTGTTTCGTTGATAAAGTTTATTCAAATACGTTAAAAAAATAAAAAAATATTTTATTGAAAAAAAAATACTTTTTCCCACTCGAAAGATTCTAGCTAAATATTTTTTTTTGCTCCATCGATCTTGTGTGGAATGTGGAGTCACCATGTCTTCGTCATTGGACCAGACTGACATGTGACTTAAATGGACTGGTTAGCGTGTTGGACTTGGCGTTTTTACGCCCCCAAACCACGTTAAAACACATCGATCAACGTGTCTCTGGCTTTCAACTCACGTTCAAGCGGAATCAAATCTCCTCAAGGTCGGTCAGCGCCTGCATATCAAAAGTTTTGAAGATTCATAGCCCGTAGATTTACGGGATAAGACTTACCGGGGACTCATTTTAAAGGACCATCGTGGTCCAGGAAACCTAATGATAGATAAAAGGGATGTATCTATATATCTCTTTTTATATAATGTATTATAATATTTATTTTTATTTATCCAAATTTAAAAAAATATAATTAAATATATTTTAAAAATATTTAAATTTTTTTATATAATCCTGAAACTAATTAAAATTTTTTAGATTTCATAGAGATAAATTTAATATTTTTTAATATTATATAGATAAAAATTGGTTATTTCTAAAATACAAAAGATATCATAGAAATATAATTCCATCACTTTCAAAAATGACTAACTTTTGTTTGTATAATCCTGAAAATAAATAAAACATTTTAGGATATTGTACAAAAAAATTTGATCAATTATAAACTACATTTAATCATAATTTTTAATCAAACTAAACTTATAAAAATATTGCAACACACCTTATGAAAGAAAGTACATCAGTACACTGCTTTGATCCACCGGTAGAATTGAGGGACCATTATCGTCCACAACCCATCGAGGCCCATGGTAGAGGCCTAGAAGGCTGCTTGATTTGCGCTGGAAAAAGAGAAAATCCAATCTCAATAGATTATTCGTTTGTATTTTCTAAACAAATTTGTTTTTTTTTACTGTTTGAAAAAATATTAAATAACGTCTCATTTGGTATCAAGATTTGGATATGGAATTAGAATTTAGAATAGAAATTAGGCTCTCCAGTTCCAATATTCACGATTAGAATAATATATAGAATCAAAATTATAATTCAACATATCAATTCTATAGAATTAAAAAATAACTAAGAGACGGACTTCCTAAATTCCTAACCTATATCATATAAAATATCAAATCCAAGACTTATTAAATATTTCTCTCCTCATTAAAATTTATATGATTCTCTCTTCTTCTTCTTCTTCTTCTTCTTCTTCTTCTTCTTTTTCATTTATATGATATCTATCATTAAAGTCTATATAATTCTTTCCTAAATTTTACTTTATTATTTTATATAAAAATAATTTTTATAAAAATTATTATAGCACAAAATTGTTGTTATCAATACTTTTATTAATTTTAAATTTTGAATCATATATTTAAACAATAAAACTAAAATCAAAATTAGAATTACAATTCATGTTCTAATTTTTTTGATAAATCCAAATATAAAATATAAAATATAAAATTTAAAATTCTAAATCAATTCCTTCAAATTGAAATTCTATGTTATAATTCCTATTCTAGTGTCCAAATGAAAATGAATTGAGCCCATAAAATAAAAAATTAAAAAAAAAACAATGAATTGAGAGTATAAACTATATTTATATGGTTTTACAGAACATTTGATATTAAACCCCGAAATATGCGAGTTTGGTAGACCAACCCATGAATCATGGTCTAAATAGTCAGCTCTAGCAACTAGGGATGTGTTTGGTTAAATTTATTTTTTAAGAAAAAATTATTCTTTAACTAAAAAAATTACTTTTATAAAAATTATTTATTTTAGCTTACACTCAAAAGTTACAAAAAAAAAATATTTTTAACTTTTAAATAAAAGCTAAAATAACTAGTTTTTGTGAAAAGTGATTTTTTAATAGTTAAAAAAACCACTTTTTGTTTTAAAAAAATGAAATAAACACAGGCTAGATCATTGAGTTATCAAGACAAGCCATTCCCATCATATTACCAAGGTTAATAAAATTGGACCGGATATCAAACCGGTCAAAATACTGGTTCAAAAGTTCAGAGGTCCAACTAGTTCAATCTTTCACTAAATACACTAGACATATATTAGTTATACTTTTATGACATTTCACTAATGCTAATTTAAATTCAAAACATTAAAAAAAAAAAAAAGTCCCTAACAAACCACCTAATACCCATTCACGACCTATAGCACTAGACCCCACCCACTTACACAAAGTCCAAGACACCATCCCATCACCCAAAGTCCCAAATGTAGATAAAAGTGGCACAAGAAAGGGGGTTGAATTGTACTTTAAATAAAATTCAAAACCTAAAACTTTTGTAAAATAACTTTCTCAAATCTAAGACTAGGAATGCAGAAGCAGTTTAGTTAGAAATATAAGCTGTATTTAATATCAGAAAGTTTGTTCCACCAAAATGTTATTTTGTACTCAAACTTAATAACTTAGTGAAGTAAAGCAATAAAGATGGCAGGGATCACACAGCAAGATTTTATATTGATTCAACTAACCACTTGCCTACTTCTAGTCCCCAATACTTGTTGAGAGTTTTATAAAACAAATTTCTTTATCCAAGTTTCTCCAAGCTTTTATAACCGAGTAGTCTTTTTCTCTCCAAATTTTTACAGTAGAGTAGTTTTTACCAAGCCTTTCCAAGCTAAAATCGAGTAGTCTTTTATCCTAACCTCTCCAAGCTCACAGTGACCACTAATGGGTCTGGTTACAATGTAAGAAAGTTTAAGGTTTGTGTTCACAACACTCACACCGAAGCTTTCAAAAGAGTATAATCAGATAAATACATAGTCTATGTAACTTCTCTAGATTCTCAATAAGAAAATATTAGCTATTTCATATTAGTAGAGAAAAGTTTTTAAGCAAAAGTTACAATATGTAACTTTCTGATAGTTCAAAAGGTAGAGAAGGTTGAAAGATGAAAGCTCTGAAAGCATAGAAAATATTCAATCAATCTAACCCATTCTTCTTCGACTTCCAGATTTATGTAGACTTCAAAATATAACCATTGACCCTTGCAGATCTTAAGGCTTATTCCTTTTTGATCCATTAGTTTAATACTAGAAGGCGAAGATGTAGCTTTCTTCTTCAACACATAGAAATGACACAAAAGAGGAAAAATATAGTCGTTAAAGTGTTCACTAACTTTTTAGACTTGTTAGCGCTTTTTTTGGTTCTTATCAAATCACATTTGACTTTTTGAATTTAACCTTGAAGCATGTAGAAGAAGCTTTGAGGATGAGGAGCTCCATGAGAAGCATTTTTCTGATGATCACCTTTCTGGATGTAGTCTTCTGAACGACGCATCCTTCTGAATAGTCTAAATATCTTCTGATGGCTTGTTTTCCTTTTTTGATGAGGTTAATCTATCCTTCTGAACCTTCTAATATGTTTCTTAAGTGAGAGAACATATATTTATATATACACCACAAAGTATTCATTCCAAAAAATTATGTTCAGGAGAAACTATGAGAATGTATGTGCTGTGACTATGATAATCATGCATGCAAATATGATTGAAGTATGATGTGAATCATGTACAAGAATGTAGAGCATTCACATGCATAATCATAAGTGAAAAGAAAGTTAATAAAAACTTGCAAAAGACGACCTACCGAGCCATCACGTGAGGCATGGCAAAGAACCCAACTAGCGTGGCTCAGGGTGACACTGTCTAGGATTTCAGCCAGCCCCTGAATAGATTTAAGGGAGATAAACCGATATAAGGATCGGGGAAAGTAAATTCATCACTTATGTATCGATATGAACATGGACCTAAGAAGTAGGCTATTACCTAGAGGTGAGAAAGACCATTTCTCTCCAGGGAACCAAGTACAGAAAAGTAAGATGCAAGTAAAGAAAGCAAAAAGGAAAGTAAAGGAGGCACTTGAGGACAACAATATGTAATGCTCAAGTGTGGACCCATGTAGGCATCTTAGGGACAACGATACGTGATACCTAGGTGTGCAAAGAAAAGAAAGAAAAGAAAGTTAAAAAGAGACAAAGTCCTATTGCAATCACAATTGCATATTGCTTATTTGTTCTTTAATCTGCTATGTTTATGTTTCAACTCTTTTCTTTGCTTATCAAGAGACAAATTGCATCCATATATACATGTTAATTGTTCTGCTGCATTTATGTTTAGCTTCCTTCTTTGTTTAACAAGTATATGAATAAAATGAACTTTGCTTCGAACAAATATGTTTTTAAATTATAAAACTGAACAAGTTATATAACATGTTCACCTTTTTCATAATAAACCGAAGCAGCTGGAGATAATAATGATGACACTATGTGTGACAGTTTAGAGAATCCTATTAAGAATTTTAAATTCTAACTCCTATGTTTATTTCCATATTATCTCCAGATAGTTAAAGAAATATTGAAGATGGCTAGAGACTGCTGTCAAATAAGGTGTGCTCAGGTAACGATAACAGCTCTTGAGTATGATATTACGATTTAAATATAGTACTATACTTGAAAGGGTGTTATAATGGATCAGATGCAGTGAAGGCTTATTTGAGGATGTTGAGGAGACTTAGGATGCGATGGTGGTAGTAGTCGTGGTGGTGGTGGAGTGGGAAAGGAACAAAAGAAAGATGATGAGTTTAGAGAGAGATGATAACGGTGGGGCTTGGCGGTAAAAGGGAGGCAGGTTGAGATAATGGGTGATGACGGTAATGGAAAAAGAGAGAATAGGTAGAAGAGATGTAAATATGATGTGGCAATATTAAGTTGGACTGTTGATAACCACGTCATAAGTTAATAGCATGTCATTAACGGCAGGGACCAAAATCAAGCATGGTGAGATATTTTCGGATCAAAATTTTTTTAAAAAAAATTACATGGATTAAAATCAAACTTTGGTTATTTTTCAGAGACTAGAAATATATTTCAGCCTAAAATAAAATTATTAGTTATTCTAAATTATAATTTAATACTGACTTATACTCCTTTCAGTTTACAATAATTGTCAATTTGGTCATTTTTCACACAAATTAAAAAATCTAAAATCAATGCAAGCTTATTATGTAGGTTTACTAAAATATCTTATTAAATTTCATTATGTGGCGGAAAGCATGATATTATTATGTCGTAAAAAGTAGCCACCTCTTTTAGGGGGTGTTTGGCATGCCGTATTAGGCATGATAGGATAAGGTAATACAATACATTATGACTTTATCCATTGTTTGGTGTAGTCAATGTGTTGTATAAGCTTATCCATCAAACCTCCCTTATACATTATAATGATGGATAACTTAACACGGCCTACGGAGTCCGTATTAGGCCAGATTAGCTTTTAATATATAAAGGTTCTTTCACTTTTTTATTTTTTAATATATTTTATTAAAATAAAATTAATTATTAAATAAATAATAAAAATATATAAATATATAAATAAAGATAATATTATTTAATAATAAATAAATATTTTTTTAAAAAAATTATAAAATAACTATTCAAACTAAAATAAAAATATTGGAATAAAAATTTATTATTAAAATATATAAATAATAATATTTAATATAAATTTAATTATATATAATAAAAAATATAACCAAATATAAGAATGTGATACTAAGCCTGCTTAGATTTTAATGAATAAAAACTCAATCTCTATTTCACTCTCTCTTTCTCTCTCTCTCTCTCTCATATTTTTTATATTTATGAAAAAAATATTAAAAATAAATAAATAAATAATTTTTAATATAAAATTATTTTTATATATAATAAAAAAATAGCTAAAATAATTATAATAACTATTTAAAAATTATATTTATTATAATCTCTTTTTCTGGTTATATTTTATATAATACAATATCTTATACAGTGACATACCAAACGCTGCATAGTATTAAATTTTTATCAGATTTTATACAATCAGGCTTTATACACTATCAGCTCTTATCCTATTAGGCCTTATACTATTAAATATACCAAACAGGCCCTTAATGAACAAAAATGAGGGTTAAATTGGAAAATTAATAATAAATATTGTATTAATATATGAAAATAATAACTATTATCAATTGAAAAATTTTACTCAAATTGAAATTATTATGAATCAAAGAGAGTCTTAGAACTATGATATTGGACAAACGTCAACTACAATGTTAGCAATTTGAAATTTAGAATCATCAATTTAAGAAAGCTTTTACCTACCTACTACTTCAAGTCTAAAATAGCATGGACGATTCTTCCGACACAAATTGTTTTAAATTAAGCTATTATTATTATAATTATTGCTATTGTTGTTGTTGTTGTTGTTGTAATACATCAGAATTGATTTATGAACTAATTACGATGTCAAATATATGCAAGTTCAACTTTAACTTATTAAATAATCAAAGCCAGGGTCATATGAAAAGAAACAAACATGAAGTTGGTCAAAGTGACAGGTACCTTGACCCCTTAACTTGTCACGACCCAAACTTGGGGCATGACCGGTGCATAAGGGACACGTCCCTAGCAAGCCAAACACAAGACATTTTTCTCAAAATTTGGGCAGAGTTTTTTTTTTTTATTCAAGACTACTCCCAAATACGGATCTTCGCTCTGCACAAATAAGCAAAACACAAAATCATTGGGGATCCAAATATTCTCAGAATGCACCCCACAGCACATCGCATAAGAGTTTAAACATATTCATTGAAGAAAACTTTAATCCTTAATCGTTAAGATTTAAACTAGTCTTAAATAAAAATAAACATTCTTATATTACAACAATAAACAAACATAGGAAGGACTCTGCCTGCGACATTATAGAGTATCAAACATGTCTAAGAATGCATAAAAACATGCCCTCGAACAAGAAGGGCTCACACAACAATAAAGCTCATTCACAAGGAAGTAGAAAGATCAATTCCCCATATGACACTTGTATTTGAAAAGAGAAAAAGAACAATAGGTGAGTTTTGCAACTCAATGAGAGATAAGACATCCCTAACCCACATGAGTTAAGTAATAAATAAATTTCAATATAAAATGAAATTAAACTTGTTAAAATCTATAGGAACTATCTAATATAGGATAATCTGTCAGGATTCACACTTAGATGGCCACTCCTTCGTGTGAATCCCGTAATCCGTCACGCACTTCTCCTTTGAGTGGCTATGTAATAATAATCCAAGGTGCACTAGGTCTAACGTCTACTATCGTTAGCAGGCAAATCTTGTCATAGACTTTCCTGAATCTTTTCCTTATCCATCATGCTTCTTAAATTTCAAAATCTATAATACCAATTCCAATCCTCTTCAATCAAGGCAATAATGTTAAATTAAAATAATTTCTACGAAGTTCAATTGCAAAACTTACTATATTCAAATCTGCATTCTCTATTGTCCAAGTTCATAATATCAATTTAAAAACAATATATTAGTTTCCAACATTTGCATAAATTCTCATAATACCAATCATTGACTCATGTGTAAGGTTTTGAAAAGAAATTCAGTATAGCAAAATAATTAAAGGAGAAAACAAGTCAAGGATGTTCTATCTACTCACGGATTTAATCCCACAAGCAGAATCCTAATCTAATGAAATTGGAGAGCCAAAGCCAGTACTCCAGTGGAATCGATTATCACAATGTGGTAATGTAGTTCAATATTAGTCATTGAGACTAAGAATTAACCTAATTTATTCTTAGATAACAAAATCCCCAATTCTTCTAACCTGGGGTTCTCCAAAAACTCACTATTAAAGAAATAATTCATAATTTTTAGATAAAAAAGAGGGAAAGTGTTAGAGAGTGACTTTGGAGATAGAAAAATGAAGATGAAAAATTTGGGAGTCTTGGTAGCACCTTTTCCAAGCTTCAAGACCCACCAAGGGTGTGGTTGGGGATTGGGAGAAGAGTAAAGGCTAAAGGGTGAAATTGTTGTTATGAGAGTGAAAGGAATGTAATTTGATGAGGTTTTGAGGGAAAAATTGAAGGATTTAAGCAAGGAAAGAAGAGAAATGTGTTTTAGAGAGAAGGGAGAGTTTGCGGGTAGAGAGTGAAATTTATGAAAATGAAGGGGGAGATGCGTCCATGGCCTTAGTGCCCGAGTAATCGATTACCAGTTTTGGTAATCGATTACCACAAATCGAGATCTTGGGAATTGATTACCAATATGGGAGTAGATTTCCACCTTCAAAATTTCACTTCTTGCGGTTGGACAAAGAGTGGTTAATCGATTCCCTCAATCTGGGAATCGATTCCTAGCTTCCAAACTTGATTTTCTTACTCCAGAACTCATCCAAGACTAGGATGTTGCGCATACTAGTCTATTCTCCCCCATTTGGATTCAATAAAAATATCCAAAAATTCAAAATCCTTAGGAATCAAAATCTAACTTTTGGGTTTTTGTACAATGTTTCAAAAACTTGCGTTCTAATAATAAACTCTTGCATTAAAAATGAAGGAATTCCTCATTCTTTAAAATTCATTAAAAATCCCTCTTTAACTCATTGATGTCCAGGGAACCATTACCGAGACTTTTAATCTTAAAAAATGCCTCAATCCTTTAGCTCTCTAAGGAGGCATAGGGTTCAAACTTATAAATTTTAGGATCCAATATTAACAAACAATAGGAATCTCATGCTAGGGTATTACATAACTAGAGATCTCAGGTTTGAGTTCTAGTGTAAGATGATATTTTCATCTCTATGTATTACTCACATTGTAATTTAATTAGTGAATAGTTAGTTAGCTTATTATAGAAGTTAGTTAGTTAGTTACTTTTTCTATTTTGCCCACATGGCATATCTCTGTAACTAACAGCCTATGTAAATAGGCAATCACTTGCCAATGATCAATGAATAAGTTCATTTTCAATTTTATATCATGCTATCATTTGATATTCTCTCCATGCTCTCTCTCTAGTTTCTCTTTTCTCTTTTTGCCATTGACGCTCTCTAGCTTCATTCTACATTTTTCTCACATTTTCTTCTATATTTTCTCGGAGATCTTTACCTCTGTTGTAATGGCATCTGCTTTGCAAACTTCTCTTGAAGGCATCTACGATCCTTCTTCACTATACTTTCTCCATCCTAATGAGAATCTCTCACTAGTTCTCATTTCTTTTTTTTTTTTTTTGAATGGATCTAATTACCATAGGCCTTGCGTTAAGTGCATGACCATTCTCTCCAAGAAGAAGCTCAAATTCATTGATGGATCTATCACTATATCTTCCTTCAATCATCCTTTGTTCGCTACTTGGGAATAGTGCAACATCATGGTTCTTTCTTGGCTCAAAGCATGATGTTGTTGGAGAAAGTGAGCGATGTTTGGGACAAGTTGCATGGATGATTTTCCCAAGGCAATTTGTTTTGCATTGCTGATCTCTACGAATAGATCTCTTCTTTACGGCAGGGTGACTCCTCTGTCACTTGTTTCTTCGCAGCTTTGAAGTTTCTTTGGGATGAACTTGAGGTTTTTTATCCTATTCCTATTTGTTTTTTTGACTCAGTCTATGATTATGGTGCTTCCTTTGAGATCAAGAAGCACAGAGAGGCCAATTGCACCATTCGCTTCTTGAAAAGCCTAAGTGATTCCTTTAGCACTATTGAGTCATAGATCATGTTGATGGATCTACTTCCTTCCATCAACAAGGTGTTCTCTCTCATGATTCAACCGGAACACCATATGCTTGTTGAGCATACCATCTCCAATTCCACGGCATTGTTGAATATTCTTTGATGCTACATCTGGTTCTCAAAAACCTCCTTCATCTGCCAAACCTCTGAATCCATAAGGGAAAACTAAGCGTATTTGCATCTTTTGTGGCAAGAATGGCCATATTGTGGATACTTGCTATAAGAAGCAGGGTTATCCACTAGGCTACAAGTCCATATCTATGCCAAGATCTGTGAATGCTATAGGCATTAATGATGGAGTTCTTGATTCGAAGAGTGAATCCACTAATTCCGAGTACAAGTTCACTGCTGAGCAATATCAAAGCCTTCTTGCCTTAATCCAATAGCCTTCTTCACATCGTAGTCCATATTCTCAAGTCCACATTGACACTGTTAACCAAAATTCCAAACATCATCATACTCAAGATATTGCAGTTGTTGATTAGTGGATCTTCAATACAAGATCCACTGATCAGATTTGTCACTCCTTCCATCTTTTTCAATCCTTTTTCCATTAAGCCTATTCTTGTTCACTTACTTAATAGTGTTTTTGTTCTTGCACATTTTTCTAGTAATGTTAGATTTTCATATTCTCTTTCTCTCATCAATGTCATGTTTCTTCCTGGTTTTTCCTTTAACTTCATTTCTATTTCGAAATTAACTTGTTCCTTGAATTATCAATTACTTTTCACTAACAACCTCTGCATTTTGCAGGATGCTAAGGACTTGAGGAAGATTGGACATGTTAAAGTTCAAGTCAGGTTGTATGTGTTGTAGTCTTTTGTTTGTAATATCCGCAGACCCATAGCCACTGCTTTACATGTAAATATTATCAATAAAGCCAAATTTATTTGTGGCATTTTCATCTAGGACATGTTCCACATGACAAATTAGTAGTCATTCATATTAAATCTTCGTTTGTACAATCTGTTTTTTATCATAAAGAATATGACATTTGGTACTTTGCTAAATAAAAGCACCTTACCTTTTCATCTAGTTATTCTAAATCTTCTCATGCCTTTCAATTACTGCATGCTGATATGTGGGGGCTTGTGGTCTTGCCCCTTCTTCAAGGTCACAAATATTTTTTAACCTTAGTTGATGATTTTAGTAGACATACTTGGACTTTTCTCTTAAAAATAAAATATGAAGCTTCCACATGTTTGAAATATTTCAAAAACTTGGTGGATACAGAATTTGGGACAAAAGTCAAGACCACTAGGTCTAACAATGTCTAAAATTTTCTCTAAAAGAATTTTACATGTCTTGAGGCATTTTACACCAACTTCATGTGTGGCTATCCCTCAACAAAATGCCATTGTTGAGAGGAAGCATCAACACATTATGAATGTAGCATGATCTTTACTGTTTCAGGCTAATTTATCAAAATAGTTTTGGCTTTTTGCTATTCTTCATTCTACTATTCTAATCAATCACTTTCCTTCTAAGGTGCTACATAATGCCTTTCCACATTAGTTTCTTTACAACAAAATTCCTCACTTACCATTTTTGGTAGTCTTACATTTGCTAGTAGCTTAGCAAGAAATACAAGCAAGCTGGATCCCCAATCTTAGAAATGTATCTTTTTAGGATATCAACATGGTACAATGGGATACCTATTGTATCACCTACTGGCTAGATGCATTTTTGTTAGCCACAATGTTACCTTCCTTGAGCACATATTCCCTTACCATGCTCTACCTCAACCTGATACCACAATCACTAGGCCTGATCTCCAAATCAACTTACCTTTACATCGTGATCTCCTTGATCTACCTAATCCCTACCCATGTACTACTCGTCACTACCCTCCACCTGATCCCATACAATCCGTTATAGCTCCACCTACTACAAGATAGTCTACTAGACTCAAAAGAGCATCCCAATGCCTATAGGTCTACCATTGATACCTGGTCTCTTCTATAGTAGATTCTTCCTCCTTTTCTGGTATCTCATATGCTTTCACCTCTTCCTTATACCCTTTATCTTTAGTTATTTCCTATCACAAATTGTTACCAACACACAAGCACTTTACTCTCAATATTTCCTCTACTTGTGAACCTACTTGTTATTCTAAGGCTAGCAAAGAGGCTTGTTGTATAGATGCCATGCAGGCTGAAATTCTTGCTTTGAAAGAAAACAATACTTGGAAGTTGGTGGATTTGCCCCCAAACAAGACCCTAATCGATTGCAAATGGGTTTATAGGATCAAGTACAAATTTGATGGGAGTATTGAATGCTATAAGGCATGCCTTGCTGCTAAAGGCTATACTGAAACTCATGGATTAGATTACTTTGAAACCTTTAGCCTAATAGCCAAGATGAGTACCATTTGGCTTCTTTTGGCTGTAGCTACTGCCAAAGGCTAGTTTCTTTAGTAGCTTGTTGTCAACAATGCATAGGGATCTCGCTGAAGGAGTATACATGATAGTCCCTCAAAGGTTCAAGCCCTCCAAACTGAACTAAGTTTGCCTTCTTCAGAAATCCTTATATGGTCTTAAGCAAGCTAGCCGCTAATGGTTTACTAAACTCAGTCAAGCTTTGCTTTCATTTGGCTATAATAGTGCCGATCAGATCACTCCCTCTTCATCAAACAAACTAAGGCTTCCTTTAGTGCTTTCCTGGTCTATGTAGATGATATCATCTTAGCAGATAATAGCCTTTTGAGGTCAATGTCATCAAGGAATTTTGGATGCTAAATTCATGATAAAGGACCTCAATGACCTTAAATTCTTCTTGCGTCTCGAAGTTGCTTGATCTAAGGATGAGATATCCTTATGTTAGCACAAATATGCACTAGAGTTAGTTGTTGAAGCTGGTCTTTTGGGTTGCAAGCTAGTTACAACTCCCATTGACACTAGCACACGCATATCTCAATCCCACGATGATCCTCTCTGTGATATTTTTGCATATTGAAGACTCGTTAATTGTCTAGTCTATTTAACCACCACTAAACATGATCTTTCCTATGCAGTCAAACAATTGAGTCAATTTCTCTCTGCCCCCACCAATTGTATGCCATCAGGCTACTCTACACATTCGTAAATAAGTGACGGGTAACCCTGGTGTTGGTCTTTTCTCCCTAAGTTCTAGTGATTACAATTTGAAAGCCTATAGTGATATGGATTGGGTTGGCTGCCCTAACACTCATAGGTCTACTACTGGTTATTGCATCTACTTTGGTGATGCCTTAATCAACAGGAAATCCAAGAAGCAGTAGAAAGTTTCCCACTCCTCATGTGAAGCCGAGTATAGAGCTCTTGCTAGCACCACTTGTGAAGTACATTGGGTCACCTTCTTACTTCACGAATTCAACATCTCCTCCACCCTAACTACCATTTACTGTGATAACAACTCAGCCATTCACATCGCCAAGAACCCTTCTTTCCATGAGCACACCAAACATATTGAATTTGGGTTGCTACCTTGTGAGAGAGCATATTAGTTTTGGCCTCATCCGCCTTCTGGCCATTTCCTCCTCCTTACAAGTAACCGAAATCCTTACCAAACCTGTCCTTCCATCTACCTTTCACACCATATATTCCAAGCTCGATCACCTTTCTATCTTTTCTTTGCCACCTTAGCTCGACCTAGCTTCCCGGGTGGTGTAAGATGATATTTTCATCTCTATGTATTACTCACATTATAAGTTAATCAATGAATAGTTAGTTAGCTTGTCATAGAAGTTAGTTAGTTAGTTTTTCCGTTTTCCTACGTGGCACATCTCTATAACTAATGACCTATATAAATAGGCAATCACTTGCCAATGACCAATGAGAAGTTCATTTTCAATTTTTTATCACCTAAGAATAGTAAAAATTTCTGGTTGGGAGATCTGTAGCCTCTTTAAGGACCTTTGTCAAGTCCAGTTTTTAGTAATAGAATTTAGATATAAGTAGTTCTATTCAGACGAAAAAAAAAGGGTTCACAAGGGACAAAAAAAAAACTCATCATCATGTAGACATCACTCATTTGTTTTTTCTTCTATCACTTCATACATGGATAATTGATGTAAGTTGCCCATTTCCCGGGTTGGAAAAGAGATCAATCATAGCAAAGGTAGTCTAAGATGAAGTAAATAAAGGAACAAGGACTTGACTTACATTCACATTCGTCTGAGCTAAAGCTTATTTGAAAATGTCTTCATTCTATATCTTGTTCCACCTACTATTTTTACTTTGGGGAGTACTCTGGTGGACATGTTAACCCATGAATTTTGTGGATTTTTGTCATTTAGTGGTGCACAAACACACGTGTCGTAGCAGTGGTTAAATTGAAATTGAAGTCTTCTACCATTGCTCATGCTTCACAGTAGTCACAAACCAAACAACGCAGTGAGACGCTGTTGCCAACTGTTAACCAAAATAGTTTTTGTTCAATTATTTCAATTTGCTATTTTTCCTTCCAATACTAAAGTAATATATTTTAAGTCAGTTTTTGTATTTTGTATATGTTTTAAATATTTATTTTTATGTAATATTATTTTTTGTTCCTTAAAAATATTTCCAAAATATTTATTTGCAGAATTCAGAAAAAAAATAATCAAAGAATTTCTTTCATATAAGTTTGAAAGTATATCATCCAAAAAATATGAAATTCAAAATTGTTGTACTATCCATTCAAATATGTAGTTATCTCGAATAATTTGCCATTAATTTTGGATATTTTTAATTATATTATCTGTTGCTTTTACTTTCATATTTTTTGAATATGATAGATACCAATGTTAATAGATATATCATACCAATTAAAATATAATGTCATTTTCATTATACTTACAATTATACTAATTTTTAAAATATTATTTTCTTGTTCTAGTTTAAATTTTTTTATATTAATTTAATATTTTATATATAATTATATCGTGTCTTATAATTTTACAAATGTCCGTATTTCAATATTAGTATCGTGTTGTATCCATATCTTTATGTTGTATTCGTACATCATAGTATATTGCATTTCCACCATTTGAGTTTAATGCTGTATTTAATAGCAGTGGCAAAGAAAATGCTTTTTAGTATGAATGCATTTCGAATGGTAAAAACACGAATGACGTGAATGTTTTTTTTTTTTTTTTTTTATCTATTCCGTGATGATTTTTGTTATTGTATTGGATTGAACATCTAATGACATAAAAACATATTATTTTGATCATCCTTTAGTCATTTTCATATCATACTAGGTAGTTTGTTTGATTGCCTTGAGAACGCTCTTTTTCAATTCTCAAGGCGATTCTTCCAAAATGTGAGGTATTCTCCTTGGATCGATTAAATGGGTGTTAACGTTAGATACAATCTAAAATAAACAAGCTATGAAGATTAAAGTTATGTTCTTATAGAACTGTACAAATGTTTGTTTATTTATTTTTTAAAAAATTATAGTTATCCTCTTCTGAGAAATAATCCGAGATTTTAGATTAAATTAGAACAACTCTATATTAGCTGATCTATATGCTCATTGTAACTGTACATTTATATGATAAATTTCCATTTGTTTATGTGGATTTATATGATAAATTTCATAACTATATATTTTTGTAATTTTAGTCTTTAGTAATTACATATTCATATATAATCTTCATTTATAAAACTCAACATCAATTTGAATGAGCAAAGATATAGGCAAATGTTAAATTTATTTATTTAGGTGCACATGTGCTACATTATCTATATCATATTTACTTCATACATTTAAAGATTTCATAAGGTGTTCTTTTAGTAAAATGTTGGCAAGTATTTGTAATATACTAGTAACTTTCTCTAGTTTGCTATTTTTATATAATTTTATCTTGTCAAATTTTGTAATAATTATTGACTATAGGCACCTAAATAAATAAATTTAATATATCATTAAATCTTATTTTTCATAAAATAGAATTTTAAAAATTTCATAAGACGTTAATAAATTCTTAGAAAATACTCATAACTTTTAGTAAAATGATAGTAAATATATGCAATACATTGGTAACTTTCTTTAATTTGCTATTTTTATATAATTTTTTCTTATCAAATTTTGCAGCAAGTATTGATCATGAATATCTAAATGAATAAATTTAACATATTATTAAATCTTATTCTTCGTAAAATCAAATTTTAAAGATTTCATAAGACGCTAATAAATTCTTAAGAAGCATTGGTAACTTTTACCAAAACGATAGTAAGTATATGCAACACACACTAGTAACTTTATCTAATTTGATACTTTTATGTTATATCCTACTTTATTTATTTTTTTATGAAATTTTTTCTTTCTCTGATATTCAAATTTATAATTCTTTGGACTACGAGTCGAATTGAATAAGAAACTAGATTAAAGGTTTATTAGTTACTCTGGTTTGGTTGAAAAGTCCAGTTGCGCTGTATGAGTTTCCACAAAAGTTTCCTGTCGTAATTCTACCCAAAAAAAGAAAAAAAAAAAAATGAAAACTGAACTAGTGGCAGAAGAACAATGGAGAGGGATGAAGAAAAAATCGAGGTGGGGCATTTTTACTTGGAGTCGCCACCAACCGCCACTGTTATCCCACAACTGCAAGTTTTAATGGCTAAGAGTCCACTGTTGTCCTTGCTTATGCGCGTCGCTGCTGTCGGATCTCGCCTGAGCGCCTGCCTTTGCCATCATCGTCCAACCGTCATTGGTCGTAGATCTGATGGAGGATCAGCCGCCGTGAGTGCTATGTGCTACCCGCGGCGCCCTATATTTGGTAACGCAAGAGAGAAGAAAAGAGGGTCACGTGAGTCGTTAAACATGTATTATAATTTCAACCGTTAGATTCAATCCAAAGGCTGAGGAAGCATTCTCATTTTTCTCACGCTCATATGTATACGTCATATGAGAATGCTTTTCGGATGTGTTATATATATGTTACGAAATAAATAAAATTACCAAACACTACAAATGAAGATTAAAATAAAATTTTAGCATGATAAGTTGATGAAATTTTAGTAACTTGCTTACATAATTTATTGCTTTTATCAATTCAGTATTAATATTCCAATTATGTACAAATATAATCATTTTTACAAAAGAATACTTTTTAAAAAGTTTATACTTATGTTTTTATGATGCAAGACTATTTATCTAGACGAGTTAAAATATAAAATATTCAAGTCTTATATTGCTTTAAATGAGGAATTTAAAACTTTTAAGATTAATATAAAACACTCAAGTCGCATATTATTTAAACTAAAAAGTTTTGCTTTTTTATCCAAACAAAATAAAAAATATTATTATTATAAATATCCTATTTTATTTTTATTTTTTAAAATATCCTGATTTAATTGTTTATAAAAAAATTGTATGAGATTGGTACGATTTATAATTGATTTAAAATAACTAAAAATCGTGTCAAGTTCGCACAATTTATAAATTGGCAAAGCTCTAACTATAAATCGAGTAATACTTACACGATCTCAGTGCAATTAAAATGCATACAAATTTTATGAGGGAAATGCATTGAATCATTGGAGTAATGATACGGTGACCTTGAGTTGCTGTAACAATTTATAGTCTCAAGTATGGTTGAAGTACACTGAAGCAATGCAAACAAACTTAAATACATGTGTTCTACCAGTCCTTTTCTATATATTTACCAAAAAAAATATAATATATACCAAACACTTATTTCTGTACACACAAAACTTTTCTTATATACCTTTTTTTTTTAGTTACGTGTAACCGTAGTTACATATAAATCTTTTTATAGTTATTCTATAAAAACAAATTATAACTTGTTATTTTTTATTTGACGAATGTTGCCATTTAAAAGTAATATTAAAAAATTAGAAAGTACTAATAAAGAAGATTTACTTTTGAAAGGCTCTAAATATTTATTAATTTATTCCACTTATAAATATGAATATCAGTAATATTAATTTTTTATTGATATAATGTTACTTCTAAATGACAACGTTTGTCAAATAAAAAATAATAAGTTATAATTTGTTTTTATATAATAACTATAAAAAGTTTTATATGTAACTACGGTTACACGTAATTAAAAAAAAATTATATAAAAAAAGTTTTGTGTGTAAAGAAATAAGTTTTTCGTTGATATTATAGTTTTTTTGGTAAATGTATAGAAAATGATTTGGCTGAACACATGCATTTAAGTTTGTTTGCATTGCTTTAGTGAACTTCAGCCATGCTGAAGACTATAAATTGTTACAGCAACTCAAGACCACCGTATCATTGCTTCAATGATACAGCATTTCTCTCACACGATTTTTGTGTATTTTAATTGCAATGAAATCACGAGAGTGTTACACGATTTATAATCGGAACTTTGCTAATTTATAAATTGTGTGAACCTGATATGATTTCTAATCATTTTAAACTAGTTATAAATTATATCAATTTCACATTATTTTCTTATAAACAATTAAATTAGGATATTTTGAAAAATAAAGATGAAACAAGATATTTATGATAATAATATATTTTTTAATTTTATTTGGGTAAAAAAACCAAAATGTTTTCACTCCTAATAAAACTACAAATATCCATATATCATATTACTTTATACATATATTTTCTAGATTCTTTTTTAAAGAGTAAGAAATTTGCTTCATTTTTTTTCCAAAAAAATAAAGAACAAAAGATCTAACAGTTTTTGATTTGACCAATTAAAACAAATCTTTTTCAATTTTTGAATAAAAAAAATGTGAACTGCCTAATCAGATCACTGATTTTGGGCCAGTTCGTATCAATTTCCTCCTCTACGTGTGTGTGCGCGCGCGTGTTTGGGGGTGGGGGACACACGGGAGAGTGTGTGTTAGTTTAAAATATACTTTAGCACTAACTTATAATAGAACTATGTATTAGACAAACATAAACTAGAATGTTAGTAATATGAATTTTAGAATCTACCACTTTAAGGATAGTTTTACCTATCACTAACGGGTGGGACTTTCACTGTAAAATAGCATAAATGATTCTTAAGACTAAAACTATATTTAGTTAGGCTATTATTATTATTTTAATGCTATTGAAAATAAACAAACAAACAAACCAGTCGGAAAACTAAAACCTAAAGAACCTCATTCCTATTAAGTCCCCCAAACGCGCCAAGGAGAGTTCCAACGTTGAAAAGCCAACGAGCCCGTAGCTCCTTCTCTGGCTAGCCCATCTGTGCAAGAATTTGCTTCCCCGAAGAGTATGCTCAACAAACGTGAATTATTATTATTATTGTAATGTATCAAAATCGATTTATAAACTAACTAAGATGGTAAACGTACGCAAGTTCAAATAACTCATTCAACACTCAATGTCATAAAGATTAAAAAAAAAAAAAATCATCTTTCTTTTCTTTCTTCTCTCACTTCATATGTCGATAATTGTTGTAAATTGCCCATCTTCTACGTTGGAGAAATATCAATCATAACAAAGGAAGTCTAAGATGAAGAAAAAAGGGAACAGAAGACTTGACTTTAAAGGCATCTTCGCCTTCATAGAAACTCATTCAAAAATATTTCATTTGATATGCCGTCTGCTATTTCCACTTTTGGCTTTTAAAAACGTAGTACATTTCATTTATTATCTTAAAAAAGTAAGAAGATGAATTATTTTAAAAATTTAAGAAAATCATTCTTCTTACAATTAACATGAATAAGTAAGAGAGATTTATTTTTTTTAAACACATTGATAGGAATGAGATTTGAATACAGAATTCATGCAAATAACGCAAATACATGCTATTAACCCACTTCTAATATTTTGGATTTAATAAGATTTTTGATCCTCTAAAATATCATTTTTGTCTTCCTTTATTAGAAAGTTTTCATTTAATTTCTCAAAAATTATTTTTATTTGTTTAGTCTCTTTGTTAATTTTCTATTATATTTTATGTAAAATTAATTTATATTTAGATATAACTAAAATATCTTCTTTTATTTTTAACATTTTATATTATAAAAATATATTTTTGAAGCTCAAAATTATAGTTTTTGAATATAGATTTTTTTTTCGGAAAAAACTTTAGATATTTTGTTTTATTACAAAAGTTCATTCAGATATGTTAAAAAAAAAAAACTAATCTTGCTAAAAAAAAAGAAATTCCACACAAACTAGCATGTGAAATTTTTAGTGTGAAAAGGATTTTAGCTAGATTTTTAGTTAAACTCTCAAAGTAATTTCTATCGATTTTTATATTGGATAAATTAATTTTAAATAAAAATAAATTGATAAATTAATCTCTAATTTTTTAAAATATCGAATAAATTAATTTTTAAGAAAAATAAATTGATAAATTAATTATTAATTTTTTTAAAATCAAATAATTTAATTTTTTTAATCAAATCTCTTTATTAAATATCATGAAAGATTAAATTATTTGATTTTTAAAAAATTATTAATTAATTAATTAATTTAATTTTATTAAAAATTAATTTATCTGATATAAAAATCAATAGGAATGTCTTTGAGAGTTTGTCCTAAATTTTTTAATTCTTTCGATCATGTCAACGCCATAGAATACAGACTCACCATGTCTTCGTCAACCCCAGCCTCACTGAACTGAAGATAAAAGAACCTGACCAGACTGGCATGCAATTTAAATGAACTAGACAAGTGGCCAACTTCTGTCTACGTCTCATAAGCTTAAGATTCATAACCCATTTGGTTTATGTTACAAAGAGAGAAGATCACAAGCTTGTTCGTTTTTTATTTTTATTTTTAGTATTTCTTATTTTTAAAATTTTGTAAAGAAAATAATAAAAATAAAAAATTATGATTTCTATTTTTATTTTTTATTTTCATTTTTTCATAAAATTCTAAAAAAATACAATAAATGAAACAAAAAATAAAAATAGAGATCAAATAGGCTAATTTCTACAGTATAATTGTCAATTCCAATGCAATCCCCCTCTTTTTTTTCTCTCTCTATCTCTCTCTCTCTCTCTCTCTCTCATGAAGCAGGTTCATGTCTGAAACGGGCACTCACAGGTCCGTGGGCAACCCGCAACAAACTTCCATTTCTACTTTTTTTTTTTTTGTTTTCTTTCTTTTTTTATGTGCGTGTTGTTTTTCATGTAGTATGCTAAGAATTTAATTAATATATATTGATAATATAAAATAATTTTATATTATCAATTAATAAAAATATTAAAATATAAAAAATTATGATAAATTTTTATTAATTAATATTATAAATTTATTTTATATTTTTAATATATTTAAATTAAATTCAAATTTTGAATATATTTTATGTTAAAATTAGTAATTGGATCATTGGATTGTCGGGGGTCGGGACAAGCAACTCCCGTCATGTTATATGTTTATATTTTCAAAATAAAGAAGTTTTCCTTTTCTTTTGAGATCGAAATTGTAAATCCACATTTAAACGGCTCTACAAAACATTCGATGTTAAACTTGCAATATGCGAGTTTAGTAGATCAGCCCTTGAGTTACGATTCATATACTAGCTTTAGTAATTGGATAATTGGATTATTAGGACAAGTCACTCTTATCATTTAGGGTGTGTTTATTTTATCTTTTTAAAAAATTATGAAACTTAATTTTGGATATGTTAGTTTCAACTTAAAAAAGTAATTTTAAATTTAAATTAAAGTTAACAATTGAAAAAAAACCATTCTTATAATTTTGCAGTTGGAAAAGTTAAAAATTGAATTTTTTTCATAAGTTTTTTTTCAATTTTTACAAAAAAGTTGAAACAATTTTTTTTTAAATTCTAAATATTTTTAAAAAAATTATTTAAATATACAAAAATTGATTAATGAAAAATTAATTTTTTACCAAAATAATTCCAAATAAACATACGCTTTTATATATATATATATGAAAAATTTAAAAATTGATATTTTTTCATAAACTATTTTTTTCAATTTAAAAAAAAATAAAAATAATTTTTTCAGATATTCTGATGATTAAAAAAATATAAAAATATATGAAAATTAATTTTTAAATAAAAAATAAATTTTGGCCAAAAAATTATAAACAAACACACTCTTTATATGTTTATATTGTCTAAATAAAGTTGATTCTCTTTTTTTGAAAAAAAAAATGTGGGACAGAGATCTTAAACCCTTCAATTTGCAAGTTTAGCAAACCAATCCATGAAGCCTTATTTAGCAAAATAAAATAAATTTTTAGATACTTGTAAAGTATTATATGGATGTGCTCACAGTTAATAATAGAATAATATTTTAAGATATGACTCACTAATAAGTTATACTCTTATCTAAATTAGTATTCTACTATTAGTTATGAGTATAATTCATGTAGCACTTTAAGAACACCCAAGAAAGCATAATATTTAGCTAATTAAGTCGAATTTGGCTTGATTCTCTCAACTTTCAAAGAATTCGATTCTAGTTTTTCACCTCAAGTTCTCAGCTCAATTTAAAACTTTACTAACTCAATCAGTTAATATGGAGGCATATATTAATAGTAAGGGTAAGGGGCATTTCTATATGAGATGTATGAGAAATAAATTTTAGTCATATAACTATATATAAATAGTTAAAACTAAATATTATTTAAAAATTATATAATCACTAAAAAGATTACATGACTTTTTATTTGATCATTAGTGTAAGATTCAATAGTTAAAATTTATTCCTTTTATTTTCTACTTCATTCTAAATATTAAGAAATTAAATTAAAAGTTATATTATTTATGCATTGCACCTCAATTCATATTATACCTTACTTCATTTACATTTTTATAAAGATTTATCTCTCTCTGAGATTCAAATTTATAACTCTATAGAATATTATAATTATTAGTTAATCTAAAACATAATTTAATAAAAACTTATACTAAAACCGTGATATTGTACAAATATAAACTCAATGTTTGTAATTTGAATTTTAGAACCTTCACTTTAAAAATGGTTTTATCTGTCTATTATTGACAGTCTAAAATAGCATAAATGATTCTAAGTGTGTTTGGTTTGATTTTTGTGTAGAGTATTTTTTAAATAATCAAAAATATTTTTGAGAAAGATATTATTAAAGTTATTTTTCATTATAAAAAAGTTACTTTTGAAATAAAATTTTACTATTACTCTTATATTAACAATTAAAAATAATTTTATTTTATCCTATCTAAATAAAGATTATTCTCTTAAAAAATATAAATTAATTCTTTTAAAAATAATTATTTTAAAAACAATTCTTTCAATTTAATTTTATTAAAAATAATTCTCTCAAAAGTTAAATCAAATATATCTTCATAACACAAAAATTATATTAAATTAAGTTGTTATATTATTATTATTATTATTATTATTATATATCAAAATTGATTTATGAACTAATTATAATGTCAAATATATGCAAATTCAACTTTACCTCATTCAATACTCAATCTCAGGGTCATATTAAAAAAAGAAAAAGAAAAATTATATTTTATTCTTTTAAATTATAGATTATATGTATTTTATCTTTTAAATATTAAAATTATATAAATTGATCTATTGAAATTTTTTGAATATATAAATTAATCATTTTATTAATTTTTTATTAATTATTAATAAAAATATCACATATTTAAAAAAATTTAGGGTACAAATTATATATTTAGATAAATTTAGAGAGTCTATTTCTACATGAGCCAAAGTTTATGAAATATAGTATATTTATTTTAGATAAAATATATATATTTATAAAAATTTGGAAGACTAATATATATATTTTTAAAATTTTAAAAATTAAAAAATATATAACTTATAATTTAGAAGAGAAACTATAATCTTTCCTTAAAAAAAAAATCATCGTGACGTAGACGTCACTTCTTTCTTCTATCACATCATACGCGGATAATTGTTGTAAGTTGCCCATTTTCCGGGTTGGGAAAAAGCATCAATCATGACAAAGAAGTCTAAGATGGTGGAAAAGAGGAACAGAGGACTTGACTTAAAGTCGTCTTAGTCTTCGGAAAAACTTATTCAAGAGTATCTCCAGTATTTTACTCCATCTACTATTTTTACCTTTGGTTTTATAAAAATGTTGTGCATTTTATTTATTATTTTAAAAAGGTAAGAAAATAAATTGTTTTAAAAATCTAAGAAAATCATTGGGCCTGTTTGAGGCTGATTTTTTTTAATATGATAAATTCAGTTATTAATTGTAGATATATGGGATTTTGTAAGAAATTTGGAATATATGGTGTTGCACGCACGTGCCAGGGAAATCCAGTTCAATGAGCTCTGAATTTGATGGTGGATGGTCCGAATCCGGTCTGTCAAGTACCGGATTTCAAAAGCTCATACCAATTCTGGTTTACTTGCTACCGGATTATATATATATATATATATATATATATATATATATATATATATATATATATATATATTGTTAGACGTCTTATCTCGTGGCTTAATTCATCGGATCCCTGACAATTCGTGGCTTTATTCACGAGATCCCTGACAATCTGCCACTATTTTTAGCGGATGTCTAGTAATTTGTTCAATGTGGCAGTGAATTCCTGACCCCCTTTCCCATATATAAACGCCTCGCAACCATTTGAAGATACACGGGAAAATCTGTAGTAGAAAGAGTGTGAAAAAAGAGAGAAGGAAGAGGGTGAAAGGAAAAAATAAGTGAAGAGTAGATAGAGTGAAAAAAAAAGATTATTTGAAAAAAAAAGGGTAAAAATGGATAATAGTTTAGAAATTACAGTTATTGTATATTATAATGGATCTGTTATTCAAAATGCAGATGAGGGTGTGATATTTATGTCTAGTGAGCAAACATATTTTTTGATTCCGCAAACTATTTCATTTGAGGAATTCAATGCTAGTCTTTATGAAAGCATAAATATTGGCACTTAAAAAAGAGTGATAAAAATAAGATTAAATGTCCAATATCAATTGTTAATGGAAATATAAAATATCGGGCAGTTAGAATAAGTAATGACAAGGATGTGCGAGTGATGACTAGAACATTTTGGCAATATATAGAACACATTTGTGCCATTGAATTGTACGTTGACTTCGAAGAAGTTGCTGCTTGAGTCAGGCCTATTTCATATATGGGTAGCCAATATCAAGATGAATTTGTTCCTAATTCATATCCAGTAAGTCATTATATGTTATATAAATATATTTATCTCAAGCTTAATTTATTATATTGATTTATTGGCAATTTTTTTTACTATTATTAATCTTTAAGAATCTATTATTGTTTTGCTAGTTTATTTATTGGGTTGCTAAATAATTAAGTGTTTAGTTTATTATTGTTTACTGTAAATATTTTATATGAATTAATGTATGTTAGTCTAGTTACTTAGTTATTTGAATTTGTTAGTTAGTAATGTGAAATGTTCATATCTTTGTATTCATTTATTTATTTGCTTATATATTTATTTATTCCAACAATTAGGTAATTGTGAGATTTGTTGACTTTTATTTTGTGTAATTGTTGTATTTTATTAATAGTGTTAATATTTATTTATTAAATTACTGTGACATATTTATTTATTAAAGTGTTAACAATATAATTTACTAACAATTATGCAACAAAATAATATTTTGATGAAGCTGAGCTGAGCCCATTTCCAATAAGAGGCGTAGAAGAATGTGCAATTAATGAAAATGATAGTGAGGATGAGTATATATAAGAACAACGCGAAAGCAAAGACGAGGGTGAAAATGAAAATGATGACAATGAGGACGTACCACCTAGAGGGGCTTTTATTCAACATCCGAAGGATCCTCCATCTTTCATGTGTTCTTTAGATCGCTGCTATGGGAGCACCTGAGTTTCCAGAGTATGTAAATATGGTTGGTCGTTATCTTGCAGGGGGTGAATTGCATATTGGAATGTAATTCAGTGACAAGGAGGCTGTAATCCGACCAATCAAGGATTACAATATATCTAGATCAGTTGATTACAAAATATTTGAGTCTGAACCAACAATATTTTATTGTAAGTGCAAACATTTTGGCAGAAGGTGCGAATGGCTTGTTAGAGTCACTTTCCGAAAAAAGAAGTATGTTTGGGAAATTAGAAAATATAATGGCCCACACACTTACGCTGCAGTGATGATCTCTCAAGACCACTCGAAGTTGGATATATATATATATATATATATATATATATATATATATATATATATATATATATATATATATATATATGATTGCATAGCATATAGCACCCCTAGTAGAGCGGACCCGTCTTATAAAGTAAAACTTTTGATTGCAGCCGTGCAATCTCAATTTGGATACACAATATCATATTAGAAAGCATGGGCGGCAAGACAAAAGGCGATTGAGAGAGTTTATGGTACCTGGGACGGCTCATACGAAGAGTTACCCAAGTGGTTAGTGGCAGTTTCTTCTTTTGTTCAAGGTTCAATCATTAAACTCGATATTGTGCCAGCATATCATGGTGAAGTGCAGCTGGCAGATCATCGCTTTTTTCGAAGGTTATTTTGGAATTATGCTCCTTGCATAAGAGGATTTAGATACTGCAAACCAGTAATCCAGGATGATGGAACACATTTATATGGACAATATAAAGGGACACTGTTGATTGCAGTAGCACAAGATGGCAATCAAAACATATTGCCAATAGCCTTTGCGATTGTCGAGGGTGAGACTGCGGATGCGTGGCATTTTTTTCTATCTCATCTTCGCAGATATGTAGTCACTCAAGATGGAGTTGATATTATCTCTGATTGACACGAGTTGATTAAAGCAGCAGTAAATAGGAGTAGTGGTCAATGGCAACCTCCAAGGGCATTTCATAGGTATTGCATTGGAAACATCACAACCAACTTCTTATGTAGGTTCAAGAAGCCCAACTTGCACCAACTTGTTGTTAGCATGGGTAAATTAATAGTTAATTGTATTTGTATCTATAAATGCATTTTTATTTTTATAGTATAATCCAGATAGATTGTATTTCACAGGGTATTCTAAGACCGAGCATGAGTTTAACCATCACTATGATTGGATGCGCCAGCATGGTATTATTTATACAGATTGGCTTGACGAAATTCCACAAGAAAAGTGGACCCAAGTCTTTGATGGTGGATATCACTATGGGGATATGACTACAAATCTTGTTGAATGCATGAACTCAGTGTTCAAGGGTGCTCGCAATCTCCCAATTATGGCCTTGGTTAGAATGACATATTTTCGATTGGCTGAATTGTTTGCAAGGAAAGGTAAGGAGGCTTATGCCCGAAGAGCTGCGGGAAATATTTTCTCGGAAGCTGTCATGACACGACTGCAAGAAAACCAGCAAGCATCTGGAAAAGTGAGCATCATTTCATTTGCAAGAAGATATGAGAGTTTTAATAGTCATGTGCTAGGCCAAGACTTGAGAGTTAATCTAAAGGATAGGCATTGTGATTGTGGTGAATTTCAAACAGATCAATATCCTTGTCGTCATATGATTGCGTGTTGCTCCAATTAAGGCATCAATTGGACAATTTACATCGATTCAGTTTATAGTATGGACAATATTTGCAGAGTGTACGAAAAGGAGTTCCAGGTTGTGGGCCGCCATATCATGGCGATTAGTTGGCCAGTTCAGACAACGATGGTATGGGCTTGAAAATACTGGCGAAGCTTTCGTGCTGCAATGACTAGGGCGAAGGCAACTTTTTCAATCTACCGATATCTCGTCTCGTGTCCTTGAAGTACTTGGCTGATAAAGTATACCGGGTGCTGTTGTCGAGAATCTTCCCGGACCAGCACCTTGGCAACGGTGGTGCCACTAACTGATAGATATAAGAACAACGATTTTTCGACTTTCAACTTACTTAGTATAGGTGGGCAGGATAGATATTCCTTTAAGTCGACGAAAGCGGCTTCACATTTCGGTGTCCACTCAAAAGCATTCCCCTTTTTCAGGAGAGAAAAGAGGGGAATGGCCTTTCTGGCCGATGTAGCCATGAATCTCGAGAGAGAGGCAATTCTTCCCGTGAGGCATTGCACTTCTTTTACTGTTGTTGGACTTTTCATTTCGAGTATTGCTCGACATTTGTCAGGGTTTGCCTCGATTCCCCGATGTGTAAGCATAAATCCTAGAAATTTTTCGGCTTCTACAGTAAAAGCGCACTTGTGCGGGTTGAGTCTCATGTTGTGTTGTTGGACTTGATCAAATACGACCTTAAGGTCGGACAGGAGATTTTCTTCTTCGCGAGACTTGACCAACATGTTGTCGATGTAAACCTCCATCAAATCTCCGGCCAGCTTTGCGAACACCTTATTCATAAGCCTCTGGTATGCTGCTCTCGCGTTCTTCAATTCGAATGGCATAACTTGGTAGCAATAATTGGCCGTTGGGGTTATGAACACCATTTTTTCTTCATCGAGTTGGAACATCGGGATTTGATTATATCCCGAGTAACCGTCCATGAAAGTGAGCAGTCTGAAACAGGAAGCAGCGTCTACTAGCCCATCAATGCTTGGTAAGGGATATGGGTCCTTTAGGCAAGCTTTGTTCAAGTCGATGTAATTGACGCACATTCGCCATTTTCCATTGGACTTTTTGACCATCATGACATTAAACAACCACATCGGATACTCGATCTCGCATATGAAACTGGCTTCCAAAAGGCTTTGGACTTGCTCTTGGACTGCGAGGGCTCTATCTGGGCTCATTCTCCTTCTCTTCTGACTAACCGGTTTTGAATCGGGGAAAATTGAGAGTTGATGGGAGACGAATTCTAGGTTGATTCCTGGCATGTCGGTTGCAGACCATGCGAACAAATCTACGTTGGACTTGAGGAGAGTGACTAACCCTTGTTTTAATGTGATCGGAAGGTTTTTGTTGATCTGAGTTATTTTCCAGTTTTCCTTCTTGATTTGGATTTCTTCTAACTTGCCATCTGGCTTTGGTCTCTCTCCTTCAACTTTCTTCACGTCCAAGTCTGTCATCATAACTTTCTAAGCATTGGGGGGTCGGGCATTGGCCTGCGCCACCTCCTTTTGTTGGGCAAATCCTACAAAAATTGGACTTGGCAGGAAGGATGGTATCATGGTTTGTGGAACTTTCGGAGTTTGACATCCAATACGAACCAAGGACTGCCATTAAATCTCAAGCATTGGCAGACTTCTTAGCCAAAATGGTGGATGAGGTGGATACCTCGGAATCAGGATAGACGCTCCACGTGGATGGAGCTTCCAGCTCGAAGGGAGTGGAGCTAGGGCAATTCTTGAAAAAGAAGATGAAATAATCCTTGAGCTCTCCTATAAATTCGACTTCTCGGTTTCCAATAACCAGGCCAAATATGAAGCCCTCATCGCAGGCCTCAAGCTAGTAAGGGACGTCGGCATATCTCGACTTTTGGTGTGCAGCGACTCTCAAGTCGTGACTTCTTAAGTCACCGGGGCATACCAAGTTAAAGATGTTCTACTGCAGAAATAACTGTCCAAAGTAAAAGAACTCGTGGAAAAATTTTCAAATGTAGAGTTCCGACATGTTCCAAGAGAAGAGAATGTCAGGGCCGACATCCTCTCCAAGCTGGCAAGCACTAAGCCCAGAGGAAGCAATTAGAGTTTGATTCAAGAGACTTTGAAGCTTCCCTCAATAACGGATACCCTTTCGACCTCGTCCATCGACGGGATTCTGAACTGGATGACTCCTATCATTCAGTACTTGAAGAATGAAACCAGACTAGAGAATCCTGTCGACGCCAAGAGGCTAGCCAGAGAAGCCTCTTACTACACCTTCATCACTGATCAACTATTCAGAAGAGGGTTGTCCCAACCACTACTAAAGTGTATGGGATCAGATCGGGTGCCCATCATTCTTGAGGAAGTCCACGAATGATCTTGTGGCCATCAACTCGGAGGAAAGTCGCTCGCATTAAAGGTTTTACGAGCTGGATTCTATTGGCTGTCAATGATGAAGGACTCAATAGAGTATGCACGGAAGTGCTCCAGCTGCCAGAAACACACCATCTTCCACCTCGCCCCTTCCGACAAACTAACGACGATCATATCCCCCTGACCCTTTAGAAAGTGGGGACTCGACCTCTTAGGTCCTTTCCTACTCGCCTCGGGACAAGTGAAGTACCTAATTTTGGCAACAGATTATTTCATGAAGTGGATAGAGGTAGAGCCGCTTTCCACCATCACTGCTGCCCAAGCTCGGAAGTTTGTATGGAGGAATATCTTCAATCGCTTCGAAATACCTGACTTGTTCATTACGGACAATGGAACCCAGTTTATAGATCAAAAGTTCTGAGGATTTCTCTCCAACCACAAGGTCAAGCACCACTTTACTTCGGTTGAACACCCCCAAGCAAACGACCAAGCTGAAGCTGCCAACAAAGTCATCCTACAAGGACTGAAGAAGAGACTTGAGAGGTAAAGAGGGCATGGGCTGACAAGCTCGGGAGTGTTCTATGGTCCTATAGAACTACCCGCATTCAACAACGGGAGAAACTCCTTTCAAGCTAACTTACGGGGTGGACGCAATGATACCGATTGAAGTCGAGGAGATAAGCCCATGCATCATGTTCCAACCTATAAAGCACCACGCAATTTGGGAGGAGTTCGACCTGTCCAACGAAGCAAGGGAAATGGCTCATCTAAGGGAGAAGGCGCTGAAACATCGAATCTCCCAAAGATACAATGCCAAAGTAATACCCCAGATGTTCGACAAAGGAGAATTGGTTCTTCGGCGAGTTGACATCAGAAAACCTCTCGTGGGCCATGGGAAATTAGCTGCAAACTGGGAAGGCCCATACAGAGTTATTAACGTCTTAGGAAAAGGGGGCATACAAACTCTCCACATTATTGGGCATAGAGAATTCGAGGTCATGGAACTCTTCTAATCTCCAAAATTTTTTTATCTGATGTATATACTACATGAGATAGCCGTGCTCTTTTTCCTACCTCGAGTTTTGTCCTATTGGGTTTTCCCGAGGAGATTTTAACGAGGCGGAACTCTGTGGGTCGAGCAATGACTAGTAAACTTTTCTCAGTATTTGCTTTTACATGTTACCTTTATTTTGTTTGATTTAACATTACTTCATTATTTTTATGTTGTTAAATATTCCTTTTACTTCCATTATTTTGCTTCCATTATTATTATTACACATCACGGTTGACGATTTCAACCTGCCTCAATTCTCCTAAGGGATTGATCACCCCTTAGTCAAGAAAAATGGACCTCGGTATGATAACTCGGACGCGTAATCTCGAACACGATTAAAGTCCGATGTCAAACCTCAAGTCAGTTACACTATGCTAACTTAAGCGAACAAAACCCTAAGTTCTAGCTAGATCCAACTCGGATAACATCTAGTTCGGTAAAGCAATAAAGGTGTCACCAATATTCCCTTCAAGGTCTAACTTAGGCGAAGAACAGGCGCATCAATTAACAAAGTAGCAACAAATAAAACCACAAAATGCGACAAATTTCATTACAAAAGGTTCAGATATCGGATAGATATTCATTATAAAAAGAGCCCCCAACAGGGCAATACAATAAAAAATGCAAACACGTCAAGGGTCAGAGGCCTAGTTCTTCATATCAACTTCAGGGTCATCGGTGCTGTCGTCGTCCTCTTCTGGAGCTACCATGATACGACCATCAACTACAATTTTGTCCAACACGACCTCGCTGAAATCAGTGTTAGGATAAATAATCTGGCACTGCTCTAGAAGGGACTCCTTAATCTCTTCGGCCAACTTTGCCCACAGCTGCTCCACCTGAGCCACCTTGTCCCTCGCTCTAGCAGCATCCGTCGAAAAATCGGCACAATCCCTCTAGAGTTCTGACACTCGAGAATGGGAATCCTCCAATTGTTGGTCCCTCGACTCAAGTGCCTCCTTCAACCTGTTGATCTCATCTTCCTTGGCCTTCTCCAAAGCCGACTTCTCATCTTGAAGGAGAGAGAGCTTGGACTTCAAGACCTTTACCTCCTCTATAGCTCGGACACCGGAGGTAATAACTTGCTCCAAGTATTTGAGTAAGGCCACCGACTTCAGTATGGCACGCCCCGCCCATTGGAATTTTACAGCTAACTTCTCATCGTCACCCTGTAGGCGTTCGGGGAGGGCGAGGACCATCAGCTCCTTATCCATGAAGTCGGGATAAGGAAAATTGTTATCCATCACATAGACTTCGGACCGCTCCTTCAACGAGGGAAGACCCTCAAGGTCGGTAGCCACGGACTTCTCTTTGGCCGCCTTCTTTGATTTTTGTTTCTTTGAAGGCTGGGCCTCCAGAGCCGCCTTATCGGGAACAGGAGTGAACACCGATTCTCCGGACCCCACCAAATTTAGGATGTTACTCCTATCCTCCTCATGTGGCCTCTCAATATCCTCTAGCGAAACTCGGCTAGGGCGGACTTTGGAGCCATCTTGTCTGCAAAAGAGACATCAACAATAAGCTTCCAATAAAGAAAGGGGGCATAAGATATGCAGCAATAATAGAAAAATGACAACCTAAATATTGCCTGGCCTCCCCGAGTTCTACGCCATCTATGTTCTTTAGATTTAGATGATTCTTCCCAAAGCATTTGAAAAGAAAGTCAACAACAGCTTTCTCCTCGGGCTTAAGGGAACTCTACTTTATCCGGGGAGCGCTAAAATGTTTACACCAAAAGACGTTAAACCGAAGCTCCCCTTCCAAAGTCTCCTAAAAATGAATCGAGTTCGGACACCCAAAAACCTTAAAGTAAACAGGCTTGAAATTATAAAAGGGTTCCTCATACAGAAGGAATATCTTTCGATTGGCGTGAGCTCAGAAGGACAACCATCCCGAGGTTAATCCACCACCGGCAGGTCGGGTTAGAGTGAACAGGAAAAAGAAAGCATCCGGGGATGGCGTTACTTTGAGATATTCGTAGATGATCTCGAAACCCCAAATCATCGCTCAGCTATTCAGATGCAGTTAAGAAGGAACGACCTCAGTTTAGTGCAGAATCTACATTTGAAAGTGGGTAAACGGAATCCGAACTCCTAGCTTGGAGATAAGGACATCATAACACCACATCCATCGAGGCTCCCCTTCAAGGTTAAAGTCACTCACCCTTTCACTTGGACTGGGAGCCTCCAAATAGTATTCCTCCTCGTACTTGCCCTCTGGTGAGATAAGGTTCTCCTCTCTGAAATGAGTTAGGAACTTTGGGATTACGACTGAGGGAGTCCCCAGCACCTCGGAATCGACCCACTGGTAGATGATGTTGATCTCGGGGGGGAAAAGTTAGAGCTCTCTTTTTCGCCATTTTGGCGATCCCAGACAACTTACACAGGAAACCACTTTTACGTCACAAACTCGGGAAAAGCCTAAGTCGGAAACCGTTAGAGATAAAATAGAAATCGAAAAGACAGGTTCTCTACGATGGTTTCCCTTTATACGAAAGGCTGCCAGTGGGCGGCAGAAGCCAAAAAGCCAAGCTGAGTAGGGGTTGAAATCGCCCCAAAGTTCAAAGCAAAAATGGATTAGTGGAAACCAAACCACCACTACTATACCATCCAACGAAATAATACAACTTGCAGAAGCAGAAAATAAAAGGGATAATGCATACTTGTTACTAATAAGATAATGGTGGCACAAACGATCACGCTTCTGCACTGCTCCTTCGTTTCTCCTTTGTGGCCTTTTAGGCAAGGCAGGGAAAGTGGAGAACGAATGCGCAAAGTTGTTCTTTATAGGAATGAAGACGCCCCTTTGCCGTGCAACCAAAACGTCACCAAGGGCCTACCCCATCTTTTCGCATAAAGGGAATGGGGGTAAAAACGGAAATAATGCCCCAATTCAAATGATGAGGTGCTCTGAATGAGGCGCCAAAATAGCACGTGTTTGCTTAGGGTCATAAGATGTGACCTATGAGGCAAAAGGACATCACCAGTTCACGAAGACTTAAGATGTTGCTCCAGATAAATGTCAAATCACTTAAATGGCAATCTAGGGTTAGAACGCAGCATATGAACTCGGAGACTCATGAAGAACTTGACACCCAAAGAAGCCACCTTGGATATCGAGTTAGAGGCACTGTTCCGGATAATAGTCTACGAGCCTAACTCAGCCCAGCGGCTAGGCCCAAATAAAGCTCGGATTTGTCAATAGTCCTATCTGGGGCCATTGACCCGAGTTGGGGCCCAAACTCGAGTTAAGGCCATTTGTTCCCTAACAATGCGGAATGACCTTCCTTCGTGTGTGGCCAGAAAACTTAGATCCATCCGATACCCCCAAGATAATGGACATCTAGGATTATCCCCTACAAAGGTGAGATCAAATCCCCTTATTTCTTAACTACTTACTCGTATATATATGAGTCCAACTTCGAATATGAGGTATCTTTCTCTGATCTACTTCTCATACACTTTCCTGCACTCACTGACTTGAGCGTCAAAGTCCTTGCATGTATACCCCCATCACCGTGGAAGTACTCATTCGAAGCTGCCTGAGATCCTAATCTTAGTTCAGAAACTCCTCAGGTAACCTACATCTGAACAGAAACAAATGGTTTAATGTACAGAACAATGAAGAGTAATAAGGATGGAGAAATCACATAGAAAGTTTTATATTGGTTCGACCAACCACTTTGCCTATATTTAGTCCCCAATTCTTTGTTGAGATTTTAGAATCTGAGTGTTGTTTGTCCAAGCTTTTCATAAAGAGTTGTTTTTGGAAGCCTCTCTAAGCTTTACAACAGAGTAGTCTTTCTCAAGCCTTTCCAAGTTTTTACAAATGAATAGTCTCTTATCCTATTCTCTCAAAGCTCACTACGGCCACTAATGGGTCAGGTTACAATAATAAGTATTTTGAGTTTCTATTTGATATACTCACACTAATCTCTCAAAAGAGTATAATCAAATAGTATTGTGTGTGTGTGTGTGTGTGACTTCTCAATATGCTCAGCAAGAGGATATTATCTAAGATAGTATAATGAGAAGATTTTCTTATCAGAAGTTACAACAAGTAACTTTCTGGTAGTTTAGAAGGTTGAGAAGGTTGGAAGTCAAAACCTTTGTAAGTGTAGATATGTTCAAATAGTTTAACCGATTCTTCTTCGACTTCTAACTTTATATAGACTTCAAAATATGTTTATCGAAGCTTACAAATCTTGAGCCTTGTGCCTTTTTGATCGCCTGATCTAAGATTGGATAGAAAAGAACCTGCTTTCTTTTTCAGCCTTTGAAAATAGCACAAAAGAGGAAAAGTAATAATTTGATAGTTCACCAACTTTTCATTCTGATCAGTGGTTCTTTTGCATCTTGTCACATCATATTTGACTTTTGAATTTGGTCTTTAAATCGTATAGAAGAAGTTATGAATGTGAGGTATTTCATGAGAAACATCTTTCTAATGGTCATCCTTCTGGGTGTAACACCTTCCCAAGTATAGTACCATACTTAGGAGTTGTTACTATTACATAACCGAACCTTGTCTGACAGCAACCCTCGACCATCTTCCAATCTTAAACAGCTTTATCCAATATGACCATCTTTTATACCTCCTGAGATATCTGGTGATAATACGGAAACATACGTAGGGGTGAGATTACAAATTTTTTGTAGGCTTTTCTAGACTATCATGTATAGTGTCATCGTCATTATCTCTAACTGCTTTGATTTATTTAAGAAAAAGTAATCATGCCATAACATTAATCATGCCATAACATTTATAAATTTCATTTTATAAAATTCAAAAATATTCTTTTGAAGCAGGTTAATTTTATTCACATACTTGACAATTAAGATAGCAGTGTGTAACATCCTAAAGCATGGAGTGTTTGATTCATACCATTCACTAATTTGTTCCATTGCATTAGAGAGATAAGAATAAATAGGATTGGATTATGAAGGTTAAAGCTAAAAGAATTTGAAGTTGTTATGTAGAAAATTTAAGAGAATTATTAGCAATGTTTCACTAGTTTAAGGAGAATCAATTCAACCCCTGTGTTGTATACCGCAAGAACCAAGTCAATAAAAACTTCGACTATTAAAACCCTAAGTGGAGTGGGTAGAATTCATCCACCTACCCCCTTAAAGGTGGTGCTCTAATAGCCACAAAATGGAGGAGTTTAATCAAAATTTACTCAACACCAATATCCACCAATAACATTGCTATGAGTCAGCTTGCAATTATCACTCAAACTCACATAATTCTCATCTAATCCCTCATAATTTCAGCCTTCATAGAACTGAACTCCTTCTCTCATTTTCTTCTCCATTTCATCCCAGCATCCTTTCTTCTCTTTTCACACAAATATTCTTCACTCAAAGCTTGCACTTAACTAGGTTAAACTTCAATTTAAGGTAGGATTCCTGAGTCTTTCTTAATATTAGGACCATGTGGCTAATTAGGGTTTGTGTGTTTCTCTATAATATGATGATGTATATTGAATATATGGCTTCTTTCATTTGATTGAACATGGGGATTCTTGGTTTAGGGTGAGAAATTGATCAAATACTCAAAAGGAAACTCAAATAGAATTGTTGAGAATTGAAACCTTAGGACTTGTCAGTACGGTGAATTGTACGACTTCATTTGTAGGCATCAAATTTTGATGAAACTATTTTTATATGAAACAAGACATCTAGGGCTTTTCAATATAAATTATAGGTCATTGGATCTAAAATGAGAGAGTTATAAATTTTTGAAGTAAACCCTTGAATCTTATCCATTGTTTTGGCTCGTATGGATAGTGAAGGCCATAGCTCACCCTGTACAATTTCAAATTAAGTGCAACTAATTTTGTTAGGAATTATAACATATCGATGTTCATGCCATAAAAAGTTTAGATTCATAACCTAATTGATTTGCTCCTAGAAATTCTTCAAAGTTGCTCTATGTTCTTTCTGGATTGAAATAGGGTGTACTTTTTTAGCCAAATTTGATAGCTCAAATATTGAGCTCTACTCAACCAAATGAAATGAAACTTGAGGGAAATGAAAGATAGTTCAATTAGCTTCAAATAGATATAAATTTCAGATAAAGCTAATGGGAATTTTATTTTTGGTTAATTTTTGCATTTTAGGGCTCAATTCTGCCCAATAACAAGGCAACCTTGGGTCAAATTTCAATAACTTAATTTATACTTGTCAAAACTTAGTGGGATCAAAGAGAACTAAAAATAGAAAAGCAATGCCACACCATATTCAAATTCTAGATCAAATGAGTCAAGATGGAACTATGGCATAATTTCCAAAATAGGGCTGAACTAGGAGATTTAGGTGCAATTTGCTAAGTTTAGTTAATTGGACACTCTTAGTCCATTAATGACCTTTGATTGAAATTTAGATGATGCAATTCTATAGATTGTTACTGAAATATTAATGTGATCTTATAATGATGATTCTAATATCATGACTAGTTGGTTGAAAATGTGCCTGTTGCATCTTTGGGAAACGGATTTTAAGCAGTTATGTTGTTGAAATTTTGGTAGGATTTATGTGAATGGTGCATTATAAATATATATGGCCTTTAAGTCTTAATTAGTCATGATTACATAAGTCATGGGAACTATAAGAATTCCATATTGCTTGGCCCAACCTCGGAGTGAAACTAAGGGGAATAGATCGGTAGGAAAATTGGGGAAAGTAAACCCGACTATCCTACATAGGAACGGGCTCAGTCCTAATAAGTAGACTATTACCCAAACGTTATATGGCTTAAATCTCCCAGGGACCAAGTATGGAAATTTATGAGATACAAGGCAAGAAAGATTATGAGTCAGATGCATCTACATTGACATTCAATTTTGCTCTGCCTTATGCATATTATGTAATTTGTTGTGACTTAGTTTGAATTGCAACTTAATCTCTATGATGTTTACTCTGTTTAGCATATGTGTTTGTTTCCATTTATTAATTCTTTCACAAAAATGGAATTTGCTTTAGGACACTTTGGTTTATACCTATAAGTTGACACATTTACCTTGCTAATCACCCTTTTCCATAATTAAACTAAACCAAGGTGAATTGAGAATGGTAGTGATGCCAGTATAGACAAAATAAGGAATCTTACTTGGAATTTTCTAAATTCTCATTCTGTTATATGTCTATGTCATTCTCAAATGACGACAATAATGGTGATTGTGTTTTTTGCTGAGGTGCTAGAGTGGCACTAGCACTATGATCCATTTTTGGACTCCATATACCTTATGGCCTCCTTCCATTTTTGTTTGTATGTGCTCTTTCGCAGAGCTTTCACGGCACCACTTCTCAGCCTTCTCTTCGACTTTGCCGCTCTATTTCTAGGAGTTCCACTATATATGGCTCACCTGATCCCCGTACCACCGCACTAGGCACCACCACTCGCAGCACCATCCTAACCTATACACCTAGTTTCTTCCGAGAGCCTTCCAAGTGGATGGAGTCCTCTTCCTCCTCTTCTTCAGCACTTGATGATGGACCAGTACTCGTCAACTAATGACCCGTTGACATTATCCCAAACGAATTCCTTTCGTCAGAGTCTTGCTAGGAGAGTTATCTATCCTGGGATACTATAATTGTATAGAGTGGCCCCTTTTTGGTGTCTTCTATGACTTTAGGCCATAGGTGTAGTTTCTTTTGTTTTTAGTTTCTTTACTTTCCTTATATACTCATGTTAGCTAAAATGTCCTCCTAAGGACCATAATAGAGATGCTTTTTCACAGATATGGACCTAGTCCTTTTTATTGTACAATCCAACATGATGTACTCAGCACTTACATATATATGAATACATGAGATGATGTATATATAAATATCAGATGTATTGTGACAAAACTTATTTCTGTCTGCATCATTTACTTTCTTTTATATTGCGATGTGCCCGTGCGATACATATCACGTAAACGAAATAGCACTAATCATCCACATTCATCTACAAATAAACTTCGTTAAATAAATAATCCAAAGGTAAAGTTAAGTTAAGATTAGCATTACGTGACAAACTACCTAGTGTAATATTATGACTTAAGCATTTATTATAGTTGGTAGGGTGTTACGTTTTTGGTATCAGAGCAGTTCGTCCTACTAAAGGCCTGATAATTGGATTGACTATGCTTCGTGCATATTCTGGATCTTCTAGTTATTTTCATGCGTTGAGCCTTGTCAATTTAGATGATGTATAGGAATGTATGTATGGAATTGCCTGACTATGTGGGTTATTAATTACTAACACACTGAACTTAGTGTTGAGCCTAATCAACTCAATAACTTTTGTTTTGTATGCTCAAAACTTAATGGCTTCCAATAAGCATGGTAGGCCACGAGCCTAACTAGATCCAGAAGACCCCGCTAACCTCATGGGCACGCCATGAGAAATGGCATATGTGATGAGAGAACAAGTCGTGACAGCACACCAAATGATGGACTAGCTAGGAAGACAACCTGAAGTAGGTAAAGGAAGGAATCCAAATTAGCCAAAGGTCAACTTGGAGTATCTGAAATTTGCAGAGTTCTAGAAGGTGAATCCGCTAACTTCAGGGGAACTTTTGATCCAAACAAAGCTGAGGAGTGGATTAAGGCAATTGAAAAGGTCTTCCCTATTTTGGCATGCATTGATGATTAGAAGGTAGCCTTTGTTACCTTTATGTTTGAAACAAATGCTGAATTTTGGTGGGATGGTGTGAAGAGACTGTTAGAGGATTCCCAGATGAATATCACATGGGACGTGTTTAAAGAAGTCTTTTATCAAAAGCACTTTCCTGCGTCGATTTGGAAGGCTAAAGAACTAGAATTTCTGCAACTTCAGCAAGGGAACCAAAGTGTGTCAGGATATATAGCCAAGTTTGAGGAGCTTTGCTAATTCTCTACCATCTACCAACGGAATCTAGAGGAAGTTTGGAATGTGTGAAGTTTGAAGGTGGGTTAAGAGAAGACATCCTTGCAACAATGATGCCTATGGAAATAAGAGATTTTGCTACTTTGGTGAATAAGTGCCAGCTTGTAGAAGATTGTAATAAGAAGCTAGCAGCAACCAAGTCTGTTGGTGGTAACTTTAAGAAAAGATTGGCTTTGCAAGGCCTGAAGTTTAAACCTAGCCTTTAACAACATAAGAAGTTTCAGCCAATGGGCAATAAGGGAAAACAACTCTAGAAGCCTTTTGTAAAATAGACTTGTACATATTGTAGGAAGAACCATGTTGATCGACCATGTCTAGCAGGGAAAATGTCTATTTCAGTTGCGGTAAGCCAGGCCACAAAATCTATAAGTGTCCTATGCAAAATTCGCAGCCTACACATAGGCCATAATACCAAGGAAAAGTTTTCATTATTGATGCGGAAGAGGCTACTAAATATGAGGATTTAATTCAAGGTATGTACATAATGAACGGTAGAGCTCTAACTGTATTATATGATTTCGGTGCCACACATTCATTTATTTTTTATGGTTGTGTGACTACCTTATGATTACCTATTTCTGAGTTGCCTTATGACTTGCTAGTTTCCACTCCTATAAATAAACCTAGTAGAACTAGTCAAGTTTACATGAACCTTCCTCTTCAAATTGAAGGTAGAATCTTTGTAGCCAACTTGATTTGTCTTCCATTGTTTGGTCTCGATATGATTTTAGGCATGGACTGGCTTTTTGCCTTATCCTCTGAATTCATAATCCCTATAAATCTTTATCTAAGCTCCTTATTAATAGACTATTTGGGAAAAGAAGACAAGGGTACATTGTAACACCCTTTATTATATAAGCCATGCTCGAGTCATGGAGTTGTATTAAGATGTTGTTACTATGCTAAGAGAATCTTTAAAGTGTGAAAAATATAATACATGGCCCTTTAACTGCACACTTTATTACTGAGTAATAATTCATAAATTTCATCTCTAATACATAGAGAATAAAATAATCACAATTTAAGAAAAATTTTGTAACTAATGTTATATGTAGAAATTGCCTCTACATTGCGGTTGTCGCCCTTTCTGAACTTCAACTGGCCTTTATAATCTTCCGGGCTGACTTAAGCCTGAGTCTTGCATGATGAACATCCCAGGATTCTGCCTCGTTCTTAAGTTTTAGCCTAGGATCTGGAATGTTTATGGAAAAAAGAACATACAAGCAAGCCATGAGAGCCTAAGGTTCTCAATAGGTAAACTTGAACCATACAGTGTCATCATAAACATTCCAGCCGCTTCGGTTTCTTATAAAAATGTGAGCACATATACACAACCAGTGGTTCAGTTTTAAGTTGAAAACATATTTCTCGAAATGGGTTATATTTTAACAATCACTTGTCATATTATATGACAGACATAGAAACATGAATAGTGTAATATGCTTCAACAAGAATCATAATAACATTATGACATAACGGGATAATTGAAGCTGCACATATAGATGTTTATACTTGACTGTGTGCAAGTGCACTTGACTTAATTCGTCTCTTTCTTTAACTTGCAACTTGATCTTACTTTTCTGTGCTTGGTCCCCCGGAGGTGAATGGCTTCTCTCACCCCTTGGTAATAGCCTGCTTTTCAGGTCCGAGCTCGTATCTAGACATGAGTGATAGGTTTACTTTCCCTGACCTTCATACCGGTCTATTCCCATTAAATTTGGTTAAGGGCAGACCCAAGTCTTAGATAGTACCGCTTTGGCCCACGTTAGCTAGGTCTATGCCATGCCTCACGTGGTAGCTTAGTACGTCCCTCTTGCAAGTTCTTATTATCTTTTTCTTTCCATATTTTATCATACATGCGGATGCTTTGTGCATTCATGGATATGTCTCAGTCTTACTTCTCATATCATATTCTAATTATGCTTGCATGCATAACGTACATAGACATGACATGTAAATATAAATATATTCAAAGCATAATCAACCATAGTATAAGTTCTCATAACCTCATAAACTTCGGCCGAAAATTTGACAACATAATGGATCGAGTCCATTTCCCTATGAATAGTGCCAAACTACTAGTAAAATCATTCAAACATGTAAATCAATATGGAACAGAAACTATATATTCACAATATCATTCATCAAATTCAATACAACATCACTAGAGTTTTCTACTTACTTTATCCCATTCTACCTGAATTTTGTATAATCCACCTTTAGCACAATTTAACTCATTTAAACCTAAGTTTTGGATAGATCATAGCCCTATGTGTCTAGTTTTCAACCATTTTAGTTCCATCTCATTTTGATCTATATAACTCAAGTTATTAGCATTTTACCTCAGACTGCCTTGTACTTAGCTAGAATACACTCTTATAAGTGAAAATTTCACTAAAAATAGAAATCTAGGTGAAATCATAGAATTTTATAACAATTCAAAGCTAATAGAACAAGATTTCAAGTGAAATAAGTTTCATATCATTTGCATGAGTATATTTTGAGATATAAGCCTCGTAACTTGACCCTACTAGACTACTCTGTTCTAGCCTGGTTTGAACTTAAGTCAACTTCATTGATGTGATGGGAACAAGTGGCAATGAATCTGACTGTAAAATTTTTATGAGATGTTTTCTTATATATTACCTTTCAAACAGCATTGGTTGCACTCAATTTAGAGTTGTGTAGGGTGAGTTACACCCTTCTTAACTCATACTACCTAGATGAGAATCCAGATTTCTGGGTCAAATTTCAAAAATTCATAACTAATCCTATACTAATCCAATGGACTTATATTTTATATGTATGGAAAGCCCTGAATGTCTAGTCACATATAAAAATGGACTTATCAAATTTAAATGGCTGTGGGCAGAGCCATACACTCCACCGTATGGACCGCCATAGGTTTTTCACCTAGACAGCATCCTAATTCTCCACTTCTTCTAGTTTTCTCCTCTTAACTTTAATTCCAACTCAAAATTTCATGTTAATCCAACCATAAACCATCAAATACATCCAATATATCATCAAATAAATGAAGCCAATTAGAATTCCAAATAGTCACTATCCATAGAAATCAAGAACAAAAGTTGAATCCTACCTCTAGATTGTTGTAGATGTTGGCTAGATGCAAGTTCTTGGTGTGGAAGAGGGATGGAGCTTGAAGGTAGAAGCAAGGTGAAGTGAGAGAGGAGTAGAATCAAGAAAGAATTGAGAAGAGGCAGTTGCTAATGGGGTCGAAAATATCAAGGAAAGAGATTAGAAGTTAGTTAAATTTTGTGGTGTTTGAGTCATGGTGTGGTTGGTGGCTTGGGTGGTAGAGACTTGGCCACTCCTCCCCTATCTAGTGGCTCAAAATGGCGCCATCCTAAGGGGGTAAAGTGGGTGAGTTCTCAGCCATTGGATCTAGGGTTTGGAGTATTGAATTTGGCTAGTTTAGTTCTGATAATTTGAAAAACCGAATCTTTACCGATTTCCTCCAAGCCGGCAAAACGTTACTTAATAGTTTTGTAAGATACCTACATGTTTATTTTAATTTTTCTTGAGCCTAATCTCTCTATCTAATATCTAATTAACTTATAATTATCCTTTAATTAATTTCTAATTAACCTTACCTAATCAATAAAATCGAATAAATCGATTAATAGTGTAGATTAAATGCTTCGCAATTTCAGAGCCTTTTTGTTTGCTATTTTCCATAACTAATGGCATATCCATAATTTTGAGCAAGTCCAGGGACACCCTACGTCATTTCATACCTTACTGCCTCCATGACCTTATCGGTAGAGATTTAAACTTTTACGGTTTCACCACATGATTTTGCTCTGTTTAAAATCCCATTCTGCTAATTCTACAGATATGGGGATATAAAGATTATTTCATGAAAAGTTCTAGAGTTATTATGGAAATAAGTCTTTGGGGTCAAAATATAATCTCTAAAAATTCTGGGTATCACTGCAATTAACAAAATTTTATAGGGGTACTTTTATCATTTCTTAATTTTTAACATATGGCAGTCCCATATTTTCAATGACAGTATTATAGTACCCTATAATTCTGAGTGTGAAGATCGTCATGGCATAGTGCTGCCTGAGAAATTCTCACACTGCCTGAGGGAAATAATTCAAAGTTTCCATTATGCTTTGCTTACGAAAGTGGGGATGTTACATACATCCTCTTATCAGAAAATGTGATGGAATCTTATCAGAAGTTGAATGAGATTCCAATTGTTAAGGAAATGGAGTTTACCGTTGATTTGATACTGGGAACAGGGCCAATATCTATAGCTTCTTATAGGATGTCGCCTTTGGAGTTAGCTGAACTCAAGAAGTAGATTGAAGAACTTTTGGAGAAATGGTTCACTAGACCTAGTGTGTTGCTATAGGGAGCTCCTGTGCTGCTAGTCAAGAAGAAAGACGAAGGCATGCGGTTGTGCATAGACTATCACCAGCTGGATAAGGTTATGATTAAGAACAAATATCCTCTACCAAGGATAGATGATCTCATGGATCAACTATAAGGAGCAAACTTTATTTTCTAAGATCAACTTGTGATCAGGATATCAATAGATTCGGGTATGGAATGAGGATATTCCTAAGATGGCTTTTCAAACTTAGTTTGGACACTACAAATATACCATCATGTTATTTAGATTGACAAATGCTCCAGCAGTATTTTATGGACTACATGAATAGGATTTTTCGACTGTATTTAGACAAGTTTGTGGTGGTCTTCATTGATGATATACTTGCCTATTCAAAGACCGAAAGAGAACATGCAGAATATTTGAGACTGGTACTACAGATTCTAAGGGAGCAAAAACTTTATGCCAAACTGTCTAAAGGTGAATTCTAGATGAAGGAAGTGAAATTTTTAGGGCACGTAGTATCTCAAGGAGGAATTTCCGTGGATCCTAGCAAAGTTTAGGCAATGATAGGCTAGGAACGGTTGACCACTATTACCAAAGTCAGAAGTTTTTCTAGGTTTGGCCAAATATTGTATATGGTTTATTAAAGGTTTCTCCTAAATAGCTTTAACCCTAACAAAGTTGACTAAGAAGAATGTCCCATTTGAGTGGATGTCAGACTGTGAGCGGAGCTTCTAGGAATTAAAAGAGAAGCTAACTACAAACCAGTGCTAACATTACTAGATCCCCATGAGCTATTTGAGGTTTACTACGATGCGTCCAAGAAAGGATTATGGTGCATGTTGATATAGAATAGAAATGCAGTGGCGTATGCCTCGAGATAATTAAAACCTCATGAGATGAATTATCCAAGTGATGACCTTGAGTTAGCAGCTATGGTATTTGCTCTAAAGATATGGAGACTTCACCTTTATGAGATTAAGTTTGAAGTATTTTTCGATCATAGGAGTTTGAAATATCTTTTTGATCAGAAAAAAGTGAATATGAGGCAGCAGAGATGGATGGAGTTCCTAAAAGACTATGAGCTCAAACTAAATTACCATCTGGTAAGGCAAAGTAGTAGCTGATGCCTTGAGTAGGAAATCTTTGAATATGTCTTGGATGATGATTAAAAGAACTTAGCTCATAGAAAGTTTCTGAGACCTCAAATTGGGAATCTCTATAACTCCTTGGAGCATTCGGTTGAGTCAGATCAAAGTAACTAGCAACTCCAAAGGGTAAATCAGACAAGCGCAGCAACAGGACTCAGAGTTTCAAGGAACCTTAGCCTTAGTACAATCAGGAAAGTTGGTAGGGTTTATTTAGGATAGAGAAGGGATATGGAGATACCAAAGAAGAATATATGTGCCTATTGGAGACAACCTCCGAAATAGAATTTTAGAGGAAGCTCATTAGAGCGAATTCAGTGCATCCCAGAAACAGTAAAATGTATCGAGACCTCAAGAAAATGTTATGGTGCCCAAGGATAAAGTCAGATATAGCAGACTTCATAAATAGATGCTTAGTTTGCTAGAAAATGAAGATAGAACATCAGAAGCCATCTAGAACATTGCAGCCTTTAGAGATCCCTAAATGGAAATGGAAAAGCATTTCAATGGATTTTGTGATGGGATTACTAAGAACATTAGCCAGTTATGATGCTATATGGGTTATAGCGGATAGATTGACTAAGTTTCCTCACTTCTTACCCATTCGAGCACACTATCCTCTAGAGAAGTTGGCCTAACTGTATATTCAAGAGATAGTAAGATTACATGGAACCCCTTCAACTATAATTTCAAATCGAGATTTGAGATTTACTTCACAGTTTGGGGAGTAATCTAGAAGGCATTTGGTACAAGACTTTGCTTAAATACCACATATCATCCCCAGATGGACGGGCAAACAAAAAGAACCATTTAGACCCTAAAGGATATGTTATGAGCGTGCATACTTGACCAACAAGGAAGCTGGGATAGATATTTGTTGTTGATCGAGTTGCTTACAACAATAGGTCATCATGCCAGCATCGGCATGGCTCCATACAAAGCCTTATATGGATGAAAATGCCAATCTCATCTATGTTAGTATGAACTAGGAGAAATTAGTATCTTGGGGCCGGATTTAGTCAAATAGACCGTCGAGCAAGTGAAGAAAATTCAGAAAAAGATCCTTATTGCCTAGAGTCTTCAGAAAAGTTATGCTGACATGGGGAGAAAATCATTGGAATTTCAAGAAGGAGACTAGAACATCCCCAATTTAGCTTAATCTAATTAGCTCAATATTATTGACTGATTAAAAAGGTTAGTGATTAGTCAATGATTAATTACCTAATCTTAAGAATAAGAGCTTGGTAATTAGAGAAAAGTCAACTAAAAGTCAATGATCGATAAGAAAAAGTCAACAATTGAACAATAACACATTAAATGTCTTAATTAAAGCCTAATCATCCAAATCTTGCTAATTCATAATTAAGAGTACAATTAAGGTAATATAGTCCTATAAATTAAGCATATGATGAATTTGCTACCTTAATCAAATGCGATAGATCAATTTTCACACCCCAAATATATAATGACTAAAAGTAATTCTTTCTAGAGAAAAATGGTCTTAATGGTGTAATTGATCAAAATTGTTTAAAGAGCAATTAAACTAATCTAATTAATTAATATTTAGATAATTCTAACAATAATGAAAATTCAAATTTTTTTCCCTTAATCATTCTTGTAAAATTTGGCCAAGGCAAGACTCAATGTTCACCATCCTTTTGCCTCCTAATCTTACACCATAAGATCAAAGCCTAATATTGTTAAATCACTTTCATGTAAGATTAACCAAAAGAATGCTACCCTCCACATGGATCACCCTTGATTTGGCATTGACTGTCAAAGTGGTTCATCCCACTAATAGGATGGAGTTAGCCATTAACCACTTGAGAAAAGACAAAAAAGTTTAAGTCATGCACTAAGACTCAAGGGTGAAACAACTATCCTTTCACCCTAAGGTCACTAGTCTCCTTCTAAATGAGAAGCAACAAACCAATCAGCCCAAGGGCCTTATTTTTGTACTAACTAGCCCTCTTCTTGCTCATTATTCAACTTCCATTCTCTCACTAAAACACCAAAAGCTCCAACCTCTCTCTAAACTCCAACTTTCTTCTCTTTATTCTTCCAATTCTTCTAGTTCTTCTTCTTACTTTCTTGTTCCAATCTGCCCTATTTTCCACTACTATCCTTACAAAATCTTCAAAGACCACCCTCTTTGGTCATTGAAGGACATACTTAGATGCACACATAGCCCCTTTTCTAAGCACCAAAGGAGAGAGATCATCTCCAACTTTCTAACTCTACAAGCCCTTCAAAGAGTTTCTTTTGATAGTGACTCTAACCTTTCTCCTATGTGTTTTCAAGCACTAGAACTCTAAGCTTTTGATAGCTAAATGGTTTTAGGACTTGCTCTTAGGTCATATGACCGCACTCTTTTTGTATGAAATCTTACCTTGTGTCAAAGTATTTTCTTAACATGTGATTATATTGTATGAACATTTTTATGGATCAAACTTTATTTAAATTTTATACACTATTTTATCACTGAAATCTCAAAATATAAAAGTAAAATGGAAGATAAAAATGGTCACTTGAATAGGAAACTTAATATTGTTACAAGCAAGCTAAGAAAATGAAAATTGGTGATGCTGAAATTCTAGCAGCCTATATGGCAAAGATAATAACTCATTTTATACAACTCAGAATGAAACTAGCCCAATTTTATTTGAAAATAGACTCAAAAATCTTTCCACACATATAAAATATTCGAGCATTGGACTTAAAATGGGCAAGATATGAATTTTGTGATTGGGTTATACCTAATGGTGTTTCTATCTAGACAGTCTGCACTAAAATCTTTATAACTCAAGTTATATAAAAATATTTTTAAATGTGACCGAATTTGTAAAAAAGTTAAGATATAATGAAATCACCCCATAAAATATCTTGGTAAGATTCCTTTTGTGGGACTCGCAATAGATTCGAAAATATATTGCCACTAGGTAAACCTAAAAACCAAATAGTAAAATTGTTTAGTGCGTAACTCAAGTTAAACTTGAAATTTTTTAGTGGGGTTTGTTTTGTTTAAAAGAGGACTTAGAGAAGTATAATCACAAAAAATCAAGTTAAAATAGTAAAAGATAAAATTATAGTGAATTTAATGAATTATTACCCCATAGTGAAAACATAAATTTGGTTAAGGCTAATCTTATGGGATAATGAAAAACAAACTTGAAGGCCTCAAAACCCTCAACTTAAAACATTGAAACTTCATATTTCAAATTAAAATATTTACAATGAATGATAGAAGAAACTTGCCCCTATGAATAATAAAAGAATTGAACAAAATGAAAATTCAACTCAAAACTTGCACCTAATTTACTAAGTTAAGCTCATAAAACTTTGCTTGTGATATACATCTCTATGTGTAAGTATGATGATGATGATGATGATGATGATGATTATGATGAATATGCTAACGATGATTATGATTAATATGATATTGTGATATGCTTAATGATGTATGATGATTAAGACTCTCTGTTTGGCAATTTTGGAGAAGCTTCGGTTCAGCCATTATACTGCCATATTTCCATAAAAAATCATGGACTTAGCATAATTTAGCTTCATATGCATTAAACGAGAAAAAATAGAACTAAGGGCGTGATCCTTCAAAAAGAATGGTGACCTTCAAAAACAAGATAAGAAGATGTGATCGTTCAAAAGGAAAGGTGACCCATACTAAATCCCCTCTTTGCCCAAGAGCTTACATGAGACATAGCAAAGGACCCAACTTATGTAAGTACCGGGAAATTATGGTGGCGACGGCCACGGTATGAGCTCATTACCACTACATGTCGAGGGTGGTAAGTATGTGAAAGCATGGTTGAAGTTCACCATGCCATAACATACACCTAAGTAAAAGATGAAAAGAGTGCAGATACATAACTGAAGTTCATCATTTTAAAGCATATAAGAGAATGCAAAGGATCAAGAAGAAACGAAAGAAAATTTTAAGATGTTTATGCATGATGTGCCCATTTATATTTTTGCTTTATGCCTATGATTAAGTTTGTGTCATGATAAGAATGCATGCTTAAAATGAATCCACTTTGGCTAGTTACGCTTTCGAAAATCTAATAATTGAACTATATGCATGCTCATGATTTTTCTTTTAGTGAAATCCGAAGTGGCTGGGATGATAACAATGACACTTATGTGTTGGGTTAGAATTCTATTAAGAAATTGTATTTCTCACGCCTATGTTCTGTATCGTCTTCAATGGAGAAGGGAGCTCCAGCACCCGGCGATGTTTCAGATAGGTGTTGAGGAAGAAGCCTTTAGGAGTCATTAGCTGTAACAACTATTGATCCTGAGGCCGTTATGTGGATAGATACTGCCAATGATATTCCTTGCTATAGCCCTATGTCCTTAATGTTGTATTTTGCCACCACCAGTTAAACAATAGTTCTATTTTTATGGCTTTGTATGATTTAGGCTATGGTAGAGCCATGAGCCTTTAGATCTAACTTATGGTATTATCTATTATGTCTTATGATGTGGATATTTTGATTCTGCCATTCATGAATATTTCCTTTTATTACTCTTATGTTTTATTTCCTTATGCTTGGCCTTTGGTTTGCAATGTTTAGCAACACTCCTTCATCTTAAGGCTCATGTTTTTAAAATGCTTCAAAGCAACGACACATTTCAAAAAATAAAAATTTACCCTATTTTTCACATAACTTAATTTAAAAAGTGAAGTTTAAGTTTTCAACGAGCATAAGTGACAACTAATAAAATGCTGTAATATGACTTAAGTGTAGTATGGTTTATTAGGGTGTTATAGAGACCATTTATTTCTGAATAACATGCCCATTACAAGTATCGATAGAGCCATTAAAGTCAAAAAGTTAAGCCCCAGACTAATAGGTCCCTTTCAAATTCTAAAACGAATCGAGCCAGTAGCATACCAAGTGGCTTTGCCCCTATATTTGTCTAATCTTCATGATGTCTTTCATGTGTCAGAACTTAGAAGGTATCATCCTGACCTTAGGCACATCCTAGAGCCTGAATCATTATAGTTAATGGACGATTTGACCTTCCATGTACCCCCATCTCACATAGTAGATAGAAGGGTCATGTAGCTTAGAAATAAGCTCATCCAATTGCTGAAAGTAACATTGGTGAGAAAAGGATTAGAAGACTACATGTGGGAACTCGAGTCAAACACGAGGAAGGATTATTCTAAATTATTCCTAAGTACTAAATTTTGAGGACAATTTTTTTTTAAGGAGGTTAGTAGTGTAATGTCCTGAAGCATGGAGCGTCTGATTCGCATCATTAACTAATTTGTTCCATTGCATTAGAGATATAAGAGTAAATAGGATTGAATTACAAAGGTTAGAGCTAAAAGAATTTGAAGTTGTTATGCAAAAAATTTAAAAGAACTATTAACAATTTTTTATTATGTTAAGGAGAATTGGTTCAATCCTTGTGTTGTCTAACACAAGAGCTAAGTCAGTAGTAATTTAGATTGTTAAAACCCTAAGTGGAGTGGCCAGAATTCAACCACATAACCCACTAAAGGTGGCACCCCAATAGCCACAAAATGGAGGAGTTCAATCAAAATTTACTCAACATTGACATCCACAAATAACATTGCTATGAGTCACCTTGCAATTATGACTCAAATCTACATAATTTCGATCTCATCCTTTATAATTTCGGCCCTTATAGGACTGACCTCCTCTCATTTTCTTCTCCATTTCATCTTGTTGGATGAAATTGTAATTGGCTAAATCTCTTAAAAAAACTTATCTGAAAAGCAAACTCCTATAGATTACCAAAGTTTAGATGACTAAGGCTAAGGAGGGTACTCTGCCCTTTAGCAAAATGGACTTCTTAAATGGCTCATAGGAGCAAACCTTTGAGCTGAATCGGTCAACAAAAAGTAGAATGGAAATTGCACTTATATTAATCAACCAATGAATTCATACAAAGCTTCGAAGATTAATAATGAAAATAAAGAAGTAACGTAAAACTAAAAGGAAATAATAGCAAAGAGAAATAAAACTGATAGTTAAAATGACATCATGTATTGATCTATTGATGTCTTTTCCATCCTTATACATGACCTTTTATAGGCTTCTTTACTACCTTATTTCATGCATGTAGTGGTTCTCGGCTTAACCTTCGTGCACTCACGTTCTTAATAGTGGTAACTGCTGCTCTATTGTGGCCCCAGTCTCCAACTACCATATTTTCTTCAATGCATGGGCTCAATTATTCTTCTTAGCCCAACATTCCATTTAGCTGATGTACCAATTTTAAGCTTACGATTATTTCTTAACTGATGAACATTTACCTTGGACCCAATTGCTTTCCTTGGCCCATCCTAACCTCCAACCAGGTCCAATATTAGGTTATTTATCATCCCATAACTATCCTAATTTGTGATACGAACATATGCCTCCCATACATTACCTAGCAAATAGATAGTTACTTAGCTAGGTCCCCTTCCAACTGATGAATCTCAGGTAGATGATAATCAGCTGATGCTTCAACTAAGGGAACTTGTAGCAAACGATGATGCCCAGCTAGGTCAAGTTTTGGAAGGAAACAAAGCTTCTTCTCCACGAAATTCTGTTATCCCTACTACTCCAATTTTGGTAGCTAATGAGGATTTGGATAGCAATTTTGATGCTCTTTTCACATAATCTCTAAGTGGTAGCTTTTCTCCTATATAGCAGCATTTCCAAAGCATTGAAGAAAAATTACAAACACCTATTCCAACAGACCTTGCTATTTCGGCTAGTCTAGGAAGATCCCTTTTAAGGGTATCCACGGTGACTGATGTTCCTACTACCCTTCGATAGGCTTGAGCCAACATTACACTTTCCTTCTTTGATTCTTTGCCAAATAATCAGATATACAAGGCCTGTTGAGACAGCAATCTCAATGCTTGAGAAGAGTTAGCTTTCTCAAAGCTCAGAAGAGCACTTACTTAACCTAGTACCAAGCAATGAAGTCAAGCTGATATTAACACCAGCATAGACAAATTCAATTGATTAGATCGGGTCAATCCATGAGGAGATTATAATATAGGTTGAGTTGGGAATGTTAGAACTAGAATTAGCCGTGGTCAATGCACAAATTAAGGCTGAAGATGCACAAAGACTTCAATTGTACATTGAGGCTAAGCCTTTGGATAGTAAAATTGTTTCACTTGCTGAGAAGCAAAAGCCTTTGGAGCATGCATTAGAGGGAAGCAATTAAGTTCTAGCCGATACTGAGGCTTCATGGACTTACATATCCCACAAATTCCAAGAGACTCGACTGCCACTTTCTTCAAGTAGCTACAATAATCAAGGTATGCCTTTTAGAGGATGGGGGTATATTTTGCCGATGAGGTCCATTGCCTAAGTCCTAAAATAGCCAATGCATATAACTCCTCAATTGGCATTCTTTGAATTGGTCCATGCAATCAATAGGCTTTACACTTTTTAGCATAAGCAAAGCAATCAGCTGTAATAGTTGGCCAACAGTATATGTATTGACAAATCAGCCATTTCATACTAGAGTCAGATTTATGAGCTCCACAGGCATGTTCATGGACCTCATCCTTCTCTAAGCATTTGAGCAATACCTCTTCCTAACTTCTTTTAAACAACTTACCATCAATCAATATATATATTGCTTTTCGTTTTAAGCTTGAAATCAACTTGAACTAACGGATTAGGCAGATATTGCATTAACTCTTGTCTCAGTTGGCAGACGCCCGCAGCTGATAGTTGATTATCATTTTCTATAGTATTGACATTACACATTATGAGTTTATATCCAGAAGCATGCTATGCTTTTTCTTGTGAAGTTGGTCATCTCCATATTTGTCTCTTTAAGATCCTTTTGAGTCTTGCCCAACTTCCTTAATATTGCCAATGGTATGACATTCATGATGGCGTCTCTATTTACCAACAGTCGGCCGATTAGCCTACCATCAATATAAGCCTTTATATAAAGTGGCTTTAAATGCCTTGCTAGTTGGGGCTTTTCAAAACTTAATGGCTTTTTTTGTGTCATCTTTTTCTTTTCTTCCTAGGTTTTCTTTTGCTTCATTTATCTCATCAGCTAAAGTGACCCATGCTGTTCCCCCTCTATTGTGAACTACTCGACTCGAGCTGCTTTCTAAGAGAGTTAGGTCAAGTCACAATATTCAGAGACAATCAGCTTTTCCCTTAGCTGAAGGTTTATATTATTCACAACAATAGAGGCACATTCAACCTCAAGCAATTACACTCTATATTTCCCTTTGACACTTCTTAATCTTTCCAAAAATTTTGTTATAGGCTCATTCAATTACTACTTAATACTCCACAAATCTAGTATAGAAGTCTCTGGTTGGGGCTTGTAGAATCTGTCATAAAATAATTGTTCCATATCGGCCTAACTTTATATAAAATTTGGGGTTAATGATGAGTACCAAGTGAATGCTGTCCTAGTTAAAGGCAAAGGGAAAAGTTGTAACTTTAAGAAATCATTCTAGCCAGCCTCAGCATATTGAGTTATGAAATGGCTTATGTGCTCCATTGTAGATTTGCCATTATCCCTAGAAAATGTAGTAAAATCTAGAGTTTTGAACCCCTAGGAAATTGGACCATATCTACCAATCTGGATATGGTTTCTTCTGTATTGGCCTTTCTAAGGGCCTCAATTGTACACCAAAATGCCCCCTTATGGCCTTGGCTATCATGTTTGGATCAATCGGCTAAGGCATAACTCCCCTTGGCTTAGCACATGGCTAAGGCTGAACGGGTGTTATCTACCAATTGACCCCTTGCTCGGTTTCTTGAGGCATCCCATGCAGGGGTTGCATATAAGGTCGAGGGTTCATCCATTGTTGGGATGGATTGATCGGGTGTGAAGCATACACTAGTGGTGGTGTATATTTAGGCTGAGATGATCCTATAGGTTGAGCCGAATTTCCCCTAATCGATTGAACATTGACTGCTAAGTTGCAGCTATTCCATTGCATATCTACCTGAGGCCAATTATTTTGAATTATTGGATCAATTGTTGGTGCAGGATTGGTATATACAAGCTATTTCCAATTATTATTAAAATTGTTCCAGGAGCCTATATTTTGATAAGGGAATCCTAAATTCCCTAGTACATTGGGGGGTCTTCTGATTAATTACACTTGGCCTAATTGAGGCCATGAATGCTCCCTAGTGTAGGCCACTATTTCACTAGCAGCTTCATGTCCTCCACTTTGCATGGCCTCAGCTAAATGGGTATGGACTTATGGTGTCTTCTTCTCCTGTTGCTGAACAAGTTGCATTTCATTTTGCACTATTAGCTTCACTATGTCAGCCAATTGTTTAGATACATCCTTCATCAGATCATTTACTCTTGTTTCAATTTATTGTTTGATGAAAGACACAGACATTACTATCAACTGCTTCTCCTCGTGTCCAGTCTGAGTTGAGTTAGCCACGTTAGGAGATGCTATCGGGGCCTTCAACAGTGAGGAGGTAGTAGCTGTGCTCAACTACTCTGAAGTCACCTTTGGGGTGTAGTCAAGGCAGTTGCATACATAGTTGATTGCCCCCCCAGCTTTTTGCCTTGAGGCCAGACTTGAATTTGTTAAACTCATGTTGATGACCTTCCGCTAACCTGATCCTAGATGTCCCATGAAGCATGCCAAATTTATGTTGGATGAAATTGTAATCGACTAAATTTCTTAAAGAAATTTATCCAAAAAGCAAACTCTCGAAGATTACTAAAGTTCAGACGATTAACGCTAAGAAGAATACTTTGCCCTTTAGCAAAATAGACTCCTCAAATAGCTTACGGGAGCAAGCCTTTGAGCCAAATCAGTCAACAAAAAGTAGAATGGAAATTGCAGTTATATAATCAACCAATGAGTTCATACAAAGCTTCAAAGATTAACAATAAAAATAAAGAAGTAACATAAAGTTAAAAGGAAAAAATAGCAAAGAAAAATAAAACTGATAGTTGAAATGACATCGTGTATTGATCTGTTGATGTCTTTTTCATTTGTATTCATGAGTTTTTATAGGCTTTCTTAATACTCGCCATTCTTTATTTCATGCATATAGTGGTCCGTAACTTAACCTTCATGCACCCATGCTCTTAGTAGTGGTAATTGCTACTTTATCATAGCCCTAATCTCCAACTACCATCTTTCCTTCAATATATGGGCTCAATCATTCTTCTTAACCAAATATTCCATTCAGCTGATGCAGCACTTTTAAGCTTATGATTACTTCTCAACTGATGGACATTTGCCTTAGTCCTAATTGGCCCATCCTAGCCTCCAACTAGGCCCAATATCAGGTCATTTATCATCCCACAACTATCCTAATTTACGGTGCAACATATCCTAACATCCTCTTTTCTCTTTTCACACAAATGTTCTTCACCCAAAGCGTGCACTTAACTAGCTCAAATTTCAATTTAAGGTAGGATTCTTAAGTCTTCTTAATATTCGAACCATGTGATTGATTAGGATTTGTGTGTTTCTCTCTAATATGATGATGTATATTCAATATATGGCTTGTTTCATTTGATTGAACATAGGGATTCTTGGTTTGGGGTGGGAAATTGATCAAATACTTTATAGGAAACTCAAATAGAATTGCTAAGATTTGAAACCTTAGGACCCATCCGTACAAATAATTGTACGGCGTCGTTTGTAGTGATCAAAATTTGAAGAAACTATTTTTAAATGAAACTAGACATCCAGAGCTTTCTGACCATGTAAATTATAGAGCATTGGATCTGAATTGAGAAAGTTATGAATTTTTGAAGTGAACCCTTGAATCTTGTCTGCTGTTCTGGCCAACATGGGTTTTGAAGGGCACAACTTGCCCTATATAATTTGAGTGCAAATAATTTTTTTTTTATGAAATTAACACATAGATGTTCATATCATAAAAATTTCAGATTCATACCCTAATTAGTTTGTTCCCAGAAATTCTTCAAAATTGCTCTGTTCTGTCTGGACTAAAATAGGGTAGACTCTTTTAGCCAAATTTTAGAGCTCAAAATTTGAGCTGTACTGACCTAGATGAAATGAAACTCGATGGAAATGAAAGATGATTCAATTAGCTTTAAATAGATATAAATTTAGGATGATAATGGGAATTTTATTCTTGGTGAATTTTTACATTTCAAGGCTCAATTCTGCCTAACAGTAGGGCAACCTTGAGTCAAATTTCAATAACTTAATACTCATCAAAACTTAGTGGGGCTAAAGAGAACTAAAAATAGAAAAACAATGTCACACTATATTCAAATTCTAGATCTAGACGAGTTAAGGTGGAATTATGGCATAATTTCTAAAATAGTGCTGAACTGGGAGATTTTGGTACAAGTTGCCAAGTTTTGTTAATTGGACACTCTTAGTCCATTAATAACCCTTGATTGAAATTTAGATAATACAATTCTCTAGTATGCTCACTGAGGAGTGCAATGCCATATTACAATATAAATTGCCTCCTAAATTAAAGGATCCAAAGAGTTTTATAGTTCTATGTATTATTGATAATATTTATTTTAATAAAGCTCTTTGTGCTCTTGGTGCCAACATTAATTTGATGCCTTAGTCTATTTTCAAGAAGTGTGGAGTTAGAGAGGTGAAGCCCACTATGGTGCCACTGTAGCTAGCAGATAGATCTATCAAGCATCTTAAAAACATCATTGAGGATGCTGATGAAAAGGGATAAGCTCATATTCCCAGTTGATTTTATTGTACTTAACTTGGAAGAGGATAGAGAGGTTTCCTTACTCTCAGTTAGAGCTTTAATATATGTCCAAAATGTAAAGCTAAAGTTGAAGGCATAGGATGAGAAGGTCACATTCAATGTGTTTGAAAGAAGCAAGCTTCCTTTAGAAGCTAACTCCTATCGTAGGGTTAATGTGATTGAAAAGGTGGTAGCCACTTCCTTTGGAGCCATTTCACTGCCATTCTCTTAGAGACATGCCTAATGAATTCCAAGATGGTGGAAGAGATCGGGGAAAGTAACCTAAAGTTATGTCATGAGTTTTTGGAAGCTTAGCCTATGATATCCAAATCTCACATTAACAGTATAAAACGCGATAGGGAGCCATAATTAATTGGTAAGGAGCCACCCAAACTAGAGCTCAAGCAATTACCTGGCCACTTGAGATATATATTCCTTAGTGAAAAGGGCACTTATTTAGTTATTATTAGTGCATCCCCAACTAATGTGGAAGAAGAGAAATTGCATGGAGTACTCAGAGACCATAAAAAGGCTATTGGAAGGCAAATTTAATATATGAGGGGCGTTAGCCTTACATTTTGCATCCACAAGATCTTAATGGTTGACTAAAATCAAATGTCGATAGAAGAAGTACAAGGCCGACATGGCATAGTAATCAACATCAAGACATTAAAAGCACATACTGCTATGAAATCATACTATGGGTAGGATCCTCTTCCTGTCTTGTTATCTCTTGAGTACTTACAAGTCCAATAGCGTGGCCCTTTGTATAAGGAGAAAGAAAACTAGTGGGTTCTCCCTTTGTAGTAGGATTCACATATGGTGTTTCCTAACAATATGAATCCAAGAGATATGAAAGTTTATTAATATATATTCTTATTTCATTGGTGTTCTAAATTCCTAATATAAATCTGATAAATTCTTACAATGATTGTTCTTGATAAAGGATTCTTGGGTCAGTTAGCATGACAACCAGCCTACTTTGCATGTATATTTTAAATACTTGATCTTTAAATAGAAATATTTGTATTTCAAAGAGCAATTATAAAACTCAAAACCAAAATGTTCTTCATGCATAGAAAAATGTGAGACAATTTCCTAAGTTCATAATATAATACAATATGTATTGCTACTTTTAGAAAAATTTGCACTTCATGTGAATTCCAACCAAATATGTAGTTGCTAAAAGAATGCCACTGTTAAAAGTTAATCAAGCTTAAGTGTCATATATTTTCTTAACTTTCAAGAGAGATCATATTGACCTCCCCTAAGGTCCATTGAAAATATTGTTACTCTTTCCTAGATTTTAAAGTTACACTTGCCTTCCTCAATTATTTATAAGTCATTACAATGGCATTCCTTATAAATTTAAAAATATTTAAAATAACTTTAATTCCTTTAATTATTTTCTCTATTGTTATTCCACTACTTTTCCCTAATTACCATAGCATGATCTTTATAAATGGGGTTTAGAGTTTTTCATGAACAAAGCAAAGAAAAGACACACTTATGTAAGGCAACAACAAAGCAAACGCTCTTGAAAGCACAAATAAATGAAATGCCACAACCTGCATTAAGGTGTAACATCCTTAACATTGTAAAATACTCACTTACTTATCATATTATTATCTTTTTCTATGAACCAAATGCAAATGGCAATAACAACATCAACAACGACTATTTTTCTTTGCTTCCTTTTGGTGGCAACAATGAGGAGTATGCCACTAAGGAGGGTGGAACAAGGAAGATGCACTAGTATAGTGATTGACAGTAAGAGGTGAATGGTTAAGAGTTGAATAGGATAGAAGATCACGATGATGGTGATGATAGGGCACAATTAAGGATGGAGAATGAGGCGATGGCAGTTGCCATGGAGGAAAGGGAAAGATAAGGTTTTAGGTTATTTTTCTTTTGTTTGTTATGAGGGGTAATTTGGTAATTTTAAAAAATTATTTGGAGATAAGAGAGGTAGGTGTAATTTTAAAATCTAGGAAGGTATAAATGTATTTTTAATATATCTCAAGGGAAATTAATATAATTTCTTCTAAGTTTTATGCAATGTACTGAGGTCAATTGGTTCTTAAATCAGAACTTAAGATCTATTATGATTTAGTTATATGCTATGAGTAAGATGAATTCCTTATTAGGCAAGAAAGACCATTTGGGTGCCGAGTTGCTAAGATGATATATTTTGATGTAAATAAGATTGATAAACATATGTTCTTTCAACATTTAACAAAAAATTTAGGATCTTTGTTGTTGATGACAACAATTTACATTTTAAATTGTCAATGCTTAACAAGTAGAAAATAAATAAAATAAATAGCAAATTTTCTTATAAATTAATATAATGGTGGATAATATTATTTATTTTATTTTATATAAAAAATATTATTTTATTATTGTTGCTCTTCATTTTTCTTAGTTAAATATCATTTTTCATTTCATCAAATTTACATAGCATATTGAGTGCATTTTACATTATGAAATTTAATATTTTTTTTATTTTTTTAACTATTGTGTACATATCAACTATATAAATAATTTTCATATTAAATTATATCACGACCAAGTTATAATCTTTCAGCAGCAAATAGTTAATAAATTTGATATAATAAGAATGTATTAATACATAGTGCAATCCACAAGTAAAAATATTAGGATTTAATTTTTATATATCATCAGTATAAAAGTTTTTTACACAATCATCCAATCACATATTGCCATATTAATAAAAGTATTTATCTTTTACAATAGTTACACCAAAATTCACATATATAATAAGATATGATTGGTTGATAGTCTGAAATATTTCATACTGATGATATATCAAATTACAATCAAAATAGGCTTAATTAATCTACAGGTTTCTATAGTTTTACTTAATTTTCAATTAGATCCTTATAATCTAAAAACTTCTAATTAAATCCCTACATTAAACAAAATTTGTAATTAAGTCCGAGAGGTAACACCTTTACAAAAAAAAATTATTGGCAATACTATAGTGCATTTAATGAAGTTAATTGCACTATACACTTTGTCTATTTAAACCATTCAATATATAGATAATGAAAATCTATAGCTAAAAAATTATAAAGTACAATACAACCCATTTAATGTGGCACTCTAAGCAACCACTATCACCTTCTTCATCTTTTCGATAACATCCTAATAAACACATATTATATTTAAGTCGTATTATGGTAATTCTTAGTTGTTACTTTTGCATTGTGAAAACATAACTCATTTATTGAAATACTTTACGATAAAAATAGGGGTGATTTTTTTAAAATCTATTATTGAAATTATCTTTTTGAAAACATGAGCCATAAGGTGTAATAATAGTTTTACAAGCAATGCATCTCATATGTGAATATTCGTGTCATGGTAAATAAATATATACAATCGCAACATCATCATCATTATATATATTATATGTACAAAATAAGCATGTAGAGATCACAACAACATCATCATCATATATATTATATGTATAAAATAAGCATGTAGAAATAAGACCAGTAATTGCCATTCAGCCATATAAGTATATCATAGTCACAAAAGTGGTTCAAGTGCCATGCATGGCTTCCATCCATCTCAAAAGAAAAGAAAATACAACTATCCGACCTCCAAAATCAATAGATAACCTACATGCCAAATATGTGCATCCTAAAAACTAGATAACCAAAGAAGGTCGCAACTAATAATTCAAAGCCTAGTATGTGCTACTCTGCACCCTCCTTATTAGCCTCTAGTAAAGGATGAAACCGTTCCCTACTCCACTAGAAGCATTACGACGTCTCGTTCTTTGGCACACGACCATGGGGTACCGGCCGAGTAAATATAAAGCCCCATCCACGCCTTAGATTAGACACCTAGCTCTTTGTAGAAGAAGATTGAAGTCAATTGGATCATAGATGGATAGAAAAGGCTACGTAGGATTAGACTCTATGGTGTATGATAGTGATAAACATGTGTCAGAATTCGTCTCCACATCCGTGAGTACGTACAGGGATGAAAAGGGGGTTGTACAGCAGACATGGCGACGTCATCAAAAAGATCATAGGGCTAAAAAAATGACTCATAACTGATGAACTAAACTGATGGTCATGGAAAATATAGACCATCATTTCAACTCATGTTGTCACCATGGTTGCGTTGAGCACCGGATTGAAATGCCGGTGCTTGGTAGGAAATTCAACATAGATGACCACACTCCCAATCAACATCCTTTGAAGATGACACCCAAGTCGTATGAGAAATAGAATTTCTCAATAGGACTCCAACTAGACAATTAAGTGTCATCATCGTTATCCTAGCCACTTCGGATTTTCTTATAAAAGGATGAGCATACATAAGTTTAATTTTAAATAAGCTTGAAATCATTCATGCTCGGAACTAATTGCTTTTGTTTACTCTTTTATAATCATACCAGAATAGACAATGGAATCATGAGGCAGACATAAGTATACATAATAATGGATATAGAAGAAACATAGATGCATGAACACTTATGCTATTCCACTGACTTTAACCTTTCTTTGACTTTGACTTTAACCTTAGTCTCTCTTTGACTTTACATTACTTTGATTAGTCATTAACATATGCTTTAACTTTCATTACTTTTAGTACGTGCCTTTAATCTTTATTGTTTTTAGATAGATTGTTTTAGGATATGAGTTCATACTCTGACCATCATTACATAGGACTAATCTTAAATTAGATTTAAGCCAACAAGGGGATTCATATGGCTCTAAATTGGAGAGATCTCATTTTGGCTAACTATCTCCAAAGTAGAGGAATCTCATAGTCATAATATAACTGTCTCCAACTAGAGAGATCTTTGTGGATCACCTTCCCTTATCAAAAAATCATACCCAAATGTCTTTCTCTGTTATGAAATTTAGTGTTAAATCTTATGTCATAAGTGCCTTCGATTAAAGGACATAAGTCTTTCTTATCTTAACACAATTTACCCTCATACATGTGACAAATATTTCTAAATCTAGAATTTTGGTGAAAATTCGGCAGCATAATAGCTAGACCGTGAGATACCCCAAAATTATAAACATGAGCATAACAATCGTACATAGCATTCATATCATAATTAAACATTCATGAATAATTTATCACATACATAGATCATGATTCTTGTAGATTTCTTATCAAAAATCCCAACACTCGATCCTGGTACAGATCAACATTTGCATCAATCATCTTAAAAGTGTTTCACATGCAACTTCTTGATTGTAGAGGATTACTCCTCAAAAATCCTAGCATACAACCAATATAGTTATGGTTAGGCATATTAAACAACTTCATCATTTCTCACATGATTAGGGATTAAGGCACACTAATGTATTCAAGAGTCTTATAACCATAGTTGGGTGATTAGGTACAATCTTTTAAATTATCAATTTGGCCTTTAAGTCTTGAATTAATCTTGAAAAGAGATTTTAACTTTTTTTTCCTTTGCTTATTAATATTTAAAGTTTGCATTTTCACATAGTACAGTCTTTTAACTCTTATGTTTACTCTTCAAGCTTAATTCCTTAAGAAAGTTATTAACTTATTTTAATAGATATTTTTGGGCTTAAAGGTCATATCTTCATTAATTAAACATTTTTGTATTCTTAATAGATATATGGGCTAAAACCCTTTTAGTTATGGCCTTAAGCTTCTTTTAGTTTTTATTCTTCTTAGAACATTAATTAATCACTTAGTTACATCAAGTTTTATTCTTTACTTAACTAAAAACATTTATTTTCTCTCTTTTCTACTCATGGCCGAACCTATCATCAAATATTCTCCAACGTTCTATTTTTATTTTCTTTACTACAAATTTTGCTTAAGTTTTATAGGGATTCAAGATCAATCATTAAAGTTTTCAACTCATTTTTCCCTCATATTTTCCTTCAAGTGGCCTAAGCCTTCACCATTGCCAAGTTCCCATTTTTATTTCATTTTATTTCTTGATTCCACTTATTTTAAACTTGTTAAAGCTTATGGAACATAGATCTAAGTTTAAAAGGTTTTGATCTTATGAGATACTTAATAAAGGTTGGATCTTTTCCATGTCTATATCTTAGAAATCACTTTCTCATGGTCATATTTTAATGACCATTCAAACAAGATAAAGAAACTAGCTTTCATATGGATTTGGTCTTAAAAATGACATATGAGCCAAATAATCAAACAAAACATTAAAAAATATGGATAACTTTAAACTTTTTCAAGAGGCAAAAACAAGGAATATGCCAAGAACACCAAAGTCATGGTTAGGGCTAAAGTGTTCTTGCATAAAAGTGAGTAAAATTTAAAACTTTACACGCTCTCTCAAAGGACGCACCAACTGGAAACTCATAAGAAGAAGTAGGAACATAAAAGGAAGCATTTTTATCAACTTTCAAGCAGCTAGAAACTTTTAGATATAGTTATAGTCAAGCTTGAGCATTCATGGCTTTTATCATAAGAAAAAGACTAGACAGAGATTCCTACCAAAGCAAAACATGTTGAAGCTTGAGATGAAAACCAACCTCCTAGCTCCAAGGAAGCTCACGGTTTTGATCAAGGAGGAAGGTGAGGCATTGTTGCTTTGATGCTTTGAATAGAGTGTGTATTTGTGTGTTTGTAAGAGCTAGAAAATATTGCCCTTACAAGGATACCGAGGGGTAGCAATGGAAGTCTCAAGAACTTGAGAGAAAAGGAAGAAAAAGATGAAGAAGTAGAGAGAGCGTTTTGTCTCTTAGAGATGAGAGAGTTGAGTGAAACTTGGAGAGAAACGAGTGTTGTTTCACAAAATGTGAATGAGTGAGAGTGAAAAGGTTGGGGCCATGGGTTTATGTGGGTGTTAGGGGGTGAGATATTTTCATTTTGTGTCTTAATTGAGGAGACAAAGTGTGTGTTAGTGTTAGGTAATTAGATGATTAGGTTGATTACTTTAGACAATACTTTGTACTTCTCTTATATAAAGTAATTTTGTCTTTTACTTTTTGCTTTTGATAATGTCCTGTGTACTTAGTTGTTTAGTTGACTCTTAATTTAAATTTGATAGTGAGATTAAGTATTCTTGCTACTTATGTTACTTAACTAATTAAAAATTAGTAATTAACCATTGTTTCCATAATTAGTGTAAGTAAAATCTTAATTATGCTTAATTAACTTTAATTAATCTTGATTAAGTTAGTTATTGATAATTAGTGCTTAATTAGTCCCTTTGAGATTTGATTTTCTTGATTAGCAAGTTTCTAATTTTAATTAAACATTATCTTAATTTTTCTTTTCCTTTTACCTTTCTTAACCCTTGATTAAGTTTTTATTTTTTAATTTTTAATTAAGTACCTAATTATTCATAATTACTAAGGTGATTAACATAGGAAAAATTGGGGATATTATGCTTCCTCTTTTACCTGCAAACTCAACCTCTCAAAACTATCACACACACCACCACTGTGAAACTTCCGAATTATCTCCCAGAAAATCTTGAACAAAAATTAGAATGTTCTAGAGGAAAAAGAATGGTAGAATAACCCACACACGTTACCCAAACAGGTTTTCCATGATTGCCCTGTTCGAGCCCTTCAAGCTCATGTATCTTAGCGCTTCTTTTCATGTGATTCAAGCTGCAGATCAAACCTTAGAACTTCAAACCACACCCACGGCTAAAATACAAGAATTCAAGTAACTTGGAGTTTGATTGGATAGTGGAAAACAACCACACGCTACCTCGCCCAAGGCTGCATTGTTTTTCAAGTTTCCGGCCAAGGCCACTTTGGCTTTGTCATCGCCAGGTAAGAGGTTTGGGCGGGAGATTGCTGGATTGGTGGTTTGGCTTTTTTTTTTTTTTTCCTCGACAAGTAGTGAGTTTTCATATTAAGCCATGATTAAATGGGAAGGGCCCGTCCAAACAAAAATGGCCCAAGCCCAACTATAATGGTCTCCATCATGTCCTTGCAGGCCTTAACTGCTTCGGCTTTGGAAACATACTCAGCTCCGTTCTCCCACGCCGGTCGTAGAGGCAGCGGTTTTCTTCGTCCACTATGGAAACACAGTATGCCGCAATTTTCAATCATTCAGTCGCATGCTCACATCCGTGAGTGGAACGGTTCTTTCACCTTAATTTTCAATCTTTATTGTTTTATTATCCACAGCTTTCTCTCAAAGTTTGTTGTGTGTGCTACTACGCGTTCATTCGAAGCAAGGTGGCTCCATTCTATTATGTTATTTGCAGCTTTGTTAGCCTCAGCAATATGATTCATAGACAGCTCCTGGAGTTACAAATTCGAATTCACTGTATTTCTTATTCTTTTCTTTGGACTCATTCTTATGTTGTTCTTACATATTCAAACTTCGTTAAAGGATGGGGCAATTATGCAGTACTGTGCTCGCTACGAAAATCCATTTGAAAAATAAAGGCAAAAATGAAAAAGAAAAAAGAAATGTCGATATTGGATTGGTTGTGCCCAAAACGATTGCTTGCTTGTTGCATATGTTCCCACTGAATATCCTTTGTCTGAAACACGCACTCTTCTGATTTTTGCACTCAATTTTTGAGCTTTCTGACAACAAATAATGGGTTTTTTTTTTTTTTTTTCCCTTGTTTGTTCTGCAGGAGCGAGAAGTGATCCTTTTTTCCTTTGTAGAACGTACTTTTATTCAATTAAGATTTTACCCATTATTGGTTTAGTTTTACTCAGAAATTAAAGGTTCCAAAGTCTTAGTAGAGAAAATTCAACAGATATGGATAATTCCCAAGATCAGCCACTCCCTCCAGGTGTTCATTCTTGGCCTAGCTATTCATCAAACTCAGCTCAAACACTTAGTTCACTCCCAGGCCAGGTACAGCCTGGTGAGACTGGACCTCCGTACCATTCAAGCTATTCTGTACCACAGTATCAGTTTCCTCCCAATCCTCCAATTTCGTCGGGTAATAATACCCCTTATAACTTTCAACAAGTATGTGGTCAAGCTGTAACCTCAGAAGCACCTCTCAACATAAATTCAACTCAGCAGCAGGAACAAAATAAGTTTTCAAACCCTGTTGATGGACGATATCAGAACGTTGAGAATGCTACCTCTGTAGGATCGCAAGAGTCTGGTATGAATTTCTTACAGAAAGTTGATAAAGCTGCAGTAAATGTCTCTAACGCGTCTACCAAATACTCCAATGTACAAATACAATTAAGCAGTGCTTGTGACATCGATGCTGCTGCTCAGGATGCTGTCTTACGCGAGCAAGTCTGTATCTCTTGTATTTGCAATTTTGGTTCTTTGTTTTATTTTATTTTTTTTAATTAATTATTCTGAGTATTTTGGATTTTTGTCTTTGCTGATAGGAAATTGCCACCCAAAATATCATAAGGAGCCAAAGGTATGAACTGATTTTTTCTTATGCAATGATACTTTGTTGATATCATACTTTCTTATGCAAAATGTCTTATGCAATGATTATTGTCCTGAAATTGCCACCCAAAATATCATACTTTGTTGATTCTGAAATAGTTGTTACTTGTCACACATTTGAGAAATTTAGAATTGCAATGATACATGTATGTGTTATGCCATTCTAGAGAGGTAAGGACTGTGGCTTCACCTGCCAAGGATAATTTGGACATATTCTCAGAACGTCGTGACCCCAATGCTTTGAAGGTGCGTGATAGACACATGATTGGAATTAGTGTTATTTCTATGAAGAATACAAGTGTTCGACATTGTGGAATCCACTTGCTATTGTTTAATTTTTACTTTCCTTTTTACAAAACAGGAACATTTGCTGAAGATGGCCACAGAACATAGGGCTGAAATGGCTGTTAAGCGTGGGAAAGCTTCACGTCCAGAAGAAGGTCTGTAGCTTAATTACTTTAACCAAATATTTTCTATTATTTAACATTTTTCCTTTTTACTCCTGCTCAATTATATATGTTGCTGCATTAATGGTTGACGTTATTTGTGGAGTGGTTATATTACTCTATTTTTAGCTTTTCTGTCCTTGATGACTTAATTTCTTTGTATGTTGCTCCCTCTTCTTTCCGCTTTTTGGACTTGATGATACTCAAGTTTTTAAGGATTTTATTTTCTCGTCATGAGTCATGAATGTGATGATCACTAGCCGTGAATGCCTTTTTTTTTTTTTTTTTTGGCATTTTATAGAATGCCTTATTTTTCCATTCTGTATAGCCATTTCATTTTAATGTACTTTTTTATCAAAATAAAGACAATTGTTAAGGCTTCCTTGATACCTACTTTAATGTTCACAACAGTTTCCAAGTAGAAGGCCATTTGAAGCTCTTTTTCTTGTATATTTGTCTAGTGTTGGTATAGTTTGGAGACAATTATTTTGTCTGGTGTTGTTTGTTGGCTTGGTCCTTGTGGTATTAGTTGTTTACTGTTTGTAGAGACGAGAGAGATTGTATTGGGGTTTCCATCCCATCTCAAGAATAGATGATCATTGTTGGAGTGTTGGGTTTTGGATATGAAAGAAGGAAAACAAAGAAATAGTGCTAATGTAATTGACAGAAATTATTTCTGATGAGAGATAAGAGAAAAAGAGAAGCCCAGGTGAAACAACTGTGTGGCAAAATTGCTTGGGCACTTGTATAGATACCTAGCAGCACTATATATAAACATTAGGGAATAAATACATGTCATGTTTTCAAGAAGAAGTAATTAGTGTCTAGCAATTTCCTAACGGTCTAATGTTCCCAATGCCACATATATTAATCATATGGCAGTTACACATTAGTCACATGCATCATTTCTAACACTTTCCCTCAAGTTAAAGCTTACTAAGCTTTAAGCTTGTTACAATTGGAAATTAAACAATAAGAAAAATATCAAAAGAACTCCCTAAAACACAGCTTGCAAGGAAATTCATGGATGTTGGAGATGTCGGACTGGAAAGATAATAGGATTGTAGCACTTGGGACTGCCAAATAACGGGCTAAAACTAGGGCTATTGGTAGTGGCCAGAACTGGGACTGTCAGATAACAGGTTATAACTAGGACCATCAATACGGGCCCCAACCATGACTGTCAGATATGGGCTAGAAGTGGGGCTTCCTGTTATGGCTAGAACTAAGACTGGTGGATATGGGCCAGAACTGGGGCTTCCAGATACAGTATGAAAGAGAAGAAACATCGCAAACATCTTCCAGCTTTCACGCATAATGCTGTGCTAGAATTGGAAAAAAGCCAAACAGTAGCCAAAATAATGACAAACCAGAAATAACCATGACATGGAAGAAAGAACTATAGTTAAAGAAATGCAGTCCAGAGAGTATGCTGTTCAGAAAACTTGCCAGCTTCAACCCAACTTAAATCTTGATTAGAAAATCAAAACTTGCATCACCATACTCATGAATCAGATCAGAAACGACCAAATCAGAAGTTCACAACAAAATCCAAGAAAGAAAAGGGGGGAAAAAAAGCAATAACATCCCCACGCTTAAAGCTGGTGTTCAGAATGTTAACGAGGGAGGGAAACAGATAGAATCACCCAAAAACAGACTTGAAACCCGGTGAGAAGAGCTTTCCTGGTCACTGACATCCTTTGCTGGCTGCTCCAGAGTTACCCATGCCGAAAATCAAAGACCCAAGCCATTGAGGTTGTACACAGCTTCAGAATACATGTATAGTGAGAAAATCGCATAAACATTGATCGCCACTTCAGCCCAGACAATGCCACTGCTCTGTTGCTGGACCACCTCATGGTGCTGGCAAATCATGACTGGCCAGTTGCCACTAGCAACCACCCACGGTTTCCCAGGAAACCCAAACAATTATCATCTCTTGGCTGCTCAATATTTTTTTTTTCAAATTTTTTTAATTTTAAAATAAGAAGGAAATGGAAGCATGGACACACCAAATTCTGAAATCTGAATTTAGTAGAAGGATGGACAGTGGAAAGGCCAAAGAAAATTATAGGTGACATAAAGTATAAAGAAAGAGCTTCAAATTATAGGAAATTATGCAGCAAAATAATGGGCACATAGGTCACGGAGGATGGTGCCACTTTGATACCATGTTTTGAAGTTATGTGGCAGTGCAGAATTGCTTGTGTACTTGTATAGACACCGATATATGACATATTTTCAGGAACAAGTGGCTAATGACTAGCTGTTTTCAAGAGTCTAATGTTCACAATTCCACATGAATTAGTCACATGGTAGTTATACAATAGTCACATGCATCATTTCCAACATGTTCCACAATAACCTAACCTAAAACTCAATTATTTATACGTTGGTCAAGTATGCCAATGGGTTTGGCTAATCTATTTGTCCATTTGTCCTTGCTTTGTCCTGGGGCTTGCCCTGATCCTGGATTGGAGTGGCTCATTTCCTCAACCTAAATTTCTCATCTAACCAAAAAAAAAAAAAAAAAATGTTGTGCAGGTACTAGTACTACATGTATAACTCCAAGCTTATTAACAGCATTACTAATAACCCAAATATTCTAAAACACTTACCCACAAATGTTCTAAAATTGTATTATATCTATGATGAATCCATATGCTTTTTTGCAATCAATTTGGCTTTACTTTTATATCAGGTAACTCAGAAATAGGTAATGGATATGGTGTACCTGGTGGAGGGGCCTATTACGATGCTCCAAAGCTTAACTCTACTGCAGGTATCGTACCTTTAATTCCAAAATTATTTGAGTCATGCTGCATCACCCTTCTAACATTGCAATAAGTAAGCCAGTGAGTATACCTTATCTTAGTTGCTTCTTGAATTGTGAGCAGGTTATTCTGAATTGACACTTGATAGAGGTTCAGAGCAGAAACCTGCAGCTAAAGAATTGCCTGAGTACCTCAAGCAGAAGTTGAGAGCTAGGGGTATTCTTAAAGATGATACACATACTGAAGATCTTGTAAGAGTATTGATTCTAGTTTTACCCCCGCTCTTCTTCTCCTCCTGTCCACTGTTTTTTTTCTCTTATTTTTTTCTTTGGAGGTGGAGATGGTAATCTTTATTGTTGTGCACTTTTTTAGAATTCTATATTTACTAATGATGTTCTTAGATATTTCACAGTACATTATTTTCTGTCTGTTCTCTTCAATTACCTGACAGACTGCCTGTTTTCGAATTTCAGAAAGTTACTTCAGCTGAACCTATGGGGAATGAAAAGTTGCCTCCAGGATGGGTGTGTATCACTTATTTTAAATGTTTACCTTTCATATAAAACACTGCATAGGCTTTATAAATTGGTATTCTAAACATCCTTATTCGTCTGGGGCTTTCATGAATGAGATCCTGGATTTGAAAACAAAAAATTGGAATTAAGCTTTCAAAGCTGCTGCTCCATTATAGTAATCACTGCAATTTATATGTTTTGGAAAAATAAGAAAAGGTAGTAATTCATATTGACTACAAAAATCCTGGTACTTAGTATATGGATTACAAAAGAATATTACGCATCTTCGATTTGAAAGATGACAAGTGAGGTGTTGGTTTTCACTCTGATAATGATATAACCTTTGTTTAAAGAGAGAAGTTCATGACTAGGTTTAAAGGTATATAATTACTGTTAATTTCCATTCTAAGCTCAAATGATCCATCACTTCCTTTTCCTTTAGGATTTTTATTTTTTGTTGTAGTTCTCTCACTTATATTAATTACTGATTTTCCTTGTAGGTGGTGGCAAAAGATCCAGGAAGTGGTGCATGTTATTATTATAATGAAAGTACTGGGAAGAGTCAATGGGAGAAACCTCATGAAGCATCCTTAACTGCACAATCATTATCATCTTTACATCTTCCAGAAAATTGGGTGGAGGCATTGGATGAAACAACAGGTTCGGCACAAATAAATATCATGTGTTTGCATTTGGTCTTTCTACAATTTTCACTGTTATATATTTCTAACATCAAAAGGAGTCTGTAATGAGTGGAGTTGTTGGCTAGGAACTGGAGTCTGACAAATGTTCTATTAAGAGTAGTATTTAAATATTTTCTCTAGTAGTTTTGTTGGAGTTCCTACCTCCAAGAGTTGTCAAAGCTATCAGTCATTTTTTTAACAAGTATAGTAACTTTTACATCCATAGTTATTGTTTTAAATTCTGGTCCCCAAGTGTGATTGCCAATGCATGGTTGTTGCGGTTGCCTATGCCGCTGTTTGGTGAAGGATGCCATATGGCTGCAAATAAACACCATACTTTAACATCCTTTACTCCTTACGAAGACATCAACAGTTAATCAGTAAAAGATGCTCCAGATAGAATTAACATCCGTTCAATTCCTAACTCATTCCTTGAATAGAATCTCCTTCCTCCTTGATAAACCTTTTGGAAGTCCAAAGCTTCAAGGTTAAATCCTTCATTTGAACAATAGTACTTAATAGAATTAGCACCAATGGTATGTTGCAAGTTCAAAGGCCACATAGGGCTATCTCCCTTGATGTGTGTGTTATGTTTGATGTGAGATCTGAATCTATTTTCACATTTGTTTTTGCGCTGTTTTGCGGCTGAATCTTTATGGAGAACTTTGTTTGGTATCTTTGGCAAGTGTTGTGTATGCTCTAGAACTTTGGACTAATTCCTGTTGACTAGTTTTGCTGGCTTTGGGAAAAGGAAGGAAGCCAAATCCTTGTGAAAATGTGGAGTTTATGCCACAATTTGGTGTATTTGGTTGGAGGGAAATTCCCGTATTTTTAATGACAGAATTTCAGACAATCAAATCTTGTTGGATATGATTAGGCGTTGGCCTCTATTTAGTATAAAGCTCATGATCTCTTTAGATGGATTTTTGACTCAAATATGTTGAGAAATTGGAGAGCTTTGCTCTTTTGATGTTTTTCTTTTCTTTTTTTTTTTTTTTTGTCAGTTTTTGTCTCAGTAAAGAGGATCTCTTGTCTTCCTAATCTTTGCACTATTTCTTTCTTCTTCTTAATAGAATACTTTTTTTATCAAAACAATAAATAAATATAAATAAATAAAGATGGTCCAAATAGGCAGGATAAAACCAAGATCACTGAAAATTCTGAAACATTTTCTTCTAGTGCGCCATGCAGTTGGGCAGTGTAATAGTAGTACAATTATTCTTATAGCTACTAAAAGTCATGATTTCTATTAATGAGTATATATAGAAAATAGAATAATAACAATATCAAGGACTGACCTTGTTGTGTAGGGATGGTTTTGGAAATAAAGTTTGGGTGAAAAGTTCCATTGGACAGGTTTAAAGGATGGTCAAGGAGCAACAGTGAAATATTAAAATAAATGTACATTGGATATCAGTGTCTCATAGGTTATAAGTTAACTCATCCTCGCTGGGATCAGCATTGGTACATACTGTTCGTAGCCAGCAAATTATACATGAATACATGATTGACATGGATGCAGTTTTTGCTTGAATAAAGAAAAAGAAGCTACATTCTTTATACTTTAAAGCATAGAAGGCCCAGAGGAAAGGAGGCATAGTCCTGCTGGAAAAAATCCATTATGCTAGACAACAGAGAACAAATTCATTAAATATTTTAGTGCCAAAATTACACGATCAAGCAAAAGAGTCTTTAAAATATGACAAAATGTATATCTCAACTATACTTCAATTTATGGATAAAACCGAACCAATCTTAAATGTTTTCACATGTTTGACTTATTCATATGGCCCTTTGCATTGTTTTTATGACATTGCAAAAGCATTGCAATTTTTCTTGGAGACAATATATTATTTGCCATCAGGATCAATGTATTACTTTTTGCCCTCGGATTGTTTGTAGGGTCAGTTCACCCAAGAGGCCATGACTTGATTTAGTTGTCTCATTAACCATTCATGGATATTAGAAGCCTAATACAAAGTCAAATTATCTTCTCTTTGTTCAGCCCTATTGTTATGTATTTTATTTATAAGGCATCTCTTTTAACTCCTTTATGTTGAAGGCCATAGGTATTACTACAATACAAAAACTCATGTATCGCGATGGGAGCGTCCTAATTCAAATCCGGAAGCTGCTTCGGATCACTCAGACTTGTCTTTTGGTGGTGGGGATAGCCAATCACTTAATTTACCAAGATGCATGGGCTGCGGTGGTTGGGGGGTAGGCCTTGTGCAGGCATGGGGTTACTGCAATCACTGTACTAGGTATAGTGGTGACTCTTGCTTATTTAGGACTTTATTTTGGAGATTTCTTCTTCTTACGCTGCACCTGCCTTTGAAATGTATGCATTGTTATGGCTGCATGAACTGGTTTGTTTATTCTGAAGATACCTAAATATACATTAGCTGTTGTATCTTAAACGAGAATGAAAACATGATATCACACATACATAGCAATAGTTGTGACCCAGTTTTGTACAGAGTAGAAACTTCTTATCTTGCAAGGGGTTTGTTCAGTGATATCAATAGGTATGTATAGAATAGAACATTGTATCATACAAAGATAGCAATAGGTATATTGATGTAACCTAGAGCCCTGATCGGTTGATTTGTGACTATATTTCTGTGTTAGCTGTTAGCCTATGTTGCATTCCAGTTCTGTACAGCATAGAAACTTTTATCATCTTTCCCTCCATCAAAGGACTTACAACAACAATAGGTCTTTTCTCATTAGGTGGGGTCTGCTATATAGATCAAAACATCTTTGCGTCCTATTGTAAACCTTATCTCTGGACAATCCATTGTTACAGTCTAACTTGATACACATACATATATATTATTGAATTTATCTGTAAATGTTTTTCTCTAATATCTTTTTGTTTTTGTTTTTTTCCTAAAATGAGTGAATGCAGAGTTCTGAATCTTCCACAATGTCAGTATTTGTCCTCAAGCTTGAATAATCAGCAAAGCAGTGCAGCACATCCCAGTGAAAGTTCTGATAAAAAGGCTAGCAAACAGAGGTATAATTTTGTACAAACGACAAAGATCTGCAGTGCTGCCTTTTGTAACTGATTTTGTTGTTGCTATACTTGTTGCATGATCTGTAGAGCATAGTTAAATTTCAGCTGTAACTGTCCATTATTAAGAACATCTCTTTTTCTACGTTGTACTATACTGGAAATTTTATTATATGCTTGTGATTAAAAATCTAGTGCTGCAAGTATACTTTTCTTTCTAGTTCTCTTCCACGCTAACAAAATACTGTGTAGAATTACAATTGTGGAATGTCCGTTCCTGTGGAAAAGAGTTGATGAAAATTAAAGAGGAGAAGTTATCTTTTGAAGAGAAGTACGTGGTATACAGTAAGTTTGTCAATGAAAGAGGATAATGCAGATAAACAACTGCAATCTGTACAATAAAAATTCGACCGCAATTACATTGCATCTCTGCGAATTTGAACTATTGGTTGAATTGGTATGCCAGAAATGATGAAACATTAATGATTTTTTTTTCGCTTAAGCAATTTGGCTTTGGGTTTTATGGTGACAGTTTATTGGGAAGAGATCTTATCTTGAGTTATCAATCAGATTTATTCCAAGAAATCTATGGATTAGTCTTTGATAGAGACCTCAACCCCAAGAGCAGGCCCAGTAAGCCAAAATACAGTGTATGCAAGGAAGAAGGGAATTGGACTTAAGATAGCTACAGTAGAGAGGGGAATGTGACAAAAGTGTGGTTTCGTAGTAGTGGAGTTTTGTTATTTGCTAACTAGGAGAGAGAAAGAGTGAAAGAGTGAAAGAGTGAACGAGTTGATTCTCATGTTTACGGGGTATATCCATGTGAGGGAGGAAAAGGATCATTTTAGGCAAATTCAGAGTGATTAGGAGGGTGAAGGGTCCCTATATACCCAGGATTGTTCTTGCTATTTTCCTTTATTTTCTTGCATTTCCATACTTGTTATCCATATTTTCACACTGTTTGGAGGCTGGATTCTACACTGGAGTCACAGTCTCTGTGATAATATATGTACAGTCCTTTATCTTTGTGTACTGGTACCAGTTCTAACAGTCTTTAACAAAGCCATAATGGACGTATTGCTCCCAATTTTGTCTCTCCAGGTCCAGTTGGAAACCTCCTTTTGATAAGGGAAGTAGAAAAGCGGGCAAGAAGCGCAATTATGCAGAGGATGATGAGTTGGATCCCATGGACCCCAGCTCCTACTCAGATGCTCCTCGTGGTGGCTGGTATGCTTTCCAGTATCTATTTTCATTTTTCAAAAACAATCAATATAAAATTGAACCCTTTCAAAATTCTATTGGAATTTGTAATTTATAAACTTGGTTTTTTTGATAGAAAAACATGATTCGTAAATATGAATTTAATTTGTGATTAATTTCAGGGTTGTCGGTTTGAAAGGAGTGCAGCCACGAGCAGCTGACACAACAGCAACAGTATATACATTCTTGTTTTCTTCCTTTTCCTTCACAAGTTCTTTTGCTCCTATATGTTCTTTAGTTGCTTTTCTTGTTAGTACATTTGATATCTATTTAATTTTATGCATTTTCAACAAAAAGATTTTCTTCAACCTGGTATCCATGGATGCCTTAATACTCTGAAAAGAATTTTGCAATTAGGTAAGTTATCGGTGTTTAAGTTATTTGAAAGCTGGCCAAACTATGGCTAGAATTGGTGGACATGGAGCTTGCATTTGATAAAAAGTTACCCTCAAGTATTGGTATCAAGTGTCACTGTCTATCGCAGAGGAAATGCATAGTGAAATATGGCTGTCATATTTGTGCTCATAGTTATGGTTTTAGTTTCTGACCTTGGTCAAGGCACAACATCAATTAAAAATATCTCTTTGCTGGTTAATTTCAGGGACCCCTCTTTCAACAACGACCATATCCATCACCTGGAGCCGTTTTACGGAAGAATGCTGAAATTGCTTCTCAGAAAAAGAAATCAAATTCACATTTTACTCCCATATCCAAGAGGGGTGATGGGAGTGATGGGCTTGGTGATGCAGACTAAGACCATCTTATCAACATTAGTGCGTTCATCTTTGTCATGCTATGTGCCAAGTGTATGAAATGTATCAGATGTATCAGTTAGCTAAAGGTGCATTTCGTTGGCAAAACCAGCTGTGCTGTTGTGCAATAATAGTGTGGCTTTTGCCGCATATACTGAGGAAATTGACATCAATACCATAAGCAAACGACTGTGCAGAAGCTTTCGTTATACTGTGTACTTGGAATTGATATATTTGGAGCATTCTGACTGGCAAAGGTAAAACTTACACCAAGCTCAACAGCATTCATGAGCAGAAACTGCAGAACCATATGATCTGGCATGAACTAATATTTGTACAGAACCGGAGGATTGGGAAAGAATGGAAATTTTGCCCCTTCCAGCATTTTCTACGCATTTTGTCGGTCGCATAGAGTGTTACAGTTAGGCATATTATGCAACATCTATAATGGAAGATGAGTGCTGTTCTTTTTGGCATTCTTGAAACACATGTATACCTGTTATACCTGGAGGGTTTTTAATTATTTGGTGCAGTCGTTCAGGTTCTCAGGGACTTCATGTTTTGTTTTATTTAAAATATTTCCTTCTGAGTTTCATTTGATAATTTTTTATTTTTTGTGATACAAAGGGCCAAAGGCGGAAAGTGAAAAAAAAAAGGGGTTTACAATTTTGCTAATCTAGGAGTTAAAACTCTTATAGCATGACATGAAAGCAGGTTATAAACTCGCCCTGGTGGCGTGCCCCATATTATCATTTCTCTTCCATATTGCATTCGTGGATTAGCCATAAACTCTACAAAAAAAAAAAGGGTTCCCCAAAGTGATTACCTTTTTCTGGTCATGGTAAAGTGATTAATCTGGACCCCCTATTCTTCCATGAGCAACCATCTGATATTCTGAAGAAGTTGCCCGTGATTATGAATCTGGTTATCCTTAATTGTCCAAAATTGTATTACCACAGCTGAATCTGTCTCAAGGATAATCTTCCTAAACACTTTCTGCCGCGACAGTTGTAGCCTCGATAAAGCTCCCCACAAATCTGCTGTAAACAATGAATTATCTCCAAGAAAACTGTAGAACCCAGCTATCTACATGATCCCCTTTTAACATCGCCACATGCAGCAATTTTGTGCTGCTGGTTGGTTACTGGCTGCATCGTTATTGATCTTTACCTAATTGACTTCCGAGGATTGCCATGCAATTTGCACCATCAAAGCTCGTCTGCTCTTATCTAGTTATTCCCCTTCATTTGGTTGGGTCTGGTTTGATCCGATTTTAAGGGAAAACTTTAACTAAACCGAGCCAATTGTTTCCTGCACCTCACCATCCATTTGGTCTTTTCAAGTTGACCAACCAAACCAAAATTTATTAGTTTAGTTTGGTTCGATTTTCGATTTGTATAGTGCTAGAATGAAACATATATACTACAAGAGGTTCAAAATTAATTTTTCTGATATATAACCCATAGTATAGCAAATAATGTAGACAAATTCACTGAAAAACTAAGTAACGATCCATCTGGAAAAATAATAATAATAATAAAGCTTCAACCATCACAAAATCAAGAACAAACAAATTATTGAAAATGACAAGACATTCACTAAAATAGAAACTTAAACCATAAGAAAATCAACTCATATCGCGGTTATTAAAAGTAAGCAGAGCCATTAACAGAAATATAAGCAAATCAAAGCATTAGAGAGAAAAAAAAAAAGGACACAAAGGCATTTGTTGAAAATTAAGAGCAGAAAATCCAGAGAGTAAAGAAGCTACATTCTCGACAGGAGTTGTGGATGTTGCCAAGAGGTCTTTGTGCCGCGAGGAAGTTGCTACACAATTGCGAGGTCGTTGGGCTGCAACAAAAAAAAAAAGCATGCAACATCATGCTGCCGGAGAGAAGCTTGTAGTGTTGCAATAAGGAAAAAGGGTGGATTGGTGGAGGGCTGGTGGATTGCGTTGCAATGGAGAATAGATATCCAAAGAAAAATGATGGAAGGCCTAGAAGTGTCAATTGGATGGGGGACAGGTAGGTATCCGCCTCATATTTGCATAAGTATATGTGTTTAGAAACGCCCGTGGATAAATAGGTACCTATGGATATCTATAGATATCCATTTATTATTAAAAATTTTAAAACTCAGAAAAATAAAATAAATAAAAATAATTCTAATACCATAATTTATCACCTAAAATACTCAAAATAAAAATAAACACTTAAAAACTCTGATTAATCCAGAGCTCTTGTAATATATCGCTGCACTCAACTCTTAAGGAGTTCATATTGTAAAGGACCCTTTTCAACACGTAAAACAAGGGATAGCTCCATTGCTACACATATCCAAAACATAGGCAATAAGTTGAGTAATATTATCATCATCCTAATGGGTATTTGAATTTCCCATCCTCATTATCCATGGGAAAATTCCTCCTTTATACCGGAACGGATAAAATTGACATCCCTAATTGGAAGGCTGGAGTGTTAAAAAATGCGCCATGAGAGTAAATTTAGGGTTGGTGTGTAAAGAATAAGTGACCAAATTTTGGTTTACAGGTGGCTATGGGGTATTTTGCGTCCGGGGGGGGGGGGGAAGGTAATTGTAAGGGTATCTAAGAGTATTATATAATATAAGTTTTGATTTTGAAGTTTAGAACTGAAAACCAAACCGATCTAATCATTTTTTTCCAATTTTTTCAAATCTTTACTCAACTTTTTTTTTTTTTTGTTATTTGGGTTAGTTCGGTTTTGAAGCAAAGTCGCCACCAAATAATAGCAATTTCCATTGGTCATATAGCATTATATACCTAGGGCCAAAAGTACCATTGTTTGTCCACTCCATAACAACTAGCATTTGATGGCCCATAAGCACTTTTCCATTGGAAAGGAACAATTGTCATCATTATTATTATTATTATTATAAGTCAAAGAGCAAAATATTTAAATGAAATAATGAAAAATGGGGGTGAGAGAAGAGGGAGAGGGTAAGGTAGGCAGGGAGGAGGGAAATCATGGGTGCAAGAGGACATGGGAGTGATAAAGTTTGAAGTTTACGAGGTCTTTTGGAGAAAAGGCAGTGGGAGAAGGTCCAGGCGTAGCGGTGCAAGTAGAGAAGGATCTGATTAAAAAGAAACTGGTGAGGCTGGAGCATTATGAGGGAGATAGTAGGCCTCGAGTTTGTTTTGATCAAAGTGTCATTGATGTGCTATCTCAACCATGGAAGGATGCTTTAGCTGTTAAACTCCTTGGCAAGCATCTAAGCTATACAGAGATGGGAGAAAAGCTGAGGTTAATTTGGAGGCTGCAAGCAGGGTTTGATATCATGAATGTCGATAATGGATATTTCATGGTAAAGTTCGACAAACTTGAGGATCGACAAACTTGAGGATTTGGAAAAGGTGATCAATGGTGGACCATGGATAATACATGATTATTATCTGACTGTGAAGAGGTGGATGCCATCCTTTAACCCAAGTGAGATTTGCTTTGGCCACACACAAGTGTGGATAAAGTTCTTGGGACTAAACCTCATGTATTATGAAGAGAATTCCATGATTGCAATTGCTGAAGCAGTGGGTAAGCCAATAAAAGTCGATCTCACGACGAAGACTGTAGAGAGGGGGCGTTTTGCACATGTATGCGTTGAGATCGACTTAGGCAAGCCAATGTAGGATGTGATATGGATCAACGACCATTGGCATAAGGTGGAGTTTGAGAGCCTTTACCTTATTTTTGCTAACTGTAAGCATTATGGGCATATGTCTCGTCAATGTTCAACAGTCACGAAGATGCAAGAGCAACAATCACTGTCTCCACCACTGGAATCGGTGGTGAGATCTTTAGAGAGGAAGGCACCGGGAGGAGATGATTCTGTTAGCAAAAATCCTGGGGCAGCAAGCGAGATACAAGGCGATCCCGTGATCTCCGCAATAGGAATAACATTGGGAAAATAAACCAATGAGGGATGGACGATGGTTTCAAATAGAAAAAAGAATCGTGATAATAAAGGAAAGAAGTAGGTCGTTGATTTGAAAATAAAAACGCATGTAGGGAAGGTCAACACGTTGCTGCATGTAGGAAAAACAACATCACGTGCCAATTATAGACCAATTACGGGATCGAAGATTGGGTTGGGCAAGCATGGTTATGGAGTGTCATGTTTTGGGCTAGCAAATCAAATTAAAGAGAAGGATACCCACTTTACTTTAGTGCTGTTAAGCCTGATAAAGTGGTCATTGGAGAGCATATCATGAATTTGGGCTTGCTTGATAAGGAAAAGAAGAAAACTAGCACAAACAAGGGCAAGAAGAAGAGATCAAGGATTGAGGAATCCTCACCATTGCCTATTGCTACGACAGCCATAGAGGGTGTGCAGAAGGTTCCTACAACTTCATGCAAGATGTTACATGATGAGGAAAATACAAATAGGGAGGAAAGAGTGGAGTGTTGCATCCTGGAGGTCAATAGGCATTAGTGTGAACCTAAGGTGATGGTAGGTCCCTTTCTTTTCACTTGTTTCTCATGGAGTTTAGAGATTGTATTGTGCTTTCTTGGAATGTCCATGGAGCTCTGAGTAAGAGAGGCCAGCGTTACACTAAAGAGATGGTTCGTAAATATAAGCGTACTATTGTGTGCTTTATGGAGACTCATTGTCCTTTCTCTAGAGCTCGTAAATTATGGGAAGACATGGGTTACCATGATGTAGTAGTGGTTGAAGGACAGGGGCATAGTGGAGGTTTATGGGTGCTTGTCCAGCATAATAGTTATACTTTTTCTATCTTTGATGTTTATTCTCAAATGATCACATTTAAGGTTGCCTACGGGAGAATGGAGTGGATGTGTAGTTTTGTTTATGCTTCTCCAATCCCTTCAGTCTGAAATCATCTTTGGGATTACGTCTTGGAGATAAGAGATTGTGTCAATATTCCTTGGCTTTTGATAGGTGATTTTAATGAAGCCCTTTTACCTTTTGAGGTTCGTGAAGGAAATTTTTCTTTTCATCGTGCTGGAGAGTTTGGAACGGTGTTCGAGGAGGGTGGTCTAATGGATATGGGAGCTGTTGGTAATAAGTTTACTTGGGTGTAGAGGGTTAGAGGTGGTGGGTTAGTCTCCAAGAAGCTGGATAGGGTGTTGATTGATTATGATTGGAAGAGGATATTTCCAAAGGCTTTTACGGAGATTCTTCCTAGAATTCATTCTGATCATTCTCCTTTACTGGTTCGTTGTGGTGGGATTTGGGTTGTGAGGGGTGAACACCTGTTCAAGTTCTAGGAAGCTTGGGTTACTCATCCTTGTTACGATCAAGTTATGCGTGATGCTTGGTCTCATCAGAATCATGATGTTGTGTAAGGTTTGCAACAGGTTAAGGAACAGTCATTGGAATTTAATTCTAAGGTCTTTGAAATATTGGGTATAGAAAGAAGAAATTAGAAGCACAGATCAGGCGTGTTGAAAGGAGTCTTTGAGAATTGGGATTCTACTCATTTAGAAATTCTTCTTAAGGAGCTTCAAGAAGAATATGCTAGAGTTCTTTGGCAAGAAGAATTGCTTTGGTTTCAAAAGTCCCATGAAAAATGGGTTAAGTTTGGTGATAGGAATACGACCTTCTTTCATGCCCAGTCGATTATCTGGAGAGAAAGAAACAAAATTCATAGTCTGTTTCTTCACGATGGGTCTTAGTCCACTGATGATGAAATTCTAAAATAGGAAGCGGTCATGTTCTACAAAAATTTATTTGCAGCCAATCCGGAAGAAGAGAGACATGGTATGGATTTGGAGACAATGTCATGCTTAAGTATTAGGGGTAAGTAGGCCTTGATGTTGCCAGTTACTAAGGAAGTGGTAAGTATAGTTGTCATGTCCATGAAGTCCTTTAAGGCTCCTGGTTCTAATGGATTTCAACCTTTCTTTTTTAAGCAATACTGGGATATTGTAGGGGATGATTTATGGCATTTGGTGGCCTCTGCTTTTTCTAATGGTAGGGTGGGTCTTGATATAGTTGAGACTTTGAGTTCTCATTCCTAAATGGGAACAACCTGTCCATTTGAAGATTTGTGCCCTATTAGTTTGTATAATGTCATTTATAAAGTGATTACCAAAGTTCTTGTGAATCCTTTGGGGCCATTTCTGGATGAATTAGTTGGGCCTTTACAAGGGAGTTTCTTACCTGGCAAGGGAACTACGGATAATGTGGTTATGGCTCAAGAGGTTCTCCACTACATGCATAAGATAAAAATTAAGAAAGGGGTAGTGGCTTTCAAGATTGATTTGGAGAAAGCATATGACAAAGTTAATTGAAATTTTTTGCAAGAAACTTTTGTGGATTTTGGTTTCCTCGATACTATTGTCCAGATCATTATGTCTTGTGTGAAATCATCTAAATTGGCTATTTTGTAGAATGGGTCAAGAATTGAGAATTTTGCTCTTACCAGAGGCTTGAGGCAAGGGGATCCCATCTCTCCTTATTTATTTGTCTTATGCATGGAGAAACTTTCCCTTCTAATTATTGAAAAAGTTAATAAAAAGGTTTGGCTTCCTATTCATATCTCTAGAGGTGGGCCAGGGATTTCACACATTCTCTTTGCAGATAATGTGCTTCTTTTCTGTAAGGCTAAATCTTCTCCGGTTAGAATGGTCATAGAGACTTTACAATCCTTTTGTGAGGCATCGGGCCTGAAGATAAATACAAATAAGTCTAGAGCTATGCATTCTTCAAGGGTGAATAAACAGTGGAGGGACAACTTTACCAACATTTCAGCTATCAGATTTTCCACTGATATGGGCAAGTATTTGGGGTTCTGTTTGGTCTAAGGGCGGGGTATCGCAAGGTACTTTTTTAGACATTGTTGAGAAGACTCAAACCCATCTTGCTAGTTGGAAAAACAGATTGCTCAATAAGGCTGGTAGAATTTGCCTTACGAAATTAGTGTTACAATCTATACCTATTTACTCCATGCAAGTGCAATGGCTTCCATCTTCCATTTGTCAGCAACTAGATGGGGTGACTAGGAATTTTATTTGGAGTGGCAAAGGAGATGGCCACAATTTGAATTTGTCAGTTGGAATAATATTGCTTTGCCCAGGGAGGCTGGAGGTTTGGGCCTTAAGGAGTCCAGATTAATGAACATTGCATTATTGGGTAAGTTATCTTGGAAGACTCTTGTTGAACCCAACCGTTTTTGGATGCAAGTGTTGAGTAATAAATATCTATGTCGGGCAATCTTTTGGAAGTTGCAAGTAATTCTAATGTGTCTTATATATGGCGGAGTATAATCAAGGCCACTTCTTTTCTGAAAACTGGTTTCCAATGGGGTTTAGGGAATGGTCAATCCTCGCTTTGGTACTTTAACTGGCAGGGGAATGACCCTCTTTGTACTCAAGTGCATTTTGTTCACATCTCTGATAGGATATGACCATTAGTGATATTTGGCAAAATAGTCAATGGTGTTTTGAAAACTTATATACGAGTCTCCCAACTGCCATTTGTGAAGTTATTCTTGCGAGACAAGGTCCAGTTTCTATGGAGGATGATGGTTGGATTTGGTTGCCCAAGGTTGATGGCAATTCCTCTACAAAGTCGGCCTACTTATGGATGTTGTCTCACATAAGAAATATTCCCAACAACACTAAATGGAAAGGAGTTTGGAAATTGAAATGCCCGGAGAAGGTTAAATTTCTTTTATGGCTTTGTCTTCATAAAGCCCTCCCAACGACTTCCTTGAGATATCATTATGGCATCCCTTCCTCCCCCACTTACTCCAGATGTAATGCTTCAGAGGAAACCATTGTCCATTGTTTCAGGATGATTGTCTTGCTTCTAGAGAGATTTTGATTTGTATGGGGTTTGCTGTTGAACCTGAGTTTTTTACCTTGAGTTCTGAAGCTTGGATTGATTCATTTGTTAGGAAGAGGAGAAATGGCCTTTTCCTTTCCATAATTTGGTGTCTGTGAGATGGAGAAATAACAGCATTTTTGCTAATGATTAATGGACTGAGCAAGGGGTGCTTCATCATATTTTTAGATTCTTCTGGGATATAGAGAATTACTTGATTGAGGGTGATGGTGAGTCTCAGGTGCTAACGTTAAAATAGTGCAAGTCTCCTATAAGCTATGTCAAATTGAATACAGATGGAAGCCGTTTTAATAATTACTGTGGCTATGGGGGTGTGTTACGTTCAAGCGACAGTGACTGGCTAATGGGTTTTTCTGCTAGCTCTATGAATATGGACATCACTTTGGTAGAGTTACTGGCACTTAAAAAAGGACTCATTATTGCTTGGAATATGGGGTATAGGAGGATTATTTGCCAGATTGATAGTGCGGAGGCTGTGGCTCTCTTACGTGATCACGTGTGCCTAATATCTCATTTGTTACGCAATATCCTGGGTCACATTCGAGCTTTTACTAGTAGGGACTAGGATGTTCATTGTTCTTTAATTGATTAAGTTGCAAATGGGTTGCTGATATGTTGGCCAAGATGGGTGCCCATTACACAACAAATTTGAAGTTGTGGTCATCTCCTCCTATTTAGCCTTTGCCTGCTCTTGCAGTTGATGTAGAGGAGTAGACTTTTGCTGTTTTTTCTTGTTTTGTTTGCCACACCTACCCAAAAAAAAAAAAAAGTCAAAGAGCAGCCCATTCCCTAACCAGCTTCTCTTAGAATAGCATAAAACTAGCAATATCTCCCCCAAAAAAAGAAAAAGTGAAACAAATGTATTGCAATATTAACCAAAACCGAAAAGGCAAAAGTAAAAATTTTATCCAAAAAAAAAAGGCAAAAGTAAAAATGAAAAATAAAATAAAACCTAACTAACAGACAAGCAACAGGAGCGAAAGTAGTGGATGAATCGGAGGGGATGCGGGTGCCAGCTCAGCTGGATGTCGGTTCCGCAGTATGCTTTCTCTCTGCACCCATCAATCAGTGAGTTAGTGTGTTAGGGTTCGCGAAGCTGCGATGACTTTGGCTTCGTTTCTCCTGTGTTTCACACTCGCCTGCAACCGCCCTTGTCTACCTGTAAACTAACACATCCTTTTCGACCCATATTTGCGGTACGAGGTTTTTTGTTCCATTTATTTATATGATGATGATGATGATAATGTATCAGCTTTTCACATCTTCTAATCTTTGAAACCTTGCATTTCTCTTTAATTCTTAGAGCTATGCTTGGCTATGTGTGGTGGATGGGTTGCGGAAGCTTCTAAAAGTTAATGTGTTCGTATTTAGTTCCGCATTTGTCCTGAGGATTTCAAAGATCTTACCCTCTTTGTTTCTAAGTTGTTACTAAAATTGCCACATTTCCCACACACTTTTGAAGATTGCAAAAACTAGATATGGCCCCCAAACTAATTGGTGGTGTTTGCTTACCTCTTAAGGACCAAAAATAATCAAAATTAATTAATTTGAAACAAGACAAAGGGGGAAAAGGTTGAATCTGAGGAATTTCCAAGAGCCTTTGGTTGCAAACTTAATATTCTCAAGAAGCTATGCTTGGAATCCATCAATAATACAAAAACCTCGACATGAGCATATAATTTTAGATGTTCATAATTTTTTACGAGTAATACTGATTTTTCTTCCAAATTGCAATTAGTAATCCCTTGTAATCTTTTGTGGAATTGTTTTTGACTTTTGACCAGCAATGGTTATCTTATTTCTTGATATCTTCTCTGTTCTACCTCTAAAATGTCTTTGTTAATGGCTGAATCATTAATGTCTTAGTTCCATTATATACTCACGCTTCAGCTTTTCTTGGACCTTTCCTACTTTTAAGTTCAGTTACAATGTCAATTTTATAACTCCTGAATCTTGTAAGCTATGAGCCACTAACACTTCTAAACAGTTGTGTTTTTGTGTCAAACATGATATGACACTGCAGAAATGCCTTGCTGTGTTTTACTTGCTTCTTAGCTGTTAAGTCTATATAATTAATAACTGTGTTAGGGAACTGGAAGAATTGCATGTAAATCATCTTAAATATGGAGAATCATAAGTGAAGGGTTGATAACGATTTATGACCGTGGAAATAAATGATACATAAATGACCTCTCTTCTTTTAGTTTGAGACCCAATGCCCTGTGAACTAAACAAAATATTATAGCCCTGTAATAAATTCTGATTCACGGTATTTATCTAGGGAGGTTGGAATTGATTTAACTGGTTTTTATGCTTGTTCATTGTGTAGAGGTGAAATGTACGAATCCATAGGCTGCCTACATTCTTTGCTCTCTTATGTGCTCCTCCTGCTTTCCATGGAGCAAGTGTATGAAGAATTACATATCGTTGATAAATTTGATTTGATGTCTCTTAAATAAGCACCGTTTCTTTTTCTGTGTAACTAATAAGTGCACAGACTAATACAGACAATTAGAATAGTGTCCTCTGCTCACCCCTATTTATTTGGTGTGGAAAGAAGGTAAGCTTATAGTTCATTTAGTGGTTAATATCTGAATTGAGTGATTTCGAATAACTAATGATACTATTTAAATGGCTTGACTGATATCAAACTTTTTCTGCAGTATATTAGTCATCATGCTGTTGTAACAGTTAAAAGATTACACGGTACTGGGAAGGAGCCTTGGAGTTGGTCTTTTGCGGCTATTAAGAAAGTAAACACGAGGATGTCAAGCAGCAGGAACACTCATTGGTGTTATAGATGCAGGAGGCCAATTCGACTGGGACGGCGAGATACGGTTTGCCCTAGCTGTGATGGGGGATTTGTTCAGGAACTTAATGATATGGTGCACGTCGACCCTCTAGAATTCTTTGGACTGGATAACAATGAGGAGCATGACCAAAGATTTGGACTCATGGAAACTCTCTCAACCTTTATGAGGCATCGAATGGCAGATAGAGGTCATAGCCATGATGTCAGGCCACGATCAGATTCAATTCCTGAACACGGTCCTGGGTTTGCTCCTTTGCTGATCTTTGGCGGTCAAATTCCTTTCAGATTGTCTGGACATGGTGGCTTTGAAGCTCTCTTTAATGGAACTCCAGGAATCAGTCTGACACGAGGTAACACAGGTGATTATTTTATTGGTCCTGGACTGGAAGAACTGTTTGAACAGCTTTCAGCTAATAGCCGGCAAGGTCCCCCACCAGCGGCAAGATCCTCGATTGATGCAATGCCTACTATCAAGATCGCACAGAGGCATCTTCGTTCAGATTCACATTGTCCAGTATGCAAAGATAAATTCGTGCTGGGGTCTGAAGCAAGACAAATGCCATGTAACCATATATACCACTCGGATTGTATCGTTCCATGGTTGGTCCAGCATAACTCCTGCCCTGTTTGCCGTCAAGAATTGCCACCTCAAGGATTGAGTAGTAACCGTGGCTCGAATGGTCGAAGTAGAAGCAGTTCTAGTGGCAGTGCCAATGGAAGGACTGGTAGGGAGAACCAGGTAAGGCGAAATCCATTTTCCTTTCTGTGGCCTTTCCGTGCATCTAATTCTAGCAGTAATGATGGAGCAACCGGAAGCAGCTCACCAGCACCATCATTCCCTGATAATAGTCATCACACCGGCTATTCTGGGTGGCCATTTGAATGACTTAATGTGTGTAGAACATACTTTTTTCTTTTTTTACCCCCTTCCAATTTCCTCATTGTGGTTGAAAATGTTATTGACTGGTGCTGATTACTTGGAGTGAATGGCATGGAACCTGAATCCACGAGTCTGGATTTGTTGTTCTAAATGTGTGAACTAAGAACTATGTTGTATAATGGCTAAGAAAATAACATCCTTCTGTATCAACCGAATGTATTTTCCACCATATAAATGATTCGTCTTTTCTGGCAAAAGAATTCAAGCTAATCTCGTGTGTCAACCTTTCCTTCCATATAATAAAGGTTGATAAACTGGGAAACATGTTTGGATTCGGTGGCCACGCCTATTATGCCAGCGTGTGTGTGTGTGTGTGTGTGTTTTCCCCCCTCCTCATGTATTGATGAAGCTATTAGTCAAATTACAGAGGGAAAATAACAAAAACAACAAGAAATGCACGCTTCTTTTTCAAATGTGAAATGTGCAGTAAGAGAAATGATACTAGAATGCATTTTTGCTGACTCACCCTGCGACTCATGCTGTAAAACGACGAAAAACGTATAAACATGCAAGGGTGAAGTTATCGAAAAAAGAAGTAAAAAAAGTTGAAAAATCAAAATAGAAATCCAAACCCTTGGCGGCAAAACTACTTCCCTCTTGTTCAGCTCCCCCAACATCCTCTCCAAAACCACCCCATAGCAGCAATTTTTTACTTACCTTTGCCTTTTGTCTCCCTTGTACCTTTTTTTACTTCTCCATCCTCTATCAGTAGCTACCCGATTTCAAGTCAGCTGGTAGCCACAGAGGGAGTCTGCAGTCCTCAATCTCTGGTATAATAAGAACAACCTATGTCTTTGCCTTTAACTCTTTGTCTATGTTGAACTTGATATTGAAATCTGAATTTTATTTTTTTGTGGGAGGTTTGGTAAAGGTAGGTGTTGGAACTCATTGTCTTCTCTTTCTCTTTTAATGATTTTTTGAGTTTTGTTCTAGTGTTGTAGTGTATGTGTTTGCGGTTATGTTCATATAAGTTTAAAGGTTGCATAACACGCAGATAACTTGCTAGGAAATACTGGTAAGTTCTAGGAAAATGGTGGTAAGTATGTGCAATATGCTGGTAAATCATCAGCGTATGCAGTATACTTACCAGCATTTTTCTAGAACTTACCAACGTTTTCAAATAATTTACCAGCATTTTTGCACAAACTTACCATTTCAGTGTTATGTATTTATATGATTTTTGTCGTTTTGCTCATTACTCCCCGTCCACACACACATAGGCCATATGAGTCGCAGGGTGAGTCAGCAAAATGCGTCTCCGTATCATTTTTCTAAGGAAAAACTAGATATGGAAACGAAATTAGAGTCGCGTCCCTCGATAAATATACAATCCTTTCCGTAATTGACAATCTTTCTAAATCATTTTCACGCAAGAGAAATTGTTTTTGGACATCATTCTTTTCTTTTAATTAACAATAGGGCTTAAAGCCCAAGAAAAAAAATTATACATATGTAGTACACAGGCCACCCTGCCCAGATATATCAGCGAAAAATTCCAGGATATACAAGAAGGAACTCTGTCCAAAAAGGTGAGACTAAATGGCAGGGAAATAGTACCGTCGTCTGCGGCTTTTTGCTAAGAAGCCTGATAGATACACCCTTGAGAGTATTAGGTGACAAAATAGGAAATACTCTTTTTTTTTAATTGATTTCTGCAGTGTTTTATCTATTATTGTATTTTTATGTTGATGTAAAAATATTAGAGTAATAATGTATTCTAGCGTTGATTTTTATTATTGGATTACACGATTAGTTCATTTAAAAGTTCAGTTAATGTTTTGATATTTGGAAAGTTCAACTAAGGTAAAAGGCCGAATTAGTTTATTATTGGATTACTTAATTGAGAAGTTCTGCTATTGAAAAGTTCTGCTAAGTTTAATTATATGTTAATAGTTAACATAAACAGGTAAATAAAATAAAGACTTCATAAAAATTTTCATTGTTATTTATTTTAAACTCTTGAATAATTTAATTTAAATACATACTTAATTAGTTTTTTTTTTCCCAATACCTACATTAGAATAAGGGTGTGTTTAGACATGGCATCCGAGTTTTTAATTCTTATGCATGTAATAAAGGGAATAGAGAGTATGTAAGGAAAGAAAAACAATATTACATTACAATAACTTCAGCCAACAACAACAAAAGGACATAAATACAGCAAGGGACAACTATGTCCAAATTACATTACATTAACCAATAAATGTCCAAATTACATTAATAAATAAAAGCCCAAGTTACATTACTCATCATCACAAACTTGGTCCAACTCCATGTGGACATTTTTTTCGGCTGTGTCCTTCACCTCCACAAAGACCATAATGCCTTGGTTCCTGCATCTTACACCTATCCATCTCATTGAGGAAACAAGTTTACTTGGGCTGACCTTTCATTGTGTGCTTCAATTGCGAGTTAGGATGAATCCTTAGTCTAATATACCACGGCCATTTACTTTCGTGCCCTACAACCTGAAACTCCTGCTCGTATACTTTGCATGCATTGTGCATCCTATAAACATCATCGACATAAAATTGTCAATTGATGCTCTAATTGAAGCAGCATGCAATTACATGACGACAAGGATATCAATTCGTTTGAAAATCGTCATAATCACATTACCTATGCCTCATATGAACTATGAATTCTTCCCCTACCTTTTGAACATGGAAACTCTCATGTCATCCTATGAATATAGTGATGCATATATGTCCGGCTGCTCTCTGGTTTTCTTGTAGTTGTGTTGTGATGGCTTCGAAGAAAACATGCCTTGCAACTTTTCGAACATATGCCTCCCTACCTTTCATACCAAACAACTCAGCCAACCAAAAGTATGTTGCTCTTACCAAGGTTGTAATGGGAAGATTACAAGCCCCTTTCAACACGGAATTCATACACTTGACAAGGTTCTTGGTCATGTGCCCATAACGATGTATACCATCAAAGGCTTGAGTCCATTTTTCTTGTGGAATTTCATCAATCCAATTTGTACATACCTTACCATATCGATGCATCCGCTCGTAGTAATGAGCAAATTCACACTGAGTTCTCGAATGCCCTGCAAAATACAATATGATTTATATAGCATTGAAAAAAAAATTTGCACTCACAAATATAAAAGATAATGTAAATTACCTACACTCACGACAAGTCGATGTAAGTAGGCCTTCTTGAATCCCCGCAAAAGTTGGCAGTGATGTGTTTGATGCAGTACATATGGTATGGCCTTGGATGTTTCCATCGACCATGACTTTGATTTATTGCTGCTTTAGTTGACTCATTTTGTAACGTCCGACAAATTTTATCATTTTTAACAAAGTTGTTCAATTTTTATCGAATAATTGAGACTAATTAGAATTCGATTAAGTATTTATTTAAAGCCAATTAAATATCATTTAGAGAGATTAGATTTGAGGGAATTAGATTAGAAACATAGAAGAACTCATAGGATTTTTCCAAAACTGTTTTACCGATTTAAAGGAAATCGGTAAGATTTTGATATTTTAAACTGTCAGAACCGAATCAATAGAAATTATACCGTGAGAACTCTAGGTTGGAAGGCTAAGATTCAGCCACCTCACCCCTTTAAGTGGCGCAACATCAACCCTTAAAGTGGGTAGCCACATCAAATTAAAATGGACAAAGAAATCCACCAATCATATTCAAACTTCCTCCAAAAGTCTTCAAATAATTCCTTCCCACACCCTTGAACTGCCCTAATAAACAACTGACCGCTCTGCATTTTCCTTCTTTCTCATCTCATCTTCACTTCATCTTCATCAAGCTTTCAAGTTCCAACAAGCTCCAACAAATTTCTTCAACCCAAGAACCAAATTTAACAATTTTAAAACCTAGAAAAGGTAGGATTTCTATTTTCCGCTTGTGTTTTCATGGATTATAGTTGTATGGAATTCCATCTTTCTTCATTTCTTTGATGTTAAATTGAGTGTATATGATGGTTTATGGCTGGTTTAATTTAGCTCTTTGGGTTAGAATTGAAGTTGGTACGAGAGAATTAGGAAATAGGAAGTAGTAGGATGCTATTTGGGTGAAAACCCTACGGCATCCGTATGTTGGTCTTATACAGGAAAAAATATAGCCATCAACACTTGATGAACCTTTTTTTTTTTATATAAAACTAGACATTTAGGGCTTTCCAACTATATAAAATATAAGGCCATTGGATTAGTATTGAGTGAGTTATGACTTTTTAAATTTAATATGAAATTCTGGGTTCTTTTCTTGGTAGTATGAGTTGTGAGGGGTGTAACTCACCGTACAAAACTCTAAATTGAGTGCAACCTACTGTACTTGAAAGCCAACATATATAGAAATATCCCACAAAATTTTCAGAATTAGATTCTATCCCAATTATTCCCAATAGTTTGATGAAATTGCCTTAAGTCCAAACTAGACTAGAATAGAGTAGTCCAGAAGGGTTAACTTATGGAGCTTGTAAATCAAATGAGATGAAACTTGATGGAAATAAAAAATTATCTAGTTAGCTTTAATTTGGTATAATTTTCATATGATTTCACTCTGTTTCCTATTTTTAGTGAATTTTTACTTCTAAGAGTGCTATTTTGGCTAGTTGTAGGACAGACTGAGGTAAAATTCAAATAACTTGAGCTACATGAATCAAAATGATATGGGACAAAAAGGGTTGGAAACTAGATATATAGCACTATAACATATCAAAACTGAGGTCCAAATGAATTGGATAGAAATTTTGGTGGAATTTACAAAATTGGGCAGAATTGAATAGAATGAGCAGAAAACCTAATTTATATTGGCATGTTATATGATTGATGTTATTATTATAAACTTGATGCTCCATATTGGTTGTATTGCTTGATTGATCTTTCTGGTAGCTGGCACTATTGATGGGGAAGCGGACTTGATTCGTTATCATGCCGAAATTCCAGCAGAGATTTCACATGTTAAATAAAATATTTAAATGTGTATGAGATGTTCACGATAGATTAGTTGTGCATGTAAATTTATGAAGATTATAAAGGATTCCATATTACTTGGTTCAGTCCCTGAATAAGGTTACGGGGAATAGATCAGTGGGAAAATATTACCCAGGCAATCTTGTATAGGAACGAGCTTGGTTCTAAGAAGCAAACTATTACCCAGGAATATATGGCCAAGACTCCTAGGGGACCAAGTGTGGGAAAACACAAGTCACATGAGTGAAAGTTCCCTAAAGCTTAATGCATTTCCATTTTACATATACATGCCCTGGTTGCTAAATCCTAAGCTAATTTCATAGTTATCTGTATACTCCTCATGTTTATATTATTGCTTGGTTTATAGCTATTGCTTGAACTATGTTAACATGCATGTCTAGCTATACTTCTTGTTACACTAATTTAAATTAAGTTTGTTTTGGGTTATGTTTTCCATAGCATGAACTAAGTTGAGCATTACAGTTAAGTCATACCATTTTAAACTAAGTAAAAATTGAAATAACTAGGAATGACGGCGATGTCAGATTTGTGTAGAATTAGAATTCCTACTGAGAATTTATTTAAATTCTCACTCTACTATGTATTACCGTGTCATTCTCAGATCATGGAGAACACGGTGACGGGCGTTCTATTCATTGAGTTCCCCAATCTGCACTTTCACCTTCGTCCTGTTCTGGATTCTGTGTATATTACCTGTAGCTGTCATTTCTGTTTTTACTTTTTCTTTAGTAGAGACTTCATTGTTCCCCTCAATCATCCATTATTTGATCCTACTGCACCCTACATCACCATCTTGATATATGTGGCTCACCCTTTTTCACCTCTAGCAGCAGTAGCAGCCCCTACTGCATCATTGGTAGCATCTCCTCAGTAGAACCCTTCTATCTCCCTTTTCTGAGGAGGAGGACCCATCAGAGGTGCCGAGCTCATCTTCCTCATCCTTTGCACCAGGCGTTGATTATACCCTAGTAGATGCCAGTATGGTGAATGGATTCCTTTCTTCGGAATCCATTTAGGAGAGTTATGTAATGTAGTAGGTGATGATGTATAGAATGGCCCTCTTTTGGCATTGTTGGGCCATAGGCTTAGACTTGTTAGTGTATGAAATGTCCCATGGGGACTAGCTAAGGTTCTGCTTTGTAGAGACAGGTCGATTTATTTTGTTCTAGCGGCCTCATCTTTATACCCTATACAATTTATGTTTCTTTTTTTGCAAACTCTGAAAATGGATATCTACATGTGTATATATGTGTGTGTGTGTGTGTGTGTGTGTGTGTGAAGTAGTTTCTATATTTCTATTTTTTCCGCAGATATTCTTTTTCTGTTATGACGATAAATCCATTGTTTATTCTACGACCAAAATAATTAAACAAATAAACAACTAATTCTTCTATTGGTAAGTAACATTGGATTAGAATGAAACTTAATTAGACATCCATACATAATAACTTATCAGGTAATATATTATGACTTAAGCATAGTATTTTATTCGGTAAGATGCTACATGTTTTGATTAGAAATAATGCCAATTCCATCCTGGGTCACAACACCATGCATCTGCAATCTCACTTTCAACAATTGCAAAAGCAATTGGAAATAAGTTCTAATTGCCATCTTGTGCAACTACAATCAATAGAATCCCTTTATATAGTTTATATAAATGTGTCCTGACAACTTGGACAACTAGTTTATACAAATGTCTGAACGCTCTGATACAGGGACCAAAAATTCAAAACACCAGATGAAATATTCTAGCATTTAGCACCTGCTCATTACCATGGTAAGCTGAAAAAGGTTCAAACTCAACAATTGAATCTTGAACAAAAGTACACACTACTGCCATCTATCTGGGTAGAAGTTCATATGAGCCTTCCCAACTACCATAAACATTTTCAATTGCTTTTTGCTTTGATTAAATCTCTGCAATTACAAGTTTTACTTTAAACAATGGATTAGCTCCTACCATAGGTGTTATGTATCATGCAATCATGTTAGCATCCAGCTTTGTGCAGTCCTAAGAATCATCTTTGCAAAGCAAGTGTGTGGCCCATTGTATTTTCTGATTTTCCACATGTCAAGCCTCTTTCTGAAATTAGCCCTAACAAGCCATTCGCATCCTAAGCCAAAATATTTTCACTTACAATAATAGGCCATTGGTTTTTACTCATACACTTTGTAATCCACTAATTTAGATAAGCAATAATTTTTTATTGCTCATACTACAACCTACTTGTCACTGAATTGCATTCCAACATGCACTTCAACATCCTGAGCATAATCATTAGCCATGGTTGTGTACTATGGAAACTCAAGTGCACACATAGCTTGAAGATTTAAAGCATACATGAAAGGTGGAGGATCATCTGGATCCTGTATAGCTGCTATGTTTGGTGCATTATCACTCTGCATTATCATTGGAATCACAGTTTGCACCATCATCGCCTTTTCCATGTTCTCATTCCATGTAATCACTTGCACTTTCATTGTTGTTAATTTCTTATTCTACACCTCTTATTGGAAATGGGCTTGACTCGGCTCAGGTATATCATAAGCTGTAAAAATAATAATAATAATAATAAATAAATAAAGAATTAAAATAATATTTTCATAAAAATTAATATTAGATTCTAATAATAAAAATATAAGAACACAAAATGTAGAAGAATTAAAATAAACAAGTAACACAATAAGAAATTGCTGAAACCTAAGAACACAAGAAATTGCTTAGAACATTAACTAGATGATAAAAAAAAAGGAGTTCATGAAATAAAACTATTAATAAAATATGACATAACTCATAGGATGTGAACTGGGAACAACTTTGTCATGATACTGGCTTAGTATTTATAAATAATGACTAGCCTGATCATAATACTACTGTCACGACCCATCCCGAGTTGTGACCGGCGCATAGGGGACACATCTGTCAGCAAGCCTAGCATACAATTTCTTACAGGGAAACGGACAAAGTTTTCCTTGTATTTGGGTCAATTTCCCAAATGCAAAGTCTTTTCCTGTAAGAGACAACACACACATAGTCCATTGGGGATCCAGGTAATCTCTGATTGCATGCCACAGTATGCAGATTGCAATATTAATATCATTCCAACCATGCAACATATTATTAACATAACATTTTACAGCACAACGGAAATAAGATCTTGCCTGTAGGCTAATGGAGTACTACTAAAGGTTATATAAATTTACTCCAACAAATAAATATAAATCTTAAATACAGATAACCTTTGGAAACCACATGAACAAAGTGTGGATTACTATGACTCTAATGACTTCAACTGGCCAAAGACACCCAAGCATAATACTGTACATGTCTAAAAACATGAAGATAAAAAAGAATGAGTCATACAGACTCAGTGAGAGATAATATACCTATAACTAGAGTGGAACAAGCTTAAATATATACTTATTACCAAAATACATTTTGAGAAAGTATGGCTGTAAAACTTAAAACTCAAAATTGCATGAAAATTTCACTACCTCACTGACTCATAATTATGCCAATGAATAGAGAAAACAATCTCCATTATCTATAATAAGCCTTAGTCATTTTCACAATTATAAAAAACAAAAACTACCTAATCTCAAGGAGTCCAAATAAATGGCTATATCATGGCATACATATCAACATAGCACTAAAACCAACATATATTCATCAACTTTTCAATTGGTTTTGGTCCATATAGTTTGGAAATAGCTAAGTTAAGTTATAAGTAAGTTGACTACAAATTAGACTTAGATCCCTTAATTCTGCCTAAACTTATAAATTACACCAAAGTTCCAACTTAAATCCTTTTAAGCTCAAATTCACAGAACCATCGCCCTATTACTCTATTTTTAAACCTCTTTGGTTCCATTAAGTTTTGATAAGTATAAGTTAGGTTATTTAAATTTGATCCACTGCTATCTTATTTTGGGATAAACTTAGATACCTAAAAGTGAAATATCATTAAAAATCCATTCTTTATCATTTTGCCCTAAAATTTTAATGCTTATACTCATTTAAACCCTCTTTCAAACAAACCAGGTCCCATTCAATTTGGCCAAGCAGAGCCTAGGATATAAGCTCTGCATTGAAGCTACCCTATTTTGGCTCTCACAGAGCATAGGGTAAATTTGTGGAATAACTGGGAGCAACTAACTGAGAGTTTAAGTCTGAAAATTTACAAGCTTGTTATCCTATTTTTGAAAAAATTATTTGCACTAAATTTGAATATCTATGGGATGAATTATGCCTAATAGAACACACCGTACTCAAATCCAAGTTACTCCACCTATAGCCCATTTCAAAAATTCATAACTTGCTTATCTTAAGTCCAATGGACCTCAAATTTCGTGGGTATACTCTTTTATGAGTTACGTCCAATCTAAAATTGGTTTCATTTCAATTGAAGGTTCCTAGCTCAAGTTATCTTCCACAAGTTCCCTATTACCCAAAATTGTCCATCATAACTAAATTCTGTCTTGTGAGTCTTCTTGGGTTTTTGGCTTGTTCCTTTCACTAACTTATGTTTTGTTAATTTTAATACACTAATATTAGCCTAAGGACCATCATTATCCACCAAGATTTATGAGAAAAAAAAAAAGAATGGAAACCCTAGTTCATCTAGTCATATAACTACATATAAGATAGCTTAGGAGCCTACCTTACTTCCAAGCTCAAGGTGCTTCAAATCTTGCTTCCAACAACTCTAAAACCCTCTTAGAAACACAAGATCATACCTAAGCTCCTCCTTTTTCTTCTTTGGTTGAAGCTTGAGATGGTTCAAAGAAGAGAGATTTTTGCTTCTAAATGGTTTTGGAGATAGAAAATAAGCTCAAGAGTTATGTAGATGTTGGAGAAACAAAAAAGATTCATAGAGTTGTGAGTTTGTGTGAGTGAAAATGGAGGAAAGCAAGGGAGAGAAAGTTTGGCCAAGAGATGGCCGAAGGGGAGAAAAATAATGAGAAAGTTAGGCTTTTTGGGGAGATATTTGTAAAAAGGTAAGGGTGACTCACCACGAGTATGTGGCCCACATTGCTCGATAAATTTTGGCCGTGTGACCTACTCCAGGCCATATATAATAGATGTAATCTCCTAATGACTAAACTCTCTTATATTTTAAGTTCCTATCAAGTCAATTTCTTGTGTCTCGAGAAATTATCAGTAAGATTTTTACCATGTAGTTAAAATTCCATTTCCGTAAAGATTCTAACCATACACTATTTCTACTCGTATTACTCTACATTCTCATCTCTATTTGTAAATTTAGCGTAAGTTAATCTCTAACAATGTTAATTATAGACACGGCTAAATCGAGGTGTTATAATACTATGCACCGTTTAAAAAGAATTTTGTCCACAAAATTCACTATCTATAAACAAGTCCAGATGTCCTTTTTGCATTCTCAGTTCCAATCTTACAACAACCTGACACTAGAGAATTTACATACAAACACACGAAGATTCCAGGTTCAATAAGTATGGTCAAAGAAAACACAATGGACCTATTTAAACAATTTGACATAACACAGTTGGCCGAAAGCCAATCCATGCCGTACATTATATCTAATCTTGTATTAGTTCCTAAAAATGTGTAATCTCTTCAACACTCAAGATAAGAACCCTTCCTTGATGTTCAAGCCTAGGGGCGGGTGGCTAGTGCCTATGTGGGTATTCTTTAACTATATGCCTTTGCTTTCCACATCAGAAGCATACATTCTGTTTGACCAAACAAGGTCTACCTCCATGGTCCTTTCCACATTTCGAGCATTCTTGCCTCATGATTGGCCTCTATGGCTACTTACGCTCATGCCTGTTAGGATGAAACTACTCCTTTGGTGGCGGGATATGCTCGAATTCCTAGTTTTTAGGTGCCAGCCTTGTCTTATAAGCAACAAACTTGGCATCAACGAGCCTTTTATTATATTCTTCCACTAATTGGCTCTTATTCACCAATGCAGCAAAATCTCTTATTTCCATTGGTCGTATCAATGCTAGGATATTTTCTCTTAGTCCACCTTCAAACTTGATGCACTCTAACTTTCGTCAGGGTTACGCTAATAAATCTTGGAAAACTTGCAGAGCTCCTCGAACTTGGCGATGTATTCTAAGATGCTCATGTTTCCTTATTGAAGCCTCATGAACTCCAACTCCTTAGCATTTCTCACCGATGTTGGGAAATACTTCTCATAAAATGTAGTCTTGAAAACTTCCCAAGTGATGAGAGTTTGAGCCCCCTCTAACAACCGTCTAGCACCCACCCACCCTAATTCGACATCGATTTCTAACATATAGGCAGCAAAAGCCACCTTCTACTATTCAGTACATGCTAGCACCAAAAAGATCTTCTCTATAGCTTTAATCCATTCTTTAACCATATTTGGGTTGAAGGTTCCCCAAAAACTAGGTAGATTAGCTTTCCTGAACTCTATGAAATTTATATGTTTTAAATCAACTTCCACTCCATTCGGATCTCCTCCATGGGCTTCTTCATCTTGTCATTCCATCATCCAATTGTTAGCTACCACTTGTTCTCTCATAGCAAAGTCCGTTGCCTAAAATGTGCCCATAATGTCCTCAGGGTCTTCATGAACAGGTTCTCTTCATGGCCTACCCTACCTACTAGAAGCCATTAGTTCCTAATCACACAAAACAAAGACATTAAGTTGATTAAGCTTAATACTAAGCTAAGTGTAACAATAACTAATTACATTCACAATTGGGTAGTCATGCATATCTAACTCATATATCTAATCTAAACAAATAAGATTCATCATATGACTATCACTAATACATCCAAAGTATACAGGGAACATAGCCAGTCCAGTCCCCAAGTTCGATTAGGATGAACTGCTCTAATACCAAAATGTAACACCTTTCGAAGTACAATATTATGCTTAAGTCATAATATCACACTTAGGAGTTTCTACTAATAAATTAGCATACGTTGCTTAGTTATTTACTTTTTTTCCAAGGAAATAGCTTGATACCTATCCTATAATCTAGAGCAAATACGTACAATTGAATAGAAGGAATAGAAACTTCCTTATATATACTCATTGAGTTATATAACAAGGCTCCTAGTCTTGCTTAACAGCATTTCAAAATACATACATAAACAACTCTACTAAAAGCTTTCAACTAGCGAAATAGCCATCTAGTGGTAACATATGTATATATAATTGACAGCAACCTTCAGTAACCAATCCAGTCTTGGTCAAATTCTTCCAAGATGGTCATCATCAAGATCTCCTAAGCTATTTAGAGACGATACAGAAATGCACATAAGAGAGAATTTTACATTCTCAATAGACATCCTAAGCTATCAGACAACTAAAGTCATCATCATTGTCCCAACTGCTTCAGTTTATTAAGAAAAATGTGATCTCATATATAGAGACAAAGGTTCATTTATTAAGTTTAGCAAACATAATCTTCCGAAGCAGATTAATTTTAACTCATACGCTTGTTCAAGCATGGCAATAATCACACAACTGATAATGATGCTTGGTTATAACTAATTATGCGATTAAATGAAAGCAAACAAGCTAGATATTCATGAATGCTTGACTTGATCCACTTTCTTATTTACTTTCTTGCTTAGCACATGCCTTAGATAGAATGTTCTGGGAAATGAGCTCAGTCCTTGACCGTCGTCACATAGTGCTAACCGACAAAGGGATCCACATACCTCTAAATTGGAGGGATCTTATTTTGACCAACTATCTCGAAAGCAGAAGCATTTCATAGTTTTAATATAATTATCTCCAAGTGGAGGGATCTCATAGTCTTAATATAATTGCTTCTTAAGGGTCTTAAGGGTCGGCTTCATGTTGAGTCGGCTTAGATTCCGGATCGCTTCCTTCTTCTTCCTTTTCATCCCTAGAGACATCCTTGATGCATCTATCAATGACGTGCTTGTTTAGCCCGACTGCACTAAAATTGACCTCGAGACATATGACTTGGGCTTGCGCTAGAATGTTATCCTTGATCTCAAAAGCTGACTTTTCCCATTGCCACTCTACATGTTTGATTTTTGCCTTTAGCTCATAAATCTCCGTGGCTGAGTCAATTTGGCCTCCTTGAGCTCCACCAACTAGCCCATTAGCTGCTCTAGTTGCTTGTCCTTGGATTTGACCTACCCCCGCAGCTCCTAAACCTTGGATGTTAGATCCTGCTTGGTCCGCTTCCAAGATGCCTTTTCATTTTGAAGGAGAATTGCTCTCTCCTCCAAGTCCTTCACTTCTTGGTGAGCTCAAACACCAATGGAATTTAAAGAATTTGAGTACCAGAATATGACCACTAACTTTAGGAGCAAATGTCTGGCCCACTGAAGTTTGTCTTCCAGGCAGTCCTCACCCCCCCCGAAGTTGCTTAAAGCATGCTGGGGTCATCGACACCTTATCCATAAACTACGAATAAGGAAAGTTTTTGGCCAGGACATATATTCTCGACTTGCCTTCCAAGGTCGGACACACATAATTAATCGATGCTCAGAGACCTTTAAAACCTAATTATCTTATGTTAATTTTAAGCACCAACGCATTAACTTTAAATTTTAGATCTGAAATCTAATTCATACTCTTCCAAAAATTGAATCACATACATCAACCAATAAATATGGAAACAATTAAATTCTTAATCAACATTTCATAATGAAAACCTTCAATTCAAAAACAAAATCAAGAATAAAAGAAAGAGTAGAAGAAACCACAATGAAATCAAGAGTTTCAATGCCTCTTTGAATTCTTGGATCAGAAAAGAATTTACTCCTCCATTGACGGAGGTGAACAAAAGTTCAGATATGGAGAAAGAAAAAGAAAAAAGAAAAAGATGTGTATATTTCAAGTTCTAAACAAAAATGATTCAAAAGCTGTAACTAAATTCAGCCTCTTCTTATTTATACCTACCAATTAATTCAGTAATCTCTAATTACATTAATCCTTTATCCCTAAGCTACAATTGGACACCGTAATTGCATAATTCAAAATTTTGGAGGGAAAGTTATGCCTAAAATACTCAATTAGGTTCCATGGACCCATTAGTAGATTTCAACCGCAATTTTTGCCATGAAGATGTCTCCTTTTGGATCAGTGCTTTTAAGGTTAATTGAAGCCTAGATGCCAGCTTTCAAATGCCACTAGAATAGGCTAAATTGGGCTCCCATGATCTGAGATATGGCCTCTATGATGTACACTGCTCAGCAACTGCGGTTGCATGCCTTGACTCCACTTTCAGGTCCAATTCCAGCTCCAAAATATATGAATTGGCCTCTGACCTCTCATAAAAGTTGTAGGCCTAGCTTTCATCTTTTCTACAAACTAAGAATCATAATCAAATGAGGTCTATAACTCAAGTTATGGTCCAAAAACCAAAATAGTGTCAGAATTAGTATAATGCTAGAAAAATTAAATCAAGCTTCAACCAAACCCGATCAACAAAAATGATCCAAATCAATTCAATTAAGTACAAAAGAAGATTAATGAACAAAATATGAGCATATATATATATATATATATATATATATATATATATATATATATATATAATCCAATTTATCATAGGGCCATAGAAAACTTCGATTCCCTAGAACCTGCAGATCTCAGGCTATTGCTCCCATCTCCCTTACAGGGCTTCTTTAGGATATGGCAATGGAACTCGGCCATGGTGGATCTCGAAGCCATTTTGCTTGCCAAAAAAAAAAAAAAAGCGAAAGTCAATAAAGGAATGTAAATATAAAAGCGAGGAAAATGTTAGCTCCAATGCCCTTCCAAAACAGTTCTATGGTTGTAAACCAGAATGAGCATTAAGGTTTTGATGAATATCAAATCAGAGTTTAAGCTAATATTGCTATATATGAACAAATTGTTTCTAGAAGTATTTTCTTTCATAATCATGTGCATTATATGCTTGAGAATCAACAAAGCTGTGTTATCCATTGGTATTTTAATTTGAATATACTTGATATGGAATATATGCTATGTATACTTCTTGAGTTATCATGGAAGAAATAGGAAAGAAGGTTTAGAAGGATGAAACTGCAACATCAGAAGGGAAAACGGTGCCTCAAGAGCAAACATTGTTCATCCAGAAAGATGACTTTGTCCAGAAAGGAAAATCTCTAGAGACATGCTTCTCATGAAGTGTTACACCTTCAAAGCTTCCTCTGCATGCGTTAATAGACAAATTTGAAAAGGTGATTCGGCAAGCTGCAGAAGAGGCACTAGCAAGTCTGAATGGTTGGCAAACCAACAAATGAATACTTTTCCACTTTTGTGTAAGTTTTGAAGTGTAAGACCCTGATAAACCCATTCTATGTTTAAGTCGTATTACAGCATTTTATTAGTTGTTATTTATGCTCGTGGAAAACTAAACTTCGTTTATAAATTAAGTTACATGGAAAATACTGTAAATCTTTTTTTTTTTAAATGTGTTATCGCTTTACAGCATTTTAGAAAGTAAAGCCTTGAGCGATAAGATAGATAGAGAAAGAGCATGTCGCATAAAATACATACCCCATTATCATAAAATATGAGAAAGGTAAATAAATAGTAATTCACAAATACATTGCATTACTTAGCTAATCATTACATCCATATATATATATATATATATATATATATATATATATATATATATATATATATATATATATATATATATATATATATACATATGTATCAGCATTATATCGAAGAAGGCTCATGGTCGTGCCATGATCCAAATACTTGATACTAAATACAAACTTAAATGACAAAGCTCATCACAAAAAGGAATATGCGAAGGTGCAGAGCGACGGTCGCTATAAGTTCCAAAACAGTTTCATCTGGCATCCCCCATCATATGTCCACTCACAATATAGTGGCTCCAGGCTCTACTCCATTGGATGTGCCATCGAAATCTGGTGACAATGCAGAAAATAACTAGAGTGAAAAATGGGATTTCTCAGTAGGACTCGAACCCGACACTAAAGTGTCATCATCATCGTCCCAACCACTTCAGTTTTAGTGGTGAAAATAGTGAGCATTCATAAGGTTTAATTCTTAGGTTTTCGAAAACATAAATATCCGAAGCAGATTCAATTTTAACATACCCTCTAATCATTTATATCATAACATGCATGGAAATAAGTATAATTACATAAAATATACATGGTTGTGCTATAATCTTCTCTTAACTTCTTCCCTTCAAGAGTTTGGACTGAAATCCCTTTTCTTTTCTTAACTTGACTTTATCTTAAGTCTTTTCTTTTCACCCACTTAACGTAAATGGTAATGAGCTCATACTATGGCCTTCGCCACCATAAATTTTCGGTACTTACACTAGCTGGGTCATGTAACACTCTAGTAATTAATTATTATTTTACCAAATTTATTTATTTAGCTAATTTAATAATTATTTCCTTTTGTTTTTCTACCCTTTTTTTTATGAAGTTACTAGATCCATTACTTTAAACTTTTTGACTAAACAAATTACAAGTAATCACAATCCTCCTAATGACTACGTATAGTCATGCAATAATCTCTAATCTAAGACAAATAAATACAATTTTGTGATCATGCCCACTAAACAAAATACATCAGGGAATTTTCTATACAATTCTACAGAGGTCAAGCATCCCAACGAATCCAAATTTTGCTATCTAATCAGGTACCTGGAAATACCAAGAAAATGAGGTGAGATACTAATCTCAGTAGGGGCGATGTTTCCAAGGGTCTGCCATGCACCAAAATCTCCCAGGTTTAGACAGGCAGTTATGTTTACTAATAATAATGATACACAAATAACACAATTAGCACAATTCAACCACATTCCCATATTGAAGTTTGGAAAACACCTAGAAGTGACATATAAATACATCAGATAGTCCAATATATATAAGTGAGATAATTGCATGAGTGCATAAACCATTGAGTTAGAATGCATGCGATAGTAAATCGCAATGGATGAGGCAAATCCTACTGTCAGGGCTGATGGACATCAAGCATCAAAGTTGATAGGCCCATACACCATCAGAACTGATGAATAGACATCCATCAGGGTGGCAACCACATCCATTGGGATCGCAATGCATGTCAATGCACTTTACTTTTCTTTCCTGATCCTTCCTTTTTCATTTCCTTTGCTTAGTCGGAGGGAAGCTAGTGGCCTTTACTCATCTTCTGCCACGATTTGCCGAGAGCTCTCTACTAGGACGTCCCTTGATCCCAGATCAAAACCATGGACATTGGCCTCATGCCCAAGCTGAACCATCCACTTCAAATAGAGCGGTGAATGTCCCATCGATCCATTATGAGATTGGGCCAAGACATTCGCCATAATATTTTCATAAAATAATAGTGAATATCCCACTTATTCACTTCAAGGTGGGGCCTAGATATTCACCATACATTTCATAAAGACTTTATTCATTCATGCATGATTCACATATTCACCATGCTATATCTTTGGTTCTTTATGATATGTCTCACATACAAGTTTATGCATCAATAACTTATGCTTCACACACCGTGTGGAAATTGGTTCACATACACTTAGATACACACATATAGTCATGAATGCTCATGGGGATTTCATGATGCACATACAAGCACATACAAAATAAACAAGGCATTTGGGAAGTAGTAAATGGGATTATTCAATTTGGGCCAAGTCCTATGACCCACTTAAACTTCATGCATATTGTTTACGGGCTTAGAATACTTTATGTCCAAAGTTAACAAAAAATGGATCACTTTCCACTTTTGGGCAGAGAAACAGCATTATGCACAACAGAACAGCCTAGAAGATAAATACAAATAAAATAGTAAATGATCTCAAAAATTCATGAAAATTTATCAGTTGGTCCCTTGAGATGTTAAGAATATTATATAAAAATTTTGGATGAATTTCTTAAGAATAGGTATGGTAATAAAATTTTAAAACCCGGATGGGTCAGGTTCACGTTTTTAGTCAGACAGGTTCAGTTTCAAAGGTTTATTTCATATAGTTAAACATTTCTAAAAATCCCAGAAAAATTCTCAGTCATATTTTCATGTGTTATTTACATGCTGTAAAAATTTCAAGTCTAAATTTGTAGAATTAGTATATTAACAAAAAGGGCAATTTCAGTGTTTCCAGAAAATCATCACATGTTCCAGAACAGGGCAGATCTGTCACGAATTTTTAAAAATAGAAAACCTTCACCAAAAATTATGAAATTTTATAGGCAGGCTCATCCATGTGTTATCTTCCACATATAAATTTTTCAGATCAAAATAATAAGATCTACTAGGGTAAGAAAATCATGAAATGACAGCAGTCCAGCAGCCCAGAAAATTCCAGCAGTATAATAAAGCAATAGATCAAAAGATAAATATATGAGCATCAACAATCACAAACATCAATCAAATTTAAAGAACACCATGGGAGAGTTCAGCAAGAGGTAGAAGATATAAGAACCCCTACTTGTTTGGAATTAAAAAGAATGATGGAGATGATGATGTTGGTAGTGGCGATGGGATGAAGATGGTGGTGCCTAGTGCCATTCCTTGAAGAACCAGCTAACAATCAAGAAGATGATGAGCTTGAGGAATGAGAGGATGCAAGTGGCCAGCTCCAAGGGAAGAATTAAGCTCCAACAAGCTTACAAGAATTCTCACTAAGTGTTTGCCTCAAGACTCTTCCTTCTTTGATGTTAGAAGGAGAGAAGAAAGTGAAAACTCTCCCTGCTCTCTCTTGCATCTCACGGGTGAATAAAAATTGAAGGGTGAAGGAGTTTGTGTTTTATTTTTTATAACTTGTTTGGCTTGTGAAACCGTAACACAAACACACACACACACACACACACACACTTTGGGAAGTAGGTGTATTTAATGAAAGCCACAATGACTACTTCTATGAGAAGTTGTCCCTAGATATTTTAAAACAATACTAAAATATAATTGTTGTCTTCCCATCCAGCCGTTACATAAACCAAGGGGAGTGAAAATAGATTTTTGGTCATTAATATGGTGGATATCCAATTACTTGTCATACATGTGGTCCACACATTTTGGTCTTTTCTTTATTCTTTTAATGTTGTACCACTGATAAATTTTCATGTTTCAAATTATTAATATTATTATTATGAAGAGTCAATAATGTATTTTTAAATTCTATTATAATGTTACTTAGAGAAGTGGAGAAGCTACATGACAACTCCTTACTAGCTAAGTTTCCTTAAATGAAATCCTAAAATCAACTACTTGGTCCCCAAGGTTACAGAGGATGGCACCACTTGACAAGATCAAAGGCTAAGATTAATTCTTATTTCATGATAGTAAAGTGATATCAATCTAATTCAAGATAAATTAACATATATTGATATAATTAATATAGCCTAATAAATTTTCTTGTTGTAAGAATTTTGGGATTTAAGGCCAATTTGATCTCTAAAACTTATTTGGACTTAATCTAATAAATTTTGTGACCCAAAAATAATATCTCGCTTGGTCTTATATTTTTAGAATATTAGTTTTCATGTTTTCTTAATTAAATAATAAATTCTTAATTATATAAGTTTCTAATAAATTATCGAATTACACAAATTAATTCTAAAATAATTATGACTCAGCTCTATGCATTTAAATTGAGTCAAATAGTCGATTAAAATTTTTATTATAATTTCTGTAAAGTTATTTATAATTATTTCTAAGCTTTTAGATGCCTTTTACCATTAACAAGCTACTACGTCAGTAAATTTTATAAGTGTTATCCACATTTTATTTGACTATAATATTTTTGTCATAATTTTAATTATTTAACATACCTGTCAACTTCCTGTTAGCTAATAGAGACTCTTTTTCACAATTGTTTTAGTTGAACCAGAGTTAGGGGTTACATGTTAATGATATTTTTATCTTAATGAAGTTATAATTTTGCCATTAGTAATTTTTAAAGGATTTTATTGTGTATTATTTAGTAAAATAACAAAATATTAAATTTTAATTGACTTGGTTCCAATATATATATATATATATATATATAAGTCAAGTCAAAATTATATTTTTTGAATTTTGCTTTCTTTTTGTAAATGTCATATTAATTTTGTTTTTTTGTTGTAAGTAATTGTTATATTGTTTTTTTATAAATAATTGTTACATTAGTTTTGCCTCTCTCTCTTTTTAAAAAATAATTATCACATTAATTTTATTTTTCTTCTCCTTTGTAAATAATTATCATATTAATTTTGTATATTACCTTTTATAAATAATTTTTATATTAATTTTGCTTTTATATTCTTTTGTAAATAATCGCTACATTAGTTTTGCTTTGCTTTTCTTTTGTAAATAAATTATTTTATTTTAAAAGGAAAAAATAAATATTATTATAGTTATTAATTAATTTGCATAATAAGTTCTAAGGTAGCCATTGCAAAACGAATGCATTAGGGGTATAGTGGGATTAGGTTTCCACCCTTCCTTATACATAAATATTGTAACACTTTACCAAATAAAATACTATGTTTAAGTCATAATATATTACCTGATAGGTTATTACATGTGGACATCTAATTAAATCTGATTCAATGTTAATTACCCATATGGAGTTAACTATTCACTTAATAAACTCCCGTTCGATTGCAGAATAAGTACTCGACAATCGTTATAGCATGAATAAAGTAAAATAAATAAACTGCGGAATAGACGGAATTACTGAAACTGCATCATATACATAGGTACATAAACATCTATTTTCAAAGTTGTCAAAAGATACATAAAACAGTACATAGTTATAAAAATGAGGCTGCTAAAACAAAATAAATCGGCCTGCCACTATAATCAGAATCCTAACTACTCCCCACGGACATTTCATATACCAACTATCTACATATAGCATCCACTAACTATCGCCTACGGCCCAAAAATGCTAAAGGCAGAAGATGAGGAAGACGAACTTGTCGCCTCCGACGGATCCTCCTCAGACATAGAGGCAGAGGGGATCTGTTGCGGTGGTGAGGCCGGTAGAGCCATGGGAGCTGCAGCTCCTGCTGGTGCTGCTGCTGCTAGTGGTGGAGGTGGGAATGGGTGTGCCATGTGAAGAGGGATGGCTATATAGGGGACGGCAAGGTCGAATAGCGGATACATGAATGGTACAGCAAAGTCTCTCTAGAAGAAGAAATAAAGGCAAAACTGACACCTATCAAATATATACACAGAGTCTAAGAAAGGAACAAGGTGGATATGGAGTTCAGGGAACTCAATGAATAGGACGTCGGTGGCCGCATTCTCATGATCTGAGAATGACGCGGAAACATATAGTAGGGTGAGAAATAAAGATTTCTCAGTAGGAATTCTAAATTTATATATATCTGTCATCCCTGTCATTCTCAGTTGTTTATGTTTTCCGTAATTTAAAATAGTATGTTATGATAGTAACATTCAATTTAAATTCTTATTATAAAGATCGACACCGAAACAAACATAATTTTGGATTGGAACAAGGAACATATAGTAACAGATATGCCAATGCAATTAAGGCAGTAACTATAAATAAATAGTAATATGTCAAGTGACATAAACAGATAACTAAGACAACCACTTAAGAGTTATCATACAATATATATATTAATGTGCGACTGGGAAATGCATCTTATCTTTGAAGGTTTTTACCTCTTAAAACTTATTTTCCATCCTTGGTCCCCTGGGAGTTATTGGCCATATACTCCTAGGTAATAGTCTGCTTTTCCAGACCAAGCTTGTTCCTAGACAGGATTACCGGGTTTACTTTCCCCAACCTTCCCACTGATCTATTCCCCTTAAACTTATTCAGAGGCTGGCCCAAGTAATATGGAATCCTTTGTAATATTCATGAATGGCATGCACAACTAACTTTATTCTTTCAATTCTTTCAAACATCATGTGTTCATGCCATAGTAATTCACATAACATATGAATTTCTTACCGAAATTTTGGCAGCATAACGGATCAAGTCCGCTTCCCTATGAATAGTGCTAGACAACTAGTACAATTATTCAAACTTGCAATTCAGTATAGATCAGCAATTATATATACATAATATCATTCATCAAATTCAATTCCAACATCAATAGGGTTTTTGGTTTACTTTCTCCTATTCTACCCGATTTTGGTATAATCCACTCTTAGTCAATTCAACTCATTTAAACCTAATTTTTGGATATGTCATAGTTCTACGTGTCTAGTTTTCAACCCTTTTGGTCCCATCTCATTTTGATTTGTATAACTCAAGTTATTGGTAATTTACTTCTGACTGCCCTATTCTTAGCTGGAATTGTACCCTTTCAAATGAAAATTCACTAAAAATAGAAATCTAGATAAAATCTTATGAAATTTATATCAAATTAAAGTTAAAAGAACAACCTTTCAAATGAAATAATTTTCATACCATTTCGTGAGTATATTTTGAGATATAAGCCCCAAAACTTGACCCTACTGAACTACCCTGTTCCAGCCTGGTTTGAGCTTAAGGTGAATTCATTGATGTTCTAGGAATAATTGGCAATGAATCTAACTCTAAAAAATTTTATGGATATTCTCTCATATGTTAGCTTTCAAATCACATTGGGTTCACTCAATTTGAAGTTGTGTAGGGTGAATTACACCCTTCTCAATTCATATTGCTTAGATAAGAATCCAGATTTCTAGGTCAAATTTCAAAAATTCATAACTAATTTTATACTACTCCAATGGCATTATATTTTATATGTATGGAAAATCTTGAATGTCTAGTTTCATATAAAAGTAGATTCATCAAATTTAAATGACTATAGGTGGAGCCGTACTCTCCACCGTGTAGACCATCGAGGAAAAAACCCTAACAGCTTCAATGAAATTTCTCTACTCTTTCATACAAATTCCAATTCTAATCATAACATACATGCATAATCAACTATAATCCATCATTATCACTCCAAATCCCATCAGTATCACAAGAAACACAAGACCCCATACAGCCCCAAACTAAGAAAAGTAAGAACAGAAGTAGGATTCCTACCTTTTGTAGGTGTGATTTCTTGCTAGATTTAGGCTTGAGTTGGAGAAATCTTGTTGTGGCTTGAAGGTTTGTGGGAGATGAGGTGAAATGAGATGAGATGAGATGAAGAAGAAAAGAATGGAGGGGGGTCACCACACATAAAGGGCCTAAATTGTGAGGGCAGAAAAGGAAAAGAAGAAAACTTCTAATGCAAGTTGAAGTTGATTGGTGGATTTGTGTTTCCCATTTCAATTTAATTTTTGGGCTGCCATCCTTGGTTGAAAGTGGCGCCACATGAGGGGGTAATTTGGCAAAATCCTAGCCATTTATCCTAGGGCACTCATCCTATAAGTTCTATTGATCCGGTTCTGACAGTTTAAAATACTGAAATTTTACCGATTTCTCTTAAATCAGTAAACCAGTTTTTAGAAGAATTCTGTAAGTTTTTCTATATTCCTAATCTAATTCTATCAAGCCTTATCCATTCTAAATCACACTTAATTGGCTTTAAATAAATGCTTAATTGAATTCTGATTAAACTCAATTATTCGATAAAAAATCAAACAACTTGGTTAATAACGATAAATTTTTTTTTGGATGTTACAAATAGACTCCCAAATTCAATCTCTTTAAAAGACTAGTTTTGTAAATTTAAAAGGTTTTTCCGATTTTTCCCATAATAAAAATTGATAGCGACTCTATTGAAATTATTTTTCAATATTTTTGTTGCCTCTCGTCATGGCGCCCTCCGGGTACATTATGACAATAGTCCATTCCCTATTAAGAAAGTTAGTGTGAGTGTCCAAACAAAACATTTTATTCACATCATTTGTATCAGGACCCAGTCGTGGTCAATGAAAAACTTGGAGAGGCTAGGAAAATACTACCCATTTGTAAAGCTTGGAGAGACTTGGGAAAGACTACTCGCTTGTAAGAAGCTTGGAGAAACTTGGACAAAGAATACTTGTTGTATATAAAATCTCAACAGATTTGGGGTCTGGAAGTAGGCAAGTGGTTTGGCCGAATTAGTATAAAAACTCTTGTGTAATTATCTCTATCTCTGATCTTGTTATTTGATTTTACCACAGGTTCAACTCTGTTTAAACTTTGTTTGAAATATTTTATTTCTGATTTATATAGAACTAAACTATTTTATAATTGCTTCTGATTTACCACAATTGCTTCTGCAATCCAAGTTTTGAACTTGAGATAGATCATTTTACTAAAGTTTTCAGATACTAAAGTCTCTTGAAAGCATGATTCAAACCCCTTCTCATTCTATCCCATCCAACAATTAGCATCAGAGCCTAACTTTGGGGTTTAGCTTCCTAACAGTTGCAAAAGTCAAAGATCCTATCAGATGGCTCAATAGATAAATCACATTGTAGAAGGTTACTCTAGAAATCATCCTTCTTACTTCAATGGTGAAGATTATTCTTATTGAAAGAATAGAATAAGACTCTTCATAGAGTCCAAAAGTCTAAATATATGGGAGATTATAGAAAATGGTGGTATACCTACAATTGAGCAACTAGCACGTCAAGTAGGTGTTGATCCAGAACAACCTCTACCTGTTGTAGTAAGAACTATCCCTAGAAATAAATGGATTGATCAACACAAAACCAACATCCAAATGAAAGCCAAGGCAAAGTATCTTCTCACATGTGCCTTTAGCAAAGGTGAATATGACAAGATCATATCCTATGACTTAGCTAAGGAAAACTGGGATATACTTCAAGTGCTGCATGAAGGAATAGACTAAGTCAAAGAAACCAAGATCAACATGTTAGTTCATCAATATGAAATGTTCAAAATGCTAAAGCATGAGAATATTGATGAAATGATAATAGATTCATGCATATCATAAATTAGTTGAAGGCCTTAGGCAAAAGGTACACCAATGCAGAGATGGTGAGAAAGATTCTGAGAAGTCTTTCAAAGGCTTGGCATCCAAAAGTCATATCTATTCAAGAAGCTAAGGACTTGAATGTGCTTAGCTTAGATGCTCTCATTGGGTCATTAAAGACTCATGAGATTGAGCTAAATGAAGTCGATGATATATCAAAATGGGAAAATCCATTGCTTTGAAGTCCACTCAGAAAAGAACTCAATCCCCCAAAGCCTTGAAAGCCTTAGAAGAATCTGAAGAAGAAGAAGAGGACTCCTCTAATGATGATGATGATAGTGATGAAATTGCTCACTTAGCAAGGAAGATTTCAAGAGCATGGATTAAAAGGAAGAAGAAGAACCTTGTTCCCAAGAAAGACAAAAAGGGCAAAGCCAAGCAAGATGAAATCATCTACTTTAATTGAAAGGAACTTGGACATATTAGATCTGAATGTCCCAGACTGAAGAATGCCTTGAAAAGGAGACTACAAAGAAGAAAGCTATGATGGGTACATGGAAGGATCTAGACAAAGAACAAGAAAATGTAGAATCACATATTGCAAACTAACAATATCCTTTTTCAAAAGGATGTAACAACCTTGAAAACTGAAGTTTCTAAAACTCACTCTAAGTCATTTTCTAATGTTTCTAAGCTTCAGAAAACTGCAAAACTTCTTAAATCAGATATTGAGAAAATGGTTAATTGCTCCAAAAATCTAATTGATGCTTGGTGGCCAAAAGCCTTATCTGGACAAAACTAGTCTAGGCTTTGAGAAAGAAGACGACGAATAATCATCTAAAAATTCCTTACATCAGATTCCTGTATGCATATATTGTTTTAAAAAGGGATACTTCTGAAATATGCTTCTCTAAAAGGAAAGCTAAACAGAAAGTGAAAAAGCCCAAAAACTCTACTAAGACAAAAGGACCCAAGAAGACATAAGAACCTAAAGTTAAAATTTCCTTCAATGCAAGTGTGTCTTAAATCAGTACATCAAAGGGAAAAGAAGTAGTATCTGGATAGTGGATCCTCCAGACACATGACTGGAAATAAATCCTAGTTTAGAAATCTCAGACCAAAGGATGGTGGAAAAATTTGCCGACAGAATCAAATCCAAAGTCATTGGTATAGGTAATATTGGTAAGAACAATTCCAGCCTAATAACTGATGTCATGTTAGTAGAAGGATTAACTCAAAACCTTCTTAGTATTAGTCAATTTTGTAACCAAGGCTACAAAATTGTATTTGAACCTTTGTAGTATATAATCATAGATTCCACTATTGATAAAATTATTCTTATTGCTATAAGGCATAATAATACTTATGTATTATATCTAGATGATCTTTTTGATCAAAATGTAAAATGCTTAGCTTCTTTTGTGGATGAAAAGTGGCTATGGCATAGAAAGTTTGTTCATACTCATATGAAACTAATTTCTAAAATTTCTCAAAAGGAGCTAGTAAAAGGTTTGCCTAAAATTAATTTTGAAAATGACTTTTCTTGTGAGTTCCGTCTTTAGAGGCAAACAGACCAAAAGTTCTTTTCATAGTAAAAATGTAGTTTCTACTACCAGACCACTTAAACTTTTACATCTTGATCTTTTTGGACCAATTAGAGCTACTAGTCTTGGTGGCAAGAAATATGGTTTAGTCATCGTGGATGATTTTTCTAGCTTCACATGGGTTATATTCTTGATCCATAAGGATGAAGCTTGTGAGACCTTCAAATTTTTCTAAAAAAGAATTCAAAATAAAAAAGGTTTTTGCATCACTTCCATTAGATCAGATCATGGTAGAGCATTTGAAAATCATTCTTTTGAAAAATTTTGTAATGAAAAGGCATTTCTCATAACGTCTCTTCTCCTAGAACTCCTTAGCAAAATGGAGTAGTGGTAAAGAAGAACAGGTTGTTGCAAGAAATGACCAGAACTATGCTTCTTGAAAGTGGTTTATGAAAAGGTTTTTGGGTAAAAGCAATTAACACTGCCTGCTATATTCAAAACCGCATTTTCTTAAGGCTTATTCTCAAGAAATCTCCATATGAATTATGGAAGGGAAGAAAACCCAACATTTCTTATTTTCATATCTTTGGATCAAAATGCTTTATACTTAACTCCAAGGATAAACTTTCAAAGTTTGATCCAAAATCTAATCCTGGAATTTTCCTAGGACATTATTCTATTTCAAAAGCTAACAGGGAGTTCAACAAGAAGACTCAAGCTGTGAAAGAAACCATCCATATAAGCTTCATGGAAAAGAAGAATGACCTTAATCAGAAGGTTGCAGATCTGGAAGAAGAAATGGAAAATATGTCTTTAAATGACACTTCCCAGAATCAGCAAAACCTTTAATGAGGATGATATTTCTAAACTTCCTTCTCATCAACATGTTTTTGATGATATTTCTGAAGAGCTAGAAGGTACACCTCTGAAGTGAAAATATACTGGTATAAGAGATTTGAGAGCTATTTCTCAAAACCAAATTATTGGTGAACTTTCCCAAGGAATCATAATAAGATCTTCACTCAGAAGCGAATCCAATCTTGCTTTTATTTCTGAAATTCAATTAGAAAGTATAGATGAGGCCTTGACGGATCAAAACTGGATTGAAGCAATGAAAGAGGAGCTATCTTAATTTGAGAAGAGCAAAGTTTGGACCCTTGTCCTTCTACCAAAAACATAATTTGCTATTGGGCCTAAATGGGTAAACAGAAACAAGATTGATGAAAATGGAAAGGTTATCAGAAACAAAGCAAGATTTGTGGCTCAAGGTTATAATCAGCAAGAAGGCATTGATTATGATAAAAACTTTGCCCCTGTAGCAAGATTGGAAGCAATTAGAATACTACTTGCTTATACCACATATAAAGGTTTTATGTTATTCCAAATGGATGTAAAATCTACTTTTTTAAATGATTTCATATATGAGAAAGTTTATGTAAATCAACCTCCTAATTTTGAAAACAAAAATTTTCCTCACCATGTTTTTAAGTTTTCAAAAGTCTTATACGGTTTAAAACAAGCTCCTAGAGCTTGGTATGATAGACTCAGCTTTTTTCTAATCAAAAATGGTTTTGTAAGAGGAAAAGTTGATACTACTTTATTTATTCTTCATGACAAAATTGATTTTCTGATTGTTCAGATTTATGTTGATGATATCATTTTTGGTGCAACAAATCAAAATTTTTGCAAGAATTTCTCTGAGCTTATGCAAGGAGAATTTGAGATGAGTATGATGGGAGAACTTAAATTTTTTCTTAGACTCCAAATCGAACAACAAAAGGATGGAATTCTGATTCATCAAGAAAAATATGCTAAAGACTTGCTTAGAAAGTTTGAGATAGACAAGGCTAAGAGCATCAGTACTCGTATACATCCTTCTCAAGTTCTAGAAGCTGATGAAGATGGTGAAGAGGTTTCTAAAGCTCTTTATAGAGGTATGATTGGATCTCTACTATGTCTTACTACTAGTAGACTTGACTTGCAATTAAGCGTGGGAATTTGTGCTAGATTTCAATCAAATCCTAAACAATCACACTTGAATGCTGTCAAAAGAATTCTGAAATATTTATTTGGTACTACTAATCTTGGTCTCTAGTATGAGAAATGTACTATTTGCACTATTACAGGCTACAATGATGCTGATTTTGCTGGAGACAGAGTTGAAAGAAAAAGTACTAGTGGTTGTTGTTGCTTTCTTGGAAAGTCGTTGACAACATGGTCAAGTAAGAAGCAGAAAACTATTGCTCTTTCAATTGCAAAGGCTGAATATGTGCTTGCTGCAAATTCTGTGGATTAAGCAACAACTAGAAGATTTCAATCTAAGGTATACTAAAATCCCTATCCTGTGTGACAATACTAGTACAATTAATCTCACAAAGAATCCTATTCAGCATTCTATATCTAAGCATATTGACATCAAGCATCATTTCATAAGAGATCATGTTTAGAAAGGAGATATGGAGCTAAGATTTATTAACACTGAAAGTCAGATTGCTGACATCTTCACAAAACCTTAGCAAAAAATCGTTTCTATCATATAAGGAACCTTCTGAACATGATTAGCTTTTAATCATTCATGTTCATTGCATTTGGTACCTCCCTCTCTCTTAAGTCAAAAGTAAATACTGAGATTGTTGCATCCAACTGGATTTGCTTTCTAGAGAAAGTTCTTCAACTCAAATATGTGCCTTAGAAAGATCACATTCGAGAAAGGATTCAAAGAACCAGCTAAAAATATTTCCTTGCATGGTTCACAAAGTAAATTCAAAACTGGTGATCTACTTAATTAAGAAAGATTGAAGTTAAGTTCAAGTTTAGAAGTACTTCAAAAAGATTACTTCACAATAAGGTGAAGATGAGATTGAGAAAAATAGTTTCAGAATGATTTATTCAAGAAATACATCTTCTCATTGGGCACAAATTGACATATTTCTCTAGAAAGATGATTCGAGGTTCTCATCAATGTCTGGTTTCTGGAGAAATAAAACTATCTTGTGACGTGCGTCATTTTGGTTACCTCCTCGATTACACGTTTGCCACGATCTCTAGAAGTGGAAAAATCAAAAGACTCACTTAACCTGAAACGATAGTGTTTCATTTGAAACCTTTCACATACTTTAACCATCAATTTCCCCTAAAATAATCCTTCTCTATTACATCAACCTTCCACTTTCCTTTATCTCACCAACTCAAGTTATTAGCTACCTTCTCCTCATTTAGAAATCGTCTTCTTTAGAAATCTTTCACATTTTCTTGAAACCTTTCATATTCTATATCCTCCACTTCCTTCCTGATCAAATCTTGAACCATACACTGTGTCCAGTATCATATATACAATTGTTATCTATCTCTAATGCTTCAAGATCAACTCTTGTGTTCTTTACACTATGACAAAAAGGAGAAAGAAGGACAAAAAGAAAAGCATAGACAAATCAGGAAAAAATCTATCTTGCTTTACTAAAAAGAAGTTCTCAAATAAGAAGAGACAATTAGTTCCTTCTGGTGTTAATGATACAACATCTGCAACTAATACGGACTCAGTGGAATCTTCATTTTGTAAACCAAAAATAAGAGTCTCAAGACCTCTCAAGCAAGGAATTAAAATTAGAGAGCCTCTTCTTCAGACTTGTTCAAGAGTGCAAGCTTATGCAGAAACTCATGGTGAAAATATAAATTCTGATTACCAAAGAAAAAGGAAAAGGAAGATTTCTGCTGATGATCCTACAAAAGACTCAATTCATTCAACTCTAAAAAGAACAATAAGAGAAGTTGTAGAACACTGATTCAGAGAAGAGGAATAGTTACAGTAGCAGAGAGATAGGGTTTTTGGAATAGGTGCTTAATATGAAAATTTCATAAAGCCCGCTACCTCATTAGAAATCAACCGTCAAAATGCACAAAGATATTTCCAAATGATCAAGATCAAACAAAACCCTTGTTCTTGAACTTATATCTGAAGACACAGAGATAGTACCAGATACTGAACCCCTTCCTACTTTAACACCCATTCCTGCTTCAGTATCTTATGATCATTCTGCTCATTCTTTCTCAAAATCTCCATCTAGAGTAGAAGGAACTCCTAATCTAATCCAAATTCATTTAGAACAGCTTCAAGAAAATATGTTCACTCCCATGTCAAATCAACATTCCATCATGGTAAATCAAAGTAACATGGAGAGTAGATTAGCCAAACTAAAAGCACTCATGTTATAGATTCTGAAAACTCTTCAGGAGGCAAAGGCAATCAATGATGGCTCTTCCAGGATCCCATATTCTCAATTTTTTGATGATGTCAAAGGGGAAGAAGATATTTCAAAAATGTCAAAGTTTAAGCTGAGGGGGAGCATGCATACATTAGTTTTTAGGACACATTTTCTTTTCTTTTTTGCATTCCAGAAATATTTATTTATCATTTTCATTTCAGAAACATCTCTTTATTTTATTCATGTTTGAACACTTTATCATAAGTTTACAATTCAGTTACAGTTTATGTTTAGTTATATTTATTTCTCTATCACTTATGCTTTCATATCTCTTGATCAAATTTTACTGCAACTATATTATGTGTGAGGTATTATATGATCTGATATATGAGTTATTAAATGCTCTGATAATTGCTCTAATACTTGCTCTGATATCTAAACTGATTGAGATGATAATTGTTTAGTTACTTTGAGATTACTCTGCTACAAGAATATGTAATAGGTATGGATATAATTCCTTGCTAATCTTTTTGATTATTTGAATCTGATTTGAACTATTTGAACTGTTGCTTTGATATGATTAGAAACGTCATTATGCTTAGTGATAATTTTATATGACATAAGAATCCCATGCACTTTTACTTGAATATAATTAAACCCATCTATTTTTGAAAAAGGATTAAATCTTTCTAATATTTGAGTGTTACTACTCTTCATAAAGTTACTTTCTCTAATTAACAATTCGTGCTCGTTATTTTTTTGTTAACGAAGAACATTTCTTAAACACTGATTTGCCATCATCAAAAAGGAGGAGATTGTTAGCTCCAATACCCTTCAGAAACTGTTCTATGGTTGTAAACCAAAATGAGCATAAGGTTTTAATGAATATCAAATCAAAGTTTAAGCTAATCTTGCTATATATGAATGAATTGTTTCTAGAAGTATTTTCTTTCGTAATCATGTGCATTATATGCTTGAGAATCAACAAAGCCATGTTATCCATTGGTATTTTAATTTGAATATACTTGATATAGAATATATGCTTTGTATACTTCTTGAGTTGTCACAAAGAAACAGAAAAGAAGGTTCAGAAGGATGAAACTGCAACATCAGAAGGAAAAACGATGCCTCAAGAGCAAATACTATTCATCCAGAAAGATAACTTTGCCTAGAGGGGAAAATATCCAGAGACATCCTTTTCATGAAGTGTTACAACTTCAAAGCTTCCTCTACACGCTTCAATAGACAAATTCAAAAAGTCAAAAAAATGATTTGACAAGATGTAGAAGAGGCCCTGACAAGTCTGAATAGTTGGCAAACCAACAAACTGCTACTTTTCCACTTCGGTGTAAGTTTTCAAGAGCAAGAAAAAGGAAGGCTATTTCTTCTCTATTTAGTTATAGACTAGCAGACCAAAAGAATCACAAGGATCAAGGCCTGCAAGCTTCAACAATCATATTTCGAAGTCTATATAAGGTTGGAAATAGAAGAAAGAAGAGCTAGACTATTTGAATATTTCCTATGTAAAAATAACTTCCTTTTTTCATCCTTCTCAACTGTCTAAAACACCAGAAAGTTACTCATCGTAACTTTAGTCTATAAGAAAATCTTCTTTTTTGCTCTTTTTGAGAATTTAGAGAAGTCTCACACAAAGAACCTCATAGTCCATTCTCTGTTGAGAAAGTTAGTGTGAGTATTCAAACAAAACATTTTATTCACATCATTTGTATCAGGATCTAGCAGTGGTTAGTGAGAAGCTTGGAGATGCTAGAAAAATACTACTCGCTTGTAAAACTTGGAGAGGCTTGGGAAAAGACCACTCGTTTGTAAGAAGCTTAGAGAAGCTTAGACAAAGAATACTCGTAGTATATAAAATCTTAACAAAGAGTTAGGGACTAGAAATAAGCAAGTGATTTGGCTGAATTAGTATAAAAATCTCTTGTGTGATTATCTCTATTTCTAATCTTGTTATTTGATTTTACCACATAGGTTCAACTCTGTTTAAACTTTATCTGAAACAAAGTTCATTTTTGATTTATATAGAACTAAACTATTTTATAAACTAACACAATCGCTTCCATAATCCAAATTTTGAACTTGAGATAGATCATTTTACTAAAGTTTTCAGATCCTAAAGTTTCTTGAAAGCACGATTCAACCCCCTTTCTTGTCTTATCCTATCCAATAGAAAATGCTAAAGAAAAAAAGGGAAAGGACCTAGGTGTCTCCTAGCCAGCTTGGCATCTACATCAGCTATGCCTTTCAAGTTAAGGTGATTCGTCCCGAAGCTCATCAAGAAAAACTAACTCTACCATGGCCCTTCCTTGGATGAAATATTATCTTTATTTGTCCAGGGTACCTCAAAATTTTTATTCTAGTAGCAGTTGATTTTGAGTTCCCCTTCTCTAGTCTCCCAAGAAGGAGTTGTGCCCGAAACCCCAAATACTTTGAAATAAACAGGCTTGAAGTTGTGGAAGGACTTTTCATATAGAAGAAATACTTTATGATTAACATTAGCTCGAAAAAACATCCAACCCATGGTCAAACCTCTTGTATTGGGTCAAGTGAGGGTGAAAAGAAAAAAAGAAAATGCTAGTAGAATAAAGGACTCTAAGATATTCACAAATAATCTCAAAGCCTCATATCATCGCCTAACTATTTGGATATAGTTAGGAAAGGGCAGCTAGATTTTGCTCTGGAATGGTAAATTGGAAGACAGTAAATAGGAAACAAACACCAAACTTGGAAATTAGGATGTAATACATCCACATCTAGTTCAGTCCCTTCACATGGTTAATATAACACACCTTCTTATTTTCACTAGGGACCTCTAAGGTGTAGTTTTCCTTGTACTCACCCTTCGTTGAGAACTTTCGGAGCTTGCTTTTTACCTACCTCCATTTCCAGGATGAACCTATATGGGGAAACCACCTCTAAGTACTAGTTTGCAACACGAAAATTGGAAAATGTGAAGAGCAAAAATGGATTTAAAAGAACCTATGGTTGTTTTCCCTCCTTTTAAGTTAATCCTATTGGAGGCAAGCAAAGAAGAAGAAAAGTTAAACAAAACTGGCTACAAATGCACAAAATGAGGGTGCTTAACCACCCCTAATAGTGTGCGAAATGAAGCGTTGGGTTTTTACTTCTATCACCACAAAAACAAATTAAACAAAACTGGCTACAAATGCACAAAATGAATGAAACAAAGGAGAAGATCATACTGCTAGTGACAGTGAAGTTTGAAGAGCAAATGTGAAGCTTGAGGATCCCCTGTAGAGTTTTTTCTCTCGTCCTTTTTGGAATTCCCTCTCATATGCTCGTGCAAGCCTTATATAGAAGCAAAAAAATGAGGAAAGAGAAAAAGGATGGATATTTAAAGAGGCGATTGTACCCTTTTACCATGAATGCCAAACGTCACTAAGGGCACGGAACATCCTTTCGCTTTCATAAACTAGGGGCAAAAATGGTAAGAGCAGGTTAATTCGAATCAAGATGGTGCACAAAATGAGGTGCCAAAGCGCCATATGTCCACTTGAGGTGAGGAAACGCAACTTATGATGTGAGCTCACATTTGAGAAAGAAAAGACGTATCCATAGAAAAACATCGACTCAAGCAAAGGGTGAACATCTAAACTTCGAGAACATAACTAAGAGCTATGATGTAAAACTCGGCATCCAAGGTCATCGGCTTGAAGCCAAATTGGGGACACTATTCTGGACTAGGATTTGGAGTCCATGTTATGAGCCATTTATTGAGCCCAAATTACAGTTGGACCAACATGGCCAAAGTCGGAGCCTATATTGTATAGGGTCGAGGCCTAACACAAAACCCATACGAGGGAAGAACATCCCACATAGCATGAGAATGGGAATATCGGACACCACCTACAAACGAAAAGGAACCATACACACTCACTATGCTGTGTCGTGAATCTCGAACTTGTCAACGTGCATGGAGCTATTGAGGATCCCAGGGTTGCTCCCAAGAATTGTGGAACACACTTACTCGTCCTTATCCACTTCCCTTTACAAATAAGTAGCCAACCTCTGAAAATAGGTACGCATACATACCCTAATACTTCGTATCTATTGCACTCCTTGACTTGAGCATTGGAGTCCTTGCGGGTACACCTCCCTCTGCCTTGGAAGTTCGGTCTCAGCCTTTAGTTACTAAGCCCGAGCAGCCTTGGAGTCCCAATCACATTCAGAGCTCTTCAAGTTTTCAGATTCCGGTGACCCACCTTCGAACAATTATAAATACATATAATATTTAATGGTCATATAAAAAAAAAATATAATCAATATTAAACATCTAAAAATTAAATTATATTATTTAGTAAAATTTATATAAAATTATTTTGAAAACCTTTTCGCAAAATAAAAACTACAGAAACACAAATCATGATATATTAAATGAAGATTTATTAAAAAATGTTAATAATAATGCATTTGCATAATATTAAAGTAATAATAGATTATTAGTTTAATTATGTTATGAAAGAAAAGGAATGACATTTTAGAATAATTAAACAAAAGTTTATTCAATAAGGAAGCAATAATAGACAATAAGATGGGGTAATAGCTACTCCCTTAATCAAGAGACCAAACAAGCATAAATCAAATGGGTAATTAACGAAAAGGGTTTAAACTCAATTGAGCCAACCAAAGAGGATTAAAAACAAAAGCATACAAACACTTTTATTAATTTGCTATTTTTAATGCTTTTATCATTATTATTATTATTTAATTTTTTTGTGTTCTATTCCTTTTTTTTTAATTTTTGTAAGTTAAATGTTTTCTAATATTTTAATGCTAATTTTTTTTTTTGCATTTAATTTCTATGCATTGTCACCATGAAAATTTTTTTATACAGACATCCAATCATGTATTATCACATTTGTAAAAATATTTGACTTAACTATCTATTACTTTAAAAATCTTATAAATAAAAGTGTCTAATTGAATAACGGTGTAAAACTAATAGTGTAAAACTCTTTTATGTTGACAATCTATCAAAACTAATGTTTTTTTTTATTAGAATATATCCCATTTTTGTTTTTTTTTTGTTTTTTGGTTCGGGGAAGGGGATTGGATGGTTCAAGGCAAGGCTTGACCCTGTGCAGTTTTACAAAGGCAACACCCATTTTGCCACTATACTACAAACCTCAACTATTTTTCATTTGAGAAACTCATCTGGTCCCAAAAACATAAAAGAAAGAATGAAAAAACTGTTATGAAGAAAAGAAAAAGGATCAAACCCATCGTTGGCCCAAATCAATTCCTAACAAGCATACTCCCTTTCCATTTTCTTTTGTAAGGGGAGAAGCATGCAACAGAGGAAGTGTAACATCCATCGTTTTTCGCTTAATTATTCGGTTTTATTGAATAATTGAGAGTAATCAAAATTTGGTTAAATAATTATTTAGGAGCAATTGATTAGCAATTACTTGAGTTTAAATATGAGAGAATTAAGTTAGAAGTATAGGAGATTTCATAAAATTTTATTTAAAACCGATTTACCGATTTAAAGGAAATCGGTAAAATTACGGTATTTTAAACTGTCGGAACCGAACTAATAGAATTTCAATTCTTTTAGCCTACCTCGAGTGGTTGATAACTCAGCCACTTAGCACCAAATGTGGTGCCACTTTGGCCACAAAAGCAAGGAAAGTTGGCTGAAACTCAGCCATAGAATCTCCACCAATCAAATGCCAAAGCAAGCCAACTACAACCACTCAATGTAATCAGATTTTTTCCACCCTTTATCACCCATTTAGACCCCTTTTCTTGCGCTACTTTCTCCTCTCCTTTTAGCTCTCTTCTTCTCTTCTTCACTCACATAACTCCAGCCAACATCAAGCCTAATCAAGCTTTGCTCATCCAAGCCTTCAAAAATCCAGCAAAATCACTTATAACAAAGGTAGAGGTTTAATTCTTGCATCAATTCTGTGGTCTTGGCTGGCTAAGCTTGGATTATTTTCACAATCTTTGATGTATTAAATGAATGATTATGATGATATGTGATTGGTTTTGGGCTGTTTGTTTGATTGAAACCGAATTGGAAGCAAGAAAGAATGAAAATAGGAAGAGCTAATGGGCTGGTGAACCAAAAACCCTTGGTAGTCCGTACAGCGGAGTGTACGGCTCTGCCTACAGTCGATTAAATCTGATGAAACTATTTTTATATGAAACTAGATATCTAGGCTTTCCATACATATATCATATAAGGTTTTTCGATTAGAATTGAGAGAGATATGAATTTTTGAATTTCGACCTAGGGTTTTGACTCTGGTTCTGGGCAGACTGGGTTGTTCAGGGTAGAACTCACCTGTATTACTTGAAAATGAGTGAAAATAACTTTTTTAGAAATCTTACACATAGGAGAATGTACCATAAAAATTCCAGAATTAGATAAGGTCCCAGTTGCTCCCAGTGATCCAAGAAAATTGCCCTATGTCCAAACCGGGCCAGAACAGGGTAGTTTAGGAAGGTTAGAATTTGGGGCTTGTAACTCGAGCCCTACTAAATCAAATGGAGTGGAACTTTTTGTAGATGAAACTTGCCCTATTAGCTTTAATATGAGTCTAATTTCGTGTAATTTGAGTCAGTTTTCGATTTTTAGTGGATTTTTACTTTTAGTTGTCTGATTCTGGCCAGCCATTGGGCAGCCTGGGATAAAACCTAAATATCTTGAGCTATAGATATCAAAATGAGATCGGACCAAAGAGGACACTTTAACATACCAAAATTGAGGTCTAAATGAGTTGAATAGAAGTTATAGCTTGATTTAGAAGAACTGGGTTGGCTAACTATGCTAAGACAGAAACTTTGCCTTAATGAGATTATTGTTATTATGAGTTGCATGTTGAAATATGTGTGTAATGTTGTGACCTTTGTAATAAATTGATGTTCTAGTGTGCTGGCACTATTCATGGGAAAGCGGACATGTTCCGTTATGCTGCTAAAATTTCGGTAGAATCCATGCATAAGTTATGAATTACATGTTAATGCATGTGCATTTATGTTACTATGAAAGTTCCATACTACTTGGGCCAGCCCTGGATAAGAAGTTAAGGGCAATAGATCGGTGGGAAGGTCGGGGAAAGTAAACCTGGCATTCCTGTATAGGAACGAGCTCGATCCTGAAAAGCAGACTATTACCCAAGAGTCTAAATGGCCAAGAACTCCCAGGGGACCAAGAGATGAAAAATGATCATAGAAAAGCTTATGAAGAAAGGTTCATGATTAAGTCTGCATGATCATATGACTGCATGGTTACATGAAATAATTATGTCAAGATGTTTACGGTTGTCTATTATGTTTGCTTACGGCTGTTTATTTATTTATTCTGTTTATTATTCTATGTATCATTATTAGTAATCTATCTTGTTTCTTGTACCGTCTAAAGTAAAACTGAACCTTGCCTCGGACCAGACATTTTATTGAACTCATTAAGATGGATATTTCAGTTTGAACACATGTTTTTATAATTAAATAAAACCCGAGGCAACTGAGAATATATGTGACGTCAGCTAACCATTATACATGAACCCTGCTGAGAATTTCTTGAAATTCTCACCTCGTTCTGTATTTCCCGCATCATTCTCAGACGCTGGCGATGGACTCCATGGCTACCCTTTTCATTGAGATCCCAGCTTTACAGCTTCACCATGATCCAGTGTTGGATTCCTTGTATATAGCCAGTTCGTGTAACTTCCGCCTCTACCTCTTTAGCAATAGAAACTTTGCTGTCCCTTTACATCATCCTATATTTGACCCTGTAACTCCTTACATTGCTGTCCCGCTGCACATGGCGCACCCACCTCCAGCTCCTCCTGCACCTGCAGCACAGGCAGCTCCTGCTGATCCTGCACCAAAGTCACCTCTGCAGGCCATTCTCGGGGTGCTGCTTAGTTCAGAGAGTTACCCTTCCGAGGCCACCGGCTCATCACCTTCTTCCTCCTCGGGAGCCAGCGCAGAGTATTCTCCAGTCGGGCCTGACATGGCTAACAGCTATCTGACAGAGTAGCTTAGCTAGCAGGAGATGTTGTACAACATGACCCTATTTTGGATAGCATGTAGCTCTAGGTCATAGACTTGACAGTAGGATAGCAGTAGGTTATGAAATGTCCTCTGAGGACCATAGGATCTTTTGACTGATACGGGCAGTATTGTCTTTTTAGTATACCGATCTACTTATGTTTTCTACTTTGAAACTCTGTACATAAACTGAAGCAGTGGCTTCTGATATGTACATAGATATGCACGTACACAGTAATGTTATTATACTATTCTTATCTTCTGTGATATTTTGTTAAATTCGTTTCACTTTTAGTATTGCAGCGCGCCATTTCGTCTGTTCAAAAAAACAAAAAAAAAAAAAGAAAGATGACGATTTAAGGAAGCGCGAATCATGAAAGGTAAACAGAGTGTTAATATGGTAACACAATCTACTTGATTTCATGCTATGATTTAAGCATAACATCAAATTAGTAGGGTGTTACATTTTTGGTATCAGAGCAGTTCGTCCTAGCTAAGGCCTGAGGATTAGACTGACTATACTTCACGCATATTTTGTATTCTTTACTGATAATGTGCACCAGATCTTGCCTGTATGGTTGAGATATAGTTGTGCATGTATATGAAGTGCCTGACCGTGTGAGCTGTTATTTACTAGCACATTAGACTCAGTGTTGAGCCTGATCAACTCAATAACTTTTGTTTTGTGTGCTCAGAACTTAATGGCTTCCGGAAGGGGAGGCAGACCACATGCAGAACCTGCTCCAGAGAACCCGACTGATTTTATGGCCACAATGCGCGAAATGGCCCATGCATTGCAGGAGCAAGCTGCGGTGGCTCACCAGATGATGGATCAGCTAGGCAGACGACCTGAGGCAAGCTATGGAGGGAACCCTCATGGCCTAGGAGTTGACCTGGACTATCTCAACTTTGCTGAGTTCAGAAAGGCGAATCCGCCAAGTTTCTGAGGGGCGTATGGTCTTGATAGAGCTGACGAATGGATCAAAGCTATAGAGAAGATTTTCTCTGTCTTGGATTGCTCGAATCATCAGAAGGTGACTTTTGCCACTTACATGCTCGAAGCATACGCCGAGTTTTGGTGGAACGGTGTACAGAGATTGTTCGAAGAATCTCAGATGGTAGTCACTTGGATGATGTTTAGGGATGTATTTTACCAGAAGTACTTTTCGGCTTCTATTCGAAATGCTAAGGAACTCAAGTTTATGCAGCTTCGTCAAGGGAACCGGACGATATCTGAATACATTGCCAAGTTTGAAGAGCTATGTAAATTTTCCATGATTTACCAGAGAACCCAGATGAAGCTTGGAAGTGCGTTAAATTTGAAGGAGGGTTACGAGAAGACATTCTTACTGCGATAGGGCCAATGGAGATTAGGGATTTCCCTACGTTGGTGAACAAATGCCGACTTGTGGAGGATTGCCATTCGAAATTAGCTGCAGCCAGGGCATTTGGTGGGAATTTCAAGAGGCGGTTGGCCCCACAGGGCCCAAGATTCAAGCCCAATATACAACAACAGCGGAGATTTTCGCCGACAGGCAACAAAGGCAAGCAGCCCCAAAGGCCTTTTCCAAATCCAACTTGCACAAAATGTGGCAAGAATCATGGCGGTCGGCCGTGTTTGGCAGGCCAGAATGTCTGCTATGGATGTGGCAAGCCAGGCCACAAAATTTATGAGTGTCCAACCAGGAATCCATCACATCCGCCTCGACCCTAGCGACAAGGATGGGTTTTTACAACGAGCGCAGAAGAAGCTGATAAGTCAGAAGGACTAATCCAAGGCACCTGTGATGTGGATGGTGAGACTCTAACTGTACTCTATGATTCGAGTGCTTCACATTCGTTTATTTCCCATAACCGTGTAGCTGCTTTGCAATTGCCAATTTCTGAATTACCTTATAATCTATTGGTTTCTACTCCTACCAATGGGCCTGTTAGAACTAGTCAAATATGCATCAATGTTCCTCTTCAAATTGAGGGTAGGACCTTTGCTGCCAATTTGATTTGCCTCCCTCTGTCTGGTCTTAACGTAATTCTAGGCATGGATTGGCTTTCTGCCAATCGAGTTGTACTCAATTGCTCTGATAAGATGGTGATACTCCTTTCTGTCTCACTTTCTGAATCCCAAATCGCGACACTTTTCTATCTGAACTCTTCTGGGTCAAAGAATCAAGGATACATCCTCTTGTCAGCTAATGTGACAGAAGCTGAGCAGGAACTAGAAAAGATCCCGGTTGTTAAGGAATATCCGGATGTTTTTCCAGAGAATATTCCTGAATTCCCTCCGGAGAGAAAGATTGAATTTACCATCGAGTTGGTTCCAAGTGCAGGACCCATATCTATAGCTCCATATCGAATGTCACCTATGGAGCTGACGGAACTAAAAAGACAAATCGAAGAGCTTTTAGAAAAAGGATTTATATGGCCAAGCGCGTCGCCATGGGGAGCTCTGGTCTTGTTAGTCAAAAAGAAAGATGGAAGCATGCGCTTATGCGTGGATTATAGGCAGCTGAACAAGGTGACAATTAAGAATAAATATCCCCTACCAAGGATTGATGATCTTATGGACCAACTACAGGGTGCAATAGTATTCTCCAAGATCGACTTGCGTTCTAGATATCACCAAATTTGAGTTCGGGAACAAGATATCCCTAAGAGAGCTTTTCGAACTCGTTATGGGCACTATGAATATACCGTGATGTCATTTGGGCTGACGACCGCACCAACAGTATTCATGGATTACATGAATCGAATATTTCGCCCATATCTGGACAAATTTGTGGTGGTGTTCATCGATGACATACTTGTCTACTCAAAGACGGAGCAAGAGCATGTGGAATACTTGCAACTAATTCTACAAATTTTAAGAGAAAAGAAACTCTATGCTAAATTATCCAAATGTGAATTTTGGATGAAGGAGGTAAAATTTCTTGGCCACGTAGTGTCCTCTGGAGGAATCTCTATCGACCCCAGCAAAGTAGAAGCAGTTTTAAGCTGGGAAAGGCCGACTATAGTCTCAGAAGTCAGAAGTTTTCTGGGCTTAGCTGGATATTACAGGCGATTCGTTAAAGATTTTTCTCGAATAGCCTTGCCCTTGACCAAGCTAACCAGAAAGAATGTCCCATTTGAGTGGACGCTGGAGTGCGATCAAAGTTTTCAGGATTTGAAGAGGAGGTTGACCACGACACCAGTGTTAGCTTTACCAGACCCTTATGGACCATTTGAGGTCTATTGTGATGCTTCCCAACAAGGGTTAGGGTGCGTGTTGATGCAAACCGGAAAGGTGGTCGCATATGCCTCCAGGCAATTGAAGCCACACGAAAGGAACTACCCAACTCACGACCTCGAATTAGCAGCGGTAGTATTTGCTTTGAAGATATGGAGACATCACCTGTATGGAAGGAAGTTCGAGGTCTTTTCTGATCATAAGAGTTTGAATTACCTCTTTGATCAGAAGGAATTAAACATGAGGCAGCGGAGATGGATGGAACTCCTTAAAGACTACGAATTTGAATTGAAATACCACCCAGGTAAGGCAAACATTGTGGCAGATGCGTTGAGCAGGAAATCATTGACTGTAGCCTCGATGATGATTAAAGAGATGGAGCTTATTGAAAGTTTCTGAAATCTTAATTTGGGAATTCTTACAACTCCCAAGACCCTTCAGTTGCACCAAATTAAGATAACCAGTAGCTTTAAGGACCATATTTGGCAAGCATAGCAGCAAGATGCTAACTTTCAACATATGATTAATCTCGTACAATCAGGGAGATTAATGGGTTTTGCCCAAGATAAAGAAGGCATCTGGTGGTGCCACGACAAAGTGTGTGTTCCTGAAAGGAACGATCTTCGAAGAAGAATCTTAGAAGAAGCACATAAAGGTGAATTCGCTGTATATCCTGGCATAACCAAGATGTATCAAGACCTCAAGAAAATGTTTTGGTGGTTGGGCATGAAGTCAGATGTAGCAAACTTTGTGGGCAAGTGCTTGATTTGCCAAAAGGTGAAAGCGGAACATCAGAAGCCTTCTGGGATGTTACAACCCTTGGAAATCCCTGAGTGGAAGTGGGAGAGTATCTCCATGGATTTTATCATGGGGTTACCAAGGACATCAGCGGGATATGATGCTATATGGGTCATTGTGGATAGATTAACCAAATCTGCTCATTTCCTGCCTGTTCGAGCAAATTATCCGCTGGAAAAACTAGCTCAACTGTACATTCAAGAAATTATAAGGTTGCACGGGACCCCTTCAACCATTATCTCTGATCGAGACCCGAGGTTTATCTCATGATTTTGGGGAGCTTTACAGAAGGCGTTCGGTGCAAAGCTGTGTTTAAGCACTGCGTATCACCCGCAAACAGATGGCCAAACTGAAAGGACGATTCAAACTTTGGAAGATATGCTACGAGCTTATATACTGGAGCAACGCGGAAATTGGGATCGATACTTACCGTTGGCCGAGTTCGCATACAACAATAGCTATCACGCTAGTATCGGCATGGCTCCTTATGAAGAATTATATGGACGAAAGTGCCAATCTCCCTTGTACTGGTATGAAACAGGAGAATCAACTTTACTGGGGCCTGATTTAGTTGAGCAGACCACCGAGCAGATCAAGAAAATACAGAGCAAGATGCTTGTCGCTCAGAGCTGGCAGAAGAGTTATGCGGATACCAGGAGGAAACCTCTGGAATTTCAGGAAGGAGACCGCGTATTTCTGAAGGTTACTCCTACAACAGGGATAGGTAGAGCAGTCAAAGTCAAGAAGCTAAATCCTCATTTTATTGGCCACTTTCAAATCCCGAAGCGAATCGGATCAATTGCATACCAAGTCGCTTTGCCTCCACATCTATCAAACCTCCATGATGTTTTTCATATCTCCCAACTCAGAAAGTATCAACCTGACCCTACCCACTCCCTAGAACCTGAATCAGTACAGTTAAAAGAGGACTTGACCTTTTGTGTACAACCAGCACGGATTGTAGACAGAAGTAGTAGACAACTTCGAAACAAGACCGTGCAGCTAGTAAAAGTAGCATGGGGAAAAGAAGATGCTGAGGACTACACTTGGGAGCTGGAATCAGATATGAGGAAAGAGTATCCTGAACTATTCTCAGGTATTAAATTTTGAAGACAATTTTTTTTAAGGAGGGTGGTAATGTAACATCCATCGTTTTTCGCTTAATTTTTTGGTTTTATCGAATAATTGAGAATAATCAAAATTTGGTTAAATAATTATTTAGGAGCAATTGATTAGCAATTAATTGAGTTTAGATATGAGAGAATTAAGTTAGAAGTATAGAACATTTCATAAAATTTTATTGAAAACCGATTTACCGATTTAAAGGAAATCGGTAAAACTACGGTATTTTAAACTGTCGAAACCGAACTAATAGAATTTCAATTCTTTTACCCTACCTTGAGTGGCTAATAACTCAGCCACTTAGCACCAAATGTGGCACCACTTTGGCCACAAAAGCAAGGAAAGTTGGCTGAAACTCAGCCATAGTATCTCTACCAATCAAATGCCAAAGCAAGTCAACTACAACCACTCAATGTAATCAGATTTTTTCCACCCTTTATCACCCATTCAGGCCCCTTTTCTTGTGCCACTTTCTCCTCTCCTTTCAGCTCTCTTCTTCTTTTCTTCACTCAAATAACTCCAGCCAACATCAAGCCTAATCAAGCTTTGCTCATCCAAGCCTTCAAAAATCCAGCAAAATCACTTATAACAAAGGTAGAGGTTTAATTCTTGCATCAATTCTCTGGTCTTGGCTGGCTGAGCTTGGATTATTTTCATGATATTTGATGTGTTAAATGAATGATTATGATGATATGTGATTGGTTTTGGGCTGCTTGTTTGATTGAAACCGAATTGGAAGCAAGAAAGAATGAAAATAGGAAGAGCTGATAGGTTGGTAAACCAAAAACCCTCGGTAGTCCGTACAGCGGAGTGTACGGCTCCACCTACAGTCAATTAAATCTGATGAAACTATTTTTATATGAAACTAGATATCTAGGGCTTTCCATAAATATATCATATAAGGCTTTTCGATTAGAATTGAGAGAGATATAAATTTTTGAATTTCGACCTAGGGTTTTGACTCTGGTTCTGGGCAGACTGGGTTGTTCAGGGTAGAACTCACCCTATACTCCTTGAGAATGAGTGAAATGAACTTTGTTAGAAATTTTACACATAGGGGAATGTCCCATAAAAATTCCAGAATTAGATAAGGTCCCAGTTGCTCCCAGTGATCCAAGAAAGTTGCCCTATGTCCAAACCAGGCCAGAACAGGGTAGTTTAAGAAGGTTAGAAATCGGGGCTTGTAACTCGAGCCCTACTAAGTCAAATGGAGTGGAACTTTTTGTAAATGAAACTTTGCCTTGTTAGCTTTAATATGAGTCCAATTTCGTGTAATTTGAGTCAAATTTCGATTTTTAGTGGAGTTTTACTTTTAGTTGTCTAATTTTGGCTAGCCACTGGGCAGCCCGGGATAAAACCTAAATATCTTGTGCTATAGATATCAAAATGAGATGGGACCAAAGAGGTTAGAAAATAGACACATAGCACTTTAACATAGCAAATTGAGGTCTAAATGAGTTGAATAGAAATTATAGCTTGATTTAGAAGAACCGGGTTGGCTAACTATGCTGAGACAGAAACTTTGTCTTAATGAGATTATTGTTATTATGAGTTTCATGTTGAAATATATGTGTAATGTTGTGACCTTTGTGATAAATTGATGTTCTGATGTGCTGGCACTATTCATGGAAAAGTGGACACGTTCCGTTATGCTGCCGAAATTTCGGTAGAATTCATGAATAAGTTATGAATTACATGTTAATGCATGTGCATTTTCAAGAAAGCTATGAAGGTTATGATAAGGAATATGTTACTATGAAAGTTCCATGCTACTTGGGCCAGCTCCGGATAAGAAGTTAAGGGCAATAGATCGGTGGGAAGGTCAGGAAAAGTAAACCCGGCATTCCTGTATAGGAACGAGCTCGATCCTGAAAAGCAGACTATTACCCAGGAGTCTAAATGGCCAAGAACTCCCAGGGGACCAAGAGATGAAAAATGATGAAAAGTAATAGAAAAGCTTATGAAGAAAGGTTCATGATTAAGTCTGCATGATCACATGACTACATGGTAACATGAAATAATTATGTCAAGATGTTTACAGTTGTCTATTATGTTTGCTTACTGCTATTTATTTTTTTATTCTGTTTATTATTCTATGTATCATTATTAGTAATCTATTTTGTTTCTTGTGCCGTCTAAAGTAAAACTGAACCTTGCCTCGGATCAGACATTTTCTTGAACTCATTAAGATGGATATTTCAGTTTGAACACATGTTTTTATAATTAAATAAAATCCAAGGCAACTGAGAATGTATGTGACGTCAGCTAACCATTATACACGAACCCTACTGAGAATTTCTTGAAATTCTCACTTCGTTCTGCATTTGCCACATCATTCTCAGATGCTGGTGATGGACTCCATAGCTACCCTCTTCATTGAGATCCCAACTTTACAACTTCACCATGATCCAGTGTTGGATTCCTTGTATATAGGCGGTTCGTGTAACTTTTGCCTCTACCTCTTTAGCAATAGGAACTTTGCTGTCCCTTTACATCATCCTATATTTGACCCTGCGACTCCTTACATTGCTGTCCTGCTGTACATTGTGCACCCACCTCCAACTCCTCTTGCACCTGCAGCATAGGCAACTCCTGCTGATCCTGCACCGGAGTCAGCTCCGCAGGCCATTCTCAAGGTGCTGCTTAGTTCAGAGAGTGACCCTTCCGAGGCCACCGGCTCATCACCCTTTTCATCCTCGGGAGCCAGCGTAGAGTATTCTCCAGCCGGGCCTGACATGGCTAATGGCTATCTGACAGAGTAGCTCAGCCAGCAGGAGATGTTGTACAGCATGACCCTATTTTGGATAGCACGTAGCTCTGGGTCATAGACTTGACATTAGGATAGCAGTAGGTTATGAAATGTCCTCTGAGGACCATAGGATCTTTTGACTGATACGGGCAGTATTATCTTTTTGGTATACCGGCCCACTTATGTATTCTACTTTGAAACTCTGTACGTAAACTGAAGTAGTGGCTTCTGATATATATATAGATATGCACGTATACAGTAATGTTATTGTACTATTCTTATCTTTTGTGATATTTTGTTAAATTTGTTTCGCTTTTAGTATAGCAGCGCACCGTTTCGTCTGCTCACAAAAAAAAAAAAGATGACGATTTAAGGAAGCATGAATCATGAAAGGTAAACAGAGTGTTAATACGGTAACACAATCTACTTGATTTCATGCTATGACTTAAGCATAACATCAAATTAGTAGGGTGTTACAGGAAGCAAGAAAAGAAACCAACACATAAACTGAGGCTAGGCAGCAGAACGGTCAAGGAAAAGTTGTAAACGCCAGCAGTGAAGTCATAGTAGCATGTGTTTGAAAATTGCTTTGAACTTGTCATTCCTGCTCCAAAACTGCATGCGGTATTCCACTATCTTCCAAGCCAAGCAATGCCACATCCAAACTATTCTCCAAGGTCTACTTTCTAACATCACTCTTCAAACTGATCTCCTTTTAGTGTACTCTACATTGCGCCGACTCCATGACAGTTGCTTAGTGTTTGATAGAATGTTCGTAAGAAATATGCATTCAGGGAACATCATGATTGCCTCCTACATCGAGAGTTTGATGTATGCTTTAGATATTTTCTATGAGTTCAAGAGTTGTAGCCTTCAGCCCAATCATTATACATTACCGTAACTTTTTAAGCCTTGTGTAGGTGTAGTTGATATTTGTTTTGGTACCATGTGCCATGGTTTAGTGATAAGGCTTGGCTATAAAGGGTCTATTATGGTGGTTAGTTCTATGCTTGAGTTGTATGTGAAATGCAGGGCTATGCCTAAGGCATGCTCAGTGTTTTCCAAGATATTGTGTAGGGATTTCATGGCATAGAATTTGATGATTTTCGGGTTTTATGTGATAAGTGAGGCTATACCTGATGCGTGCTCAACATTTTCCAAGATGTTGTGTAAGGATTTCATGGCAAGGAATTTGATGATTTTTGGATTTGTAAGGGCTAGTTAGTATTCGCATGCTATATATTGTTTTAGATAAATGATGGTTTTGAATGAGGTGAAGGTGGACTGCATGTCTGTTCCTAGCATTTTGAATGCTTGTAGGAGGGAAGCAAACTTGATGAAAGGGAAAGAAGTACATAGGTATATAGCGAAGAACTATTGTTTGATGCAGATGCTCCTTTTGGTAATGCGTTAATTGATATGTATGGGAAGTGCGGATGCTTAAATAATGCGAAAAAGGTTTTCAGGACCATGCGTAGTGTGAATATGGTCATGTGGACCACCATAATATCTTGTTATAGGATGCATGGGAATGGGGAAGAATCCCTCTTGCTGTTTAAGAAGATGATTGATGATGGATTTACACCAAATTTTATCATACTCACAACAGCCTTGGCCAGTTGTAGCCACTCTAGTCTAATAGATCAAGGCAACCACATTTTCAACTCAATTAGTTCAGATTATGGAGTTCAACCAACTACTAAGCACTGTGCATGTATGGTGGATCTTTTGGGCAACTTTGGGTATCTTGTTAAAGTACTGTAGCCATTGCAGAGCATGAAATCACCAGCAACTAGAAGCATTTGGGGTGCCATTCTTGCTAGTTGTGTAATGCACAAGAATGTTGAGATTGGGGACAAGTCTTTTCAAATTAGAACCAAAGAATGCTAGCAACTACATAGCCCTTTGTAGTATCTATCAATATCAAAGCATGCTTGATGGAATTTCAACAATTAGAGAAAAAAAGGGGGGAACTAGATTTGATTAAAAATCTTGGTTATAGCTACATCAATATTGGAGGAAGGGCTTGTAAATTCTACCAAGGGGACCATTCTCATCCACTGGCTCAGATGATTTATGGAATAACATATCAAATTAGTAACACTTAGTTATTAACTAATGATTTGAGAGTATGGAATCTGCTACATGATGATACCTTGCTCATGGGTTTGTAGAGCATTAAAGCCAATTGATCTGATTGAGTTTTCACTCAAACTAATATGAGAAATTAGACATCTCACATTTCATAAAGCAATCTTTATTTACATGGGCACAATTTGGAACTCCAAACAATCTATGCATGAAGATTTTTTCAATACGTTTTGGTGAGCATAGTTATATTTGTTTCACTTCGTAATTAAGAAATATTTATTTTGCATATAGTTAACATTTTTTATTTATTGATTTTGTTGTTAGTTTAATCCAGATATTTCTTTCAAGACTTAATTATTTGGAAAGTTCTTACAATTTTTTTTTTTCATCATGTGAAGAAATTGATTCACCTCAAAATTTTACAAGGTATTCTTTCTACATTACTCAACTTCGAAGACATAGCTTTTACTAGGAAATAGTAAAGAAGGTTCCGATATGATATCTATTTTAGCTTTTACTTAAACTAGTTTAGTTATTGATCTAATTGACATAGGTTATATAGGGCTCTTGAATCTTTCATTTTGTTTCAATGTATTGGAAGCTCTTTCCATTTCTTAACCATGTTTTGAATCTGAACGAAGTTAATTCCATCTTCCAAAATGCCTTTGGATTTCTGAAGCCTCTTACAGAGTCACTTTATTTTGGTATCGTACTCAAAAGATTGACATGTTGCAAATTTCTAGACATTGTAATTCTTTGTTGCTTGATATATATATATATATATATATATATATATATATATATATATATATATGTCTGTGATGTGTTGTTTTAATTTAGAAACAACCACAATATTTCTTCTTTGTGTAGCAACTAGCTATAGGTGGAGGAGGCTGATAGCAACTGATTTTTGCTTGTAAGAAATAAAAGGAGCCTAACTATTTACAATAGGGAAAATTCCTCTTGATTACACTGAAAACAAAAAATAAAGAAACACTTGCAGATGTTCAAGGGTCTGCCAACCTCCCTCCCCAAAGGACCCCTAAAACTTCACTCAATTTTGGAATGCCTTCTTCCTACATGTTTGTTGTAACACCCTCTTAAATATAATACTATACTTAAGTCATAATACTATAGCTAGGAGTTTGCTGTAACATCCTCCCAAGTATAGTACTATACTTAAGTTATAGCACCACACCCAAGAGTTGTTACTATTACCTGAACAGACCTTATTTCATAGCAGCCTCAGCCGTCTTCGAGATCTTTCGGGCTATCTGGAGATAACACGGAAATAGGGTTGAGAATTATAAATTCTCAGTAGGATTCATTAAGAAACTTCATATTGTGTTATCGTTATTATCTCCAGCTGCTTTGGTTTATTATTAAAAAAATTAACACATCATACAAAGTTTTCTGTTTTATAGTTTGAAAACATGCAGTCCGAAGCAGAATTCATTTTATTTTATGCACTTAAGTCATATTGGCAATATTTCATATCTAGAATAAAAATCACTGCATAAATAGATAGAACAAGCTTAGCCTCAATAAAATATGGAATATAATAATAGTGAGCATGGGTACAAATATAATTACATTAAACATGTATGTCTGTGCTATAAGTTTCTCTTAATTCGTCGCCCCCATATCTTACCGGTACTTACACTGGCTGGGTCATACCATGCCTCATGTAAGTCCTATCCCCTATATTCACACTAGCCCGGTCATGCCATGCCTCGTGTGAGTCGTGGGTGAGGGGAGCTTACTTTGGGTCACCTTCCTTTTTGCAGGATCATACCCTTAGTTTACTTTCTTTACTTTCTTTTCTTAGCACACCTAGGCATTATGTATTGCTGTCCTTAGGGTGCTTGCATATGTTTTAATCTTTAGTCTTTACTACCCTTAGGTAGTCTGATCTAGGAGTGAGCTCGTTAGCTCAACTCGTGACCGTCATCACACTGACTAACCCACTGGGGACCCATGTGCTTCTAGTCTTGGAGGGATCTCATTTTGGTCACGTGGCTATAAATTGAAGGGATCTCTTCTAGTCACATGCCTCAATAGAGGGATCTCAACTGACCACGTGCCTTCAAGGTAGAGGGATCTCATTTGACCACGTGCCTCCAAGGTAGAGGAATCTCATAGTTTTAGCTGCCTTCACAGGGAGGGATTCAAAGTGCAATTGCCTCCAAGTGAAGGGACCTGTATCTTATCTTATTTAAATGCCTTCATAAGGAGGGATCTTGTAACTGTCTCCAGGTAAAAATACCCACATTCAATATATTCATATCATACTTAAGTCATTCTTGCATATAGAATTTCCGCATACATATTCTTAATACATAAATGCTCATAACCTTCTTACAATTCTACCGAAAATTCGGCAGCATGACGGAACATGTCCGCTTTCCCATGAATAGTGTCAGTACTCAGACAACCAATTTTTATAGAAAAGTCACAGCACGTCATTCACAATTCAACATCAATTGCATAGGAGCATGAGGTGCCTTTAAAAGCATAGTATGCCGTCTTATCACTTTCACTCAGCCTGATTTTTGTAAATCAGGCCACAACCTCGATTTAACTCATCTGGACCTAAATTTTGATAGTGTCATGTGTCTATTTTCCAACCTCTTTGGTCTCATCTCATTTTGATTTGTATAGCTCAAGATATTTAAGTTTTATCCCGACTTGCCCTGCAACTAGCCAGAATTACACACTTAAAAGTAAAAATCCACTAAAATTTGAAAAGCTAATCAAGTCATAAGAAATTGGTATCATATTAAGTTAACAGGACAACCATTAATTTACATCAAGTTCCATTTCATTTGCTTTTGGAGAGCTCAAGTTATAAGTCCCGAAATTTGACCTTCTTGAACTATCCTATTTTGGCCCAATTTGGACATAGGATAACTTCTTTGAACCACTAGGAGCAGATAGGACCACAACAAACTCGAAAATTATTATGGAATGTTCTCCTATGTGTAAGCTTTCCAACAAAGTTGGTTTCACTCAATTGGAGTTGTATAGAGCAAGTTATACCTTGAACAACCTAGTTTGCCCAATATCAATCTCTAAAGTCTAGGTTAAATTTCCAAAATTTATATCTCTCTCAATACAAATCTAATGCCTTATATGATATATGTATGGAAAGCCTTGAATGTCTAGTTTCAAATAAAAATGGTTCCATCGAATTTGAACGGTTGTGGGTGGAGTCGTACACTCTACCATACAGACTGCCGTGGGGCTTCTTACTTAGGCAGCATCCCAATCCTCCATTTCTCCTAGTTTTCTCCTTCTAACCTTAATTCAAACTCAAGATTTCATATTAATCCAATCATAATCCATCATATACATCCAATATATCATCAAATAATTGAAGAAAAGTGGAATTTCATATAGCCACAATTCAGAGAAATCAAGAAAAGAAAGTGAGGTGTGATCTTGCTGAATTCGAGTTTGGGTTGATAGAACCTTGTGAAGCTTGAAGGTTTGATGGAGATGATTGAGAGGGGAAGTGAAGAAGAAGGCAGGAACAAGAGGGAGAAGGAGGTGCAAGTCAGCCAGAAGTGAGAAGGAAAATCTGGCTTAAGTATAACGGAGGTAGTTGGATTTGTGAGTGTTGATTGGCTGAAATCTTGTGAGTGAAGTTTAGCCATCTCTCCCTCTTTTGTGGCTAAATCATTCTCCACATCGCCTAAAAGTGGAACTCGCTTCCATTGCATCTGAAATTGGAACTTGTCTCGATTCTACTTAAAGTCGAAACTCATGAAAATCTATTTGGAACTTAGAGATGAAACCGGAGATCGGAAATCTTGTCTGTTATATTTGAAACTTGGAAACAAAGTCGGACGTCGGAAATAATACACAATTTGTTTGAATCATAAGGTTGGAGGTCGGAAATCACACAGTATATGATCACCTTAAAATTGAAGGTCAAGGGCAAGAAGATGAAACCAAAAATACTTGAACTCGAAAGTCGAGGATATTATCATAAACTTGGAAGTTAGTACCAGAACATAAATCCTCATACCTACATCTCGGAGGTCGAGAACTAGCCCATAAAACTCTTATATATACAATTCCAAAATAATCAATCTCGGTGATCGATTCACAATCCCGGAAGTCAGAAATCAAAACATTCAAAACAGGGAAGTTGGAACTTATATAATATCGGAGCTCAATTCAATCTCGGAAGTTGGCCCTAAGCGCAAGCTCGGGAACATCAATAGAAACGAAAAGCTCTTGGAAGTAGTTTCTAAGATCGGAACTCATATATATCCTAGAAATCAATTCTGATGTCGAAACTTGTGTTCAACCTCACGTCTATTCTAGTTAATCTTGAACATCAATTCTGAGGTCAGAAGTCGGAACTCGTGGATGTTACATTTGCCATGTGTGGAACCCTTACCACTTAAATAATTATAAATAGTTATTACCTAATTTGATTCCATAATAATGACTCAAGTCATAATTCTTTTTTTTTTTTTTTTTTTTTTTTTTACAAATAGAAGTTGCATGTCCATAAAATAGAATGTAAGCAAATAGTAAAGTCGAGAAAACTATAAAGATACTAAAAGTAAATTGAAATAAATATTTATAGTACATCGTTAAACTATATACATCCTCATGTACTTAACTACAAGTTTCTAAGAACAACTAACATGTGACTGTCAAGAGATCATACATTTGGTCTGTGTCATAAGATTCAAAACTCAGAATAAGCCCATGTAGGGATGTTTACTGATCGAGAGTCATAGCACATGAGAACAAAAAGTCTACTTGTAACACCCTACTGGATATAATACTATTCTTAAGTCATAATATTTTATCCGGCAGTCTGTTACATGTGATTATCTGTTACATCAATTAACCTTAATTCATTGACTAGATTGGATGAGTATTTATATCGAAACAAGGCAATTTAATTTCAGTCAATTACTTAAGTGATATATATATGTCGTGCGGGTGTGGTACAATAAGAGGAGATTTGGTAAGATTGGTGGAGTCAATCTCACAACATTTGTGATGTATCTACATAAATATGTATACAAACATGGGCTTATAGGTTCTTGTATATCTAAAAGTAGTAAATACAGGAAACAGGGCCATCAAACACAATAAGTAGCTCCGTGCTTAGAAGTACCATCATAACCTCAGTAACTTAGAACTGAGGATGATGATTGTCGCCACATCTAGGGTCTGAGAATGACGAGGACATATATAATAGGGTGAGAATTTCGGAAAATCCTCAGTAGGATTCCTATAATTATAAGATACTGACATCACGTTCATTCCCAGTTGCATTGGTTTTTATTTAATTACCAAAGGGATGAATAACATAACACAATTATCCTTGTTCATTACATTTCAGAAAACATAACTCGAAGCAAAGTTCAATTGTACTTAAGGTAGTAAACACAGAATAAGCATTTTAACACTATATAATGAAATAAGATGCAAAATAAACAGGGAAGCTGTATGTAAAGGAGTTTAACATTCAACTCATAAGTAAATAATGTCTATATGAATGCATGTGCTTAAACTCGCTTTACTTCATTGATCTTTGCTTCATCTATCATAAACTTTTCCTTACTTGGTCCCCTGGCAGTTTTTGGCTATATAACTCCTGGTTAATAGTCTGCTTCTCAGGATCGAGCTTGCTCCTATACAGGAATGCCAGGTTTGCTTTTCCCAACCTTCCCACCAATCTATTCCCCTTAACTTTAGTTTGGGACTAGCCTAAGTATTATGGAACTTTTCTCATAGCATAACTCTTATAAGCTTCATGGAAGTATGCATATGTATCAAAGTGTATCTCATAACTTATGCATAATCCTTGCCGAAATTTCGGCAGCATGACGGATCGTGTTCACTTCCCCATGAATAATGCCAGTACTCAGACAACCAAATATTCAGAGAAACTACAATAGCATATTCATTTCTCGATATCATTCAATAACATTGCCAAAGACATCATACTTACACCTAAGTATAAGTTTCTGCCTATGATATTCATTTCTGCTCAGTTTTGTAAAATCTGCCATAAATCCTAGTAAACTCCTTTGGACTTCAATTTTGAATATGTTGTAGTGTTCTGTATCCATTTTCTAACCTTTTTGGACCCATTTAATTTTGATAAGTGTAGCTCAAGTTATTAGGGTTTTATTTTGGCCTACCCTGTAGCAGGCCAAAATGGCACACCCAAAAGTAAAAATTCCACGAAAAATTGAAATCTGAATGGATGCCTATCAAACTTATGTCGTTTTAAAGCTTATTTATCATATCCAAAAAGTCCCATTTCGTTTGACTAAGGAAAGCTAGCTCACAAATTGAATAGATTTGGGTTGTCCTATCTCTATTCCAATAGAACAAGGGGTATATTTAAGAAATTACTGGGAATTATAGAAAATGAATTTGACCATGAAATTTTTATGATATGTTCTTATATGTTTTAGCTTTCTAAAAAATTTTATTGCACCTAAATCCAAGTTATATAGTTCGAGTTATGTCTTGTACATCCTTCCTTGGCCAAAATTAGAGCTAGAAACTTAGGGAAAAATTCAAAAACTTGGATTTCCTTCAATATTAACCCAATGGCCTTGTAATTTATATGTATAGAAATCCCTGAAAGTCTAGTTTCTCTAAAAATGGTCTCATAATTTTATGATGGCTGTATGAGAGTCCGTACAATTTGTGAGTACGAATGCTCTAGGAATCAAGAGATCCCAGATTTCCTATTTTGCTTCCTTTCTAGTTTTTCATGCAAGATTCAGGTCCAACTCAACCAATTACTTAATAAATCAATTTCAAATCATCAAAAACACAACATATATCTTCATTTAGATGGATGAAGCAAGAATTATAATCGACCACAAATCTATAAAAATAGAAATAAAGCTTGAATCCTACCTCTAGTAAGTGAGTTTCTTGATTAAGATTGATGTTTATGGGTAAGGAAGTGGATGTGGGCTTGAAAGTGTGTGAAATGGAGGAAGAGAAGAAGAAGAAGAAAATGGAGGAGGAGAGGCAAGAAAGAGAAGGCCAAAAATTGAAGGACCAAGGGGGGATTTATTGAAGCTAAAATTGAATGTGGTAGTTGGCTAGGAGGCATAGGATTGGTTGGACCAATGAGTGGCTATGTTTTAACCAACCCTCCCCTCCTTGTGTGGCTAGTTTGGATGCCACTTAGGGCAATAAGGTGGCCAAGCTTTTGGCTACAAATATTAGGGTTTCCAATATGTAAGTCTATTGATTCGATTCCGGTAGTTTAAAATACCAAATCTTTCCCGATTTCTTTTAAATCGACAAAACATTTCTAAGTAGTTTTGCAAGGGTTTCCATATGTCTATCTTGATTTTTCTTAAGCTTAATCTCTTCAATTAACTTCTAATTAATTTCTAATTTGCCTTTAATTGGCCTCTAATTAAATATTTAATCGATTTCTAGTTAATCTTACTTACTCGATAAAACTGAACAAATCAATTAAAAATGACAAGATCATTTTTTTTAGATGTTACACGACTTCTACGCCTATGGCCCAAATCACATAAAATACGCTAAAAAGGACCACTCTGTGCAAAAGCGGAAATAGTTGCCAAGCATACAATTTCTCAAACAAATCCTACTCACTTCCCTAATCCAACTCGGGAGTGTAGAAGCCATTCTCCATGATGCCCACTACTCCGAGGCTGCTTAGTGTATGTCCACTGTCACTAAAAGTAGAAGCCAAGGAGGATGAACTTGCCTTGGAGGGCTCAGACTCCGTAGTTGATAAAGGAGAAGAAGGATGTGGTGGAAACACTGGATATGTCATATACAAAGGAATCCTGTCAAACGGAGCCTCAGGATCGAAGAAAGGACTCAAAATGGAGATTGTAAAGGAGTGGTGGAAGAATATGTACAACCTAACCTGCGCCTGGCCCAATAAGTACATGGAATCTAGGGCATGGTCGTAATGCCAACTGTTAGTTAGGAGCCTCAAGATAAACCAGCATCGATGTCATTTCTACCATCTAAAGATAATACGAATACATATAATAGGGACGAGAATTTAAATTCTCAGTTGGTCTTCCTAAACTACCACATGCACTGTCATTGTTATCATCCTTAGTTGCTTCAATTTATTTCAAGAAAATTTGCTTTCAACAGATAAAGGGATTAAGGTTCATTTATCCTAAGCAGGTTCATTTTATTCATACACTTAAAATGAAAGAACAGGTCATAACATTAAGGATAAGATAATAATGTAATAAAATATGTGTATGCTAATGCAAATATAATGAGTTATGCAAGTACACTTGTCTTTTTAGTTTCTCTTAAACTCTTAATATAAGTACCTGTACTTCATACTCTTGAGATGGGTGACAGCCTTTCCCACACCTGCATGATAGGTTGCTTATTAGGATCAAGCTTATTCCTATACATGATTGTCGAGCTTACTTTCCCCGAAACCGACATAGACCTATTCTTAGCCAATTTACTTTCTCGACTTAATTCAAAGGAGCCAGGTATACTTTCCCTAACTTAATTGGATTTACTTTCTCTAGCCCAAGTAATTCAAATTCATAATTAGCTTCAGAGCTCATGTATTGATACAGTTTCTTAACTCATATATCTGCAAGTATTCCTTGGTCATAATGATATATGGGGATGTTTGAATGCATTTATGCTTATGCTACATATTTACTTTCAAATTATTTCTATCAAAAATTCAGCAATGTGACGACAGTAATATATGTAACACCCCAATAGTTCCATTCTATGCTTAAGTCATATTGTGGAATTACTAGTTGTTACTTTTGCTCACGGAACTAATATTATCTTTTACAAATTACTTTTAAACGAAAATAGGGGTAAATTTTTTTTTTGAACAAAATGAGTAAACCATTTTTGAAATCGAGAGCCATGGGCGCATCGTGAACGTATAATACAAACGTCGCTATCTCATACATACATCGCATTTAATATAGATAGAAACAATAAGAATAACCATAATCTTAGATAAAGATAACATTCATTCCTTAGCCATTCCATAGTTAATATAATAGTAGTAATAACAGAAGTCATACACAAAGATGATAGTGGGTCCGATACCTACTATTGGCCCTACAAAGTACCCTAACAAAATATATGACAGAAAGAAGTACATAAGAAATCCTAATCTGCCCATACATGTCGAAAGAAAATGATAACCCTCGCTACAACCAAAAAGGGGCTATCCTCATGCTCAGCTCCGCATGCTAATCAACACCTCACTCATCTAGCGGGAGGTAGTTGTTCCCGAATCTTCCGGGAGAAACATCACCACGTCCTCCTCCTCAAGCATGGCCATGCCTACAAGGCACGACACGAGTACAAATGAACTCGCAACCGCGAATCGGGGGTGGAGTGCGACGAGGGGCTGCTGAATAAGAAGACGAATCGGATGATAGACGAATCACGGACAGGAAAGATGGCTTAGATGGGTCCATCTCCACGTGGTAGCTCAGATAGGACGGTTTCGAAGGATCGGAATCCAAAGAAACTATCGATGTCAGGTGGGTGTCAGAGTCGGAATCTCCATCAATGGGGTTACTTGGAGGGTTGAAAGGCAGGCGAACATTATCCATAGTGATGTCCTCAAACGATTCATGAGGGCAGAAAAATGGACTCATCATAGGTGCATGGAACTGGCAGCTATGGAACATGTAGACCTGCATCACTGCCTGAGCAGTCATCACAGATGCATTTAGCACTGGGTCAAAGTGCCAATGCATCACTAGGAACTCAACGAAAATTACCACCGTACCCGATGCTGGCATCCTCTGAAGACGACACGGAAATGTAGGAGTGAGAAATACTAAATTTCTCAGTAGGATTGCGACTAGACAAACACAGTGTCATCGTCATCGTCCCAACCACTTCGGGTTTAATATAAAAACAATGGACAAATATCGGTTCAATTTTAATAGTTTCAGAAAATGTAAATCCCAAAGCGGGTTACTTTTAACTTTATCATCATATCCATAGTGTCATACATAGGCATACATGCTAATATACATAATAAACATTTATTATGCACATAAGGAATATAATAACATGCATAACTATGCAACTCATCAACTTGACCATGGTCCTACTTGACTTTCGTTTTTAGCACGTACTTAACATTCTTTTACTTTCCTTTGAAATAGACTGCTTTTGGACATGAGCTCATTCCGTGACCGTCGTCATGCAGTACTAAACCAAATCAGACTAAGCCGATATTGGTTACCTCTAAGTTGAGGGTCCTCCATGTCACCGTTGCCTCCCTCATAGAGGTTCCTTGTGGATTGCTGTCTCTCACTTCCCGGAAGTGATCGAGGGGTCATGTCTTATTCTTTCATTTCTTATTATTATACTTTACATGCATAGTTCTTCTTTGATTAGACACATGCAATAATATGACTAAGTCCATAATTTTGATGGAAATCAGATAGCATAACAGCTAGATCGGAACTTCCCCAAAATGCCAATCATCAACTTTCAACCAACAATTCATCATATCTATATCATATCATCATACTCATCATTTAATCATGAGACAAAGCTCAATCAAACTCATCATTCATCATGCCGCATGGCATCACACATTTATACCCTAAAGGGGTTTATAGTTGCGATATTCTTTGTGAAGAATATTATGAATCATCATATAATTTCTCATGGTTACCCATGAGACAATCACATAGTTAAGATACGTGTATGTGGTCTTTTAGTTACTTAGTTCTCATATGAAATTATTCTTTACTTAGGTACATGTCTTATGGAATACTTGTTCAAATTAATTAAGTGATTGTTTCCTTTCCTTGAGATAGTGCACTTAGTGATTCCTAGATTCATGGTATGCTCAGAGGCCCTAATCATACTTTTGTTCCCAAGGAGTTCGAGATCTCTCTAATCCCTGGGTCATGACAACGCATAACCATACTCATGAACCTAACAACACCATGTTCACTAATCACTAAGGGTGATTTTTAACTTATACAACTTACAAAGTTTGAAGCTTTCATTATTAACATATCAAGGTTTTACCTTAAACATTATTAAAGTTATCATTCTTATAAGGTAGTCATAAAGTTTTATTCTTAATAAAAGTAAGTGCCCCTAAAATTAAGCTCTTGTCTTAAAAATTAGACCCTTATGTAATAATGATACAAGTTACTAGCTTTTTAACAAAAAAGTCTTGTTCTTTAAGAAAGTTGACTCATTTAATTATTCTAAGACCATCAAGGTCTCAACTATATGACTTAAAGTTGTCTCTACATTAAAAAGGTTCCTACTTTGTCAACTAGTGATATGAAACATTAACTTTAAGGTTAAAAAGTCTTGATCTTTATAAAAGTTAACACCTTTTTGCATTATTTTGATTCAAGATCTAAACTTTATGAATTAAATGTTACAAAACAACACCTTTATAACTTAAAGGTCTCATTCTTGATTAAAGTTTGAAACTTTATAAAAGGTCTTTTCTCTAAGGTTTGATTTCTAAGACATTAGTGATAAGATATCATTTTTCTAACTCAAAAAGGCTTATTATACCAAAAAGCTTAGACTTTTACTTGTATTCTTGCCTTCAAAACAAAACAATAGAAGACTTTATGATGGCACTAAAACTTGCACCACTTTTTGTGTATCAAGAAGCAAACTTTTTAAAGTTTAAAGATTTTAGAATATTCATAGTCTTATCAAATCATGAAACATAGAAAGATGAAGCTTTTCTAATCATCAACTCATCATAAGAAAAGGAACAACTTTAAGCAAGATACTATCAAGAACATTCAAGAACATATTTTGCCAAAAGTAGAAACTTAAGAACACTTGAAGAATATCAAGAACATATTTTTCTAAAAGTAGAACTTAAGAACACTTGAAGAACATCAAGAACATATTTTGCCAAAAAGGGAAACTTTTGCTCTTGAAGAACATGAAGGATTTTCTCAAGTTTTCACTTAGAAATCTTGGTCATGAAGAACCAAGCTCCAAGCTTCTTGAGCAAACAAAATGAAAAAGATAAAGATCACTACCTCTTTTTGAAGATGACGCAAAAACAAGAGAAGAGGAAGAAGAAGATGATGGCTCCTCTTGATGATGATGGTGGTGGTTTTGGCTTGGAGGAAGCAGAAGCTCTTGTGATCTTGTGAAAATGGAGGTTGTAGTGTTTAGATCTTATCTTCAAAAACCAAAAGATGTGATCTTTGAAGGACTTAGTAAGGAAGATCTGGTTATGGAGGTGGAGAATGATGAAGAATATGAAGAAGAAGAAGAGGAAATATAGAGATAGGTTAGAGAGTTTGAGAACTTTAGAGAGAGAATGAAAAGTTGAAAATGAAGTGAATATGTATGTGTGTGTGAAGTGGCCGAAACTTGTAATGGCATGGGGAGAGATATTTTTGCTTCACTTTGTGTTATCTTGTGTTAATTAATGATTAAGGGGACAAATGGGATGATGGGGAGACAAAACATGGTCAAACTCTTACATAAAGTAGTATTGTCTAATGCTTTATGCTTTTATGATATCACTCTTTACTTTACTGTCTAGTTGACTAAATTTGAATTTAATCATGTGATTAAGTGCTCATACAACTTAATTAAGATGATTAAGCAAGGATTAGTGATTAACACAGAAGAACATGATTAACAAAGATTAATCTTGTGATTAAGCTTAATTAACCTTAATCAAACTCGATTAAGCTAATTAAGGGCGATTAGTGCTTAGTCAAGCTATTAAGGGTCTGACTTGCTTAATTAGAGATTATCTAATCTCAATTAAGCATTCTTTTAACTTTTCTCATCCGAGTTAACCGCTAAATCAAGCCTTAATTCCATCATTTCTCATTAAGCACCTAATTGCTCAGGGTTTCTGAGGTAATTTAGCACGACATGAAATTGAGAATGTTACAATATAGCAGTAGTTTCAATAGCCAGTGAACAGAAAAGGGCAATTTCAATACATATATCAAAGTCTCATTTGCATATACAACCATGAAACGCAAACGTTGCTTAATCACAAGGGAATGAATAGCAGTACCCCGGTATATACATTAATATGGCATTAAAATCGACATATAATCTTTAACTTTTCAATTAGTATGGTCCCATATAGTTTGGAGACCTTTAAGTTGAGTTATATGCAATTTAACTACAATTTAGACTTAGATTCCCTAATTTTGCCCAAACTTATTAATTACACCAAAATTCCAATTTAAATCCTTTTAAGCTCAAATTCTATAGAAACGTTGCTCTATTAGTCATTTTTAAAACTCTTTAGTCCCACTAAGTTTTGATAAGTATAGCTTAAGTTATTTAAACTTGATCTACTGTTGTCCCGCTTTTGGATAGACTTAAACACCTAAAAGTGAAAAATCACTAAAATTCCATTCCTCATTGTTTTGCCTTGAAATTTTATTTTCTTATACTTACATGAACCTTCTTTCAAACAACTAAGTCCCACTCAATTTGGCTAAGCAGAGCTTTAGTTATAAGTTCTACATTGAGGTTGCCCTGCTTTAACACTTACAAAACATAGGGTAACTTTGCGAAATTACTAGGAGCAACTCACTGGAAGTTTGGATTTGAAAAATTCCTATGTATTAGCTTTCTAATAAAATTGGCTGCATTCAATTTGAAAAGTCTATAAGGCAAATTATGCCCGTTAGAATGCCTACTGGTCAAGTCCATGTTACTCCACCTGTAGTTCACTTTTAAAATTCATAACTTATATCTTAAGTCCAATGGAGCTCAAATTTGGTAAGTAAACTCTCCTATTAGTTACATTCAAATAAAATTAGGCTTCACTTCAATTGAAGTTCCCTAGCTCAAGATATGATGCATGAATTCACTATCTAGTCAAAATTATCTAGATTTGCTTATTTCTATTTACGTGTTTTTGAGTTTCTAGCTTGTGTTTCTCACTAACTCAAGTTTCACTTGTTCTACTTTATTAATATGAACCTAAAGAACATTATCCTTAACCAAGATATATGAGAAAGAAAAAGGATAGAAACCCTAGCTCATCTAGCAACATAGCCATATATAAGGTAGTTTAGGAGCCTACCTTACTTCTAATCTCAAGAATGCTTCAAATCTTGATTTCAACCACTCTAAAACTCTCTTAAAGTCACAAACCAATACCTAAGCTCTTCTTTCCTTGTTCTTGGCATCAGCTAGGTATGATTTAAAGGGGAGAGATTTTGGTTTCTATGTGGTTTAGGAGATAACAAACAAGCTCAAGTGTTAGATAGATGTTGAAGAAACAAGAAGGAGCTAAGGGCTTGAGATTTTGTGAGAGCAAAAATGGAGCAAAATAAGTGAAGGTAAGGGTTTGGCCAAGGGGTGTAGGAGGTAGAAGAAGATGATGCTATATAAGGTTCTTGAGATATTTAACTGGATCATTGTAGAAAAAGCAAGGATGACTCATCTACTAGGTATGTGGTCCATGTTGCCTCTTGCAATTTTGGCTGTGTAGCTCACTCCGAGCCACATATAATAGTTGTAATCTCTTGATGATTAAACTCTTTTATTTTTTAAGTTCCTATTAGATCAATTTCTTGTGTCCCAAGAAACTGACAATAAGATTTTTGCCATGTAAATAAAATTTTGTTTCCATCAAAATTTTAATTGTACACTATTACCACTTTTATTATTCTTCATTCCTCTTTATTTTTAAATTTTTTTATTAATAACTTAGCATATAACAGTGTAAATTATACAATTACTAAATCAAGGTGTTACATTACTACCCCTTTTTAAAAAATTTTGCCCACAAAATTCATTGCTTGAGAAAAACTCTCAGTAGTCTCTTCTCATGTCCGACTCTAGCACTTAGGTATATTCTTCTACTTCTTCCTTGCCCCAAGCCACCTTTACCAGTCTCACAGATTTATTCCTCAATTGCTTAACACCTTTATCCATAATCCAGGCCAGAGATACATGAAAAGTTAAATCTTCTCTTAATTGTACCGACTCGAGTTCTAATATATGGTTAGGATAAGGATTGTATTAGCTAAGTTATGACATATAGAAGACATTGTGAAGGTTAGACTTTAGGGGTAAAGTTGTTTGGTACGCAACTAGACTAATTTTTTTTTTAAAGATCTGGAAAAGACCTATGAATCGAGGACTTAATTTCTAATCTTCATGGCTCTACATATTCCTATTGTGGGAGTGACTTTTAGGAATACTTGTCCTTTCTCTTGGATTTCTTATGGTTTTCTTCTCTTGTCGGCATAGCTCTTATGTCAACTCTGAGCAATAAGGATCTTGTTTTAAATCTTCTTTATCTACTCAGTGATCTGTCTAATAAGGTTAGGTCCTAAAAGGCTTGCCTCTTCCAATTTGTGTCAACATATAGGTGATTGTCACTTCGTTCCATATAAAGCTTCATATGAAGCCAAGCCATGCCAATGCTAGTGTAACACCCTAATAGACCCATACTATGCTTAAGTCATAATACGGCGTTTTATTAGTTGTTACTTACACTTGTGGAAAATTAAACTTCACTTGAAATTAAGTTACGTGAAAAATACGGTAAGATTTTTTTTTTGAAATATGTCGTCGCTTTGCAACATTTTGAAAAGTAAAGCCTTGAGCGAGAAGACAGATAGAGAAAGAGCGTGTCGTATAAAATACATACCTCAATAGCATAAAATACGAGAAAGGTAAATAAATAGTAATTCACAAATATATTGCATTACATAACTAATCATTACATTCATATGGGTTCATAATATATATATATATATATATATATATATATATATATATATATATATATATATATATATATATATACACATACATATATATAGATATATATCAGCATTACATTGAAGGAGGCTCATGGTCATGCCATGATCCAAATACTAGATACTAAATACAAACTTAAATGACAAAGCTCATCTAAAAAGGAATACGCGAAGGTGCAGAGCAACGGTCGCTATAAGTCCCAAAATAGCTTCGTCTGGTATCCCCCATCATATGTCCACTTATAGTGCGGTGGCTTCAGGCTCCACTCCATTGGATGTGCCATTGAAATCTAGTGATGATGCGAAAAATAACTAGAGTAAGAAAGGGGATTTCTTAGTAGGACTCGAACCCAACACGAAAGTGCTATCATCATCATCTCAGCCACTTCGGTTTTATTAATGAAAATAGTGAGCATTCATAAGGTTCAGTTCCTAGGTTTCGAAAACATGAGTATTCAAAGCGGATTCAATTTTAACATGTCATCTAATCATATTTATCATAACATACATGGGCACAAGTATAATTACACAAAACATGCATGGTTATGCTATAAGCTTCTCTTAATTTCTTCCCTTCAAGGTTTGGACTGAAGTCCCTTTTCTTGTTTTAACTTGACTTTATCTTAAGTCCTTTTCTTGTCACCCACTAAACATAAGTGGTAATGAGCTCATACCGTAGTTGTCGCCACCATAAATTTTCGGTAATTACACTAGCTAGGTCATGCCATGCCTCATGTAAGCCTTATCCCTTATACTCACACTAGCTGGGTCATGCCATGCCTCATATGAGTCGTGGGTGAGGGGAGCTTACTTTGGGTCACCTTCCCTTTTGAAGGATCACACCCTTGGTTTACTTTCTTCTTATTAAGGCTTATGGTGTAAAATTATTCTAATTCTTTTCCACATTTAGGCGTAACGTATCGCCGTCCCCAAATGTGATTTCTTTAATGTATATCATCAATATATCATATTCATATCATCATCATTCATTATCATAGTGTCATCATATCATCATCATCCTTATCATCATCATATCACTATCATAATCATCATGTCATATCATCATTATCATTATCATACTATCATCATCATATCATATCACCATGATCATCATCATATCATTGTCATCATATTGACACATAGAGACATACATATCACACAAAGTCTTATGAGCTTAACTTAGCAAATTTAGTGCAAGCTTTTAATTGAGGTTGCCTCTTTGTAAACTCTTTTATTAGGCCTAGGGCCAATTTCATCCATTATTCTTTTTGAAACTTTTAAGTTGAATTATGAAGGTTTTCCAATACTTAATGTAAGGGTCTTAATGTCTTAGAGCTTATTTCTCATTAACCTTTAAAACTTAACCATAACCAGTTTTACTTTTATAGTGGGGCAGTAATGTCAAAAATTCACCATAATTTCATCTTTTATTCTTTAGCTTCGAATTTTGGTATGATTATACTTTGCTGAGTCTTTTTTTAAACAAAACAAACCCCACTAAAAAATTCATTTTGTAACTTGAGATATGCATATATTATTCTGATTGCTCAGGTTTTAAGTTTATTCTTGGCACAGTGACTTTTAAACATTACTACGAGCTCTTCACAAGGAATTTGCCAAAACTATTTTATGAGGATGTTCTTCTATGTCTTAGCTTTCTAACAAATTTGGTCCCACTCAAAAATGTTCTGTATAACTTGAACTATTAAGATTTTATTACATACTGCCGAACGGAAACACATCTGGGGATAGCATACTTTGAAAATTCATATCTCTCGTTTTAAGGCCAAATTTCACTTATTTTACATGTATAAAAATCTCTATGAGTCTATTTTCATTGAAAATTAGTTTCGTTCCATTTGGAGTTATATTGAAAGAGTTATTAGTCGCATCATACAGACTATCAGGATTTTCCAACTTCCACGGTTTTGGTTTCAATGAGTTTTCTTGTAAAAACATTAAGTCTTTTCTTCCAGTGACCACTTTACATTTCCAAACCACTTTTATACTTTGAGATCTTGATAAAAATCAATATTTTGAGTTCTAAAAAGTTTGGCTCAAAAGAAGAATAATGCACAACAAGTCATTTTCCAAGGAAAGAGCAAAAATCACAAACAACCTCATATAATGAAAGCATGGCCATGAGGCCTTTATTGCCAATTCTAAAACCACCTAGCTATGGAGAGCTTAGGAGTTCTAGAGCTTGAAAAACATAGAAGAAAGAGGGGTTAGAGTCACTACCAAATGGATTTCTTGAAAGCTTGAAGAGTGAAAATAGTTGGAGATGGCCTCCTCCTTCTTGAGCTTGATGATGGGGCTAAATGAGTATTTGTTTTTGCTTCTTCAAGAACCAAAGAGGGTGGTCCTTGAAGGGCCTGTGAGAATGGTGAAAGGAAAAAGAGTTGGATGGGGTGTGAAAGTGGGAAGAAGAATAACAGGAATTGAAAGAGTAGAAGAGTTAGAATGAGGCTTAGAGAGAAGTGAGAGCCTAGGCTTGTAGTGAGAGGATAGAAATCACAAATGAGGGAGTAAGGGGCTGCTTTTGGGGCGTAAAAATGGGTGATTGAGGCTGATTGGTTTTGCTTCTCCAACAAGCAAGGGAAAGTAGGCAAGTTTAAATTCTTTTTTATGCAAGAAAGCTAGGAACCTTGGGGTAAAAGGGTGGGTTGTGTTTTCCTTGAGTCTTGGCATTTGGGTAAAGACCATTTAGTGTTTTTCAAGTGGTTAAAGGCATGATCGCTCTTAAGATTGGCTTGATTGAATAAGATCACTCCAAGTGGCACAATCCTAAGGGAGGAAGGTACTTCTCTTGTCTTGACTAAAGAGATACTACTAACATAGACCCTTGATCTAAGAGTGCATGATGAGAAGGCAAATGGATGGTTGGATTTTGCTCTTGTCCTTGGCCAAAATTTGGCGCATCAATTAGGAGAAATTTTTAAATCTTCAAAGCTATTAGAATTATCTAAGTTGTTAATCAATTTTATTAGTTAAATTGCTATTTAACCGATTTCAGTTGATTACACTTTTAAGACTTTTTCCTCTAAAAAAATTCATCTTATGAATTATGTAATTAGGGTGTAAGAATTAATCTATCTCAATTGGTAAGGTAGAACAATTGTCTTGTACTGAATTAATAAGATTAGATTAATATTTCTAAGTTACTAATTAATGAGGTTCAAATAATTAGGTTTTAATTAAAACATTTAGTGCGTTATGATTCAATTATTGACTTGACTCAATTTGCTAAGCTCTTGCTCATCAAGATTATCTGATTAGTCCTTAGGTAATTGTTAACCTCTCTAATTAGCCAAAATCACTAAGCTAATTAGCTTAGACAAAATTGGGGATTTTACAGATAGCATGGAAATTGTTGTTGTAGGTGAATTCGACCAATGGAAGATATTTGCCCAGCTTCCCCATTGTTCCATCATGCATACCCTCAACATATCTTCTAGTGTCTAAATTGTTCTCTCTATCTATGCATTAGTTTGAGGATGATAGGTTGTGCTCGGACAAAGCTTGGTCCCGAATGCTTTTTGAAATGCTCCCCAAAATCATGAAGTAAATCTTAGGTTTCGGTCTGAAACTATATTGGAAAGGACTCCATGCAGTCCCAATTTTTCCTAAATGCATAGATTAGCCAATTTCTCTAAGGGACAATTTTCCTTAATGGGTGAAAAGTGAGCAAATTTAATTAATCTATCCACTATAGCGGATATGGCATCATGACTATTGGTGTCCTTAGTAATCCCATCATGAAATCCATCGCAATACTCTCCTACTTCACTCAGGGATCTCCAAAGGTTGCAGTGCTCTTGATGGTTTCTGATGATCTATCTTTACTTTCTTGCAGACCAATCATTTATTTACAAACTCTACTATGTTTGTCTTTATACTCGGCCACTAAAACATTTCCTAAAAACTTGATAAATCTTTCTTATTCCAGGATGCATAGTAAAATTACCCACGTGAGCTTCTTCCAAAATTCTGCCTCTGAAGCCATCTCCTATAGGTATGCATATACTATTCTGGCACCTCCATAACCCTTCATTATACTGGGCAAATCCATTCAATTTTCCTGCCTAAACTAGAGTTAAAATCTAATGAAATTCCAGGTCATCTCGTTAGGCTTGTGCAATTTGACCTTTGAAATTGCTTGTCCCTTAATTTGACTCATCTGGATACTACCAAGAGTCATAGAAATCCCCAAGTTGAGATCCCAAAAGCTTTCCACAAGCTTTGCTTCCTTGATCTTCATCCATGATACACTCAATGACTTCCTACTTAGAGCGTCAGCTACGGCATTAGCTTTACCCAAATGGTAATTTAACTCAAACTCATAATCTTTGAGAAATTCTATACATCATCTCTATCTCATATTTAACTCCTTCTGATCAAAGAGATATTTTAAACTCTTATGATAAAAAAATACTTCGAACTTAACCTCATAAAGATAATGTCTCCAGATCTTTAAAATAAACACTACCAATGCAAATTTGAGGCCATGGGTTAGATAATTTATCTTATATGGCTTTAGCTATCTCAAAACATATGCAACTATATTTTGGCTTAGCATCAGCACACTCCCTAGTCCTTTCCTTGAAGCATCACAATAAACCACGAATGGTCCGTGAAGATTAGGCAAAATTAATACTATCTGAGAGAAACCCTTGATAAAATATCTATAGTATCTGGCCAAACCTAGAAAATTCCTAACTTTAGTAATCGAACTAGGTTTTTCCCCATTTACTACTACTTCAACTTTACTAGGATCAACTAAAATTTCACCTTGAGATACCATATGTCCTAGAAATCTCATCTTTATCCCGAATTCACACTTAGACAACTTGGCATAAAGTTTTTGCTCCCTCAAGATCTACAACACTAGCTTCAGGTGCTTAGCATAGTTTTCTTCTGTTCTCGAATAAATGAATACGTCATCCATAAATATAACCATGAACTTGTCAAGGTAGGGGTAGAAAAAGCTGATTCATGTGATCCACGAACACCATTAGGGCATTTGTTAGTCCACTTTCTTCTCCGACTCAAATTTGGTGGTACCCTGACCATAGATCAATCTTAGAGAACATCATTGGCCCTCGCATGGATTGATCTTAGAGAACACTGTTGCCCCTCGTAGTTGGTCCATGAGATCATCTATCCTCAGTAAGGGATAATTGTTATTGATCATCACCTTATTCAGCTATCAATAATCAACGCATAATCTCATGCCACAATCTTTCTTCTTTAGTAGGAGGATGGGGCTCCCCATGGTAATACATTTGGTCTAATAAAATACTTTTCCAGAAGCTCCTCAATTTGCTTCTTGAGTTTAGCCAGCTCCAAGGGTGACATTCTATAAAGAGCTATCGATATTGATCTCGTTCCTGGTACCAATTCAATAGAAAACTCAATTTCTCTCTCTAGGGGAAATTCCGATATGTTTTCAAGAAACATATCCAGATACTTTCTAACCACAGAGATCTCATTCAGCTTTTGCTTACATTTCAATGTACTTGCTGACAAGACAATGTATCCTTAACTTTTAGTCACACAATGGTTTACCACTAAAGAATTTAGGTAGAGACAAAAAGAAGTTACAAGTCTAGAGGATGGGGTAGAAAGGGATAAAATAGATTTGTCGGAATAGTTTAACATGACATAGTTAGCGAAGAGTCAATCCATGCCCAAGATTATGTCAAGACCAGCTAAAGAAAGATAGATTAAGTTGGCTATGAATGTTTGATCCTCAATTTGGAATAAAAGTTTCATACAAACTTGGCTAATCTTAACAGGTCCATTAGTAGGGATAGAAACTAACAAATCATAAAGCAAGTAGTCAAACACAAGCAATTGCAACTCATTCAGAGATAAAAGAATGAGTGGGAGCTAAATCATACAATACAGTTAGAATTTTACCATGTACTTCACACTTACCTCAGATTAGATCTTTGGATTGGGTGGCTTCTTCTACATTCAGGGTGAAAACCAATCCTTGGCATTGTGGCTTGGATGCAGACTGTTGATTCTTACTCGGACATTCATAGAGCTTAGCCCCGATTTGTCATAGCCAAAACATACATTTTGACCTGCTAAGCACGACCAATTTCCAATGTTCTTTCTGTAGTGCGGACACCCTTGCTTCATGAATGGTTTTTAAGGCTGCTTTCCTTTGTTTCCATTTTGTTAAATCTTCCCTTTGGTATGTGAGTGGGCTTGAATCTCGGGCCTTGGGGCACCGGTCCTTTCTTAAAATTATTCTTTCTAGATTTGGCAATCCCCAACTTCTTATTGTACTTTTCTACAAGTCTGCACTTTTACACAAGTGTGGCATAGTCTCTAATCTTCATAGGTCCTGCTGTTGCCAGGACATCCTCTCTTAAACCGCCCTTGAACTTAACACACTTCCAAGTTTCATCTAGATTATACTGATAAATTGTGGGGAACTTGCAAAGCTCCTCAAATTTAGTTGTGTATTCTGACACACTCATGCTTCCTTGTTGGAGTTTCATGAACACCAACTCTTTAGCATTTCTAACAGAAGTAGGAAAATACTTCTGGTAAAATGCATCCTTGAATACTTCCCTGGTGATAATAGTCTGGGAACTTCCAAGCAACCTCCTAGTACCGGTCCACCAAAATTTCATTTTTGCCTCCAACATGTAGGTAGCAAAGCCACCCTCTAGTATTCAGTATACACCAGCACCAAAAAGATCTTCTTCATAGCTTTAACTTATTCTTCGACCTTATCTGGGTTGAAGGTTCCCCGAAAACTAGGCGGATCAACTTTCTTGAACTCTGCGAACTTCAAATATTCGAAATCAGCTTCTGCTACATCTGGATTTCATCCACGACGTTCTTCACTTTGCCATTCCAATTATTCCATCATTCGATTGGCAATTGTAGCTTGTTCTCCGAAGCGAAGGCCATCACTTGAAACATGCTCATAATATCCCCAGGGTCTTTGTGAACAGGTACTCCTCTTGGTCTACCATGCCTACCGGAAGCCATTAGCTTTTGGTTACACAAAATGAAAGACATTAAGTTGATCATATTCAATACTAAGCTCAGTGTGATAATAACAAATAGCTCACACAATCAGGCAATCATGCACATATATCTCTACATTTTATCTAAACAGCATGATTCAATGCATAAGAGATTGTAAAAGATTTAGATTATGCATGAAGCACAGTCAGTTCAATCCTCAGGCCTTCGCTAGGACAAACTGATGTATTACCAAAATATAACACCTTCCCAAATATAGTACTATACTTAAGTCATAGCACGTGTGGAAAACTTACCACTTAAATAATTATAAATAGTTCTTATGTAATTTAAGTCTGCATTGAAGACTCTAGTCATAAATTTTTCATTTGCGTTACATACACAAGTTGCATGTCCATAAAATAGAACTTAGGAAAATAGTAAAATCAAGAAAATTGTAAAGATACTAAAGGTAAACTGAAATAAATATTTACAATACATCGTTAAACTATATACATCCTAATGTACTTATCTACAAGTTGTTGAGAGCAACTGACATGCAACCATCAATAAATCATACATCTGATCTATGTCAAAAGATTTAAAACTCAGAACAAGTCCATCCAAGGACGTCTACAAATGGAGAGTTAAAGTACATGAGAATAAAAAGTCTACTTCCATGCCTATGACCTAATGACATAAAATACCCAAAAGAAGACAACTCTATATAAAAGTAGCAATAGCTGTATACTAACCGTACAACTTCTCAAAAAAATCTTACTCATTCCCCTAATCTAATTCGAGAGTGTAGAAGTCATTCTCCATGATGCTTGTTGCTCCAAGGTTGCCTGGTGGATGTCCGCCGTCACTAGAAGTAGAAGTTGAGGAGGACGAACTCGCCTTGGAGGGGTCAGACTCCATAGCTAATCGGGGAGAATAAGGAGGTGGTGTAAACATTAAATGCGCCATATACAAAGGGATCCCATCAAACAGAACCTCGAGATCGAAGAAAGGACTCAAAATGGAGACTACAAAGGAATGCTAGAAGAATTTGTATAACTTGACCTGCACCTAGCTCATCAAGTACATTGAATTGAAGGCATGGTCATAATGCCACTGTCAGTTAGGAGGCTCGAGATAAGCCACCACCAATGCCATTTCCATCATCCGAGGATAATACGGATACATGCAATAGGGATGAGAATTTAAATTCTTAGTAGGTCATCCTAAACTACCACATGCACCATCATTGTTGTCATCCTAAGCTGCTTTGGTTTATTTCAAGAAAATGTGCTTTCAATAGATAAAAGGAATAAGGTTCATTTGATAACTTTCAAAAACTCTTTATCCAAAGTAGTTTCATTTTATTCACATGCTTGAAATTAAAGAATAGATCATAACATTAAAGGTAAGACGACAATGTAATAAATCATGCATATGCTAATGCAAATACACTAAGTTATATAAGTGCACATGTCAGTTTCTCTTTAAACCCTTAACATGAGTACTTGCACTTGGTACTCCTGAGATGGGTGGATGGCCTTTCCCACACCTACGTAATAGGCTATTTATTAGGACCGAACTCGTTCCTATATGTGATTGCTGGGTTTACTTTCCCTGACACTCACATAGACCTATTCCTAGCCGATTTACTTTCCCAACTCAGTCAAAGGAGCCAGGTATACATTCCCTAACTTAACCAAATTTACTTTCTCTGGCCCAAGTAATTCAAATTCATAATTAGCTTGAGAGCTCATGTGTTTATATACTTTCTTAACTCATATGGAACATGCATTCCTTGGTGATAAGGTTTTTTAACCTTAAACCTCTTGAATTAGGATCTATCTAGGACTTGGACACAAGAAATATGATCAAATCAAAAATAAGTTTACGCAAAAAATAGGGCTCCAGACGTCTTGTTAAAAAGGTTTCATATCTCATGCTACAGAACTCGGAATTGAGCGATTCCAAAACGAGGTGAATGTTCACGTTTTGAAACTTAATTTAGACTCAAGAATCACTGAAAAACAATACGTATAACTCGAGATATGAGCAAGAGATAATTGAGACAAATTCTGGGAAAATTGACGTGAAATTGATGAAAAAGAAACAAGATAAGAATGGCGCCACAAACCTAGTTTGATAAGCCAAGAAGGATCGCCACAAGAATTGGAGAATTCCTAATAAGATCAAAAGATGCAAGGAAGAACCCTAGCAGAGAAAAACTCACAATTTGTGCAACATACGTATCTGCTCTATGTTGATCTCAAAATGTTTTAATACAAATCAGTTTAAGAGTTTGCCCCTGAGACTTAACAAAACTAAAAGCAAAACCCCTTAGCATAAGCATTACTAATATCTTCCAGTGGTTAAGGAGACATATTCAGCCTCAAGTACTTAGGTTCTAATCCTGCTATAGATAATTTATATTTTTTAATCACAACATAACAATAGAAAAATGAAATAAACAACTAAGGTCTTGTTAATTCAAATTGACTCTTTGGGCTCTTTTCCTCTCACTCCAAGCGGGCTACGCATGTATAAACCCTCAAACTCATTTGTTGGGCTTCATTTGGATATTGGGCTTCAAATTGTGTTTGGGCTTCCAACAGGGAGATAATCACATGTTTGGTAGCTTCTTGGGCCTTCTTTGCTCTAGCGCTTGTCATGGGTCCTCTTAGGCCTTGTATTGGATCTTGGGCTTCTTTTTGGGTCTAAGTTTGAACTTGGGCTTGGGCCTTTATGTCTTCATCATTCCCTCCTTCTTGAGAAGCATTTGTCCTCAAATCTTGTAAGTCATCACCTGCATCATAGAAGGACAAGTCAGCCACATTAAAAGTAGCACTCACACCATACTCAACTGGCAAATCAATCTTATAGGCATTATCATTGATCTTGGCCAATACTTGGAAAGGTCCATCTCCCCTTGGCATCAGCTTAGACTTCCATTGAGATAAATCTTTCCTTCCTGAAGTGTACCCATACCCAGTCACCTGGTTCAAAAGTTACCTTCCTCCTTCCTTTGTTCGCATGTTTAGCATACCCTTCCATTTTCTTCTCAATTTCGGCCTTGATCTTCTCATGCAACTTCTTGACATAATCAGCTTTTTCCTGGCCAGACTTATCTTTCAATTGAGAAATGTTAGGTAAAGGCAATAAATCCAAATGAGTCAAAGGATTAAAACCATAAACAATTTCAAATGGTGAAAGCTGAGTAGTACTATGTAGTGCCCTATTATAAGCAAACTCAACATGTGGCAAACACTCTTCCCAAGTTCTAAGATTTTTCTTAATAATAGCTCTAAGAAGAGTAGAAAGAGTTCTATTTACCACCTCTATTTGCCTATCAGTTTGGGGATGGCACGTAGTTAAAAACAAAAGTTTAGTGCCAATTTTTCCCCACAAGGTCCTTCAAAAATGACTAAGGAATTTAGAGTCTCGATCACTCACAATACTCCTAGGCAAACCATGCAATCTTACCACCTCTTTGAAGAATAAGTCAGCTACATGACATGCATCATCCACCTTCTTGCAGGGTATAAAGTGAGCCATTTTTGAAAACTTGTCAACCACCACAAAAATTGAGTCCTTTCCTCCCTTGGATTGAGTTAAACCTAAAACAAAATCCATAGAAATATCAATCCAAGGGTGTTCAGGAGCAAGCAACGGAGTGTACAAACCATGTGGCATGACCTTAGATTTAGCCTTTTTACAAACAAGACACTTATCACACAACTTGTGTACATCATGCTTCATGTGAGGCCAATAGAAATGGTCATGCAAGATGTCATATGTCTTTTACACCCCAAAGTGCCCCATTAAGCCCTCTTCATGTGCCTCCTAAACAAGCATTTCCCTAATTGACCTCTTAGGCACACAAAGTCTCTTATCCTTTATTAAATAACCATCATGCTTAAAATACCCATCAAATGTAGTATGAGTACATGTTTGATAAATATGAGAAAAATCAGCGTCATGCTCATATAATTCCTTAATGCACACAAAGCCAAGAAACTTAGTTTCAACAATAGACAATAAAGCATACCTACGTGACAAAGCATCAGCTACCACATTGGACTTACCTTTCTTGTGCTTGTTCAGATATGGGAATTGTTCAAGGAATTCCACCCACTTGGCATGCCTCTTGTTCAACTTTCCCTGCCCTTTCAAATACTTCAAGGATTCATGATCACTATGAATAATAAATTCTTTAGGCAGAAGATAATATTGCCAAGTTTGCAAAGCCTTAACTAAAGTATACAATTCCTTATCATATGTAGGGTAGTTAAGGCTAGCCCCATTCAATTTTTCATTAAAATATGCAATGGGATGTCCTTCTTGTATTAAAATAGCTCGTATGCCTACCCCAGATGCATCACACTCCAATTCAAAGGATTTTGCAAAGTTAGGCAAAGTAAGTATGGGTGCATGTATTAATTTCTCTTTTAGGGCAACAAACGCTTTCCTTTGTTTTTCTCCCCATTTAAATTTGACATGCTTCTTGACTAGCTCATTTAGAGGTGCAGCAATGGTACTAAAATCCTTAACAAACCTCCTTTAGAAACTAGCAAAACCATGGAAACTTCTTATCTCACTCACACTTTTAGGAGTTGGCCATTCTTGGATTGCTTTTATTTTCTCTTTATCTACATGCATTCCACTAGAATTAACCATAAATCCTAAGAACACAACATGGTCCTTACAAAACGTGCACTTTTCCAAATTAGCATACAATCTTTCTTTTCTAAGCGCATGCAAAATAGATTTCAAATGATGCAAATGCTCATCCAAATTTTTACTATATACAAGAATATCATCAAAGTAAACAACCACAAATTTCCCTAAAAACTCTCTCAAAACATGGTTCATCAATCTCATGAAAGTACTAGGGGCATTTGTCAAACCAAATGGCATTACTTTCCACTCATACAAGCCATACTTGGTTTTAAAAGTTGTTTTCCACTCATCACCTTCTCTAATCCTAATATGATTATATCCACTTTTCAAATCAATCTTAGAGAAATAACAAAAACCATATAGCTCATCAAGAAGATCATCTAACCTGGGAATGGGATGTCTATACTTGATGGTGATGTTGTTGATGGCTCTGCAATTAGAACACATCCTCTAGCTTCCATCCTTTATGGGCACCAATATAACAGGTACAGCACAAGGGCTTAAGCTCTCCTCAACCCAACCTTTGCTAATTAAGTCAGCAACTTGCCTTTGAATTTCCTGGGTCTCTTGGGATTACTCCTGTATGCTGGCCTGTTAGGCAACACGGCTCTTGGAACCAAATCAATCTGATGTTCAATGCCTCTCAATGGTGGAAGTCCTGGTGGTATCTCTTCAAGAAATACATCTTGAAAGTCGTACAAAATAGATTCAACACCACTTAGTAGATCAAGGTTAGAAACAGAATTATGAGTAGGTGAAGTGACTTCTTTACTATATATAATGTATATGGACTTTCTTGCCAAAAGGACTCTTCTCACCTCTCCACTTTTCACAAATAGAGCATTTTTCCTCTCTTTCTTTTCTCTCTTTCTTTGAACTCTTTTTCTCTTTCTGTTTCTCTTTTAGCTCTCGGCCACTTTCACTCTTTTTACCCTCTTTTTCATTTTCTTTTCTTTCTTTTCTCTCCTGCTCTCTTTTCTCTCTCATTTTATTTTGATCCTCACAAACCTTTCTCAGAGACAATGGAACAAGAGTGACCTTGCGATCATTATAGACAAAGGTGTATTTGTTGGTGCGTCCATCATGGTGAGCTTTCTTATCAAATTGCCATGGTCTCCCAAGTAATAAATGACTAGCCTCCATAGGAACTACATCACAAATGATCTTATCCATATACCTTCCAATGGAAAACTCAATTTCTTCTTGCTTATCCACCTTCATCTCACCTTGCTCACTTAACCATTGTAACTTATAAGGTCTAGGGTGGGGTTTGGTCTCCAAACTCATCTTTGTCACCATCCTAGCACTAGCCACATTTGTGCAACTCCCTCCATCTATGATCAAAGAACACAACTTCCCTTGGATAAGGCATCTAGTATGGAAAATGTTCTCTCTTTGGCTTCTCTCATCTTCTTTAGCTATCCCTTCTAGCATCCTCCTCACAATGAATAAATCTCCCTCAAGAACCTCCTCCTCTTCCTCATTCTCTTCCTCACTAGATGGTTCAGATTGAGAACTCTCACTTGTGATTTCCCCATCATCTTTTAACACCATAACTTTCTTAGTAGGACACTCAGAAGTTATGTGTCCTCTACCTAAACACTTAAAACACTTTATGTTTCTAGACCGAGGCTTGTTGGCCACTTCTTTGCCCTTATTTTGGGTTGGTTGTGATGCTGCCCTTGGGGTCCTATTAGATGAAGTTCCCTCCTTCTTAAACCTCTCCTTCCATCTAGAGTTATCATAGTTTGAAGCATTCTTCCTCACACTTTTTCTTTTTAATTGTTGCTCCACTTTCATGGCCTAATGGACTAGGTCCTCAATCTCTACATAGTTTTGAAGCTCCACTACATCCCTTCTTTCTTCATTCAACCTATTAAGAAACCTTGCCATAGTAGACTCCCTTTCCTCCTCAACATTAGCTCAGATCATGGCTATCTCTAGCTCCTTATAATACTCATCCACACTCCTATTACCTTGGGTAAGTCTTTGCAGCCTATTATGTAATTCCCTATGGTAATGGGATGACACATATCTCCTTCTCAAGACCCTTTTCAACTCCTCCCAAGTTTGCAACATAGGCTCTTTATACCTCCTTCTCTCCTTTTGAAATTGATCCCACCACACCAAGGCATAATCTGTGAACTCTAAGGTAGCCAATTTAATTTTTCTTTCTTCGGTTAGGGCATGACAAGAAAAAATTTGTTCTACCTTCATCTCCCACTCTACATAAGCTTTAGGATCACTTTTACCTTTAAATGGTGGAATGGTAACTCTTACTCGCTCATCTCAGTTTCCTCTTGGTTCTTCCTCATTTTCTCTCCTTCTTCTCCTTCCATGTCTTTCATTATGATTTTCCTCCGTATTATGGTTTTGATTTTCTAAGTTCTCAAGCCTTTCATAGACTCCCTCAGTATGCTCCCTCAACATCCTTTCCATTTGAGCTATAATAGCCTCCACTAACAATCTGTTATTTCCTTCAGGAGGAGGGCTACCACTATCGCCTGTTCCTGCCATCATTCAAATAAAAGAAAACAAAAGTGAAAGTAGTGGGACCTCACCACACGTCTCACGTGTTTAAACTCTTAAAGATGTATCACTCATGTTTGTTGCACTCAAAATTGGCTTTTATGTAATGTAACTCTCTTGCCTTTTTCCACTCTTCCTTTAGCTTAAGGTTCTTACTAGATCAATGTAACATCCCCATATAACGTTATAGGAAATAATGAAAACGTCATTGGGCAAACTTTTATTATTTACAACCTTGACCCTGAACTTTTTAAAAATGACCTTTAGGTCCTTGTATCAATTGGATTAGCAGAATAAGGTTTTAAACAAAGCAGAATCGCATAGCAAAAACGTAGAAGACTAAACCTCAACTGATTGAGCCACGGAGGTGTCCACACATGAAATGACGTGGGATGCCCCTAGACTTGCCCATAATTATGAAGGTGCCATTGGCTATGAAAAACAGAAAGCAAAAAGGCCATCAATTTGCAAAACGATTAATTTACACCTTTAATTGATTAATTTGATTTTAGTGGATAAGTAAAGCTAATTAGAAATTAATTAGAGATTAATTAGGAGCTAGTTAAGTGTTAATTAGAGATATCAGGATTAGAAATAATTAGAATAGAAACATATAAAACTTCACAAATTTCTTTAAAACTGATTTACCGATTTAAAGGAAATCGGTAAGATTATGGTATTTTAAACTGTCGGAACCGAACCAATAGGATTTCAACTCATCAACCCTGCTTCAAGTGGTTAGAATTTAGCCACCTCTCTCACCCAAGTGGCGCCACCCATGCCACAAAGAGTGAGCATGGTTGGCTCACTTATGAGCCACTCCTTCCACCCACCACTTCTACATCTTTCTTATATAATCCTTTCTTACTTCTTCAAATTTTCGGCCTCCCTCTCTCCCTCACAGACCTCTCATCATTCCTTCTCATCTTCCCCTTTTCACTTCATTTCTCATCCATTTTCAAGCTCCAAGCACCTCCAACATCAAAACTCTTCATCTAGTCAAGTTATCTTTCAATCTAAAGGTAGAGATTCAAAACTTGTCTTATATTCTGATTTATGGGTGGCTATTGGTGACTTTATTTTCTCAATTCTTGATGAGATAATTTAATGATTATGATGTTACTTGGCTGGTTTGTTAGCTGTTGTTGATGTTAAATTCGTTTAGAAGGTAAGAAAAGGTGAAAGAATGAAGATGTGAGAAGCTGGAAACCTAGAATCCCTTGGCAGTCTATACGGTGGAGTGTACGGCTCTGCCTACTTCCATTTAAATTTAATGAAACCATTTTTATACAAAACTAGACATCTAGGGCTTTCCATGCATATATCATATAATGCCATTGGATTAGTATTGAGAGAGATATGAATTTTTCAATTTTGACCTAGGTTTTTAACTATGATTCTGGGCAGACTGAGTTGTTTAGGGTAACCTCGCCCTATACTACTTAGAAATGAATGAAAATAACTTTTTTAGAAAGCTTACACATAGAATAATATCCCTAAAAAATTTTAGAATTAGATAAGGTCCCATTTGCTCCCTGTGATCCAAGAAAATTGCCCTATGTCCAAACTGGGCCAAAACAAGGCAATTCAGGAAGGTCAGATTTCAGGGCTCATAACTCGAGGCCTACTAAGTAAAAAGGAATGGAACTTTTTGTAAATGAAAATTTGTTCTGTTAGCTTTAATAGAGACCAATTTTATATGATTTGAATCAGTTTTCGATTTTTAGTGGATTTTTACTTTTAAGTGTCTGATTCTGGCTAGCCACAGGGCAGGCCGAGATAAAACCTAAATAACTTGAGCTATATTTATCAAAATTAGATGGGACTAAAGAGGTTAGAAAATAGACAGATAACACTTTAACATATCCAAAATTCAGGTCGAAATGAGTTAAAATGCATCGAGGGTTAAATTTATAAAAGCAGGCAGAATTGAAGAATATGAGCAGGATTTCCAAAAGTAAAGAATTCGGCACCTTAATGCATATATGAGTTCACTTAAAGTCTAAGTTTTGCAATTCTATGTTGGAACTTGGAAAGTCAATGCATTATATTTGATCTCCTACTGTGACTAACTGTCTATTGAGACTGGCACTATTCATGGGGAAGCAGACCCGTTCCATTATGCCGCCGAATTTTCAGCAGAATTGTAAGAAGGTTATGAACACTTGTATGTTATGAATATGTATGTGGAAATCATGTATGCAAGAATTTGTGAAAGTAAATGATGAACCATATGTATGAACGCACTTAGCATGACTATGCATGATTATGTATGAGAATGAAAGCATATAAATACATTCAATGTGGGTCCTTTCACCTGGAGACAGTTATGAGATCCCTCCTTGTGAAGGTAGCTAAATGAGATAAGATTAGGTCCCTTCACTTGGAGGTAGTTGCACTTGAATCCCTCCCTGTGAAGGCAGCTAAAACTATGAGATTCCTCTACCTTGGAGGCACGTGGTCAGCTGAGATCCCTCTACATTGAAGGCATGTGGTCAGCAGAGATCCCTCTATTGAGGCACGTGACCAGAAGAGATCCCTTCAATTTAGAGGCATGTGACCAAAATGAGATCCCTCCAAGACTAGAGGCACATGGATCCCCTTGTGGGACAGTCTGTGTGACGACAGTCACGAGTTGAGCTGACGAGCTCACTCCTACATCAAACTATCCAAGGGCAGTAAAGACTGAAGATTCAAACATATGTAAGCACCCCACTCACATGAGGCATGGCATCGACCCAGCTAGTGTGAGTATAGGGGACAAGACTTACACGAAGCATGGCATGACCCAGCTAGTGTAAGCAATGAGAATGTATGGTGGCAACATGCATGACATTAACTCATTACAGAGCAAAGAAAGTTAAAGAAAGGCATCAGGATATTTGCATGAATTCAAAGATGAGAATTTGCATAATGACATCCCATGTTTAATTGATGCTGAAGCTGTACTATCTATTAATGCTGTAATTATTTTCTAAATATGAAATATTGCCAATGTGACCCAAGCGCATGAATAAAATGAACTCTGCTTAGATAATACATTTTTGAACTATAAAACTGAAAAGTCTATTAACATGTTCACTTTTTTCCTAATAAACCAAAGCCGTTGGAGATAATAACGATGACATAGTGTGAAATTTATTAATGAATCCTTCTGAGAATTTTTATAATTCTCACTCCTATCTTCATTTCCGTGTTATCTCCAGATAGTTCAAGAAATATTGGGAACAACCAGAGTTTGCTGCCAGACAAGGTCCGATTAAGTGACAGTAACAACTCCTAGGCGAGGTATTATGACTTAAGCATAGTACTATATTTCGGTAGGATGTTACAAAATGGTATCAGAGCAGTTCATCCTACTCGGACATGGGATAGGCTGATTATGCTTCTAAGGAGGCATACTCTGAAAGTTTAGAAAGGCCATGCTTTAGGTCCTTACATGACCAGGGACATAGTTATCTACGCATGGCAGCCTTGTTGTATGTTATAGCTTATCTGTTGCACTTGACGACATATTGAGCCTGATCACCTCAATTTCGTATGATTTGAATCAGTTTTCGATTTTTAGTGGATTTTTACTTTTAAGTGTCTGATTCTGGCCAGCCATAGGGCAGGCCGGGATAAAACCTAAATAACTTGAGCTATATTTATCAAAATTAGATGGGACCAAAGAGGTTAGAAAATAGACAAATAACACTTTAACATATCCAAAATTCAGGTCTAAATGAGTTAAAATGCATTTAGGGTTAAATTTCTAAAACTGGGCAGAATTGAAGAATATGAGCAGGATTTCCAAATGTAAAAAATTGGGCACCTTAATGCATATATAAGTTCACTTAAAGTCTAAGTCTTGCAATTCTATGTTGGAACTTGGAAAGTTAGTGCATTATATTTGATCTCTTACTGTGACTAACTGTTTGTTGAGATTGGCACTATTCATGAGGAAGCGGACCCATTTCGTTATGCCGCCAAATTTTCGGTAGAATTGTAATAAGGTTATGAACACTTGAATGTTATGAATATGTATGTGGAAATCATGTATGCAAGAATATGTGAAGTAAATGATGAACCATATATATGAATGCACTCAGCATGACTATGCATGATTATGTATGAGAATGAAAGCATATGAATATATAGAATGTGGGTCCTTTCACCTGGAGGCAGTTATGAGATCCCTCCTTGTGAAGGCAGCTAAATGAGATAAGATTGGGTCCCTTCACTTGGAGGCAGTTGCACTTGAATCCCTCCCGGTGAAGGCAGCTAAAACTATGAGATCCCTCTACCTTGGAGGCACATGGTCAGCTGAGATCCCTCTACATTGAAGGCATGTGGTCAGCTGAGATCCCTCTATGGAGGCACGTGACTAGAAGAGATCCTTTCAATTTAGTGGCACGTGACCAAAATGAGATCCCTCCAAGACTAGAGGCACGTGGGTCCCCTTGTTGGACAGTCTGTGTGACGACAGTCACGAGTTGAGCTGATGAGCTCACTCCTAGATCAGACTACCCAAGGGCAGTAAAGACTAAAGATTCAAACATATGCAAGCACCCCACTCACATGAGGCATGGCATCGACCCAGCTAGTGTTAGTATAGGGGACAAGACTTACACAAGGCATGGCATGACCTAGCTAGTGTAAGCAAAGAGAATGTATGGTGGCAACATCCATAACATTAACTCATTATAGAGCAAGGAAAGTTAAAGAAAGGCATCTGGATATTTGCATGAATTCAAAGATGAGAATTTGCATAATGACATCCCATGTCTAATTCATGTTGAAGCTGCACTATCCATTTATGCTGTAATTATTTTCTAAATATGAAATATTGCCAATGTGACTCAAGCACGTGAATAAAATGAACTTTGCTTAGATAATACATTTTTGAACTATAAAACTGAAAAGTCTTTTAACATGTTCACTTTTTTCATAATAAACCAAAGCCGCTAGAGATAATAACGATGACATAGTGTGAAATTTATTAATGAATCCTTCTGAGAATTTTTATAATTCTCACTGCTATGTTCATTCCGTGTTATCTCCAGATAGTTCAAGAAATATTGGGAACAACTAGAGTGTGCTGCCAGACAAGGTCTGATTAAATGACAGTAACAACTCCTAGGCGAGGTATTATGACTTAAGCATAGTGCTATATTTCGGGAGGATGTTACAAAATGGTATCAGAGCAGTTCGACCTACTTGGACCTGGGATGGGCTGATTATGCTACTAAGGAGGCATACTCTGAAAGTTTAGAAAGGCCGTGCTTTAGGTCCTTACATGACCAGGGACATAGTTATCTGCCCATGGCAGCCTTGTTGTATGTTGTAGCTTATCTGTTGCACTTGACAACATATTGAGCCCGATCACCTCAATTTCGTATGATTTGAATCAGTTTTCAATTTTTAGTGGATTTTTACTTTTAAGTGTCTGATTTTGGCGATCCTGTAAGGCGCGGATAAAACCTAAATAACTTGAGCTATATTTATCAAAATTAGATGGGACTAAAGAGGTTAGAAAATAGACACATAACACTTTAACATATCCAAAATTCAGGTCTAAATGGGTTAAAGTGCATTCAGGGTTAAATTTCTAAAAACGGGCAGAATTGAAGAATATAAGCAGGATTTCCAAAAGTAAAGAATTGGGCACCTTAATGCATATATGAGTTCACTTAAAGTCTAAATCTTGCAATTCTATGTTGGAACTTGGAAAGTTAATGCATTATGTTTGATCTCTTATTGTGACTGACTGTCTGTTGAGACTAGCACTATTTATGGGGAAGCGGACCCGTTCCATTATGTCGCCGAATGTTTGGTAGAATTGTAAGAAGGTTATGAACACTTGTATGTTATGAATATGTATGTGGAAATCATGTATGCAAGAATATGTGAAAGTAAATGATGAACCATATGTATGAATGCACTCAGCATGACTATGTATGATTATGTATGAGAATGAAAGCATATGAATATATTGAATGTGGGTCCCTTCACCTGGAGGCAGTTATGAGATCCCTCCTTGTGAAGGCAGCTAAATGAGATAAGATTGGGTCCCTTCACTTGGAGGCAGTTGCACTTAAATCCCTCCCTGTGAAGGCAGCTAAAACTATGAGATCCCTCTACCTTGGAAGCACGTGGTCAGCTGAGATCCCTCTACATTGAAGGCACGTGGTCAGCTGAGATCCCTCTACGAAGGCACGTGACCAGAAGAGATCCCTTCAATTTAGAGGCACGCGACCAAAATGAGGTCCCTCCAAGACTAGAGGCATGTGGGTCCCCTTGTGGGATAGTCTATGTGACGACGGTCATGAGTTGAGCTGACGAGCTCACTCCTAGATCAGACTACCCAAGGGCAGTAAAGACTAAAGATTTAAACATATGCAAGCACTCCACTCACATGAGGCATGGCATCGACCCAGCTAGTGTGAGTATAAGGGACAGGACTTACACGAGGCATGGCATGACCTAACTAGTGTAAGCAATGAGAATGTATGGTGGCAACATCCATGACATTAACTCATTACAGAGCAAAGAAAGTTAAAGAAAGGCATCAGGATACTTGCATGAATTCAAAGATGACAATTTGCATAATGACATCCCATGTTTAATTGATGCTGAAGTTGTAGTATCTATTTATGCTGTGATTATTTTTTAAATATGAAATATTGCTAATGTGACTCAAGCGCGTGAATAAAATGAACTCTGCTTCGGATAATACATTTTCGAACTATAAAACTGAAAAGTCTATTAACGTGTTCACCTTTTTCATAATAAACTGAAGCAGCTGGAGATAATAGCGATGACATAGTGTGAAATTTATTAATGAATCCTACTGAGAATTTTTATAACTCTCGCTCCTATGTTCATTTCCATGTTATCTCCAAATAGTTCAAGAAATATTGGGAACAACCAGAGGTTGCGGCCAGACAAGGTCCGATTAAGTGACAATAACAACTCCTAGGCGAGGTATTATGACTTAAGCATAATACTATATTTCAGGAAGATGTTACAATCAAACAATCAATTATCAAGAATCACTTAAGGGCAGCAAGCACACGATAGGAAAGATAAACACGGACTCTATGGAAAACAAAGATAAGACAAGACACAAGGCACAACTTAAGAAAATGAAAAGAAAACAAACTCATAAATTTAGGACAGCAAAGGTACAAACTTCAAATAAGAAGAACAAAGGAACACATATTACTACAAACAAAAGATTAACAACCAAAGGAACAAGGATATCAACTTAGAAACAAGAAATAGACCAAAGAAACTTAGTTAAAAGAAATTTCAAGATAGCTCAAGAACTCAATTTTTTTTTTCACCAACTCAAGTTTCCCATGTCAACTTCAGTCACTTCCATATTACTCGCTTTTTTTTTTTTCAACTTCAATTCTGTTTTCCTTCTTTTCCCTTTTTTTTAAATATGAATGCAGAATTTTATCCTTCAAATCACTAACAATTGTTCAACAAATCCCAGCAACACTTGATGTAAATTTCAGCACCAAATTAACTTCCAAACAGTTCCAATTCAGAACTTGAATTCCTTCAAATTAGGCAGCAAACAAGCAATTAAAATCAAGGTTTTATGAGTACGTACTTGCCAGCCAATGCAACACCTCCTTGTAGCCTTCAAGTAATCAAATTTCTGCATTTTTCTTCTGCAAAAACATCATGCAAACAACCTCTTTTTCCTCTAAATTCACATCCACAACTAGCCTTAGTGACAAGCTCTAATACCAAATGATGAGGTTTTTTAACCTTAAGCCTCTTGAATTAGGATCTATCTAGGACTTGGACACAAGAAATATGATCAAATCAAAAACAAGTTTACGCAGAAAATAGGGCTCTAGACATCTTGTTAAAAAGGTTTCGTATCTCACGCTACAGAAGTTGGAATTGAGCGATTCTAAAACAAAGCGAATGTTCACATTTTGAAACTCAATTTAGACTCAAGAATCACTAAAAAACAATATGTATAACTTGAGATATGAGCAAGAGATAATTGAGATGAATTCTAGGAAAATTGACGCAAAATTGATGAAAAAGAAACAAGATAAGAATGGCGCCACAAACCTAGTTTGATAAGCCAAGAAGGATCGCCACAAGAATTGGAGGATTCTTGATGAGATCAAAAGATGCAAGGAAGAACCCTAGCAGAGAAAAACTCACAATTTGTGCAACATACGTATCTGCTCTGTATTGATCTCCAAATGTTTTAATACAAATCAGTTTAAGAGTTTGCCCCTGAGACTTAACAAAACTAAAAGCAAAACCCCTTAGCATAAGCATTACTGATGTGCTTGGGTTCTAATCCTGCTATAGATAATTTATATTTTTTTATCACAACATGACAATAGAAAAATAAAATAAACAACTAAAGTCTTGTTAATTCAGATTGACTCTTTGGGCACTTTTCCTCTCACTCCAAGTGGGCTACGCATGTGTAAACCCTCTGCCTCATGTGTTGGGCTTCATTTGGATATTGGGCTTCAAATTGTGTTTGGGCTTCTAACAGGGAGATAATCACATGTTTGACAGCTTCTTGGGCCTTCTTTGCTCTAGCTCTTGTCATGGGTCCTCCTAGGCCTTGTATTGGATCTTGGGCTTCTTTTTGGGCTCGAGTCTAGACTTAGGCGTGGGCCTTTGTATCCTCATCACTTGGTCATAATGATAGATGGGGATGTTTGAATGCATTTATGCTGATGCTACATATTTACTTTCAAAGTATTCTTGGCTCCAATGCTCTTCAGAATCCATCATGTGGTCTAAGCCCTTTATGCCAAAAGATTTTGATGATCAAAAAATCAAGATTTAATAAAATCTTTTGTAGACTAATGTTTGTTTAAGTGTTTGAATGCTTCTATGAGTTAGATTAAGCAATTCATACAAGAATGAATGTTGGACTAAACAAAGCTCAAGTTCTTTTGCTTATCTTGTAACTGCAACCTTTTGAAATAGAATGATTTATTCAAATTCATGATCTTTCTCAGTCAATAAGCATATCAGAAAGTTTAGAAGGATAGATTTACACGATTAGGAAGGAAACAACCCATTAGAAGGATCATGGACTATTCAGAAAGATGATCTATCTAGAAGGCTCTGTCCAAGAAGGTGACTACTAGAAAGATGCTACTCATGAACTACCTCACCTTCAATGCTTCTTCTACATGATTCAAGAATCAGATGCAAAAGTCAAATGTGATGTGACAAGATCCAAAAGAAGCCTAACAAGTCTGAAAAGTTGGTGAATCATCAAATGGCTACTTTTCCTCTTCTGTGTTATTTTCAAAGGCTGAGAAAGAAAGCAACTTCTTCTCTGTCCAGGTTCAGACCAATGGTTAAAGTGTTTGAAAATTCTGCACGCATAAAAGCTTTCATCTTCAACCTTTTAAACTGCCAGAAAGTTACTTGTTGTAATTTTTAAATAGAAAATCTTCTCATTCATAATATATTTGATAATATCACTTATTTGAGTATACTTCTTTGAGAGTTTTAGTGTGAGTGCATTAAACACAAACCTCAACAATCTATTTATTGTAACCTAACCTCTTAGTGGTCATTATGAGCTTGGAGAGACTAGGATTAAAGACTATTCATTTGTAAAGCTTAGAGAAGCTTGAGAAAAACTACTTTATTGTAAAGCTCGGTGAGACTTGAGAAAAACTGCTCTATTGTAAAAGCTTGGAGAAGCTTGGAAAAATAATATTCTAAATAAAAATCTCAACAAAGTTTTAGGGACTAGATGTAGGCCAAGTAATTGATTGAACCAGTATAAAACTCTCTGTGTGATCTTTCTATCCTTACTACTTTTCATTATTTTATACATTGAATCATTTGTTTTATTAGCATCAAAGAACTTTCTGAAAATTATTGAGCTTACAGCTCACTCAAGTTGTTGAGCTTCTACGTTCCAAATTTAAGACTTGAGAAAGTTGTTTCTAAAGATTTCAGGAACTTAAATTTTAATTGAAGCAAAATTCAATCTCCCTTCCCATGTTACTTCAATCTATAATTGGAATCAAAGCCACGCCTTTGGGGTTGAGCTTCCTAATAGTTGTAGAGGATAAAGATCTAGAAAATGGCACAATAACTCAACCATGTTGTTAAGAGGCACATTATCAACTGTCCCCCATATTTCAATGGTGAATACTACCCATACTAGAAGGATAAAATGAGACTCTTCATTGAGTCTGCTAGTATTGACATGTAGGAGATCATAGAGAATAGTGGCTGCTGATCCTAATCAACCTCCACCAATAGCGGTTAGAACTGTCCCAAGAAAACAATGGACTAATCAACACAAAGCCAAGGTTCAAATGAATAAATACTAAGGCAAAGTATCTTCTCACATGTGCTTTGAACAAGAGTGAATATGATAAGATCATATCATGTCACTTTGCTAAAGAGATTTGGGATAGACTCTAAATTCTCCATGAAGGAACTGATCAAGTCAAAAAGACCAAGATCAATATGCTAGTCCATCAATATGAAATGTTCAAAATGCTAGAACATGAAAATATTGATGAAATGACAACTAGATTTATGCACATCATAAATTAGTTAAAGGCACTGAATAAGAGATACGCAAATGCAGAAATGGGAAGAAAGATTCTGAGGAGTCTTTCTAAGGCCTGGCATCCCAAGGTAACAGCCATTCAAGAAGCAAAAGACTTGAATGTGCTAAACCTTGATGCTCTCACTAGGTCATTGAAGACTCATGAAATTGAACTAAATGAAGTAGTTGAAGAATTTAATAAAAAAGGCAAATCCATTGCCTTGAAGTCTACGCAAAGAAAGTCAAGCTCCTCTAATGACTTGAAAGCTATAGAAGACTCAGATGATGATGAGAAGGATGAAATTGCTCATTTGGCAATGAGGTAATCAAAAGCCTGGATTACAAGAAAGAAAGAAGAAAGGCTCTGTACCAAAAAAAGGGCAAAAAAGGAAAAGCAAAGCCAGATGAAGTAATTTGCTCTGAGTGCAAAGAACCTGGACATGTTAGATCAGAAAGTCCAAGGCTGAAGAAGAGTTCCAAGAAAAAGACTCCCAAGAAGAAGGCCACGATGGCCACGTGGGAAGATCTTAATAAGGAACAAGAAAATGCAGAATCCCAAGAAAAAGAAGAAATAGTTGCAAATATCTGCTTCATGGTAGATATAATTTCTAAAGAAGAAACTAAGGTATTGGATTTTGAACCTGAACTCTTATATAATGATCTTATGAAAGCTTATGATGAATTATTGGATGATTCTCAAACACTTGCTTCTCATTATGCCTCATTAAAGAAAATTTTCCAAAAACTATTTCATGAGTTTGAAAACCTCTAGAATGAGAAAAAGAAGCTGGGGCATGGGAAAATTGAGCTTTTGAAAGAAAACACCCTTCTTTAGAAGGATGTTACTGCTTTGAAGACTGAAGCTTCTGAAGCTAGTCAGAACACATCTTCTGATGTTTCTAAACTCCAGAAAATAATCAAGCTTTTCAAATCAGATCTTGAGAAGATGGTGAATGGCTCCAAAAATCTTGATTTGATGCTTGGTAGCCAAGGCCATGCTTTGATAAAACTGGACTTAGATTTGAGAAAGAATTTGATGAGAAACCATCCAAAGATTCTAAAAATAAAATTTCTACTTGTATATATTGTTCAAGAAGGGACATTCTTCTAAAAAAATGCTTTTCCAAAAGGAAAGCACAAAGATGGAAGGTAGAAAACCCTAAAAAGAAAACTAACCCAAAAGGACCCAAAAAAATATAGGCATCTAATGTAAAAATTGTTTCTGATGTAGGTGTCTCTTAAATTACACGACTAGAAGGAGCTAAAGTGGTATCTGGATAGTGGATGCTCCAGACACATGATTGGAAAAAGTCTTGGTTCAAAAACATTAGACCTAAAAATGGTGGAGTTATCCAATTTACTGATGGCATCAAGTCTAGAATCATGGGAATAGGTAATATCAGTAAGAGTGATTCTGACTTGATTACTGATGTTATGTTAATTGAGGGATTAACTCGCAACCTTTTGAGCATTAGTCAGTTTTGTGACCAAGGCTACAAAGTTGTGTTTGAACCTTCCCTATGCATAATAAAGCATTCCACAACTGACAAAATCATTCTCACTAGTAGAATATGTGATAATACTTATATATTATATCTAGATGACCTTCGAGATCAGAATGTAAAATGCTTGGTATCTTTTGTGGATGAGAAGTGGTTATGGCACAAGAAATTTGGTCATGCTCATATGAAATTAATCTTTGAGATTTCTCAAAAAAAGCTAGTTAAAGGTTTACCTAAGATTAGTTTTGACAAAGACTTAACTTGCGAGTTCTGTCAAAAAGGTAAATTGGCCAAGAGTTCTTTCCACAATAAGAATGCAGTCTCAACTACTAGATCACTTGAGCTTTTACATCTTGATCTTTTTGGACTAACTAGAGCTGCAAGTCTAGGTGATAAGAAATATGGTCTAGTCATTGTGGATGACTTTTCTAGATATATATGGATTATATTTTTTATCAAAGTATTGTCAAAAAGAGTTCAAAATGAAAAAGTTCTTTGCATTACTTCCATTAGATTAGATTATGGAGGTGCATTTGAATATCATGCTTTTAAAAGTTTTTGTAATGAAAATGGCATTTCTCAAAATTTCTCTTCTCCTAGAACTCATCAACAGAATGGGGTTGTTGAAAGGAAGAATAGATCTTTGCAAGAAATAACCAAAACCATGCTTCTTGAGAACGGTTTATCAAAGGGTTTTCGGGCAGAGGCAGTTCATATTGCATGATACATTCAAAACCGTGTTTTCTTGAGGCTAATAATCAAGAAAACCCCTATGAACTATGGAAAGGAAGAAAACCTAACATCTCTTACTTTCATGTTTTTGGATCTGAATGTTTTATTCTTAACACCAAGGACAAGCTATCAAAGTTTGATCCAAAATCTGATTCTGGTATATTTCAAGGATATTATTCTATGTCTAAAGCTTACAAGGTTTATAACAAGAAGACTCATGTGGTAGAAGAAACCATACACATAACCCTCAAGGAAAAGAGGAAAGATGTAGATTAGAAAGTTCAAAACCTCAAAGAAGAGATGGAGAATATGTCTCTAAACAATGATGCCCATAATCAATAATCTCTTCAAATAGCCACAAGGGATGATAGTGATAATTCTAAATTTCTTACACATCAACATATTTCTGATGACATAGCAAAAGAATCACTTATCAGGAGAAGATACACTAGTACAAGAGATTTAAGAACTATCTCTCAAAACCAAATTATTGGTGAACCTTTTGAAGGAGTTAGAACCATATCATCTCTCAGAACAAAATCCAACCTAGCATTGATCTCTAAAATTCAACCAGAATATGTTGATGAAGCTCTACAAGATCAAAATTGGATTGAAGCCATGAAAGAGGAACTAAATCAATTTGAAAAGAGCAAAGTCTAGGATCTAGTGCCTCTACTTAAAGGAAATTTTGTAATTGGCAAAAAATGGGTGTTCAGAAACAAACTTGATGAAAGTGGAAAAGTAATTAGAAACAAAGTAAGAATAGTGGCTCAAGGATATAATCAATAAGAGAGCATTGATTATGATGGGACATTTGCTCCTGTAGAAAGACTAAAAGGCATTAGAATGTTGCTTGCCTATGCAGCTTACAAAGGTTTTTTTTTTTTTTGTATCAAATGGATATAAAATCTGCTTTCTTAAATAGTTTAATTTTTGAAGAAGTTTATGTCAAATGAAACTTTTGTGTCATGTTTTGAAAATGAAACTTTTCCTAATCATGTTTTTAAGCTAAGAAAAGCCTTATATGGTTCGAAACGAGCTCCTAGAGATATGAAAGACTTAGCACCTTTTTACTTAAAAATGGTTTCAAAAGAGGAAAAGTTGACACAATGTTGTTCATTATGCATGAGAAAAATAATTTTCTAATTGTATAGATTTATATAGATGATATCATTTTTTTGTGCTACTAATAAGAATTTGTGTAAGAATTTTTCTGAACTTATGTAGGGAGAATTCGAGATGAGTATGATGGGAGAACTTAAGTACTTTCTGGGATTGCAAATCAAGCAATAGAAAGATGGGATCCTCATTTATCAAGAGAAATATGCAAAGAATCTGCTTAAGAAGTTTGATATGAACAAAGCCAAAAGCATCAATAGTCCCATGCACCCTTCTCTAGTTGTAGAAGCTAATGAAGATAGAGAGAAAGTTTCTAATAAACTTTACAGAGGTATGATTACTTCATTGCTTAGTATGATTAGTTCATTGCTCTATCTCATAGCTAGTAGACCAGACTTGCAATTAAGTCTAAGGATTTGTGCTAGATTTTAATCTAATCCAAAGTAATTACACTTAAATGCTATCAAGAGAATACTGATATATTTTGTAGGTACTACTAATCTTGGTCTCTAGTATGAGAAATTTGTGATGTTACAAGTTATTGTGATGCTGGTTTTGCTGGAGACAGAATTGAAAGAAAAAGCACAAGTGGCTATTGTTGTTTTCTTAGAAAATCCTTGATAACTTGGTCAAGTAAGGAGCATAATATAACTGATCTTTCAATTGTTGAACTGAATATGTATCTACAGCAAATTTTTGTGCTCAGATTTTGTGGATTAAGCATCAATTAGAGGATTTCAACTTGAAGTATACCAAAATCCCTATCCTGTATGATAATACAAGTGTAATTAACCTTGCTAAAAATCACATTCAGCATTCTAGATCGAAGTATATAGACATCAAGCATCATTTCATGAGATCATGTTCAGAAAAGAGATATTGAGCTAAGTTTTGTAAATACAAAAGATCATATTGTTGATATTTTCACAAAACCTTTAGCTAAAAATAGATTTTGTTATATAAAGAACCTTCTGAACATGACTATCTTCTGAGCATGCATTCATATTACAGATGTACAACCCTTCACTTAAACAAAAGCTTAAAGTTGAGATTGTTGCTCCCAAGTGAATTGCCTTTCTGGAGAAAGATTCTCAAAGAATGACCTCAAAATTCATTTAGAAAGATCAGCTAAGAATGGTTCAAAAAAAATCATATCAAAATGAGCTGTTGAATATGTTCAGAAAGATATATTCAAATAGATCAAATTAGAAGGTTATGAAGATCAATTGAGAAAAATAGGTTCAATGTTAATTCAGAAGGATTCAAAATGATTGACTCAGAAAATGGTTCAAAGAAAAGAATCTCACCAAGAAGATTACCCAAGTCTCTAATTAGAAACATAGAAGAAAAGAGGCGTAATTGTTTTGAAACATGGGACAATTCGGTACTTCCCATTATGACACGTTGCCATCATGAAATGAAGCGGAAAAACCAAAAGCCTCACACTCTCAAATGATGCCGTTTTTGTCTCAAAACCGTTCACATCTCTTTAACTCTTAGTCATTTTCATTAACCATCAAATCACTTTCATTCTGAAACTTTTTTTTCTCTTCCAAAGCCACTAAATATCCAATCACTATTAACAATTGTTCACTTTCTTCCCTTAAACCTCAAGCATTCAAACTTTCACATTCTTCATTCTCCCTTTCACCTCCCTCCCCAACACACATTCCTTTTCATTCATTCAAGCCTCAACCTTTTCTCTTCAAAATGTCGAAGAAAGGTGATTCAAGTGTCCCTTACATCTTTGAGGACGATGCCATGTAAGCCAACTTTGTGAGCTTCTTCAGAAGATTTATAGCAAGAGGAAGAAGTTTCTATCTAGAGAACTTCACCTCACTAGCTGAAGTCTTTGATATTTTTGAATTTCAAGGGTGGAATGACTTCCTAAAGATCTCAGAAAATATCTACATGGGGTTAGTTCCTGCTTTCTACAGCACCCTTGTTTTTACTAATGAAGATAACACCTGACTCTGAAGCATAGTAGGAAGCTTCAAGATACAATTTCTTCCATCTAATATTGCTCAAATCACCAACACATCTATCTGCAGAGTAAGAGAAAGATGGTGGGAAGAGCTTAGAGCCACAGAGGAAGAAATTGTTGCTATCCTCACTAGGAAATGGAGCATACAAGTAAGAGAAATTAGAACCCCTCATTTGTTTACCCTAGTTAAAGATGTCTATTCTGTTGTTCAACATACTATGCTACAAAGGAGTGGTAACACAGATGTTATGTCTAAGGTAGACCAAATGGTCATATTCTACCTCACGACACAAAGGAGAATCAACTTGGTTAGGTTGATTTTGGATTATATAATGTTGACTATTACTATTGAGAGAAGGAGTCATGCCACTCTATCATGTGGCATATTCCTCACCAAATTCTTCATTAGGGCCCAACTGCAAATTGATGAGCATAGGGTAGATAACGAAAGGCCAACAACCACCACGAAGACATTCTCAACCTTGGGTTTGAAGCCACAAGCTCCTAAGAAGGATAAAGAGATAAGGAAAGATAAGAAGAAGGACAAGAAGGATAAAGATTCTTCTATCAAGAAGGATATTATTCAAAAGGAAAAATCCAAACCTTTTGAAAAGAAGAAGAAGAAGAAGAAAAAGATACCAAAAAGAAGCCTTTCACTAATCTCTGAAGAGAGAAGAATCAACAGAAGAAGTTTGTTGAAACTTGTTGAAGAATTCTTTACAGAAGATGAAGCTTCTACAATAGCTGCAGAATGAATGAATGCTACTACCCCTGCTCAAAAACCTATGACTAGAACCTCCAAGCCTGTTTAGAGGGACATTGTAATCAGGGAATCTCTGCCTCAAGAACAACCTGAAAAACAAGTTGAAGCAGAGAATTTAGATAAAGAGGAGGATCCAGATTATAAACACAAGGGCAAGAAGAAGCTACAAAAGGCCCCTACTGAACCCTCTAAAGATTCAACTCCCTCTTGTAACATCCACCGTTTTTCGCCTAATTATTCGGTTTTATCGAATAATTGAGAATAATTAAAATTCAGTTAAACAATTATTTAGACTCAATTGATTATCAATTACTTGAGTTTAGATATGAGGGAATTGAGTTAAAAGTATAGGAGATTTTATAAAATTTTATTGAAAATCGATTTACCGATTTAAAGGAAATCGGTAAAATTATGGTATTTTAAATTGTCGGAACCGAACCAATAGAATTCCAATCCTTTTACCTTACCTTGAGTGACTGATAACGCAGCCACTTACCACCAAATGTGGCACCACTTTGGCCACAAAAGCAAGGAGAGTTGGCTGAAATTCAGCCAAGGAATATCAACCAATCAAAAGCCAAAGTAAATCAACATCAACCACTCAAATGTAATCAGATTTTTCAACCCTTTTATCACCCATTCTGACCACTTTTGAGCGCCACTTCCTCCTTTCCTTTCAGCTCTTTTCCTCTCTTCTTCACACACATAACTCCAGCCAACATCAAGCTTAATTAAGTCTTGCTCATCCAAGCTTCAAAAATCCAGCAAAATCACTTAGAACAAAGGTAGGGGTTTGATACTTGCATTAATTCTGTGGTCTTGGCTGGCTGAGCTTGGATTATTTTCACCATCTTTGATGTGTTAAATGAATGATTATGATGATATATGATTGGTTTTGGGCTGTTTGTGTGATTGAAACCGAATTGGAAGCAAGAAAGAATGGAAATAGGAAGAGCTGATGGGTTAGAGAACCAAAAACCCTCAGCAGTCCGTACGGCGGAGTGCATGGTTCTGTCTACAACCAATTAAATTGGATGGAACCATTTTTATATGAAATTAGACATCTAGGGATTTCCATAGATATATCATATAAAGCTTTTGGTCTAGAATTAAGAGAGATATGAATTTTTGAATTTTGACCTAGGATTTTGACTCTGGTTCTGGGCAGACTGGGTTGTTCAGGGTAGAACTCGCCCTATACTACTTGAAAATGAGTGAAACTAACTTTTTTAGAAAGATTACACATAGGATAATATCTCATAAAAATTTCAGAATTAGATAAGATCTCAGTTGCTCCCTGTAATCCAAGAAAGTTGCCCTATGTCCAAACTGGGCCAGAACAAGGCAATCTAGGAATGTCAGAATTCGGGGCTTGTAACTCAAGCCCTACTAAGTCAAATTGAATGAAACTTCATGTAAATGAAACTTTACCCTGTTAGCTTTAATATGATTCAATTTCATGTAATTTAGTTTAGTTTTCGATTTTTAGTGGATTTTTACTTTTAGTTGCCTGATTCTGGCTAGCCATTGGCCAGGCCGGGATAAAACCTGAATATCTTGAGCTATAGATATCAAAATTAGATGGGACCAAAGAGGTTAGAAACTAGACACATAACTCTATAACATACACAAAATTGAGATCTAAATGATTTAAATAGAAATTATGGCTTAATTTAGAAGAACCGCGTTGGCTGACTATGTTGAGGCAGCAACTTGGCCTTAATGAGATTCTTGTTATTACGAGTTTCATGTTGGAATATGTATGTAATGTTGTGACCTTTGTGACAAATTGATGTTCTGGTGTGCTAGCACTATTCATGGGGAAGCGGACACGTTCCATTATGCTACTGAAATTTCGGTAGAACCCATGCATAAGTTATGAATTATATGTTAATGCATGTGCATTTTCAAGAGAGCTATGAAAGTTATGATAAGAATTATATCACTATGAAAGTTCCATGCTACTTGGGCTAGCCCCGAATAAGAAGTTAAGGGGAATAGATCGGTGGGAAGGTTGGGAAAAGTATACCCGGCATTCCTGTATAGGAACAAGCTCGATCCTAAAAAGCAGACTATTACCCAGGAGTCTAAATGGCCAAGAACTCCCAAGAGACCAAGAGATGGAAAATGATGAAAAGTAATGGAAAATGCTTATGAAGAAAGGTTTATGATTAAGTCTGCATGATTACATGACTGCATGGTTACATGGAATAATTATGTCAAAATGTTGACAGTTGTCTATTATGTTTGCTTACTGCTGTTTATTTATTTATTCTGTTTATTATTTTATGTATCATTCTTAGTAATCTATTTTGTTTCTTGTGCCGTCAAAAGTAAAACTAAACGTTGCCTCGGACCAGACATTTTCTTGAACTCATTAAAATGGATATTTCAGTTTGCACACATATTTTTATAATTAAATAAAACCCGAGGTAACTGAGAATATATGTGACGTCAACTAACCAGTATACTCGAACCCTACTGAGAATTTCTTGAAATTCTCATCCCATTTTGTATTTTCCGCATCATTCTCAAACGCTGGCGATGGACTCCACAGCTACCCTCTTCATTGAGATCCCAACTTTATAGCTCCACCATGACCCAATGTTGGACTCCTTGTATATAGCCGGTTCATGTAACTTCCGCCTCTACCTCCTTAGCAATAGGAACTTTGATGTCCCTTTGCATCATCCTATCTTTGACCCTGCCACTCCTTACATTGCTGTCCTGCTGCACATGGCGCACCCACCTCCAGCTCCTCCTGCACCTGCAGCACAGGCAGCTCCTGCTGATCCTGCACCGGAGTCACCTCCGCAGGCCGTTCCCGATGTGCCGCTCAGTTCAGAGAGTGACGCTTCCAAGGCCTCCGGCTCGTCACCCTCTTCCTCCTAGGGACCCAACGCAGACTATTCTCCGGCCGAGCCTGACATGGCTAACGGCTTTCTGACAAAGTAGTTCGAGCAACAAGAGATGTTGTACAGCATGACCCTCTTTTGGATAGCACGTAGCTCTGGGTCATAGACTTGACAGTAGGATTAGCAGTAGGTTATGCAATGTCCTCTGAGGACCATAGGATGTTTTGACTGATATGGGCATCACTGTCTTTTGGTATGCTGGCCTATGTATGTATTCTACTTTGATACTTTGTACATAAACTGAAGTAGTGGCTTCTGATATACATATGCACGTATACAGTAATGTTATTGTACTATTCCTATCTTTTGCGATATTCCATTAAATTCGTTTCGCTTTTAGCATAGCAGCACGCCGTTTCATCTGTTCACAAAAAAAAATGATGATTTAAGGAAGCACGAATCATGAAAGGCAAACAGAGTGTTAACACGGTAACACAGACTACCTGATTTAATGCTATGACTTAAGCATAACATCAAATTAGTAGGGTGTTACACCTCTCCTCTAAGAAGAACTAAGAGAAACTGCAAAAAATAAGCTAAAGGAAGAAGCATGGTTGTAAAAGCAGAGAAATATAGCTGCTGATGTTGGAGTCTCTGCTGGTGGTGCTAGGAGCTTGTCTATTTCATTGGAAGTAGACCAACAAGTTTTGGTAATTGAAGAAGTAAATCCACTTTTTAAAATGAGAAAGGTTGTTATACCTTTAGAACATCAAGAGCAAGTTACAAAACAACTTGCAATACAAACTGCATCCTTACCATTGGTGTCTTTAAATCAAGAAAGATCCATGGTTGAGAGAACAAAACCTACACCAGAAAGGACTGACCCTGAAGGGACAATTACCTTGGTGATAGAACCTGCAGCTGCACTTGCTGATTCTAAACCTAAAACAGCACCTCCTAATATTCCAATCCGTATACCAACCTTAGTCACAGCCTCCCAAGACATTCCTGCTACCCCAACTACTGCCAAAACTCTACTATTATTGACTTCTGAACCTCAGTACGAATAGCAACACCATTTTGTTCTAAACATGCCAAGTCATCAGCAAGTCAGAGCTACTACACTGTCAAGCTACCTTCTAGAGCCAAATCAAATGCAAAAGTCTTTCCAGATGTTGATGAAATTTGAATGGATCTATTACTAGCCAATTGATATATCATCATGGCCAATCAAAGTGAACTTCAAGCTCATCAACAAGCACTAGAAAGAAGAATAGACAAAATGGAGAACATAATGCTACAGATTATGAAGGCTATGAAGGCTCTTCAGGAAGGAAAAGGCAATTAGTGATGGCCTTTCTATGATCCTGCATCATTATTTTTTGATGATGTCAAAGTGGGGAAGAATAAAAAAAAGCTTTAACTAAGGGGGAGCATATATTTAGGGGGAGCTAAAAGCTGTTGGCTGCTTCATTTATCATTCTTTTAGGATTTTTAATTACTATAATCATTTCTTATTGATTAGGAACATGTTTTAAAGTTTTTTTTAAAGTTATAATTATGTTCATTGCTAAACAATTTATACTATATTATCGCTTATGTCATACAATTATATAATTTGCTTTTTTTTATCCATGCTCTGATATTGCTCTGATAGTGCTATGAGATTATTGACAATATTTTAAGCCTATAGCTCTAATATATTTACTCTACAATAGTATTCTGCTCTGATACAATTATTGCTCCAAATTTTTTATCCAAAAATTGGTATGATATTTTTATCCTTTGAACTGCTCTAATTACATTTGTTGATCTAATCATTAGTGTTGTATCATGTTTTTAATGCTCCATATTTTTCTTCTAATTGTCATAATTGTTAAATTTCTATGATTACCCCCATTAATTAGTTTATTTTCGTGCTTAGATTAAGCATGAACCTTTTTTTCTATTTGAACCAATTGTTATGCCTATTAGTCAAAATGTTCATGATTTCTTAATCAAAACATCCCTTCTAATTAACTATACTTGTCGCTGAAGTTTCATGATAAATTTAAAATTGAAAACCACTTCAAAAAGTACATATTTCAAATCAGAAGATTAAAATAAACATTAGTTTGTACGTCTATGTACTTTTAATTCATTTCTTTTGTACAAAAGCTTGTCTTAAAAAATTTATTTATCATCAACAAAAAAGGGCAAATTATTAGCTCCAATGCCCTTCAAAAACCATCTTGCGGTCTAAACCCTTTAAGCCAAAAGGTTTTAATGATCAACAAATCAAGATTTAATAAAATCTTTTGTGGACTAATGCTTGTTTAAGTATTTGAATGCTTCTATGAGTTAGATCAAGCAATTTGTATAGGAATGAATGTTGAGCTGCACAAAGCTCAAGTTATTTTGCTTATCTCGTATCTACAACCTTTTGAAATAGAATGCTTTGTTCAAATTCATAATCTCTCTCAACCAAAAAGCATATCAGAAAGTTCAGAAGGATAGATTTACACTATCAAGAAGAAAAACAAGCCATCAAACGGATCACAGATTATTCAGAAGGATGATCTTTCCAAAAGGCTCTATCTGAAAGGGTGACCACCAAAAAGATGCTTCTTATGTAGCACCTCACCTTCAAAGCTTCTTCTACATGATTCAAGGATCAGATTCAAAAGTCAAATGTGATGTGATAAGATTCAAAAAAAGTGCTTACAAGTCTAAAAAGTTGGTAAGACATCAAATGGCTACTTTTCCACTTATCTTATTTTCAAAGGATGAGAAAGAAAGCAATTTCTTCTTTGTCCAGCCTTAGACCAGTGGATTAAAAAAGCTCAAGGCTCAAGATCTACAAGTTTCAACGGATATATTTTGAAGTATATAAAAAGCTAGAAGACAAAGAAGAAGTGGTTAGAGTATTTGAAAATTCTGCATGTACAAAAGCTTTCTTAACCCTCTGAACTACTAGAAAGTTACTTGTTGTAACTTCTAATTACAAAATCTTCTCATTCATATTGTATTTGATTATATCCTCTTGCTGAGAATATTGAGAAGTCATACACACTGTACTTATTTGATTATACTCCTTTGAGAGTTTTAGTGTAAGTGTATTAAACACAAACTTCAACAATCTGCTTATTGTAAGTTGACTTGTTAGTGGTCATTGTTGTAACATCCTCAATTTTGTGTCATGCTAAATTACCTCAGTAACCCTAAGCAATTAGGCACTTAATGAGAAATTATGAGATTATGGCTTAAGTAAGGGATTAACGAAGAGTTTATGAGTTAACTCAGATGAGATAAGTTAAGAGAGTGCTTAATCAAGATTAGATAATCTCTAATAAGCAAGTCAGACCCTTGGTAGCTTAATTAAGCACTAGTCACCCTTAATTAGCTTAATCGAGTTTAATTAAGGCTAATTAAGCTCAATCGCTAGATTAATTTTTGTTAATCATGTTCTTGTGTGTTAATCACTAATCCTTGCTTAATCATCTTAATTAAGTTGTATGAGCACTTAATCACATGATTCAATTCAAATTTAGTCAACTAGACAATAAAGTAAAATGTGATGTCATAAAAGCAAAAAGCATTAGACAAAACTACTTTATGTAAGAGTTTGACCATAGTTTGTTCCCCCATCATCCAATTTGTCTCCCTAAACCTTAATTAACAGAAAATGAAGCAAAAATATCTCCCCCCACCATACTAAAAGTTTCGGCCACAACAACACAGCACACACACATTCACTTCATTTTCAACTTCTTATTCTCTCTCTAAAGTTCTCAAACTCTCCAACCTCTCTCTACATTTCCTCTTCTCCTTCTTCATCTTCTTCATCATTCTCCACCTCCATAACCAAACCTTTCTCACTAAACCCTTCAAAGACCTCATCTTTGGGTCTTTGGAGACAAGATCTAAACACTACAAGACTCATTTTCAAGAGAACTCAAGAGTTCTCTCCTTGCTCATTCAAAACTGCCACCTTCATCATCAAGAGGAGTCATCATCTTCTTCTTCCACTTCTCTTATTTTGCGCCATCTTCAAGAAAGGTAGTGATCTTCATCTTTTTCATTTTGTTTACTTAAGAAAGCTTGGAGCTTGGTTCTTTCATGACCAAGATTTCTAAGTGAAAGCTTGAGAAGATCCTTCATGCTCTTCAAGAGCCAAAGTTTTCATTTTTAGTAAAATATGTTCTTGATGTTCTTCATGTGTTCTTAAGTTTCCTCTTTTGGAAAAATGTGTTCTTGATGTTCTTCATGTGTTCTTAAGTATTCGCTTTTGGAAAAATATGTTCTTGATGTTCTTCATATGTTCTTAAAGTTTGATAAAACTTTAAGTTGTTCTTGATGTTATTCTTTCCTTTTTATGATGAGTTGATGACTAGAAAAGCTTCATGTTTTTATGTTCCCATGATTTGATAAAACTTTGAACATTCTAAAAGCTTAAAACTTTAAAAAGTTTGCTTCTTGACACACTTAAAGTAGCGCAAGTTTTAGTGCCACCATAAAGTTTTCTTTTGTTTTGTTTTGAAGACAAGAATGAATGTAAAGGTCTAAGTTTTTTGGCATAATAAGCCTTTTTGAGTTAGAAAATGGTATATTGTCACTTTATGTCTTAGAAATCAAACCTTAAAGAAAAGACCTTTCATAAAGTTTCAAACTTTAATCAAGAATGAGACCTTTAAGTCATAAAATGTTGTTTTATAACAATTAATTCATAAAGTTTAGATCTTGAACGAAAACAATGCTTAAAGGTGAGAGCTTCTATAAAAATTAAGACTTTTTAACCTTAAAGTTAATATTTCATGTCACTAGTACATAAAGTAGGGACCTTTTTATGTAAAGACAACTTTAAGTCATAAAGTTGAGATCTTGATGGTCTTAGAATAATTAAATGAGTCAACCTTCATAAAGAACAAGACTTTTTAGCTAAAAAGCTAGTAACTTGAACCATCATTTCATAAGATTTAATCTTTAAGATAAAAGCTCGAAGCTTTGTAACTTGATTAAGTTAAAAATCACCCTTGGTGTTTAGTGAACATGGTGTTGTTGGGTTCATGATGTGGTTATGCATTGTCATGACCCAAGGATTAGAGGGATCTCGAACTCCTTGGGAACAGAAGTATGATTAGGGCCTCTGAGCATACTATGAACCTAGGAATCACTAAGTGCACTATACCGAGGAAAGGAAACAATCACTTAACTTAATTAAATTTGAACAAGTTTTCCATAAGACATGAACTCAAGTGAAGAATAATTTTATATGAGAACTAAGTAACTAAAAGACCACATACACATATCTTAACTATGTGATTCTCTCATGGGTAACCATGAGAAATCATATGATGATTCATAATATTCTTCACAAAGAATAACACAACTATAAACCCCTCTAGGGTATGAATCTGTGATGCCATTTGGCATGATGAATGATGAGCTTAATTGAGCTTTGTCTCATGATTGAATGATGAGTGTGATGATATGATGTAGATATGATGAACTGTCGGTTGAAAGTTTATGATTGGCATTTTGGGGAAGCTCCGGTCTAGCCGTTATACTGCCGGATTTCCGTCAAAATTAGGGACTTAGTCATATCATTGCATGTGTCTAGTCAAAGAAGTAGTATGCATGTAAAGTATAATGATAAGAAACAAAAGAATCGGACATGACCCCTCGATCACTTCCAGGAAGTGAGAGACAGCGATCCACAAAGGAACCTCTATGAGGGAGGCAAGGGTGTTTTGAAGGACCCTCCAACTTAGAGGTAACGAATATCGGCTAAGTCTGATTTGGTTAGTACTGCATGATGACAGTCACGGAATGAGTTCATGTCCAAAAGCAGTCTATTTTAAAGGAAAGTAAAAGAATGTTTAGCACGTGCCAAAAACGAAAGTAAAGTCTAAGTATAACCATGGTTAAGTCTATGATGATGGATGTCTTTGCATGTAATTATATTGTCCATTTGCATTATGAATATTTATTCTATGTTTCAGTATGTATGCTAGTCATGATGATGGGGTTATGACGTTAACTTTAAAAGCAACCCGCTTCGGGGTTTAAGTTTTCAAAACTGTTAAAAGTTGAACTTATATCTATCCACTGTTTTTATAATTAAACCCGAAGTGGTTAGGACGATGACAATGACACAATATTTGGCTAGTCACGATCCTATTGAGAAATCTTGTATTTCTCACTCCTACGTTTCCGTGTCGTCTTCAGATGGAGCCGATGGCATCCATGGTAACACTTCTGACAGTACCTGACTGGATAAGACGAGGAGCTGCTATGTCACCTAGCTAAGGAGGATCGAGATAGTAGCATAGTATTTTTAGTTTCTTAAGAGCCCTAGTTGGGCAGTTTATGTGTAATTAAGAGCATGTGGGGAGTCATGCTGCTTAATTTGACTTATTACATATGTGATACTTATTAAATGTAATGATGACCTTGATTATCTATGATTACATTCTTGACTTAAGGTATTATGTTATGTTGCTTCCATTTTGTCATATGTCTTATCGGTAATTCTGCAATATGAAGAATAACGTTCATATGTATATGAGTAAGTAAGCGCTTAAAGGCTCAGTTTTCAAGCGTAAAGGTTTTACAAAAAAAAAATTATACACTATTTTCGTATATTACGCTAATTTCAAAGATAAGGACTTCCATTAGAAAAGAGTAACAACTAGTAATGCCATAAACTGACTTAAGCATAGTATGGTACTGGTAAGGTGTTATAATTGTGAGCTTAGAGAAGCTAGGATTAAAGACTACTCATTTGTGAAGCTTGGAGAGTGTAACATCCCCATATAACGTAATAGGAAATAATAAAAATAAACTTTTATTATTCACAATCTTACCCCTGAACTTTTTAGAAAATGACCTTTAGGTCCTTATATATTATTTACAGCCTTGCCCCTGAACATTTTAGAAAATGACATTTAGGTCCCTATATCAACAAGATTAGTAAAATAAGGTTTTAAACGAAGCAGAATCGCGTAGCGAAAACATAAAAACCTAAACCTCATCTGATTGAGCCACGGGGGTATCCATATGTGAAATGACATGGGATGCCCCTAAACTTATCCATAATTACGAAAATGTCATTAGCTTTGAAAAACAGAAACAGAAGTCCCTAAAATTTTGCAAAATATTTAATGTACACTATTAATCGATTTACTCAATTTTATTGGATTTGTAGAGTTAATTAAAAAGTTAATTAGAGGTTAACTAGAAGTTGATTAGAGGTTAAATCAGAGAAGTTAGAGCTACGATAGAAACTTACAAAAACCTCACACAATTCTTCAAAACCAATTTACCGATTTAAAGGAAATCGGTAAAATTACGGTATTTTAAATTGCAAGAACCGGACCAATAGAATTGCAAGCTTAAAACCCTAGCATCTAAGGCTGATAACTCAGCCACTTTGCCCCATAAAAGTGGCGCCACAAGGCCACACTTCATGGAGAGGCTTGGCTCATTGTGGACCAATCAAATTCAAGATAAACACTCAAAATGTAATCAGATTTTTCTCCTTCTCCACTCATATTTTCGAGCTCCCTTTCCAGCAGTCCTCCTCTCCTCTTTTTCTTCATCCTCTTCATCTCCTTCCTCCTCTTTCAGCCTCCATCAGACCACTTGCATCCATATCTTCCATTGAAACTCAAGATTAGCTAGTTATTACATCAAAATAAAGGTAGGATTCGAATTATTGTCTTGTAATTTTGATTATGGGTGGCTGTTGGTGACTCCATTTACTCAATTCTTGATGAGACAATTGAATGATTATGATGTTATTTGGCTGGTTTGTTGGCTGTTGTTTGTGTTAAATTCGTTTAGGAGGTAAGTAAAGGTGAAAGGATGAAGAGGTGAGAAGCTGGAAACCTAGAAACCCTCGGCAGTCCGTACGGCGAAGTGTATGGCTCCGCCTACAGCTGATTAAATTTGATAAAACCATTTTTATATGAAACTATACATCTAGAGCTTTCCATACATATATCATATAAGGCTTTTGGATTAGTATTGAGAGAGTTATGAATTTTTTAATTTCGACCTAGGTTTTTGGCCCTGGCAGACTGGGTTGTTCAGGATAGAACTCGCCCTATACTACTTGAAAATGAATGAAACTAACTTTTTTAGAAATTTCACACATAGAAGAATGTCCCATAAAAATTTCAGAACTAGATAAGGTCCCAATTGCTCCCAGTGATCCAAGAAAGTTGCCCTATGTCAAAATCGGGCCAGAACAGGGTAGTTCAGGAAGGTCAGATTTCGGGGCTTATAACTCGAGCCCTACTAAGTCAAATTGAATACAAATTTTTGTAAATGAAACTTTGTTCTTTTATCTTTAATACGAGACCAATTTCGTGTAATTTGAGTCAGTTTTCGATTTATAGAGGATTTTTACTTTTAGGTGTCTAATTCTGGCCAGCCACTGGGCAGGCCGGGATAAAACATAAATATCTCAAGCTATGGATATCAAAATGAGATGGGACCAAAACGGTTAGAAACTAGACACATAAGGCTACAACATACTCAAATTTGAGGTCCAAATGAGTTAAATAGAAATTATGACTTGAATTATAAAAACCGGGTTGGTTGAATATGCTGAGGTAGAAATACTGTCTTAATGAATTTGATGTTGATATGAGTTTAATGTTGGAATATAAATGTGATGTTATGTTCTTTGTGATAAATTGATGTACTGGTTGGCTAGCACTATTCACGGGGAAGCGGACACGTTCCGTTATACTGCCGAAATTTCGGCAGAACTATGGAGTTATATGAATGCGATAAACATCCATGTGTTATGCTCATAAGACTCATGTATGCAAGGATGATTTAAGCATAATGTGAATATATTGAATGTGGGTCCCTTCACCTGGAGGCAGTTACGAGATCCCTCCTAGTGAAGGTAGTTAAATAAGATAAGATATGAATCCCTTCACTTGGAGGCAGTTGCACTCTGAATCCCTCCTTGTGAAGGCAGTTACCCTCTACCTCGGAGGCACGTGTTCAGAAGAGATCCCTCAATTAGAGGCACGTGACCAAAATGAGATCCCTCCAGCACGTGAATCCCCTTGTGGGTGAGTCGGTGTGACAACGGTCACGAGTCGAGCTGACGAGCTCACTCCAAGGCCAGGCTACCCAAGGGCAGTAAAGGCTAAAGACTAAAGACTCAAGACTAAAGATTAAAGCATATGCAAGCACCCCGCTCACATGAGGCATGGCATCAACCCAGCTAGTGTGAGTATAGGGGCTAAGACTTACATGAGGCATGGCATGACCCAGCTAATGTAAGTACCGAATGAAGGTCCCATATTCCTAAGGAATGTGACATGGCGATCACGGTCTGATGGGGTATGACATGCGATCATACTCTGGGATGTGGCATGTAAAGATTTTATGATGAAAAGGAAGCAAAAGAAAGAAAAGTAAACTGTATGTATATGCATGTATTTAAGTACAAGTGAAGTTATGTACAGATGTTATGTCCCCAGTATATTAATGCTATTGTAATTTTATTATGTTTCAGTTACTATTCCTAATATAATTCATGAAATTTAAGTGTATGAGTAAAATGAACTTTGCTTCGGAAAGTATATTTTCAAACTATAAAATTGAACAGTTTGTATAGCATGTTCACCATTTTCATAATAAACCGAAGCAAACTGGAGATGACAACGATGACACAACTTATGTTAGTTTAATAAATCCTACTGAGAATTTATAATTCTCACTCCTATGTTTATTTCCGTGTTATCTCCAGATGATTCAGCAGTTTCAAAGAAGGTCCTCCGAGGCGGAGTTGACTAGTAAGATTGAAGGTAGCCGAAGGTTGCTACCAGACACGGTCCGATTAAGTGATAGTAACAACTCCTAGGAGAGGTACTATGACTTAAGCATAGTACCGTACTCGGGAGGGTGTTACAGGAGGCTTAAGGAAGACTACTTTGTTGTAAAAGCTTTGAGAAGCTTGAAAAAACAATACTCTGAATATAAAAATCTCAACAAAGTGTTGAGGACTAGACGTAAGCAAAGTGGATGGCCGAACCAATATAAAACTCTTTGTATGATCTTTCTATCCTTACTACTCTTCATTGTTTTATACATTAAATCATTTGTTTTATTAACATCAAAGAACTTTCTGAAAATTATTGAGCTTACAACTAACTCAATTGCTTTCGCATTCCAAGTTTAAGACTTGAGAAAGTTGTTTCTAAAGATTTTCTAGAACTTAAATTTTAATTGACGCATAATTCAACGCCCCCTTCTCGTGCTACTTCAATTTAAAAGTATTTCTACCAAAAATTCAACAGTATGACGACTGGAATATAAGGGTCCCTAAAATTTACAACAATTATTTCAATAGCCAGTCAACAGAAAAGAATAATTTCGATACATATATCAAAGTCTCATTCGCATATATAACCATATAAGGCAAGCATTGCCTAATCACAAGGGAATGAATAGCAGTATCATGGCATATGCATTAATATAGCATTAAAACCAACATATAATCTTCAATTTCTCAATTAGTTTTGGTTCCATACAGTTTGGAGCCTTTAAGTTGAGTTATATTAATTTAACTACAATTTAGAGTTAGATTTCCTAATTCTGCCCAAAATTATAAATTACACCAAAATTCCAATTTAAATCATTTTAAGTTCAAATTCTATTGAAACGTTGCTCTGTTAGTCTATTTTTATACCTCTTTGGTCCTAGTAAGTTTCTGATAGGTATAGTTTAATTTATTGAAATTTGATCTACTAGTATCCTATTTTAGGACAAACTTGGACACCAAAAAGTGAAAAATTACTAAAAATCCATTCCTCATCATTTTTACCCAAAAGTTTATATTCTTATGTTCACATGAACCCCCTTTCAAACAAACTAAGTTCCACTCAATTTGGCTAAGCAAAGCTGAAGTTATATGATCTACATTGAGGCTACCTTATTTTGACATTTATAGAGTATGAGATAACTTCATGGAATTATAGGAAGCAACTCACCAGGAGTTTATATGTAAAAATTTACAGCTTGTTTCTCTATGTGTTAACTTTCTAATAAAATTAGTTGCACTCAATTTAAAGGTTTATAGGGTAAGTTATGCCTATTAGAATACCTACTACTCAAGTCTATATTACTCTGCCTATAGTTTACTTTAAAAATTCATAACTTATTTATCTTAAATCTAATGGAGCTCAAATTTTGTGAGTATACTCTCCTATAAGTTACTTTCAAATAAACTTGGTTTCACTTCAATTAAAATTCCCTGACTTAAGATATGATCCATGCATTCATTACTGCTCAAATTTGTCCAAATTTGCTTATTTCTGTTTATAAGTATTTTTGAGTTTCTAGCTTGTTTCTCTTACTAACTCAAATTTCACTTGTTCTAATATATGAATTTGACCCTAATTAACATCATCCTCAGCCAAGATATATGAGAAACAAAAAGGATGGAAACCCTAGCTCATCTAGCAACATAACCACATATAAGGTGGTTTTGGAGCCTACTTCACTTCTAATCTCAAGAATGCTTCAAATCTTGCTTTCAACAACTTTAAAACTCTCTTAAAGTCACAAATCAACCCCTAGGCACTTTCTTCCTCCATCTTGGCTAATGCTAGGTGTAACATCCCCAATTTTGCTTAAGTTAATTAGCTCAGTGTCACTGACTCATTAGAAGGGTTAATGATTCATTAGCTAATCTCAAGAGTGAGAGCTTAGTAAATTAGAGACAAGTCAACTAAAAGTCAATAATCAATAAGAAAAAGTCAATGATTGAATCATAAAATGCTAAATGCTTTAATTAAAGCCAAGTCATTTAAATCTCACTAATTCATGATTTAGAACGTAATTAAGGTAATATAATCTTATTAATTAAGCACATGACAAATGTTTTACCTTAATCAAATATGACAAATTAATCCTCACACACTAAGTACATAATAAGTAAGAAGAATCTTTCATTTTAGAAAAAAGGGGTCTTAGAGGTGTAATTAACCAAAATTGCCTAAAGAGCAATTAAACTAATCTAATTGATTAACACTTAGATAATCCTAATAACAATGAAAATTCAAAATTCTCACCCTAATTTTGCATGAAAAATTGGCCAACCCTAGCTCCATCATCCACCATTCATTTGCTTCTAAATCTTACACCATTAGATCAAAACCTATTTTGGTTATGTCACTTTTAGCAAAATTAACCAAAAGAAGGCTATTCCTCACATGGATCATACCATATTTGGCATAAACCCTCAAGTGAACAATTCCATAAATGGTGTGAATATTATCTTTAACCACTTGAAAAAGCACAAAGGGCCCTTGCTCATACACTAAGACTTAAAGGAAACACAACTACTCTTTCACCTCAAGGTCATTAACCCTCTTGCTTGTTAAAGGAGGCAAAATCACCTCAGCCCATGCCTTGGTAAAGGATGCCTAAACAGGCCATGCCTCCCACTCTCTCATTTTGTAACTTCACTCCTTCACCAAAACAGCAAAGCTCTCACCTATCTCTAAACCTCTCTTTGTTCTTCCTACTCTTCTTCTTGCTCTTCTTACCTTCCTACTCCAACTAACCTTATTTTCACCACTATTCTCTTAAGCTCTTTAAGGGCCACCTCCTTTGGTCCTTGAAGAACACACTTAAACACACACATAGCCCCATTTTCAAGCCCAAAAGGAGGGAGGCTATCTCCAACCTTCTTCACTCTTTAAACTCTTCAAGAAGCTCCTCTTGGTAATGGCTCTAACCCTTCTCTTTTATGTGTTTTCAAGTACTAAAACTCTAAAACTTTTCATAGCTAGGTGATTTTAGGGCTTGTGCTAAGGTCTCATGACCACACCTTGTTTCCATGAAGCTTTTCTTTGTGTTAAAATGTTCTATTAAGTTGTGATTATGTTGTATGAGTACTTTCATGTATCACACTTTATTTACACTCTAAACAATGATTTATTGTTGAAATATCAAAATATGATAGAAAAATGAAAGATAAAAAAGGTCATTTGATGAGAAACTTCAATATTTCTACAAACTAATCAAGAAAATGAAATCTGGTTATGCTAGTAAATTTGGAAATCTAGGTTGAAAAGATGATAAATCATGCTATATAACTTGAAATGTTAACAAAAAAAAATTATATGAAAATAGACTCACAGAGCTTTCTATAGATATAAAATATGTGAGCATTAGATCTAAAATGATCAGGATATGAATTTTTAATATAGGTTGTACCTAGTGAAGTTTTTGACTGAACAACCTACACTAAAACCCTTATAACTCGAGCTATACAAAATATTTTTGAGTGGCACCAAGTTTTTTAGAAAGCTAAGATATAATAAAACATTCCTATTAAATGGTTCTGACAGATTCCTTGTGAGAAACTCCTAGTAGAGTTGACAATCATTGTTTTGAAATAAACTTAAAAGACTGAGCAGCAAGTTAAAAAGTGCATAACTCAAGTTAAAGTTCAAGTTTTGAGTGGGGCTTACTTTGTTTAAAAGATAACTCAGAGAAGTATAATTTTACAAAAAATCAAGTTAAAACAATAAGAGGTGAAATTATGGTGAATTTATTAAGTTGTTGCCCCACAACAAAATATAAATTTGGTTAAGGTGATTTTTACGGGATAATGAAAAACAAACTTAAAAACACAAAAACCTTCAACTTAAAACATTGGAACTCTACATTTCAACTCCAAGGATTTAAGGAAAAAATAAAAGAAACCTGCCCCGTTGAATAATGAAAGAATTGAATAACATAAAGATCCAACTAAAAGCTTGTATCTAATTTACTAAGTTGAGCTCATAAAACTTCGTTTGTGATATATGTATATCTCTATGTGCAAGTATAATGATGATGATGTGGAAGATTATGATGAATATGCTAGAAATGATTGTCATGATGAATATGATGCTATGAAATGTATAATGATATCTTGTGATTGGAATTCTCTATTGGCAAATTTTGGGAAGCTCCAGTCTAGCTATTATGCCACCGGATTTCCACAAAATTTATAGACTTAGTATAATTCTGGCATTATAAGTATTAATTAAGAAAAGACCGTATTAAGAGTATGATCCTTCAAAAGGGAAGATGACTCACACTAAGATTCCCCCTTCGCCCGAGAGATTACATGAGACATGGCAAGAGACCCAGCTAGTGTAAGTACTGGGAAATGATAATGATTTTAGCGACGGCCATAGTATGAGCTCATTACTATTCAATTTTAGAGGATGGTAAATAAAAGTCTTAAAATAAAGTCAAAACTTAATGAAAGGAAGGGACTTTGTTCCAACCCAAGAAAGGAAAAGAATAGGGAAAGAAAGAATCTTTTAAGATGTTTGTGTATGATGCATTTTCTTGTATATATATTTGCTCATACACATGTTTGATGTATTTGTCATGATAAGAATGTATGTCTAAAGGTGAATCCACTTCGGATAATGATGTTTCCAAAAAACCTAATAATTGAACCATGTATATGCCCACTATTTTCTTGACAATCGAAATGGTTGGGACGATGACGAAGACTGTCACGACCCAACCTAGGCTGTGACCGTCATATAGGGACACGTCCCTAGTAAGCCTACCTTAGACTTTATTTTAATAGAAATTGGGCAGAGTCTCCTTTGTATTTAAGACATTCCAAACAAGGATCATCACCCTGCACAAAACATACAAACATGCAAATTCATTGGGGATCCAAGCATTCTTTGAATGCACCCCACAACACACAATATAAGAATTTAAAACATAATCACTTATGAAAATGTGTTTACATAACTATTCAAGAAACTTTAATCCATAATCATTAAGATTTAAACTAATTGCAACTCAAAACAACAATATACATATTACAACATATGACCTAACACAAGGAGGACCCTATCTGTATTAATGGACTGCTATTGGGAAACAATATACACACTAGTATACAATAAACACAACTCTCAACAAGGATACCCTTTGGAAACCACAGGAATAAGGGTGTGGAATTTCTAAAAATCTAATGACTTCAGCAGGCTGGAGGCACATAGATATAACTTTGTACCTATCTAAAAATATGGAGAAAAAGAAAAGTGAGTCATATAGACTCAGTGAGAGATAGTATACTTATAATAGCAGTGGAACAAGCCTTAACATTAATTTTTAGCAAAAGTATAACTTATAAACTTCTTCAAAAACTCATACATCATTTCTTAAGAAAAATGCTTTGTCTATATGTTAACATACTATAAAATTTCTGGTAAAACATACCTGAAGTATAATCTATCCTTAAAACATCCATAGGTCCTTAATCATTTTTTTCTTTCCATTGGATAAAACTTCTTTATAAACATAAAGCTTTTACAACTAGATGTAATAAATCATATATATAATAAAAATATAAGTGTCATGACCCGCCTTGAGTCATGACCGGCGCTTGGAAGTGACGAACCTCCAGCAAACCTTAAACATTAAATTTTCCGTAACAAATGGACAGAGCCTCCCCTATTTTTCCAGCTTCCCCATAAAAGCCAGACCTGTTCCAATAATCAACCAGCACATATATCCAATTTGAGGCTCTCGGAGCACTTTCAGTAATTTGCATATACCCAAGTATTAGGCATTCATTCCTCACAATAGTAAAATAATTTCGTCTATCTATTCATACATGTGAACATAAAAATATATGCATCTTTAGCTACTACAATTACCTAGAAACATAGTTTACAAAGTAAACAAGTTCCTATACACATATCCCTTCCAAAAAGAATTTCAAGCAGTAGGATCTTGTTTGTGGATCATAGAGAAACTCTAAGGCGGCAATTATATTCAAAACATCAAAATAAAGGCTAGAAAAACAAAAAGTCGTCACATATAGAGGGTTGTCAAAAAGTTCTGCAGCTTACACCACTAGAAGACCCGAAGCATGTACCACACTACGATCTGAAATAGGAAGGGAAAATAAGTGAGTCTAACTGACTCAGTGAGGGGCAATGGTGTCATAGCATATGAGGACAAGCTCTAAAATAAAACAAATTACATATAAATAAAAAGTTAATATCAAAACTAAGTATAACTAAGAAATTAACATAGAACTATGCAATATGTGAAGAATAAATATTATTTCACAATTTGAATGACAATTCTCAAAATAAATAAAATTAGTATTATCTTACAATTTCGAATATATATCTCTTAAATGTGAATATCAAAGCAGGGAGGGTTTTAATTTTGAGAATATCCAAACAAGGGTTAATCCCTTCAGATTTGACTGAGTCGGCGGTGTATGTTGGCCTCACACACTCACCGAGCTAGCAACACCTCTGCTAGCTGAGTTTGAACCAAGGTGCACCAAGGCTAGCATCAGCGACCGCTAGCTACCGATTAAATGAGAATCCTCCCACAAAGTATATAAAAAAAACTGAAATAATAGATATTAGTAATACTTCAAAAATAAAGGTATAAATATACAATAGAGTTTCCAACTCAAATTAAGGTTCTCAACAATTCAATCTAATAACTTAAACACTATTCCAGAGCTTGTCCGAACATTTATAAAATTTGTAATCTCTTTCTGTAGAAGAAAACTTTTGAAATATTCAACAATTACATGCTAATAAAATTTTCCCAAATTCAAAACAGACACCCATGAATAGATATATATATCAAACTATAAACAGAATATTTATAATTAACTAAATATATAAACTAAATTGCAAATATATACTAAAACCAAATCAATATTAATTGCATAAAGAAAACCATATGCCATAGATGCATTGTCCACTCACAAAATATCAGGGAACGTCCGATTTAGGTCTTAGGGGCTGCTGAACTAGTAGGTTGGTCTCCTGGGGGATTTGAAATCATACATAAGTGGTTATTTACAATTTAAATATAAGTTTGGTTCCACTTAGAGCAATCTCTCATCTACCAATTTCTATCCTCACCTCACATAATCACCCTATTAGTTTAACTAACAACTAACAAGTCAATCTAATTTACTTCTAAAGTCAAATATCTAATTTATTAACTCATAACTCTTTTAATCTTCTCAATTTAAAACTAAAGTTTCCGAGTCCTATTCACTCTTTATAATAAACTCACCCCAGAACCCCTCTATTCACCATCAAAATTACAAAGTCACAGACTAGTAACTTACCAGGAAAGCTGTGAGTTTGGAAAGAGCAAAATCACCCTAGCCACTTAAAGCCAGAATAGCCAAAAATTGAAAGAGAGAGAGAAACTAGCGAGGGAGAGATGCAAATAGAAGGAAAAACGCAAAAGAAGGGGTTCTGTGGTGGTGAAGGTGGCGCAAATAGAAGATGTGATGGTGGGATAAGTGGGAGGAATGAGATGGAGAGAGCACGAGAGAGGAATGGCTGAGAGAGTGAGAAAAACATAACGGGGGGAAAGGAAAACAAAAAGGAAAAGAATGAGGATACGAAGCTGAGAAGCTTCTAATGGTGCAATCAAATAAAAGGGGGCCTATGGTGTGCCATAGGAGTTATGGTGCACCGTCGTCTCCCCTTTTTTTTTTAATAAAAGCTAATACTTTTAAAATTTTATCTAACAATTTTAACTCTTGTATCACTATAGGAAATACCCAAAAACATAAACTATGAAATTTTTTTTTTTAAATTTCTGATTACTGACGTGTTATTCTAATTAAACATTTATTCTAAACTGGGTATTACATTCTCCCCCTTAGAAAATTCGATCCCCGAATTTGGAAGGAGCATTACCTTGAGATAGGAATAGATGGGGATAAGAAGCATGCATAGAATCCTTCGTCTCCCAAGTTGCTTCCTCTATGGAGTGATTCCTCCAAATTACTTTAACTAGAGGTATCTTTTTTTAGTGAAGTTTCTTCACTTATTTATCAACAATGGCCACCGGCTCTTTTTCAAATGTCAAGTTCTCATCTAACTGAATAGCGAGTGAGGATAGAACATGTGAAGGATCTAGCAAATACTTGCGAAGCATAGACACATGAAACACTGGATGTATCATTGAAAGTTCAGGTGATAATGCCAAACGATATGCAACAGGACCCACTCTTTCCAATATTTCAAAAGGTCTGATATAACGAGGACTAAGTTTTCCCCTTTTACTGAACCTCATAACCCCTTTCATAGGAGAAACTCGCAGAAACACATGCTCGCCCACCATAAATTCCAAATCCTTTCTCCTACAATCCATATACGCCTTTTGTCTGCTCTAAGCTGCTAACAATCTTTCCCTAATCAACCGAACCTTGTCCATGGCATCTTGGACCAAATCTGGCCTAATAAGTTTTGCCTCTCCAAGTTCAAACCACTCAATGGGTGACCTGCAACATCTCCCATATAAGCTTCAAACGGAGCCATTTGAATGTTGGTTTGATAGCTATTATTGTAAGAAAACTCAATCAAAGGTAGATAATTACTCCAACTCCCACCGAACTCTAAGATACACGCCCTTAGCATGTCTTCTAAAATCTGAATGGTTCGCTCTGATTGTCCATCCATTTGTGGGTGGAAAGCTGTACTAAGATCCAAATGGGTCGCCAAGGCTTGTTGAAAGGCTTTCCAAAAATGTGAAGTAAATTGAGGGCCGCGATCAGAGATGATAGATATTGGAACACCATGAAGTTTGTGTAACATCCCGATTTCCAAGTTCCGACTTCGTCATCAGCATTGATCAATCCCAATTTCCGACTTCACCTTTGAAACTCAGATAAGAAGATTATTTCCGAGTTCCGAGTTCGCCTTCGGATTCCACATAAATTCCGACTTCACATCCTGTTCGACTTCCGATTTAATCTTCAATTTTGATTATGACCGATTTCCGACTTAGAGGTATATTGGGCATAATTTCCGACCTCCGGCTTCAAGTGGCATAATTTACTTCTTCACGACTTCGGACTTCATGGCTCAAAGGTGTTTATACACGGTTTCCGATATAATCAAATGTAAGATACCGACTTCCGAGTTTAAGTACATCGGTTAGGAAATGTGACTCGAATTTCCGAGTTCCGACCTTAATGTTGAACTCAATTGGAGTGGACACGAGTTCGGACCCTTGAGCCAATTTCCAGTCACACGAGTTCCGATATCCGATTTTACATCCAGCATTGGCATTCCCGAGTTCAAATAGGGAGTTCCGAGATTATAGGATTGCCAGCTGCATGACTTCCGAGCTCAGACCTTGATACAAGATTTCCTCAAGTCACAACGAGATGGGACGAGTTACGACATACGACTTCAGCTCCAGTCTCAACTGGGATAACACGAGTTCCGACTTAAGGTGTAATAGAGACGAGCTTCGATTTCAGATGGAACAGAAGCGTATTCCAGTTTTTGGACAACGTGGAGAGCAATTTTGACACAAAAGTGAGAGACATGGCCAAACTTCAACCACAAAATTCCAACCAATTAACACCACAACTTTCATGTATTTAAATCAGACTCTTCTCTTCATTTCGGTTTGAGTTACGTTCCCCTTCCCAGTCTTCTTCTCCTTCCCTTCTCTCAATCAACTCCATTACTCCTTCAAGCTTAGTAAGGTTCTAACACTCCAAGTTTCAGCACTTAGCCAAATCTTGCTCCAAAGAGGTAGGATTCTACTTTTATTCTTGAATTATTTGCCCTATGGCTGTATGAACTTGTATTCTTCTTCATGTATTCGATGAGTTAATAGATGTATTATGATGGATCATGATTGAGTTAACGTGAAATATTGAGTTGGGATTAAGATTAGAAGAAGAAAACTAAGAGAAGTAAATGGATGAGGGTGCTGTCTTGGTGGAGAGCCCACAGTAGTCCGTATGGCGGAGTGTACGGCGCCGCCTACAACCGGTCAAATCCGATGAAACTATTTTTAGATGAAACTAGACATCCAAGGATTTCCATAGATATATCATATAAGGTTATTGGATTTGTATTGAGGGAGATACGAATTTCTGAAGTTTGACCTAGGGTTCAGGATTTTCATCCAAGCAGGGTGACATGAGTAGGGTATAACTCACCCTATACAACTCTAAATCGAGTGAAATTAAGTTTTTTAGAAAGCTTACACACAGGGGAACACCCCAATATAAGATTCCGAGTTTTTTATGGTCCCAATTGTCCCCAATGATTCGAGGAAGTTACCCTATGTCCAAACCAGGCCAAAACAGAGTAGTTCAGGAAGGTCGACTTTCAGGACTTATAACTCGAGGTGTACTTAAGCAAATGAAGTGAAACTTGTGGTAAATGAAAGGTTATCCTGTTAGCTTTGATATGAGACCAATTTCGTAAGAATTGAGCTTATTTTCGATTTTTAGTGAATTTATATTCCCAGGAGTATAATTCGGGCTAGTGACTGAACAGGCTGAAGTAAAAGGTGAATATCTTGATTTATATAAATCAGAATGACATGGGACTAAAGAGGTTAGAAAATAGACATATAGAGCTATGACATATCCAAATTTCAGATTTAAATGAGTTGAATAGAGATAAAGGTGGATTACACAAGATTCGGGCAGAACCGAATAGAATTGGCATGATGGCCAAAATGATAATTTTACAAGTGTTAGTGAAACATATAAAGTTTGAGTTGAGGATTGCCAACTTGACATTGATATATATGTGTTAAGTTGATTGTGTTGTTATGACTGAGTTGCCCGTGAGAGCTGGCACTATTCATGGGGAAACGGACCTGATCCGTTATGCTGCCAAATTTACGGCAGGAGTCTAGGGGACCATGAGTGTCTAAATTACAAGGAATTTATGATATGAAATATATGAGAATAAATCAAGAAGCAGTAGGATGTGAGGTATATGAGAAATACTGATGTAGCATATGTACGAGTACATTTAGCATGACTATGCTTGACAACGCATGAGAATGAAAAGATATAAGTATATTAAGTGTGAACATAAAGATGTGAATTCCCTTGTGGGTGAGTCGGTGTGACAATGGCCACGAGTTGAGCTGACAATGCTCACTCCAAGGCCAGGCTACCCAAGGGCAGTAAAGGTTAAAGAGTAAAGACTTAAAGGCTAAAGATTTAAGTATATGCCCCACTCACATCAGGCATGGCATTGACCCAGCTAGTGTGAGAATATGGGGGGTAGGACTTACATGAGGCATGGCATGACCCAGCTAGTGTAAGTACCGAATGAAGATCCTATATTCCTAAGGAATGTGACATGGTGATCACGCTCTGATGGGGTATGACATGGCGATCATACTCTGGAATATAGCATGATGCTGCACTTAAGGACGGCGATACGTAATGCTCAAGTGTAGACAGATCCAAGCACCCTAGGGACGGCGATACGTAACACCTAGGTGTGCCGAATGAAAGAAAAGTAAAATTTTATGTATATGTATGAATTCCAGAGCAAGTTAAGTGAGGTACAGATATGATGTTCCCCTTTAGATTAATGCTATGTGCGTTTTATATGTTGAAGTTATTATCCATGGTATTATTCATGAATTAATCTTGTGTACACTTTCCCAAAGGACCAGTATGTGAGTAAAAATGAACTTTGCTTCGGATAAGACATTTTTCGAAATGTAAAATTAAACAGTTTGTGCAGCATGTTCACCTTTTTCAAAGTAAACTGAAGCAAACTGGAGACGACCATGATGACACTATGTATGAAAATTAGAGAATCCTACTGAGAATTTTATAATTCTCACTCCTATTTCCATGTTGTCTCCAGATAATTGTAGAAGTTTCCAAAGACAGCTGAAGTTGCTGTCAGATGAGGTCCACTCAGGTAGCAGTAACAGCTCCAGGGTGTGGTACTATGACTTAAGCATAGTACTGTGCTTGGGAGGGTGTTACAGTTTGAGGATCTCATCCATGTACAACCGAGCATATTGAGCAGCATTGAACATTGTTCTCACTGGAAGGAAGTGAGCTGACTTAGTCATCTGATTGACAATTACCCAAATAGCATCATATCCTTTAGGGGTACGCGATAACCCTGTCACAAAGTCCATAGTAATCCTTTCCCATTTCCACTCTGGAATTTCAATTTGCTGGTGTAAACTAGCAGGCCTTTGATGCTCTGCTTTCACTTGTTGGCAGACAAGACAGCAAGAAACAAACTCAATTATATCTCTTTTCATACCTTCCCACCAATATAATTGTTTAAGATCTTGATACATTTTAGCGGCACCTAGGTGCATGGAGTATTTGGAATTGTGGGCTTCTTCTAGGATTGTTTTGTTCAAGTCCCCAATATTGGGTACACAAAGTCGATCACCAAATCGCAATACACCTTCATTATCAATTTTGAAACCAACAACCTTTCCACTCTTAACCTCAATTATTACTTTGGTCATTTTGGGATCCTTTTTCTAAGCTTCTTGAATTTGTACATTAAGTGAAAATTGAGCCTTCACATGAGCCAAAAACACCCTTGACTCTCCAAGGTCAAAATGCACCATTCCTAACTCCAATTTGTGAATATCTTCCACCAATAGTCTCTTGATAGGAGCTATATGAGCCAAACTGCCCATTGATTTCCTGCTTAAAGCGTCTGCCACCACATTCGCCTTTCCGGGATAATACAATATGGTGCAATCATAATCCTTAAGTAGCTCTAACCATCGCCGCTGCCTAAGATTCAAGTCTTTTTGCTGAAAGATATATTTCAAACTCTTATGGTCTGTATAAATTTCATAGGTTTCCCTATAAAGATAATGCCTCCAGATCTTCAGAGCAAAAACCACCGCAGTCATTTCTAAATCATGGGTGGGGTAGTTTTGCTCATGGCTCTTCAATTGTCCAAAGGCATAAGCAATCACCCGGCTATGCTACGTCAGAACACACCCAAGCCCCACTCTTGAGGCATCACAAAATACTAAAAACCCTCCTGAACCTGAGGGCAATACAAGAATTGGGGCTGAGATCAAATAATCCTTAAGTTTCTAGAAACTAGCCTCACAATCGTTTGACCATTCATATCGCACATTTTTTTGAGTGAGACTAGTCAACGGAGTAGCAATCTTGGAAAAATCCTTAACAAATCGACGATAGTACCTAGCAAGTCCCAAGAAACTGCGAATCTCGGTCGCAGAAGTAGGTCTTGGCCATTGTTGGATGGCTTCAACCTTCTTGGGATCTACCATGATTCCTTCACTAGACACAACATGCCGAGGAATACCACCTTCTCTAACCAGAATTCACATTTTGAGAATTTAGCATATAATTGTGATCCTTGAGAGTCTGCAAGGCGATTCTCAAATGATGCTCATGCTCTTCTCGACTTTTGGAATACACCAATATATCATCAATAAAAACAATAACAAAGCGATATAGAAAAGGCTTGAACACCCGATTCATTAGATCCATGAAAGTGGCCAGAGCATTCGTTAACCCAAAGGACATTACTAGAAATTCATAATGCCCATAGTGGGTTCGAAAAGCAGTCTTAGGAATGTCTGATTCTTTAATCTTTAGCTAATGACAACCTGAGCGAAGATCAATCTTAGAAAAACATGCTGCTCCTTGTAATTGATCAAAAAGATCGTCAATTCTAGGGAGAGGATACTTGTTACGTACCGTCAACTGGTTAAGTTGTTGGTAGTCAATACATAACCTCAGAGATCCATCCTTCTTCTTCACAAATAGCACTGGTGCACCCCAAGGTGAAGTGCTAGGACAGATAAAACCTTTGTCTAATAATTCTTGTAGTTGTTCCTTTAGTTCTGCTGGAGCTATACGATAAGGAGGTACACTTACAGGTTGAGCATCGGGCACAAGATCAATACAGAATTCAATCTCCCTATCTGGGGGCATCCCTGGCAATTCATCAGGAAATACATCTAAAAATTCTTTGACCACCGGAGTCTGTGTAATAGAGGGGACTTCAAGTGAAACATTTTGCACCGTAGCCAAATATCCCAAACACCCCCTTTTTAAGAAGTGCATAGCTCTTAGAGAAGAGATAAGTTTAGATGGGGAGGTACTAACCTTGCCTCTAAACTCAAAGGTGTTTCGCTTGGCATGGCAAATCGCACTATTTTTTGATGGTAATCGATGGTGGCATGACAAGAGGCCAACCAGTCCATTCCCAAGATAACGTCAAAGTCAACCAAATATAGAACAATCAAATCTACCTTAGAGTCTTTGTCATTTATGATCACTAGACATGATCTATACACAGAAGTGACTAAGAGAGATTCTCCCATCGGAGTGCCAACCCCAAATGGTTGGTCCAGAGGTTCAGGCAGTCCTCCAAATCGAGAAGCAAAGTATATTGACACATAGGAATGTGTAGATCCAGCATCGATCAAAGCATGCGCATCAAAGGAACAGGCAAATAGAATACCTGTTACCACCGCATTAGATGTCTGAGCATCCTGGCAAGTCAATGCATAAACCCTCAGCTGTCCTTTACCAACTAAACCAGATCCTCGGCCCAAGGCACCTCTACCTCTGCTTCCTCTACCTGCTGATTCGACGGCATCACCTCGAGATTGATTGGCAAGAGATGATGATGAAGGAGCAACAGGCTGAACTAATCCTCGGCCTTGACCTCTAGGTACTTGAAGACAATCCTTGCTCAAATGTCCAGTCTGACCACACTGAAAACAAGCTCCTGTTATTCGATGGTACAATCCAGAATGCATCTTTCCACATGTCTGACATAATGGGACAGAAGGAGCTGAATGCCCAGAACTCCGAAGATTAGATTGAAATGTACTCCTAACCTGAGAACCTAATGTAAGAGCACTCATAGGAGATGGTTCAGAAGATGTGACCCTTCCCAGAGGAGTGTGTTGTGTACCTGCTGGTTAGGTGCTCCATTAAAACTAGCACGACCAGAATAAGAACCTCGAGTTTTTGTTTTCTTGGTCACCTCCCTAGTAGCCTTCCTGTCTGCCTTGCCAGATTCAATTTCTAAGGCAACATTCACGACTTCTGCATAAGTAAGCTTCCCAATCTGAGGTGATAATGCTGTAAAATATGGATCCGCCAACCCCTTAATAAATCTGGCAGCTCTCATATGCTCATTATTTACTAAATGCAAGGCATGACATGACAGCTGAGTAAATTTCATGTCATACTCTGTGATAGTCATCCCCTGAGTCTGCGTCAGTCTCTTAAACTCTGTAGCAAGTCTTGCTCTTGTGCTCGCATGAAGAAATCTTGTCACGAAAGCTTTAGTGAATTCTTCCCAAGTCATAGGCTGCAATCCAGCTAGTCTCTCCCGTAGTACGTTTTCGTACCACTATTCAGCTGCACCTTCCAACTGATAAGCTGCAAGTTCAACAGCTCTTGTAGTGGAACATCTCGATACTGTAATGGTTTTGCCCACCTTGTCTATAAACAGTTGTGGATCCTCAGTCACTAGATTACCCGAAAATGTTGGTGGTTTCAGGTCAAGAAACCTTGCATGGACACCTCTACGCCAAGAAAGGGCAGAGCTTGTCTCTGAACATGTGGACCAGCCCCTGCTCGAGGCTGTGGCCCCATAACCCCCACTAAAGTTTCAACTACTTACTGCAACCCGTGCATTCCAGCAATTACTTCAGCCATACCCCCTTTAGGGGTTAGTTCTGCTACTCGCCTAGCCGTTCTCCCACGACCTCTACCTCTACCTCTACCTTTGGTTCTACCTCTACCTCTGCCCCTATCCCCAGTGTAACACCCTACTAATTTTATGTTATGCTTAAGTCATAGCATGAAACTAGTCAGGTTGTGTTACCGTGTTGATACTTTACTTACCTTTCTTGTTTTTAATTTCTCTTTAAACCGTCTCTGTTGACGAAACGGTGTACTGTTATATTAAAAATGAAACAAACAAAATATCACCAAGATAAGTATAGTACAACAATGTTACTGCATACGTGTAAACATGTATATGTATCAGAAGTCACTGTTTCAGTTTATGTACAAAGATTTAAAGTAGAAATACATACATGGGCTGGTGTATCAAAAGACCATACTGCCCTCATCTACCAATATACCCTATGGTCCTCAAAGGACATTTCGTAATCTACTACTAACTCTACAGTCAAACCCATGACCCAAAGCTACATCTTTGTCCAAAGAGGGTCATACTGTACAACATCCCCTGCCGCTAAGCTACTCCGTCAGGTAGCCGTTAGCCATGCCAGGCTCGGCCGGAGTATAGTCTGCGCTAGGTCCCGAGGAGGAAGAGGGCGATGAGCCGGTGGCCTCGAAGGGGTCACTCTCAGAACTCAACGGGACGTCGGAAGCACTGCGGTGGTGACTCGGCGGTGGTCAGCGGGTGCTGCGGGTGCAGGAGGTGCAGGGTGTGGGTGTGCCATATGTAGAGGGATGGCAATATAAGGGGTAGCAGGGTCGAAGAGGGGATGGTGTAAAGGAACATCAAAGTTCACGAGCCAAGAGGTACAGACGAAAGTTACACGAACCGGCTATGTACAAAGAGTCCAACTCCAGGTCATGGTGGAACTGTAACGCCGGAATCTCAATAAAAAGCGTGGCTGTGGAGTCCATCGCCAGTGTCTGAGAATGGTGCAGGAGACACAAAACGGGGTGAGAATTTCAAGAAAATTCTCAGTAGGGTTGATTATCTTTGGGACTGACATCACATACATTCTCAGTTACCTCAGGTTTTACTTAATTATTAAAATATGTGTTCAAACTAAAAAGTCCATTTTCATGAGTTTAAAAACATGTCTGGTCCGAGGTAAGGTTCAGTTTTACTTTAATTGGCATAAGAAACGAAATAGATTACTAATACTAATGCATAGAATGATAAATGAAATAAATAAATGAATAGCAGTGAGCAATTGTAACAGACAATTGTAAACATCTTGATGTAACTACTCCATGTATTTATGCATTCATGTAATCATGTAGACTCATTCTGGAACTTTCTTTCATAGAATCTTTCATTTCTTTCTATCATTTTCCATCTCTCTTGGTCCCCTGGGAGTTCTTGGCCATTTTAGACTCCTGGGTAATAGTCTGCTTATCAGGATCGAGCTCGTTCCTATATAGGAATGCCGGGTTTACTTTCCCCGATCTTCCCACTGATCTATTCCCATTAACTTTCTATCCGGGGCTGGCCCAAGTGGTATGGAACTTGCATAATAACATACTTCTCTTCATAACTTTCATGGCTTTCTTAAGAATGCATATGCATTAGCATGTAATTCATAACTTGTACATGGGTTCTACCAAAATTTTGGCAGCATAACGGAACGTGTCCGCTTCCCCATGAATAGTGTCATCCAATCAATACATCAATGTATCACAAGAAACACAAATTCACATTTATATTTCAACATAGAACTCAAATCCATATCAATTTCATTAAAACTGAAATCCTGCCTCAGCTTATTCAACCAACCCGGTTCTTGTAATTCATGCCACAATTTCATTTTAACTCATTTGGACCTCAAATTTGAGTATGTTACAGGGTTGTGTGTCTATTTTCTAACCTCTTTGGTCCCATCTAATTTCGGTATCTATAACTCAAGATATCTAAACTTTATCTCGGCCTGCACATTAGCTAGCCAGAATCAGGCAACTAAAAGTAGAAATTCACTAAAAATCGAAAACTCACTCAAATCAGACGAAATTGGCCTCATATTAAAGCTAACAGGACAACCTTTCATATACAAAACGTTCCATTTCATTTACCTTAGTAGGGCTCGAGTTACAAGCCCTGAAACTTAGCCTTTCTGAACTGCCCTGTGTTGGCCTGGTTTGGACATAGGGTAATTTCTTCAAATCACTGGGAACAACTGAGTTGATAACAAACTCGAAATTTCTTTGGATATTGTTCTCCTATGTGTAAGCTTTCCAACAAAGTTGGTCTCACTCATTTTCATGTAGTATAGGTTGAGTTCTACCCTAAATAACCTAATATGCCCAGAGCCAGAGTCAAAACCCTAGGTCGAGATTCAAAAATTCATATCTCCCTCAATTCTGATCCAAAATCCTTATATGATATGTCTATGGAAAGCCCTAGATGTCTAATTTCATCTAAAAATAGTTTCATTGGATTTGACCGATCGTAGGCGGCGCCGTATGCTCCGCCATATGGACTGCCGTGGACTCTCCACCCAGACAGCACCCTCATCCATTTAGTTCTCTTAGTTTTCTTCTTCTAATTCTACTTCTAACTCAAAATCTTCTATTAATCCAAGCATAATTATTCATTTCACACATCAATTAAGGTGAAAATGATTTAGCCCAGCCAGCCAAGTGCATGGATTTGATGCAAGAAATTAAAAATCCCTACCTTTGATTTAAGTGTTTTGTGCTGAGTTCTTGGAGGTTGGGTGAATAAGGCTGGAACTTAGCTTAAGTTTTGGATGTGTGAGTAAGAGAGAAAGAGAGCTGAAGGAGAAGAGGAATGCAACATGAATGAGGGTCTGAATCAAAGGAGGAGGGTGTGTTATATAGGCATGAGTGGGAGTTAACTTGGAAGGTTTTGATTGGCCTCTAAACATAAGGCCAAGTTTCAGCCAACATTACTCTCCACGTTGCCCTCTTTATGTGGTAGAATCACTCTCCACGTCGCCTAAAGTGGGAGTAGTTTCTAGCATATTCTGGAAACGAAATCGGAACTCGTACGCTCTATAAAGTCGGACCTCGTGAACCTCCTGTATATGAAGTCGGAACTCAGAAAACATCCAGTCTAATTGACACTTGAAAGCAGAGCCTGGTGTGAAGCCAAGCACTTAAGGTCGGAACTCGGGAATTATAAATTTCTATCCCGGAACTCGAAAAGATATAGAAGTGAGAGCTACTAATATTGGACTCAAGATCGGATCTCGTACCATTTGTGAATCATAATATCGGAATTCGGAATACAGTCAGTTCATTTGAGCCTTAGAGACGAAGTCGGAAATCAAACACTTTACTCTTTGATCGATAAGATCGGAAGTCGTAAAGTGTGCTAAAGTTGAAAACGAACTCGTAAGTTGGAAGCATTAGTCACCTCATTTCAGCTCACGAAATCGGAAATCGTAAGCTTCATTCATTAAATCGGAGAGCGTAAGCTGCATGCATGAGGTCGGAAATCGGAAGAAGTCCCTTGTAAGCCTTGAAACGAAGTCGGAAGTCGTAGCTAATATGGTGGTTGGAAGCGAAATGTAAGGCAACTCGGAAATCGGAAATATCAACAATAGAGGGGGTCGGAATTCGGAAATCGCGGATGTTACACCCAGGCATAAGGGATAAGGCTCTATCTAATCCAGCATCTGAGGGCTCATTTTCCTCAGTTCGCTGCCTTCGAGATTGCACCCTAGGTGGCATCTCTACCTATTCATGAGAGAAACACTTTAGATTCTTAAAAGAGACCATAAGAATTCAAATTCTCAAAGAAAATCAAAGACATTTAGAAAAGAATTTCTAACGCCTCTAGTAGCATTGCATTTTGTGAAAATGGGCCGGCAACCATTTACACAATTACAATACTACTAAAGGGCATTTACTCCACCAACCACAGATAGACCTAACCTGGCTCTGATACCACCATTGTCACGACCCACCTTGAGTCATGACCGGCGCTTGGAAGTGACGAACCTCTAGCAAGTCTTAAACATTAAATTTTTCGTGACAAACAGACAAAGTCTTCCCTATTTTTCCAGCTTCCCCATAAAAGCCAGACCTATTCCAATAATCAACCAGCACATATATCCAATTTGAGGCTCTCAGAGCATTTTCAGTAATTTGCATATACCCGAGTATTAGGCATTCATTCCTCACAATAGTAAAATAATTTCGTCTACCTATTCATACATGTGAACATATAAATATATGCATCTTTTAGCTACTACAATTACCTAGAAACATAGTTTACAAAGTAAACAAGTTCCTATACACATGTCCCTTCCAAAAAGAATTTCAAGCAATAGGACCTTGTCTGTGGATCATGGAGCAACTCTAAGGCGGCAATTATATTCAAAACATCAAAATAAAGGCTAGAAAAAAAAAAGCCGTCACATATAGAGGGGTTGTCAAAAAGTTCTGCACCTTACACCACTAGAAGACCCGAAGCATGTACCACACTACGATCTGAAATAAGAAGGAAAAATAAGTGAGTCTAACTGACTCAGTGAGGGGCAATGGTGCTATAGCATATGAGGACAAGCTCTAAAATAAAACAAATTACATATAAATAAAAAGTTAATATCAAAACTAAGTATAACTAAGAAATTAACATAGAACTATGCAATATGTGAAGAATAAATATTATTTCACAATTTGAATGATAATTCTCAAAATAAATAAAATTAGTATTATCTTACAATTTCAAATATATATCTCTTAAATGTGAATATCAAAGCAAGGAGGGTTTTAATTCTGAGAATATCCAAACAAGGGTTAATCGCTTCAGATTTGACTGAGTCGACAGTGTATGTTGGCCTCACACACTCACCGAGCTAGCAACACCCCTGCTAGCTGGGTTCGAACCAAGGTGCACCAAGGCTAGCGTCAGCGACTGCTAGCTATCGGTTAATTGAGAATCCTCTCACAAAGTATATAAAAAAACTGAAATAATAGATATTAATAATACTTCAAAAATAAAGGTAAAAATATACAATGGAGTTTCCAACTCAAATTAAGGTTCTCAACAATTCAGTTTAATAATTTAAACACTATTTCGAAGCTTGTCTGAACATTTATAAAATTTGTAATCTTTTTTTTTAGAAGAAAACTTTTGAAATATTCAACAATTACATACTAATAAAATTTTCCCAAATTCAAAATAGACACCCATGAATAGATATATATATCAAACTATAAACAGAATATTCATAATTAACTAAATATATAAACTAAATTGCCAATATATACTAAAACCAAATCAATATTAATTGCATAAAGAAAATCATATGCCATAGAGGTATTGTCCACTCACAAAGTATCAAGGAACGTCCGATTTAGGTCCTGGGGGCTACTGAACTAGTAGGTTGGTCTCCTGGGGGATTTGAAATCATACATAAGTGGTTATTTACAATTTAAATATAAGTTTGGTTCCACTTAGAGCAATCTCTCATCTACCAATTTCTATCCTCACTCTCACATAATCACCCTATTAGTTTAACTAACAACTAACAAGTCAATCTAATTTACTTCTAAAGTCAAGTAATATCTAATTTATTAACTCACAACTCTTTTAATCTTCTCAATTTAAAACTAAAGTTTCCGAGTCCTATTCACTCTTTATAATAAACTCACCCCAGAACCCCTCTATTCACCATCAAAATTACAAAGTCATAGACTAGTAACTTACTAGGAAGGCTGTGAGTTTGGAAAGAGCAAAACCACCCTAGCCACTTAAAGCTAGGACAGCCAAAAATTAAAAGAGAGAGAAAGACTGGTGAGGGAGAGATGCAAACAGAAGGAAAACGCAAAAGAAGGGGTTATGTGGTGGTGAAGGTGGTGCAAATATAGGCGATGTGGTGGTGGGATGAGTGGGAGGAATAAGATGGAGAGAGCAAGAGAGAGGAATGGTTGAGAGAGTAAGGGAGAAAGATGTAACAGGGGGGAAAGGAAAATAAAAAAGAAAAGAATGAGGATATGAAGCTGAGAAGCTTCTGGCGGTGCAATCAAATAAAAGGGGGTCCTATGGTGTGCCATAGGAGTTATGGTGCACCGTGGTCTCCCCTGCTTTTTTTTTTAATAAAAGCTAATACTTTTAAAATTTTACCTAACAATTTTAATTCTTGTATCACTATATTAGGAAATACCCAAAAACGTAAACTATGAATTTTTTTTCAAATTTCTGATTACTGACGTGTTATTCTAATTAAACATTTATTATAAATCGGGTATTACAATAAGAACTGGGCTTAAAGATAGAAATACTTTTTCATAACTTGAAAAGTAAATACTTGATTCAAAATCATAATAAAACTTAAGGGAGGGTCTTATTTCAGAAATAGTTACTTAGCACCCGCAGACTTGGCCTTGGCCCTTCACATAGGTCTTGCCAGTAAATAACTGATCTCACGTCTGGGTGTCTCTATATCTTATAAGGTACTCACACTTGCTGGGTATTCGCCATGCCTCGTGTGAGCCCTGCTAACTGAGCCATTCGAGGTGCACCAAGGCTAATGCTATTGCCAATAGCAACTAGTTTCTATTCTAGTTTCCTTACCTTAGGAAAACCTTTACTCCTTTCTAAATTCTTGTCACTAAAACTTTTCTTTAGCTTAAAGCATATACATCTTACTCATAACTAAAAATGCATAATAAGATCCAAGAATTTTCCGTATTCTTAGCAAACATTGCTATCAGACTTACCAAATATTCAAAATAACGATAGGTTCAAAGTCTAATGCTTTCAAATCCTTTAAGCATCTAGAGTTTTCCATAGAATATTAAATTTAAACTATCTCCTGAAATCAAGTCGCTTAAACATTAGCTGTAGGAATATTATAATTTCTATTAACATGAAAACTTCTTCTCTTTTGATCAAATCATTCAAATACCGGAAATCAACTTTCAAGGTAGCTTGTCCCACAACTACACATAAACAAATATATTCAGACATGTACTTAACTAACATACTTATTTTCAAGATTTACATAAACATATATATACATACATATAAGAATAATACATGTTACCTTTGAAAATTATCATGGGATATTAAATACCATACTATCTCAACTTTTAACATTGAACAGCTCAAATCATAAACATAATATTTCTAAAATCATACATACACTTAAAATATGCTATAAATATATTATCAATTCGCAGTTCAAGCTCAGAAGGGAAGGAGCTCCAGCTCTACAAAGCCTCGGAGCCACCAAGGGATTCCAGAGAGCGTCTAACATGACAAATATAACTATTAGATTTTCACAATATAACTATTCTAGGAATTTACCAGGATTAGCCTCAAAGGGGTAAAACCCCCAATTTCTAAAACCTTAACCCTCCATTCATAAACTTAAACATGGAATTCATGAAAAAACTAGTTAATCTATGGTATAATAAGGAGGATTGAGCTCAAAAATTACCTTAGAAAGTGGAGGAAGGCGGTGGAGTATGAAGAGAGTGGTGGGTCTCCTCCCACCATCACTTTCTCTCACTACAAAAGAAGGAAAGAGAGAGCTTCAAGAGAGACAACTCAATCTAAGATGATGATGGTGATGATGATTTTGGTAGTGGAATAGAGTAAAATTTGGTGAAAGGTGGTTGGGTTCATGTGAGGGAAGAGATGAATGAGAGAGAAAGAAGAGAGAGAGAGAGAGAGAGAGAGAATTGGGGAAGAATAGGGGAAAAGGGTCAAAGACCCTCATTTATCTCCACCTAGCGGGCGCCTGAGCGCTGCTACGTGGTCGCCTAGGTGCCCGCCCACCTGAAGCTCAAGCAATCAGCAATGCAACTAGCATCTAGGAGCTGGTCTTGGGCACCTAGGCGCCCAGTCCCTTTTTTTTTCCAAACACTTCTCAAACATCATCATGTAAATAAGAGAATACCCCCCATTTGAATCCAATAAAAATATTGGAAAAATCAAACTCCTCAAGAATCAAAATCCAACTTTTGGATTTTAGTACAAACTTCTGAAAACTTGCATCTTTTTAAACTTTCAGGCTAAAAACGGAAGGGTTAACAACTTCTTAAAATTCATTAAAAATCACTCTTCAATTCATGGATATATAAGGAACAATTATCGGGACTTTTGATCCCATTAAAATGTCCCAGACATATAGCCTTCTAAGGAGGCCTAAGGCCGAAACTTGGAACTTCGTGGGGTCCGACAGGGTAGTGCAGCATGATTTATGTATTCCTATACCTGGTTATTACAATGACACTTTTGTGTTGAGTTAGAGTCCTACTAAGAAATATTATTTCTCACCTTAGTTTATTGTCCGCATCGTCACCAGATCCTGATGGCTTAACCGATGGAATGGATCATGGATCCACCCCAATGTGAGTAATCGTATGACGAGGATGCACAGGTAATTGTGGCCATGACCACCACAATTGTTCGCACCTACTTCTATCCTAGACGTGTACATGAGGAAGCAAAGCCCAACATTCCACCTGTCCTTACCAACATTCCTGAAGCACCACTCGAGTGACCACTAGGCCCTTGGGATTTTTCGCCAAAGCCACTGCGGGACATCGAGATGGAGCCTACATCCCCTAAGCTACTAGCGACCGAGCTTCAACCTCAGCCAGCGATTCCGGTCATAGAGTTGAGCTCCACGGCTATTCCTAGGACTGTAGCTACCTCTCCGCCATACCTAGAGTACCACCCGGGTGTAACCCTAATGTCTAAGGAAGACCTGTCTGAGGAGCAATCTTCTGCTGTTAGCTGTACTTCACACAAGGCCGAATCCAGTCGTCATGCGCCATATCGAGGTGTTGAGTAGGCATCCCCATATTATCCGCACGTCCTTTGTGCCCCGAGGATGAGGAGCCAGAAGGAGCAAGCACTCCAAGTCGTGACTTCCATAGGATCGAGGGTTGTGTCGCAGAATATGAAAACGAGGGTTATGTTTGGCTTCAGGGCGAGTAGTTGTTGTAGTTCTACATCCCCATGTATTTTTATTTTGCTCTAAACCTTACTATATTAGTTTGTATTGGGTATCTAGATCATGGCATAGCCATGAGTTGTCTTCTATGTAATTTTCAACTTTATAAGTTTGATCATGTGGAATTGGAAGTATGAAACCTATTATGTATTAATGTTTTATATATTTTGTCTTCATGTTTTATTTATTATTTTTGATGTGAATCTCTATGCGTCATGCTTACCTAACTTCTCTATTCACGCTCAAGGCTCAAGTCACGTGTTAAAAAAAATTCCCTATTTTCCACGTACCATATTTTCCTGAAGAGTTTAAGTTTCTGCGAGCATAAGTAACAACTGATAATCATACATAATACAACTTAAGCATAATATGAGATTATTAGGGTGTTACACCAGGTATGATCCAAAAAAGAGAGATTTTGGTTTCTATGTGGTTTAGGAGGTAACAAACAAGCTCAAGTGTTAGAAGATGTTGAAGAAACAAGAAGGAGCTAAGGACTTGAGAGTTTGTGAAAGCAAAAGTGGAGGAGAGTAAGTGAGGGCGAGGATTTAGCCAAGGGGTATGGGAGAGAGAAGAAGATGATGCTATTTAGGGTTCTTGAGATATTTAATTACATCTTTATAGAAAAAGCATGGATGACTCACCTACTAGGTGTGTGGTCCATATTACTTCTTGCAATTTTGGCCGTGTGACCCACTCCGAACCACATATAATAGATGTAATCTCCTGATAATTAAACTCTCTTATATTTTGAGTTTCTATTGGATCAATTTCTTGTGTCCCAAGAAATTGCCAATAAGATTTTTGCCATGCAATTAAAATTCTGTTTCTATCAAAATTCTAACTATGTACTATTACTACTTGCATCATTCTATATTCCTCTTTATTTTTAAATTTTTTTATTAATAATTTAGCATATAACAATTTTAATTATACATATTGTTAAATCGAGGTATTATATTTGCTTTCCTTTATCTTTACTGCTAATTGATGATTTCCATATGTTGCATATTTTTCTTTGGCAATAGTATTTTAGAGGGCCAAGTGTGAGTTCGTAGCCTTTGTATAGGGATATAAGCCCACAAAAAAGCAAAAACAGAAAAAAAAAAAAAAATTGTCTTGGTTTCCTTGCTTAAATTATTTGTCATTTCATTGATAACAATTTTTATGATTTAATTATCTCTTCTTTCCCTTCTTGTCAATTGTTACTGGTCAGTAACTTCATGTCATCACCGAATGTAACAAGGTGATGGGTGTCCCACTTGCATGGAAAAGGGGGCCAAACCCCATAGGAGTTATTGTCCTTCGGCATGCTTCTCCTACCAACTTGAGAGTACAATTCATGAAGTACAGCCGAACGAATTTTATACTTTCTGGCGTAAAATCTCGTATGATATGCTTTCAAATGTTTGAAATCTTGATTCATAATTTTAAGCTGATAAAAGTGTTAGAAGTGTCAATCTTGGTATCAAAACATATGCTTTTATCTCGAAGAACAAATGAATGGCATATTGTAGATTTTTATGTTTTATTATGCCTATTATGTGCTTTCAACTTTCCTTCGTTATTGTCATACTGAGTTGCAATGTCTCTTCGTTGCCAAGCTTGTTACCCACACCTTTATCTACTTGTTACCCTTCCACTTGAGTCAGACAAGTGATCATCATCGTATATATGTATATATTCGTCCTTCTTAAACCCAGTATGTTCAATTGTAGCTTCTGATTTATGTTGATCTTTTAATTACGATAACAGTGTTTATTTATTGGCAATATATTTGAGAGAGGTCATTGAGATTGCAAATATCGTTGGTGAAAATGGTATTGGGGTTAGAAAGATAATTAACCACTGGCCAGGTTGTGTAAATATCTGATACTAAGAAAGGTCATGTAATGTTCAGCAGTTTTCACCCATGCTTCTTGTTACAGTGTTAACTTGTTTCGTGCATCATGACTGTGCTGCAGTACTCGAACCCACATTAGTAACAGAAGCACATTGACTCACAAGTTAGCGCTCATGTTATGATAGCTCTTCCTCGATCATTGCTTCTCTAAATGTTATCTCCTACAAATAGCAATTGAGTTTTCAATATCAATATATCTATATAACTCCATTAATTATAAAACAAAAATATCCTGGGCCTAACTTGATTTCTCCCAGTAAGTTTTTGACAATTTGACTAGGAAAAAAATATATGTGACCCAATCATATTGCACAAGTTTTGTATTTGATTAATACATAGCCAACTCTATGGAAATGTAAACTGCAACTGTGTCATGAACCATTTTTTTTTTTTTTGGGTTACAAAAGAGTTGTCATGAATTCATATCTACTATGAAACGATGAGCAGCTAGCATGTTGTACAGGAGAAAAGGTGGATTCCTGCTCTTATTCAAAGCTCTTCTTCACCAAGACTTCTTGCTCCTTGTGAGTGTTTATTATGAACTTTTCTCGGGTCTTCATCTCTCTTTCCGTCAGCTGTGGCGAGACTTAAAAGGAGAGGTCCAAAGACTCATGATTATGGGTGGTAAGAATTCCAAAATTTCACTTGATGGTAATTGTGACACCCTGACCACATTCCCTTATTCCATCACGTCAATTAATGTTGCAGTGGTTGTAAGAGATATTTCTTCTTTCAGTTTTTTATTACTACTAAGCTTAGCCTTTGCTCCACATTTTAATCATATTATGAAGATAAGAGTTAAGAGCACATGGTGAGAATTTGGCCAAGCTACTCCACCTTGTCTCCTCCTTTTTTTTCATTTGATACTTGACTTTCTTTTTTTTTTTTTCCCCTTCCTTTTTTATGTTAGCACAATTTCCAAATGGCTCTCCAGGAGCCCTCATTTCGGAATTCTCGGTAACTTTCTACGGCCTACACCCAAGATTATAGGTGCAATGTTAGAAAGTTTTAAAACAATCTTCCATTTCTTTTTTTATTTTTTCTTAGCTAAAATATTAAATAAATCACCTCTTGAGAATGACAACGATTTTAGAACATAAAGATATTGGATCGTTATGATATGAAAAGTAATTAAATATTAAAAATAAGTATTAGTTATTTTACATACGTTATTTTTATTTTCTATATAGCAATATAAACAGTTGACTTTGTCGATTAATTCTTAGTTAATCTTGGGCATGTCTCACTTTTAAAGTCCCTCTTTGGCTAAGCGCCCTCTATTGTGTCTAATTGTCTAATTTAATTCTGATGAATCCAACATAAATTTTGAGCTCCAAGATTAATTTTTATTATTAAATTTTATGATATATTTTAGTAAGTTAACCAATCTATGTCCGAATTTGTTTTATATATATATATATATATATATATATATATATATATATATATATATATATATATATATATTGAAATTTATTCCATGTCTAACATGGAATTATAATTTTATCATAATTCTTTTAATTTTTTCTTTGTAATTCTATTGACCAACGTTGAATTTCCCTCAAATTTATAGAATTTTCATCAAATTTTAAATTAACATTTGTACCTTTTTGCTGTTTCCCACCACTCACTTGACTCTCTGTACCTTCCATTTAAAATGGCTGCCGGATGGGAGTTTTATTTACAATAATTAGAATCATAGTTTGGTTTCTGTTTATGCCTCGAAAGGTAGTTCTATCTTAATTTTCATTATATTCTACTAATAATTCCAGGGGTATTACATTTGGCCTTTTAATTTATCGTAAAGAATTTCTATTTTTGTCTTTGCATTTTATTCCTTTTCTTTGGCTCTTATAATAGCTAAGCGTATTAACTTAACCAAATTAGAGTTTAACACTTATCAACTCGAGTTAAAATAAGTTTACAGGTATTAAGTCCATGACCCCGTTCATTTTTTGCCTTTTTATTGCTTAAACCGTGCTCTTGGCTCTTGATCTTTGCTTTTAATTTTAAGATTTAATTTGAATGTACTCTCAATGTAAAATTTTTTACACATATCCAATCATAAATTATTACATCAGCAAAACTCTTTGACATAACCACCCACTACTTGAATGATTATGTAAATGGGAGGTTTTGATTCGATGACAGTCAGTGCACCTAAATTAAACTCTTAATTTTATGCCTTTTCTTTAAACCTCAAACTTAAGCCTTAGTCTTGGCTTTTTATTTCTAAACCTTAACCTCGACTGGGGTTACAATTTTCAAGCCTTAATCTTGGCTTTATAATTCCAAGCCCCCATCTTGGCTTCACAATTTTGAGCCTTAATCTAGGTTTTATAATTCCAAGCCTTAATCTTGGCTTTATATATATTCTAAGCCTTAATCTAGACTTTATATCTCAAAAGCCACTTAGAAGTTACCTTTTGATGATTCTTATGGTTTTGATGAATAATAAATAAATTTTAAGAACTTACGTTATGATTTGTTTGAGTGATGTTATTAGAAACAGATTCATATGCTCACAACACATAAATCGTGGAATCTCAATATTTAAAATGTATAATATTTTTTAAAATATAAGTAATTGTGAAATATTTATGAATTTCTAATTTAGTAAAACTTGACATGCATAATTATTATTAGTAATTGGATTGGATCATATACACATTGGGGGCAGATTACATATAATCCTAGTTGCAAGATAAACAATCGGTCTAGAAACCCATTTCGTAGTCCTTGTCCCAGCTCAAAAGACCAAGACTTCTAGATTTTGTCAGCATAGCTCCATCACTGAGGGTCACTGTCATGGCTTTGAAGCTTCTCAACCACTTGGCTCATGGTAGGCCAGTGTTTTAAATTGCGGTTGCGGTTGCAGTTGCGGTCGCTGCGATTGCGGGCATTGCGTTCTTGCGATGCGGTTCTTGGCCATTTTTTTTTTTTTGGTGCACAAAATGTAAAAATAAAAGAAGTACAACAATTGTACCACTAAAAGAACAAGTTTCCAACATATTTGATACAAACTTATGTCTCCATATCTATTCAAATACAAACTTCTCATATTTTTAGAATAATACAATAAAGTTAGAAATTCTAAGAGGAATACAACTTGTTACAGTAGTGATCAAGTCACTAATTGTCCAATCCAATGAACAATCCACCAATTTAGATATATGTCTTCACTACAATAAACATAAAAACAAATCATAATTAGAATCTTAAGATTTTAAGAGAATCAATATTTTGCTTCAAATATAAATATAATTAATTAAAAATATCATTTAAAACTAAAAAATAAAGCACAAAATTTAATTAAAATAAATGGGAGATAAATCAAATAAAACTTACATGATGCTTATTACCACATGGTAGAATGACATGGTAGTTCATACCCTCCACTTTCATTCTGACTGTCACTTTGTGCATCTCCTTGTCCAAAGATATAATTAAAAAATCCACTATTTGATGGTTGATAATAAGGATTTTGGTGACTCAGTGGTAATTGGTAGTATGGTGGAGCTTGACCACTTGTATATTGGTCATATGTACTCAAATAAGGATGCTGATAATATGGTGGATACCCTTGACTGCTTTGAGATGATTCATCAATACCAAAGTCACTGAAACTTTGCTCAATATTAGAAGTAGAAGACTCTTCATTTGCAATATTTTGTTGTCTTCTTCCTCTTTTAGAATGTGATCCACCCCTTCTGCTACCTCCAAGTGAACTATCAGAAGGCATATCTGGCCTAAAAGATGTCATATCAATGACTAAGCTCTTGTCACGTCTATTGTATGGTACCTCTTGATATGGATCATTCTGTCTTTGTTCATCACTATCATCCTGGTCATCATTTTCTTCAGCTTCTACATTATCACCACCATTACCATCATATTACTTGGTGGACTTAAACCACCACTGTTTTCATTAGAATCAGCATCATTACTACCAACTTCCATATTTTCATCATCAGAATCAATTATAGGCAACCACTCAGCATTTTGTACTCCCTCTAATAGCGGATCTTCTCTTTCTTCAATCCATGGTGACAATGGATCATCATCTTGAAATATGTAGTCAAGATTAATTGGATTGAAACTAGCTTCAATCTCTTCTTGACTTTTTCTCATTTCATGTCTCATTTTCAGCTTCATATTATAAGATGTAAAGACAAGTTTTTGCAACTTTTTATACTTAAGTCTATTCCTTGCCTTGGTATGGATATAACTAAATGTGCTCCAATTTCTCTCACAATTTGTGGCTGAAGTTGTTTGACTAAGAACTTTTATTGCCACACGTTGAAGTTGAGGAGCACATGAACCAAATATCAACCACCATTCAGCTATTTTAATTAATCAAGCAAAATAAATAAATTATTAGTTATATAAAAAATAAAGTCAAAATAAATTTATTTTATCAAAATGGAAACAGACAAATAATACTTTACCTGGATTCATTTCATGCCAAGCTCTTTTAGCTTGTGGTGTGCCAAATGTCTCGCCCATTTCTCTAAAAAGCATCAACTATATAGCATAATATAATATATTAATATATAAATATAATATTAGATTATAAATGTATTAAATTTTAGTCTAAATATTTATTACTAACCTGATTCAATGCTTTAATTTGATCATCTAAATTTCTTTCCAATTTAATGATCACATTCCTTGTTCCATCAAATGTTTCTTTATAAACATCAGTCCCATGTTCAACTCTATATTGAAATTGTGGGTTAAGAAAATAGCCTAAAAAGAAAGTTAATCAATTAAAGTGTCATGAAAAGAAGTTAATTAAATAAATGTGCAAAGCCATGAATGTAAAATTTTAGAAATAATATAAACTAATAATTAAACTAAGCTACCTGCAGAATGAAGATCACAATGCATGAATCTCCAACGTTCATCTATTAGTTCATTGAACTTGGAATGATAACGAGAATTTTGTTCAATAGATTGCTTGGCTCGATCAATGGCTTCATATATAAAACCCATTGTTGGCTTCTCATCACCATCAACCAACCTCAAAACTTTTACTATTGGTTCAAATACTTTTAGTATATCATTAGCCTTGGTCCAAAATTCACTACTTACAACAATGTTTCGTGCGTCACATGCTGGTCCATTCTTCTCTCTCCCAAATTTAGATCTTCTAAATTCTTCAGAGTTGAACATATTTCTTAACCCTTGCTTTTGCTTCACAATTGCTTGAAGTTGCAAGAATTGTGTTGCAAACCTAGTAATACCAGGACGAATATTCTCTTTACCTCCAGTATATTTTTTCATGAGATTTACTATCCATATATGGTTATAGATAAAAGATGTCACAATCTTTGCTTCATCCAATGTTTTTTTCACATTTTTCTTTTTTCCTATATCTTCCAAGCAAAGATCCAAACAGTGAGCTGCACATGCAGTCCAATAAAGATGCGGCCTTTTTTCCATCAATTTTTGACCTGCTGCTTTCAGTGCTTTTTCATTATCTGTAACCACTTGAACCACATATTCTTCTCCTACTTCCTCTACAACTTTATCAAGCAACTGGAAGTAATAATCTGTATTTCTTGTATTAACACTAGAAGCATCAACAGATTTTAAGAAAATTGTCCCTTTACTGCAATAGACCAAAAAATTCATAATATGTGTGTGGTTTATACTATCTGTCCAACCATCACACATTATTGTGACTCCTTTCTCCTTCCATGTACTTTTCAACTTATTTATCCATTCTCGCATGTTTTGAAATTCATTTTCTAAATATACATCTGAAATTTCATAAGGAGTTGGGCACTTAACTCCTCGGCCTACTTCAGCAGCAGCAACAATCAAATTATGCAACCAAGGAGAGTTAGATAAATTCATAGGTAAACGCTCATAAATAATAAATTTGCTTACAGCTTCTCCAAGCTTCTTCCTTAGCGTTTTCATAAAGCTAATGCTAACTTTTGATTGCTTTGTGCTTTTGCTTCTCACAAGATTAACATCAGTAGACCTCAAAGCAAAAGAGATATCTTGTGAGATTGCTACTCCACTAGCACTTGCATGAGAGCTTCCACCAGGCTCATATATATTATGAAGTCCTCTTGTTTGCTGTCTAAATCTTTGTCTATCTTCCCACTCATGATGTGATCTTATACTTTCTTGTGTGGCTAGCCTTATCTGCTCATCAATATGGTCTTCAATTTCATCTTCATCATATCCTCTTAAGCGTGCTTCAAATTCTTCTTTTCTTTTTTTGGAGTCATTTTTTTTTACTTTTGCATCTAGAAGGAGCTTCATCATACTTTGTTGAACCAATGTGGTAACTCTAGCACATCCTGCCACTTGGCCTTTAACATGTGCTATGTGCTGCTTCAATCTGGTAATGCCACCCTTTATGACTTTATCACAAAGTTTACATCTGATGTTATTTTTATTTCCAGCCACAGGTTCTCCAAAATGCCATCCAATATCATCACTTGGAGCACCTTCCAACCTTCCTATCGGAAACTCTTCTCTTGGTGGCATTGTAAAACTTTACAATTTCTGCTCACAGAAATAAATATTAATAATTAAATTTAACATAAGATTTTGATATAATATACTAATCAATTGAACATAACTAAATTAAATAAAATACATTATACATAATTGTAAATTTAAAATTAATTATTTTAACTATTAATTTCCTAACATTTAATTATATACTTTTAGATAAAAATTATTACACATGTATTCTTAAATTTATATTATTTTAATTTTTTTAAAAATAATCTTAATCACAATATAGTTATCTTTCCCTTTTTCAACTTCACAACCACATAAATGTAAACTAAAAAAAAAAAAAAATAGCAAGATCTATTAAAAGGAAAATAGTTCACATCCATTTTTTAACCAAAAAAAAAACCACTCAAAACTTTTTTTTTTTTTGTAAAATCAGAAACATCAACACATTTAAAAAAAAAAAAACCCAACTCAAATATAAAACAAAACTCACCCATATGACCAAAAAAAAAACCCATTCACCAAAAAAATCCCACCCCAACGTATTTTACACACCCCCCAAAATAAATTTAAAAAATTAAAAAAACAAAAAGAAACACAACCGTCCCCACCCACCCACTTTTCCATTTCCTTCTACAATATTCTCTCTAACCCACCCACGTTCTACATCCAACGTTCTGCATCCAACGTTCTTCTTCTCCTCTTCCAGACCCAAAACACAAACTTCTCATCAACGAGTGGATATAGCTTCAACTTCTTTCTTTTGCTATGACTTGCTTCCCTTTCCCCTTTCTTCCTATTTCCTTCCCTTTCCAATTTTCCCAAACACCACCCCTCTCAACAGTCCCTAATCCGCAGACGATGATACACAAAGTGGGAAAAAAAAAAAAGAGTACAGAGACCTTACTTGTTGTGGTGATTCCAAATCTGAAAGTGAAAGAGAAGATGAAGGCGAGACAAGCTTCGAAGTGGAAGAAAAGATGAAGTGAAAGCTGTGCTTTGCCTCTGAGGTAGAAAAATAATTGTGAGCATTTTGAAAAGTTTAGTAGATCTGAATATCTGATTATGATATCTATTTTAAATATGGACTGGTCTCTGTGATGTGTATTCTTGTCGTTTTTCTTTATGGAATCTTTTGTTTTGGTTTAAAAAAAAAAACTGGTTCACGAGAAAGGGAAGGGAAAGAACGGAACGGAAATCGCGTTTGCGTCTGTTGCGGCCGCAATGCCGTTATGTTGCGGCCGCAACACCGTTACGTTGCGGTTATTTCTGTGATTTGGAATCACCCCGCAATTGCGGTCCAATGCCGTTGCGGCCACTGGCGCATCCGCAATATTGCGGCCGCATCATCTGATGCGGTCTGCAATTTAGAACACTGTGGTAGGCCTTGCATCTTTGTCTTCCTCTACACAGTCCAAAGCCACCCTAGCCAAGATTTTCATCTTATTCACATCATAATTTGATCCAATCGCAGGATCTATGATTTGCTCCACCCAAGATACTCCTTTTATTTTCTCTCTCACCCATGTTAAAAGTCTCCCATTGTACGATTCTACCCCAGTATCTTCTTGGATATCTGTTGCTGGACTCCTCCCAGTAATCATCTCCAAGAGAACAATTCCATAGCTATAAGCATCCACTTTGGAGGTGATTGCTAAGTTGAAAACCCACTCAGGTGCCATATATCCTCTAGTTCCTCTTATCATTGAGAAGCTTGAATTGTTGAGGTTATCTCTATTCAGCAACTTCGACAAGCCAAAATCTGCCACCTTAGGTTGATAGTTTGAATCCAAAAGTATATTTTGAGGCTTTATATCACAATGCAAAATCCACTCCAAGCATTCTTCATGTAAATATGCCAAGCCTCTCCGAGTTCCAAGAGCAATATTATACCTCATACTCCAATCAAGTGTATTAGATGATAGATTATCTGCCAAAGAACCATTTTCCATGTACTCATACACCAATAGCCTATGCTTGCCCTCAGCGCAATATCCCCACATTTCAGTCAAGTTCATGTGGTTGAGCCTTCCAATGATGCTTACCTCGGCGAGGAATTCGCCTTCTCCTTGTTTAGCTTCATTGAGTTTCTTTATTGGAGCAAGCCTTTGATCTGACAATAGGCCCTTGTACACAACCCCTCCTGCACCCCTTCCAGTCTCTTGGCTGAACCCTTTTGTCGCCTCTTTCAGCTCAAAGTAACTAAATTTTCTGAATCCCACTGCTGCATGCTAGTAGCCAAGCTGATCCACACCAGACTTTTGGCGGCTCCTAATTAAGAAACACCAAACCACAAAAATGCAAGCCATTCCAAGAGCTCCAACTGCACCGGCAAACCATAGAAAAAATCTCACGTAACGACTTACATGTTTTTTGAAATACTCGTTCTGAATCTGTATGGAGCAAACATGATCACCTATTTTGACAAATTCTCCATAACTGGAGAAGTTGATAGGTTTAGGCAATCTCAAGTAGGTTATTGTCTTGGCCCTTGGAGAACTTTCTCCATTGAGCAATTGTGTCTTTGTATAGCAATTCTCGCGGTAACTGTAGGTGCAATTTCGAATGAAATTATTGTCATAGCCATAATGCTCAACATTGTACATTGCCAAGAAGGTAGACTCACTTTTATTGCAAGTAAAAGGAAATATGGGTTCACACCCGTAAGACCAATCACTTTGATTCTTCACTTTGTACCCTGGATCACACGAGCACTTTCTTCCATTTTTAGGATCAAAACTGCATAACCTATTAGCTCCACAAATTCCATGAATAGTGCAACTATCAGAAATGGCTTGCCATGAAATGTACCATTTTTGTGATAGATCTCGACTGTACACTCGAAGATTTCCATCACAATCTATGGTCAATCTTCTTTGTAGCACGGTGCCATAATAAGATGTTCTAACAGTATAATTATCTGATGAATTGAACTCTCCGTGAGAATATAGTACTACAACTCTGCTCCTATTGTAAGTAAACCTTCCAGCATCCCAGGGTAATGGCCAAGGACGAGGCCAATAAGAACTTGAAACATTAGGGCCATCATAAAGAAGGCGAAGAACATTGTCGTCATCAAAGGACAACTTATAGAAACCAGATGAATGGTTACTCTGGCTTCTTGAAGAAAGAAGTTGTGTATATCTGTTAAGAAGTTGACCAGGAAGGAGAGTGTCAGTTGGGAAATCAAAACTTTGCCATAGAACAGTTCCTTGCAACTCACGTAAGACCAGATTGCCATCATCTTTGAGATGCAACACTATTGAGGCATTTGACTTCGTATTGGAAGACCAAGTCAGGATCTGACCTGCATCCATTAAAGCAAGTTCACCGGTGGGTGAGAGGGAAAGCCTTGAGTGCTTTCCATTCACAGGTTGGTCACGATTTGCCATCCAAACAACAACAGGGGCGGATTGGGAATGAGCCCCTGTGGTGAACCATAGGGCAAAGGAGTATGCATTATCACCAACTTTAAAAAAGCCAGCAGAGAACACGCCGGTGACACAATGATGTCTTTTGCAGGTTTCTCCACTGAGAGGAAGGAGCCCTTGCTCAATGATGTTAAAGAAGAAGATGAGAATTCGAAAGCAATAAACAAAACTGGAAGAAACAGTGAGATTTGGAAAGCCGTGTTCATGCTACGCAAGCTATGGAAAGCTTATTGGTGAATTGCTTTGGTAAGTAGTGAGTTGGTGGCCGCCCATGTACATATAAGAAAAAACTTGTCTAAAGCGGTAAGCTCTCATTAGTCATTTCTCTATAGGCTTCTTTTTTAAAAAAATAATAATAATTTTTTTGGCAATATTTTCAAGCGATAGCGAAAGGTAACGACCGTGTAGACCGAAGTTGTACACCAATTCTCCTCAAATTGCGCATGAATGAGTTGGTCAAGAAATCTTTGGACTTGTTGAAGACTTGAAGTTGCGTGGCGTGGTTTTTCACATAGCTGTGTTGCTGAGTTAGATTTAGAAGGGAAGGGGGAACATTTAGAGTATATATACACCTTCTTGTTTGAGATTTTTATAAAATCAATTAAAGGAAATGTGGATTTTTTATAAACCTCCAAAACAATAGTTATATTTCAGAGTTCCCCAAAATAAAAGATCTTATTCAGATCAAAATATAAAATTACTGTTTTATTTATATTAAAATGCTAAAATTAAAATACTGAAATAACATTTTAATATCTCATCCGTAGCTGCATTTATTTATTTTAATAAAATATAAAACTAATAAAATACATTATAAACTCTCTATTTTCTTCCATTCATCTATTTTAAACTTTTAAATAAAAGCAAGGATAAACCATATATTGTCTCTCCTTTCCTTGTGTTTCCGTTCCCTTTCATACCTTTCTTTATCTGTGCTTGCATTTTCATATTGATTTGCGTCTTTAGAATTACAAACATAAAATAAATTGTCACTCCAGCAATTTTGAAAGTTGCTTAAATTCACGCGCTATTCTTAAACTTTGAGGACTAGGATTAGGCGTTTTAAGGGATAAATTTGTTGAAGCTATATATATTATTAATTCTCTCTAACGTTCGTCTTAAAAAAGCTTCAATTGTTTTTTATTTAAGCTTAAATATTATATTCTAAAAATAAACATTCAATTTTTAATGACTTGAAATATATATTATACAATGTATAATTGTAACACCCATTCATAGTAAAGCTAGTAGCGTAACTTTACATAAAAAGTTCAAAGTTAGACATTAATATACATAGATACATCACAGAGTTTAAGAGTAAGAGTAAAGTTTTGCTCGGCATAGTCTGAATTTTTTATAAGCCAGATTTATTTAATTACAACTCCACACATTTTAGCAGCCAGAAGAGTCCACCTTCCTCTAGAGTGTTACTTAACTAATATGAAACTACCAGAAATAGAGTAAGAATTAAAAATTTATAATAAATAATGATTAGTTCTAAAACTTTTGTACTATGATAGTTTCAACTATATCTTAGCACAGAAATCCACACAGCTACTATATTATAATCTCATCATATTACTTACAAGCAAATCATACTTCACAATAAATACGAAAATAAATTAGGCTATATAATACATAATGCAGCAAGGATAAATGCAAGTATAATCGATTTGTTTTAACTTTCACTTTTCTTTATCTGCTTGTCTCATATATTCGAAGATATTCTCTTAGGGAATTCTCGTTCTTTGGTGTTATTTTTAACATCGTGATAACAAAGCGAGACTTTTATGCCATACAAACCAAGGTAGATAACAAAAAAAATGATCTTATATCTTATCTCTCTGCCTTCTTGACCTTTAGCGGCAAATCTTAAATAAATATTGTTCTTTCAAAATACTTAATTGCCATAATGTATAAATTCATAATAAATATACAAATACGTAAACTTAAGCCATAAATATAACTTAAATAAAAGACTCAAGTAGCATAAAATAAACGATAATAATATAAATAAATTGATCTCGTAATATATTAAATAATAAAACATAGGATTAAACCATAAAGTGTAGAAGTTATAAATTAATTCATAAACTTAAATAAATTTCTTTTAAATTTTCTCATCATAGTACTTAGTCTGCCCTTATCATCATAACGCATTTAGCGCACAAAGGTCATCTCCTTGCAAGGGTATTTTTCATAAGTCAAGAGTCATCATATTGTCTATAAGTTAAGATATAAAATTCCAAGCAAAGGTATAAATAATTTAATAGTTTAGGTCCATATGAAATCAATTTTACTCATTTTAAATATTAGATATAATAATTTGCTCTTAATATTGGTTCCCTAAAGAAATTATCATAAAAAGTGACAACTTAAATGATATACCATTATATAAATAATATCTTAATGATAATAATAATAATAAGCAACCGTAAAATAAAAGAATAATTAAATAACTTGCTTAGTAATGGGCAATAAATAAATTTTAACACTAAATAAAGGAGTGATTTTAATGTAAAGGAGTAAGAAATAAAGTAACTAGAAATAAATAATAGGTAACATAAATATAAAGAAATGATAAATGATATAAATTGAAATAGAACTAATACTAAGCAACTTTTAATATAAAAGAACAATAATTAAAATAGCTTGGAACAATAAAATAGATTTTAGAAATAACAAGCAATATTATAAGGAACATTAAATAAGATAACTTGGGAGGATTAATAGAATAATTTGCAACAAGAATAATATGAAGCAATTTTTAATAAATAAAATAACGTAAAACATAAAATAGATGGTGAGAATAGATAATAATGAGTAAATATAGCCATGATTTTATTTTGCAAATAGTTTCATTATCTACCTCTAATTATTGTAGATAACCAAAATTGTGTGTATTCACTGAGCTTCTTCCCTTTCTTGTTTACTATCCTTGCTTCTCTTTCCTCGTTTCCCTCTCTTTCTTTCTCTTTTATTTTTCTCCCTTTTACTCTCTCAGTTCTCACACACTCTCTTTAGATTTCAATAGAATGTCCACTCGTCTTTAATTCTCACTATGACCCGCTCTCTTCTCTTATATAAAACGTCTGTATGGTACAAAAAGTCACTAATGATGTTTTTGATTTTTATTTTATTATATTTATGTATAATTTTTCTTCCTATATACATTTATTATTGAAATTTTTTTCTATACATATTGTCTACACCCCCACCCCAAATTCTTACACCTTTTGACATTTTTTTTTTCTTCCCTAAACTCTTCAGCAAAGACTTTCGTAAGTCTTTTTCCTTCTTTTATTACCATGTTACTTTTACTTCTTTATTTCACAAGTTTTTCATGTCTATTGATGTGATTTTTTTTTTTTCTGCATTTCATTTATTACTATGTTTGAAAGATGTAGATGGCCAAGTCTTTAAGCCATTGATGTATTTTACTTTTTTTTTTTGTATTAGTATTATTGTAATAGTTATTATTATATAGTAATATATTTTGAATTTTGTAGTCTTATATTAGAAAGTAAATGTCTATGATTTAACTATTTAATCAGTCAATTATTATCAAAAAATTAACTTAAACATAGTGACTAAAATATTTCAACAATCTAGATTAATTAGATGCACAAAATATTTTATGAAGAAGGAGAATATTACGATTCTCCCCTCCTTTTAAGAATTTTGTCCCCAAAATTCACTGTCTTGTTTGGTATAACACTGGATAGAATTTCTCAACTTCATCTTCCAATTCCCATGTTGCTTCCTCCTGTGAAAATCCCTTCCAGACTACTTTAACTAAAGGAATTTTCTTTCCTCTTAAGTGTTTGACCGATCTATCTATGGTTTATACTGGTTTAATCTCAAAAGTCAAATCATCTCTTACTTACATTTTTTCATATTCTATGATATGTGAAGGCTCAAAACAATATTTTCTGAGCTGAGAGACATGGAAAACATTATGAAGATTTGAAAGATTAGGGGAAGTGCAATTTGATATGAACAGGTCCTATTCTTTTGAGAATTTGGAATAGGCCAGTAAATTTTGGATTTGACCTTTTGAATTTGAGGCTATCAATCCTAGTAGAAGGAGTGACTTTGAGGAAAATATGGTCCCTTTCTTCAAATTCTAGAGGTCTCCTTCTATGGTTAGCATAGCTTTTCTACCTACTCTAAGCAATGAGTAATCTCTCCCTTATGAATTTAATCTTCTCTATAGTCTATTGTACCAAATCAAGTTCTGGCAGACTTTTCTCTCCTACTTCAAACCAACACAAGGGTGATCTACATTTTCTTATAGAGCTTCAAATGGTGCAATCTCTATGCTGAAATGGTGATTATTATTATAAGCAACCTCTATCAATGATAGATGAGTATCCTAACTTCCCTCAAGTTCTACCACACAAGCCCTAAGTATGTCCTCTAAAGTCTCAATAGTCCTCTTTATTTGACCATCTGTCTGAGGGTGGTTAGCTATACTAAAATGAAGTTTAGTATCTAGAGCTTCTTGTAGAGTTACCCAAAACTTAGAGGTAAATCTAGGATCCCTGTCTGAAACTATGCTTGTTGGTATCCCATGCAATCTTATAATTTCTTAGATGTAAACCTGAGCCAACTTATACAATGGGCAACTAATCCTTATTGGTAGGATATGGGTTGACTTGGTCAATTTGTCAACTATTACCTATGCTGCATTATACCCTGAGGGAGTCTTAAGTAATCCTATCACAAAATCCATTGATATACTATCCCATTTCCATTCAGGAATATTTAAAAGTTGTAAGAGTCCTATAGATTTCTGGTGCTCTATCCTAACCTTTTGACAGGTAAGATATCTAGCTACAAAACTAGCTATGTCTCGCTTCATCCCATTCCACCAAAACAACTTTCTAAGGTCTTGATACATCTTGGCTGTCTCAAGATGCATAGTGAACTTAATGCAATGTGCCTCAAATAAAATCTTATTTTTCAGTTCTTTATTATTAGGCACAAATAGTCTTTTCTCATATGTCATAGCTCCTTTCTCATCAATTTGAAAATACTTAATTTGTACTATTTGAAGCTTATTCTTTAGAGACTTCAAAAATTCATCACTTTCTTGAGCTTGTCTTATCTGATTCCCCAAATCATATTCTATTCTAAGCTCACTAGCATATAGACAGTGAGCTTTCAAGGATACTGAAATCTTCGAATCCCTAAATTCCTCCAAGAACATATGCTCCTCTATCATCATTAAAGACATGTGTAGGGATTTTCTACTCAGTGCATCACTGACCACATTAGCCTTGTCAGCATGATACTTCAACTCAAAATCATAGTCTTTCAAAAACTCTATCCACCTTCTTTATCACATATTCAATTCTTTTTTCTCAAAAAGATATTTCAAACTCTTATGGTCACTAGATACCTCAAACTTCACCCCATACAAATAATATCTCCATATTTTTAAGGCAAATACTACAACTGCTAGCTCTAGGTCATGGGTTGGATAGTTTTCTTCATGAGATCTAAGCTGCCTAGAGGCATAAGCCACAACTCTCCCTTTTTGCATCAATATACAACCTAGTCCTTTCTTTGATGCATCATAATAGACTACAAAATCTTTCAAAGGATCAAAAATTATTAAGACTCAGGTAGAGGTAAGCCTATCATTTAACTCTTAAAAATTGGCTTCACACGTTAAGTTCCACTCAAAAGACTGGTTTTCCTAGTTAACTTAGCCAAAGGTAAAATTAGTTGAGAGAATTCTTTGATGAATCTCCTATAATAACCTGCCAATCCCAAAACAGTCCTAATTTTAGTGACTGTCTTTGGTCTCTCCCAGTGAACTATAGTTTCAACTTTACTTGGATATACGGCAACCCCTTTTTGAGTGATCACATAACCTAAGAATTTTACCTCACTCAACCAAAGCTCACATTTGGATAACTTGGCATATAACTGCTTCTCTTTCAAGATTTGCAACACTACTCTAAGGTGTTGTTCATGCTTCTCCCTCGTCTTAGAATAGATGAGGATATCATTTATGAAGACTACCACAAATTGGTCAAGGTAAGACCCAAAGACTCTATTCATGTAATCCATGAATATTGCATAAGCATTGGTAAGTCCAAAAGGCATCACTAGATATTCATAATGCCCATACTTGGTCCTGAACGCTGTCTTGAGTATATCTTCCAGTTTCACTCTTATTTGATGGCATCCTAACCTTAAATCTATTTTGGAGAAAACTAAGGCTCCTAGCAACTGATCCAATAGGTCGTCTATCCTAGGGAGTGGATATTTATTCTTAATTATGGCTTTGTTCAACTGCCTATAGTCAATACATAACCCCATGCTTCCATCTTTCTTCTTAACTAAAAGAACAAATGCACCCCAAGGAGACACACTTGACCTAATAAATCCTTTAGCCAATAGTTTCTCAATTTGTTTCTTAAGTTCAGTCAACTCTAAAGGAGACATTTGATAAGGTGCAAAGGATAAGGGTTCTGTTCCTGGTATGAGATCAATGGAAAACTCAACCTCTCTTTCAGGTGGTAGGTTGACTATATCATTGGGAAACACATATGGGAATTCACTTACTATAAGTATGCTATCTATTTCCTACTTAACCTTTGAATTTAAAGAATAAAGCAGAAACCCTTGAGCTCATTCTGAGAGACACTTCTCTATTTGGGTGACACTAAGGAATATGGAATCAGAAGGCTTTTGTTTATTGAATAGATCATTGGAAAAATAAGCAAATCTTCAAGAACAATCTAGAATGATGTCATTACTAGATAACCAATCCATTCCAATTATGATATCAATACCAATCAAAGGCAGACAAATAAGGGCAGTAACAAAAGATTTTCCTTCAACTAAAATGGGATAGTTCAAACAGGCTTGAGAAGTAGAGAATTTTCCCCCTGTGGGAGTAGAGACTACCAAATCAAAAGGTAAGGAAGATAAAGATGAATTCAACTTCTTTACACAATCAATAGATATGAAGGAGTGCATAGCTTCTGAGTCAAACAATGCAATTAACAGAGTATTTTTAAGAAAACATGTACCTTTGACCATATTAAGAGACTAAGTTGCCTCTTCTCCCCTTAGAGTGAATACTCTTCCCTTAGTTTGTGGTCTAGGCACAAGATTGTTCAATGGTTTTCCAGTGTTGCTCTTTGGCATAGTGTCTTGGCTTCCTATACCGGTAGCAGACACGTTAACCAAAAAGGCAAGGTTTGGAGCCATGTGATTTTCTGCACTTGTTGCATGGAGGCAGAAGTTCCCTAGCTGGCATCTACCTATCCTTCCCTATGTTCACTTTACTCTTAAAATTATTTTTCTTTTGCATTTCTACCACCCTTTTTCTTTTGAGAAAATTTTGTCTTTCTCTGTTAAACTCCATTTCCAAGAAAATCTTTTTAGCTATCTTACACTTATTCATTAGATTGGCAAAGTCCTTGATCTCTAGGGTGGATACCTTTTACCTTATCTTAGATCTTAATCCCCGCTCAAATTTTGTAGCCTTCTAATGATCATTACGATTATTTTTCAGGTAAAAAGAGAATTTGGACAACTCATTAAACTTAGCTACATACTGACCTATAGTCATACTTTCTTGCTTCAATTATGTGAATTCAGCTTCTTTTTCATTCTAACACTATCAGAAAAATATTTATCAAAGAAAGTGGTTAAGAATACTTTCCAAGTGATCTTGGTTCCACTAGACTGTAATAGAGTTTTAGCACCTCTCCACCAATATTATGCTTCTCCTTCCAACATATAGGTAGCAAAAACTACCTTCTGTGAATCCTCACATCCCATGACTATAAAGATCTTCTCTAGCTACATGACCATTTTTCAACCAAAACTAGGTTGTAATCTCTATGGATCAAGGGTGGTGTGGCCTTTCTAAATTCGGAGAGTCCTTGGTAACAAGGATTAGCTATAAAAGCTTATCCTATTGAGTTTCCACTACCTTCACTATGATGATTGTTGTTTCTATCTTGAGTCTCCAGTATGCATTGCAGAACCATTATATTGATTCTGCCTAAGCCATAGCAGCTTCAGCTAAACCCTGAATGGCTCCCATGATCCCTGACAAAGTATCATTTGGTGTACTTTGCCTTTCCAGTATCCCTTGTCCTTCTAATGTCATATAGTCCTACAAGTGTATAAACAATCCAATATTGAGTGGATCATGTAACATCCTGATTTCCAACCTCCTTACACACATCTTCTTGATTTCCGACTTCATCTTCGAATTTCACACAAACTGGTACCATTTTCGATTTCCGAGTTCGTCTTCCATGTTCAATCAATTTCCGACTTCCGACATTAGCATTTTCTTCGCTTCTGACTTGACCTACGATTTCCAATTTCATCTAATCTTGACTACTCCTGATTTCCGACTTCATCTTATGGATATTCTCCGATTTACGAGTTCGTCTCACCTTTGTCTACGACTTCCGACTTAAACTGGATTACTTCTACAACTTCCGAGTTTAACATCCGAGTCCAAACAACGTGGGTGATTTCCGATGTCCGATTTCATACCTCAGAGGAAAACGGACCCATTTCCGATCTCGTAACTTATCTCCAAGTTTCAAGCAGAATGCATGCGAGCTCCGACTTCATACCTCATGCTTCACAATAGTGTACATAGCTTACGACCTCAGAAGTAATGGTTTAACACAATGGTACATGAGCTGAACTTAATGGACATGAGTTCAAATCTTTGAGTTGATTTCAGTTATACACGAGTTCCGATCTACGATTTTATATCCAGCATTGACATTCCCGGGTTCAGATAGGGAGTTCCGAGATTATATGATGTTCAGTTGTATTACTTACGACCTCCGACCTTGATTCGAGATTTCCTCAAGTCACAAACAACATGGAACGAGTTTCGACATCAGGCTTAAACTTCAAGCAATGTAAAAGGATCACGAGTTCCGACTTAAAGTATTATAGGAACGAGTTCCGATTTCAGGTAGAACGAAAGCGTATCCCAGTTTTTGGGCGACGTGGAGAGCAATTTTGACACAAAAGAGGGAGACATGGCTGAACCTTGCCCACAAAATTTCATCCAATCAAAGCCACTCATTCTAACTACCACTTCGAAGCTTGTCTATATATATATCCTCCTCCTGCCTCTTCAGCTCATTTCTTACGTTGCTTTCCCTTCCTCACTTCAGCTCCCTTCCTCTCTCAACCCACTCCATCAAATCTCCAAGCTTAGTCAAGGTTCCATTAATCCAAAACATAGGTTCAGCAGGATCATACTCCAAATAGGTAGGATTCTACTTCTATTCTTGAATTCCTTGCACTATGATTGCATGAGATTGTACTCTTCTTTATGTATTTGATGAAATATTGGATGTATTATGATGAATTATGATTGAATTAATAGAAGACTTTGAGTTAGAATTATGATTAGAAGGAGAAAATTAGAAGGAGTGGAGAAGTGGGATGCTGTCTTGATAAGGGATTCCACGGCAGTCCGTATGGTGGAGTGTACAGCGCCACCTACAATTGGTCAAATCCAATGAAACCATTTTTAGATGAAAGTAGACATTCAGGGCTTTCCATGCATATATCATATAAGGTTATTGGATTAGTATTGAGAGAGATATGAATTTTTGAAGTTTGACCTAGGGTTCAGGACTTTCATTCGGGCAGGGTGACTTGAGGAGGGTATAACTCACCCTATACAACTCCAAGTTGAGTGAAACCAGTTTTGTTAGAAAGCCTACACATAGGGAAACATCCCAGTATGAAATTCCGAGTTTGGTATGTTCCCAATTGTTCCCAGTGGTTCGAGGAAGTTGCTCTATGTCTAAACCAAGCCAAAACAGGGTAGTTCAGAGAGGTCGACTTTCAGGACTTATAACTTGAGGTGTACTTAAGCAAATGGAGTGAAATTTGTGGCAAATGAAAGGTTGTCCTGTTAGCTTTGATATGAGCCCAATTTTGTAAGATTCGAGCTTAGTTTTGATTTTTAGTGAATTTATATTCCCAGGGGTGTAATTTGGGATAGTGACTGAACAAGCTGAGGTAAAAGTTGAATATCTTGATTTAGATAAATCAGAGTGACATGGGACCAAAGAGGTTAGAAAGTAGACATATAGAGCTATGACATATCCAAATTTCAGATTTAAATGAGTTGAATAGAGATAAAGGTGGGTTATAGAAGATTCAGGCAGAACCGAATAGAATTGGCAGAATGGCCAATGTAATAGTTTCACAAGAGTTGGTGGACATATAAGGTTTGAGTTGAGGATTGCCAGCTTGACGTTGATATATATGTGTTAAGTTGATTTATGTTGCTATGATTGAACTGTCTGTGAGAGCTGGCACTATTCATGGGGAAACGGACCTGATCCGTTATGCTGCCGGTTTTACGGCAGAAGTCTATGAAACTAGGAATGTTTAGATGTAAGGAAGAATCAGAGTATGAATGGGTATATAGAAACCCTATATTCAAGAATAACATAATTATGTTATGAGGTATGTGAGGGTAAGTGATGTAGCATATGTATGACTATGCTTGAATATGTATGAGAATGAAAAGCCATGAGTATATTAAATGTGAATCCCTTCACCCGGAGGCAGTTGCACATTGAATCCCTCCCGGTGAAGGCAGTTAAATGATAAAGATATGAACCCCTTCACTTGGAGGCAGTTGCACTTTGAATCCCTCCCTGTGAAGGCAGCTACCCTCTACCTTGGAGGCACGTGGTCAGATGAGATCCCTCTATGTTGAAGGCACGTGGTCAGATGAGATCCTTCTATGTTGAAGGCACATGGTCAGATGAGATCCATCAATTTTGAGGCACGTGACTAGAAGAGATCCCTTCAACTAGAGGCACATGACCAGAAGAGATCCCTTCAACTAGAGGCACATGACTAGAATGAGATCCCTCCAAGACTAGAGGCATGTGAATCCCCTTGCAGGTGAGTCGGTGTGACGATGGTCACAGGTGAAGCTGACGAGCTCACTCCAAGGCCAGGCTACCCAAGGGCAATAAATGCACCCTAGGGACAGCGAAACGTAACGCCTAGGTGTGCCAAGTAAAAGCCAAATATTAAAGATTAAAGTTATGTGCAGATGTTATGTTCCCAGCATATTGATGTTATGTGAGTGTCTTAGTATGCTGTAGTTCCAGTAAAGTATATGTAGAAGTTATGCCTCTGGTACATTGATGTTATCGTACTTTATGGTATTTCAGGTATTAGTCCTAATACAATTCATGACTTGATTTTTATGGTTTCTCTCAGACGCCAAGTGTATGATTAAAATAGACTTTGCTTCGGATGACATATCTTCGAACTATAAAATTGAACAATATATATTCACTTCTTCTTAATAAACCGAAGCAAACTGGAGATAACAGCGATGACACTACTTATGATACTTAGAGAATCCTACTGAGAATTTACGATTCTCACTCTTATTTCTATGTTGTCTCCAGATAGTTTCAGAAGTTTTCGAAAACGGCTGAGGTTGCTGTCAGACAAGGTCCGCTCAGGTAACAGTAACAACTCTAGGGTATAGTACTATGACTTAAGCATAGTACTATGCTTGGGAGGATGTTACAGATCAGGCTCAATATTGTATAATTAGTGCATAGAGAATACTATAAGGCATGCAGAGAAGAAAATTCAAGCCATCATATCGATAACAGAGACTCAACTTACACTAAACACCTATTCATGCCTAGAACAGGGCTCTGATACCAAAAATGTAACACTCATTCATAGTAAAGCTAGTAGCATAACTTTACATAGAAAATTCAAAATTAGACATTAATGTACATAGATACATCATGGAGTTCAAGAGTAGGAGTAAAATTCTGCTTGCCATAGTCTAAATTTTTTTTTTAAGCCAGATTTATTTAATTACAACTCCACACATTTTTAGTAGTTGGAAGAGTCACCTTCCTCTAGGATGTTTCTTGACTAATCTGAAACCACCAAAAATAGAGTGAGAATTGAAAATTCTCAATAGATAATGATTAATTCTAAAGCATGTGAACTATAATAGTTTCAGCCGTGTCTTAGCATAAAAATCCACACAGCTACTCTATCATAATCTCATCAAATTACTTACAAATCAATCATACTTCACAATAGATGCTAAAATAAATTAGGCTATGCAATACATAATGCGACAAGCATAAATACAAGTATAATCTGTTTGTTTTAACTTTTACTTTACTTTGTTTGCTTGTCTCACATATTTAAAGGCCTTCTCGTAGGGAATTCTCATTCTTTGGTGTTAATCTTAATATCGTGATGATAAAGCGAGATTTTTATGCGACACTAACCAAGGCAAGTAACAAAAAAAGGATCTCACATCTTATCCCTCTGCCTTCTTAGCCTTTAGCGGCAATTTTTTATTAAATATTTTTCTTTCAAAGTATTTACTTGCCATAATGTATAAATTCACAATAAATATACGGATGTGTAACAACCTTCCAAGTACAGTACTATGCTTAAGTCATAGCACAACATTCAAGAGTTGTTACTGTTACCTGGACAGACCTTATTTCACAGCAACTCCAGCCGTCTTCGAAACCTTTCGAGCTATCTGGAGATAATACGGAAATAAGAATGAGAATTTTAAATTCTCAGTAGGATTCTCTAAACTATCACATGTAATGTCATTATTATTATTTCCAGCTACTTCGATTTATTATAAAGAAGGTGATCATGCCAAATAAATTGTTCAGTTTTATAGTTTGAAAATATATTATCCGAAGTAGAGTTCCTTTTATTCATGCACTTAAGATATAAGAGTTGTTATAAAATAAATTTACAATTCATAAATTAAATAATAGCTGCAATATATTCAAATATAATAATTCCAATATAATAAAGAAATAGAATAGATCATGCATATGCAAATACGTTCACTTGAGTTCATGCAAAATGCACTTATATTTCTTTAACTTTCTTTGACTTCCTTTCCTTGGCACACCTAGGCATTGTGTATCACCGTCCTTAGAGTGCTTGCATATGTTTTAATCTTTAACCTTTACTACCATTGGATAGCCTAATCTAGGAGTGAGCTCAACTCGTGACCGTCGTCACACAGTACTGACCCACAAGGTGACCCATATGCCTCTAGGTCGGAGGAATTCAGTTGGCCATCTGCCTCCAACATAGAGGGACCCAAAAGTTTTAGCTGCCTTCACAAGGAGGGGCCTAATGTGCAACTTCCTCCGAGTGAAGGGACCCATATCTTTATCTTTTAACTGCCTTCACCTGGCTGGGACTTAGGGTAATTTTCATGAATTACTGGGAATAACAGGGATTGAGTTAAGTTCTAAAATTTTTATAGCATATTACTCTATGTCTTAACCTTCTAAAAAAATTGGTTTCACTCAATTTAAAGGAGTATAGGGTTCGAAATCCAGTCTGCTCAGAATCAGGGTCAGAATCCTAGGGTAAATTTAAAAAATTCATATCTCACTCAATACTAATCCAATGGCCTTATATTATATATGGTTGGAAAATTCTAAATGTCTAGTTTCACATAAAAATAGGTTCATAAAGTTTCGGTGGCTGTAGGTGAAGCTGTACACTCTGCCAGTATGAACGCCGTAAGATTTTCTAGGTTTCAGATTCTAGTTTGCTATCTATCTTGTTTTTCATGCATGATTCAATCTCAATCCTATCAAATACTTGATAAACCAACCATAATTCATCACATAACCATCATACATCATCAATTACATGAATAGAGAAAAATTTCCTAACAGCCATCAACTCAATAAACTCAAGCAAAGAAGCTGAATCCTACCTGTAGTTGATGCAAAACTAGCTAGACTTGAGCTCTTGGTGCAGGAAGTGGGTGAAGCTTGGAGATTTGGGAAAGAGAAAGTGAGGAAGAAGAAGAATGAAGGGAAAGAAGTTAGTATGAAATATAAGCACGAAAATGAGGGGAGTTGGAGGGGATTTGGTGTTTTAAAACTTGAGAAATGCCTTGTGATTGGTGGAGAGGTGTGTGGTACATGGAAGACCAAATCTCTCCTCTCCATGGGCACCATATGGCACTACCTATATGGGGGAAGAGTGGCAAAGTTTCAGCCACTCATGTTAGGATTTTTAGTGTGGAATTCTACTAATTCGGTTCTGACAATTTAAAATACCTAATTTTTACCGATTTCCCTCAAATCTGTAAAACATTACTAAGCAAATTTGTGAGATTTTCTATATCTCTATTCTAATCTTTTTAAGCCTAATATCTTTAATTAACACTTAATTAACTCCTAATCAATATTTAATTAACTTCTAATTAATTCTACACAGTCAATAAAGTCAGATAAATAGATTAACATCGTAATTTAAACGTATTATAATTCTGGACGTTATACTGAATAATTTTTCATAGTCTTTCACATAACAATCTAAATTTTCTTTAGCTCTAGTATTTATAATTCATCCCTAGTTACTCTTATTTTTCTATTAAATTGATTAACAACGCAAATCAATCGCACTATTTCTTTGGGATTGTTATATTTTCACTTTTTCATAAATCCTTTGGAAATTTCTGTTTGGTTTCCATAACTAGTGGTATTTTCGTAATATTGAGCAAGTTTAGGAGCATCCCATGTCATTTCACAAATAGATACCTCCGCGGCTCAATCAGCCGAGGTTTAGGTTTCTATGTTTTTGCTATGTGATTCTGTTTTGTTTAAAACCTTATTCTACTAATCCTATTGATATAGGGACCTAAATGTTATTTTCTAAAATGTTCAGGGGTAAGGTTGTAAATAATAAAAGTTTGCCCAACGACATTTTCATCATTTTCTATTGCGTTACATGGGGATATTACAGATGCGTAAGCTTAAGCCATAAATATAACTTAAATAAAAGACTCAAGTAGCATAAAATAAATGATAATAACATAAATAAATTGATCTCGTAATAAATTAAATAATAAAACATAGGATTAAGTAATAAAGTGTAGAAGTTATAAATTAATTCATAAACTTAAAATAAACGAAGTACGCAAGGACTGAAATAATGTAAACTTGAGCAACATAATATTTCAATAAAATTTCTCAAAATATAGAACTTCCATATCTAAATATTAATTTCTAAAGGGACCTATTTAAGATCATTTTATTTAATTTCTTTTAAACTTTCTCATCATAATCCTTAGTCTGCCTTTATCATCACAACGCATTTAGCGCACAAAGGTCATCCTCTTGCAACAGTCATAGTACTGTCCATAAGTCAAGAGTCATCATATTATCTATAAGTTAAGGTATAAAATTTCAAGCAAAAGTATAAATAATTTAATAGTTTAGGTCCATATGAAATCAATTTTACTCATTTTAAATGTTAGATGTAATAATTTGCTCTTAATATTGGTTCCCTAAAGAAATTATTATAAAGAGTGACAACTCAAATAATATATCATTATATAAATAATATCTTAATGATAATAATAATAATGAGCAATCGTAAAATAAAAGAATAATTAAATAACTTGCTTAGTAATGGGCAATAAATAAATTTTAACACTAAATAAAGGAGTGATTTTAATGTAAAGGAGTAAGAAATAAAGTAACTGGAAATAAATAATAGGTAGCATAAATATAAAGAAATGATAAATGATATAAATTGAAATAGAACTAATATTGAACAACTTTTAATATAAAAAGGACAATAATTAAAATAGCTTGGAACAATAAATAAATGACAATAATAAATAATAATAAGTGATTTTAATATAAAAGAACAATAAAATAACTTGGAACAATAAAATAGATTGTAGAAATAATAAGTAATATTATAAGGAATATTAAATAAGATAACTTGGGAGAATAAATAGAATAATTTGCAACAAGAATAATATGAAGCAATTTTTAATAAATAAAATGACTTAGAATATAAAATAGACGGTGAGAATAGATAATAATAAGTAATAACATTATCTTGCAATGAGTAAATATAGTTATAGTTTTATTTCATAAATATTTTCATTATCTACCTCTAATTATTATAGATAACCAAAATTGTGTGTGTCCATCTAGCTTCTTCCCTCTTCTGTTTATTATCTTTACTTCTTTTTCCTTGTCTCCCTCTCTTTCTTTCTCTTTTATTTTTCTTTCTTTCGCTCTCTTAGTTGTCACACACTCTCTTTAGCTTTCAATGGAATGTCCACTCTTCTTTGATCCTCACTGTGACCCGCTCTCTTCTCTCTATATAGAATGTCTGTATGATAAAAAAAGTTACTAATGATGTCTTTGATTTTTATTTTATTATAGTTATGTATAATTTTTCTTCCTATATATTTGTTACTGTAGTTTTTTTCTATACCTACTGTCCACACCCCCCACCCCAAAGTCTTTCGCTTTTTGACATTTTTTTTCCCTTCCTTGAAGTCTTCAGCAAAGACTTTCGTAAGTCTTCTTCGTTCTTTTATTACCATGTTACTTTTGCTTCTTCTTTATTTTACAAGTTTTTCATGTCTGTTAATGTGATTTTTTTCTTCTACATTTCATTTATTACTATGTTTGAAAGATGTAGGTGGCCAAGTCTTTAAGCTGTTGAGGTATTTTACTTTCTTTCTTTTTCGGTATTAGTATTATTATAATGGTTATTATTATATAGCAATATATTTTGAATTTTGTAGTCTTATATTAGAAAGTAAATATCTATGATTTAACTATTTGATCAATCAATTATTATCAAAAAATTAACTTAAACAAATTTACTAGAATATTTCAACAATCTAGATTAATTAGATGCACAAAATATTTTATGAAAAAGGAGGATGTTACAATAATCAAGTATTAGAGATAAATAATTAAATAAATAAGCCATTAATGTACCCAACAAAAATGCAGCTAATATAGCCGCATGACTGCATAAAGAAAATTTTGAATCAAAAACTGAAAGGAAAAATAGACTCACCGCACAATTAACAACAAATTGGGTGCATTTGTTTTAGCTTTTGAAAAAAATAATTAAGAAACTTAAATTTTATACATAGTTTGAACAGTTGAAAATAGATTTTTTTTAATATTCTGATTATTTTTAAAAAATTATCTAAATATATAAAAATTAATTTTTTTCAGTGAAAAAGTGATTTTTTGTTGAAAAAATCACAACCAAACACACTCATTACCCATTAATTGGGTACATAAATATATCTTTTTTTTTTTTGGGTTGGGTGGGGGGGAGATAAGATAAATTCATATTAATAACTCTAAACCCATAAACATATTAATAACGATATTATTTCTAAAACTGCTAATATATTATTAGTATACTATTTACTAACAAAGATGACTAATTGAATATTTTTATAATTAATAACATAGATAAACATCATACACATATATATAGTGGCAGAGCCACGTTACAATGAGGAGTGAACCCTGATTTTTTATTTTTTATTTTTTTCTTTTTTTTCGAAAAAAAAACGACTAAATAGTATTATTAAAAATGTCAATAATACTATATTTTCTTACTGTTTTAACCCTAACAAATTGGCGAAAATTTTTTTTCAATTTTTTATTGACATAAATTGGCAACATCACAAGAGTTTTTTTTAATCCTACAGTCTTTTACTTTGTTTCCTCTTAGCCGTCAGTTTGGTCTTTTTCTTCACTCATTCTCTAAAATTTTCAGGCGTTGTGTTTCTAGTTTTACATCAACATTGGAGGTTTTTCAATCCGACAGTCTTTTCTTCTTAGCCATCGGTTGCTTTTTTTCTTTTTCTTTACTCCTACTCTAAAATTTTCAAGTGTTGTGCTTCTAATTTTACATCAAAACAATGATATTTTTTATTTATTATGATATAATTCGTTATCTATTTGTTTCTACTAGCATTTTCGAAATGTGCTACGAACGGAAAATAAAAATATTAACTTAAACTATAAATAAATAAAATTTATTTCAAATTAATAGAAGCTAATGTATGAACAATTAATAAGTTATTCATAATTAAAATTTATATATAATAATAATACATGAACATATAAATGTGAGAATTAAATAACTTGTAACTTTGGTACAAAATTTAATCGGGAGTTGCTATTACTATGCTCTATTATCTATTGTCACAACTTTTTGTTGCTTTTATTTTGATATTCCTAAAATATCCTTAATTAAAAATTTTATTAAATTTTTATTTATTGTCATTCTCATATTCTAAATGATACTTAAGAATTATACTATAATATTTAATACAAAAATTATCTATTTTTAATTTAATAATTTTAAAGTGAAATTAACATATTAAATTAAGCTTATACTAAGCCAAACGTTTACAAACTAAATCAAAGCTTTTTGTAATAGAATCCTATTTTATACTTTTCCTAATAGAATTTTCTATGGTATTTACCTTCATGTGACCATGTGTCTCCTACATTATTAGTCTCATAAACTCTTGGTCTTCTTTAAGGCTATGTTTGGATGGAGAAAAGAAGTTGGAAAGATGAAAGTTGAGAGAAAAGAAGTTGAGTAGAAAGAAATAGGGTAGATTTATATTTTTTATAAGTATATTTGGATGAAAGACAAATAAGAGGAAAAAAATAAAAGGAAAATAATTTTTCCTTGTTTGTTTGTGTAGAAAAGTGAAAGGAAAAAAAGATACTACTGTCATATGATAATTTTACTGTTATGTTGTTATAAAATGTATTTTAACTATATTAATTAATATCATATAAAAATTTTCATTATTTTTAATTTAACAATTTAAAATAATATCAACCTATTAAATCAAACTAATATTAATAAAAATAAATTATTCAAAATTATTTAAAACAAAACTAATATTTTTAGTTAATCTAATATTTTAAAAATATTATTCAGCTATCATTTAATACCTTTATTTAAAATAAATATCTATTTAAAATAAAATGTTGGCAACCAAGAAATTTTAAAATTTTATATAACTTATGCTTTGGGTATTTTTCTGTATTTATTTTTAATAATATAATGACAGAGAAATTAAAATTATTTAGATAAAATTTTTAGTAGTATTGATTTTTTTAAAAAAAAGGATAAACGAGAGGAGGCCCATGCAACACCTTCAATGATACTACACACCCTAGCCCTTCTCCCCATCGTCATCTCATCTTCCGTCTCTCTCTCTCTCGGAAGTCAGAGGGCAAGAAATGAAGAACAAAAAATGCAACCCTTACCCCCACAGTTTTTTGCCCAATAACGGACAGAAATAATTATATCACTATTCATACGGGTACCGCTAAAAATTGTGCATTGTTCAACTATTTCATCCCCGTATTTTCTCCCAATCAAACAAGGGAAATATACCATTTTCCTTCCTATTTTCTTCCCCTCCTTTTCCTTCTTTTTTAAATCATCCTAACGAAACACAACCTAAGTGTTTTTTCCCCAACTCTTTGGGTGCTTTTAATCACTTTTTTAACAAAAGAAAAGCGAGGTTCTTTCACTGCTTGACACAAGGTAATAGTGCGGATATGTGTTACCTTTGCTTCATATAACTCCAACTTGTTCAAATTTTTTTAAGAAGTTTTTTGAGATTGTGTTTTTTTTTTATATTTTGGATATCATTTATTTTTTATTTTTCAATTTTTGAAATTAAAACTTATTTTAAATTTTTACCCATCACCACTCTTATACTCCAAAATTATATTTAATAATCATAATAAATAATATTAAATATAAAAATTGATTATAATTAAACTCTTAACCTAGTAAACTCGTACAAAAAATGAAGTAAAATAAAATTTAAACAACTTATCAAATTTGATCAAACAAAATATAACATTCTCTTCATATTATATTTGTACAAGAATGATACATCCAAAATTTATTATTTTATAACTCTATCTAAAACATAATTTAATAGGTTAATTTTATTTTTAAATTATTAAATTAAAAATAGAAATTTTTTGTATTTGAGATTAATTAATATAATTATTAAATATAATTTAAAATATGAGAGGGATAACAGATAAAAATTTAACATAATTTTTAATTAAAAATATTTTAATAATATCAAAATTAAAAAAAATGTAACAATGGATAATAAAGTGTGACAATAGCCACTCCTTATTTAAACAATTAAATTGAAAAGAACATCAGGAAATGGAATAGGTGGGGATCTTGTGTGTTGGTGTGATGATTGTTATTCCTCATTGATTTGTGTGGGATTGATCGATGACAATAATCAGATGGTGGTTTTGGATATAGCCGTAATCTTGTTAAAGGCTGCAAAATTAATGCTCGATTGGATTGGTCACTCTTCTAGAATAATGCATTTGCAAAATTATGATAGATTGGTCACTCTTCTAGAATGTATCTGTTGATTTGAGCCAATGACTATAAATCGAAAAAGGTAAGGATGTGAATTTATCAAATATCGACTGCAACATACGAAAGTCATTGGGGGATTCAAGGGATTAGAGTTGAAGGGTATTCTTGGCGGTTGACAGATGTGGTTCAACTGAATTTTCTTAAGAAGAGTAGCATTTTAGATATGGAATGAAGAATTGGTTTGGCCGAAGAAACTTTTGGGAGTCTCTTTAGATGATCTGATATGGTGAAGGTTTAGGCCTTAATTCTGTAGCTGTATTTATGTTATTTATTGATTTGTGTTTTAACTCTTGCTCATCACTTTGATCTTTGGCTTATTCCTTTTTATAGGAAGTGTTTTGATTCTATTATAACTATTAAAAAAAAAAAAGAGCATTAATATTTTTAAAAAAAAGCTATATCAATGCTTTACCTCATAACTCTGTATAAATACAAAAGAGAGAGAGAGAGAGAGAAAATTTGTTTTTATATTAGTGATATTAATATTTGAATCTAAAATCCCATACAAATTATTCAAATCCCATATCATTAATATGCTCCTACTGACTTTGAACCAAAAAAAAAAACTAATTCAAGTATAAATCATTGTGAGCAAAATCCAATGGTTTAATGAATTTTTTTGGTGATGTAAGGGATCAAAGTTCACACAAGTGAGATGGAAATGAAAAGCAGAAAGAATCTAAGCCATATTACAAAGTATTTAATGGGTTCAAATACCTATGACCCAAATTATTAAACCTAGCTAACAAATTAAAGCATTTGAAATTCATCATTGTGTAAGTCCATTTAAAATTATTAAAACAACATTCTGTCATTTAAAAATTGATTCATTCTATTCATGAAAACTTTAATTTTATGAACTTAAAAAGTAAAAATATTTTTTCTCTTATAATTATTCTGATATTTATTTGTTGCATCTCTTCCTTTTCCCCAAATATAATTAGCACTAGGGATGTCAAAAAAAAAAATTCCAAAGTGGGTACTTATGCGGATTACCTACAACGGAGACGGGGACAAATTTGATCCCGATAGGGGACAAGTTTGGTCCCCATGGAGATAAGAGAAAATCCCCATTTAGTAAATGGGGTGGGGAGGGAGATGAGGTCCCCACCTCATGGGAATCCACTAAATCCCTGTTAACGTGAATTTACTTAAATGCTCTCATATATATAAACATATAATTTTTTTAAAAAAAAAACCCTAGTCATCATATTAATATTTTTATGATTTGGATATTTCTAATTATCTTTTAATAAATTTGCATCATGTATTTCATTTTTAATTTAGATTGTGTTATGTTGGATGATGTTATAATAAATTATGGATATTTGTGAATGTCTTGTTTAGGTTTAAGAGTATTTTATTTAATTTTTTTCTCTTTGTTTAGATTTTTTCAAATTTTTTATATATACCCGCAGATATCCACAAGGATTTGAATCCCCGCAGAAAATGGGGAATGAGGACCCACAACGAGGATGGGGATGGGGATCGGTGTAATATCCTTCCAAGTATAGTACTATGCTTAAGTCATAATACATTACCTAGGAGTTATTACTGTCACTTAATCAGACCTTGTCTGGCAGCAACCTTTGGCCACCTTCAACCTTACTAATCAACTTCGCCTTGGAGGAGCTTCTTCGGAACTTTTGAACTATCTGGAGGTAACACAAAATTAAACATACACATGAGAATTATAAATTCTTAGTAGGATTCATTAAACTACCATATGCTGTGTCATCGTTATTATCTCCAACTGCTTCGGTTTATTACAAAAAGGTGAACATACTATATAAATACTTCTGCGTTATAGTTTGAAACCATATTGTCCGAAGCAGAGTTCATTTTAGTCATACACTTGATAAACAAAGTAAGAATTAAAGCATAACCATAGCAGATTGTGAGTGATTTTGTAATAATAACAATAGTAGATTGTGCATGTACAATGCCTTATCATGAATTCATGTGAATGCACTTATACTTTCTTTTCTTCCTTTACTTGACACACCTAGGCGTTACATATCGCCATCTTTAGGATGTTTGCAAGCATATATCTTTGTATTTCATCTTTACTGTCCTTGGGTAGCTTGACCTAGGAGTGAGCTTAACTCGTGATCGTCGTCACACAAAACTAACCTACAAGGGGATCCATGTGTCTCTAGTCTTGGACGGATCTCATTTTGGCCACGTGCCTTCAAGGTAGAGGGATCTCATAGCTTTAACTCTCTTCACAAGGAGGTATTCAAATAACTGCCTCCAGGTGAAAGAATCTAACTTTATGCAAAATTTCATAAACATAATCATGATCATATCATCATACAATGTTTATATGCATTCAAGTACACTTACCTTCCAACATTCTTGCATATAGAATTTCATGTTCATCTCATAAATTTTTATAACAGAAACTATCATAATTTCATAAAAGTATGCCGAAAATTCGACAGCATAATGGATTAAGTCCGCTTTCCTATTAATACTACCAATCAACCAGATAGTCATTCATACAGAAAAATCAATGCGAGGTATAGATGCTCCAATAATCAAACAAAGTTTCATAATCTTGATCTTGAATTAGTTTTCTACCACTTCCTTTTGATTCTACCTAGTTCTTGTAACTTAAGCCATAAATTTATTTTAACTCATTTAGACCTAAATTTGGATATGTTGAAATGTTATGCATCTATTTTCTAATCTCTTTCATCCCATCTAATTTTGATAAATGTAGCTCAAGTTATTTAAGTTCTATCTCAGCCTACCCAGTAGCTGGCCAAAATTACACACTTAAAAATAAAAATCCACTAAAAATTGAAAACTAGTTCAAATCATACAAAATTTATATCATATTAAAGTTAACAGCACAAGCTTTTATTTGTAATAAGTCCCATTTCATTTGATTTAGTAGAGTTTGAGTTATAAGTTTTGAAATTTGACCTTTCTAAACTACCCTGTTTTAGCCCGATTTGGACTTAGGCCAATTTTCTCGAACCACTAGGAGAAAATCGGACTATATATAACTCTAAAATTTTTATGAGTGTTCGCTATGTGTAAGCTTTCTAACAAAATTGGTTTCATTTAAATCCAAGTTGTATAGGGCAAGTTTTGCCCTAAGCAACCTTGTCTGCCTAGAATCAAACTCAAAAACTTAGGTCAAACTTCCAAAATTCATATCTTCCTCAATACTAATTCAATGGCCTTATAATTTATATGGTTAGAAAGTCTTAGATAGTTTTATCAAATTTAAATGGCTGTAGGCAGAGCCGTACACTCCATTGTACGGATTACTATGGAGTTTTAATCACCCAGCCCCTCACTTTTTCCTATTCTCATCCCTTTTTACTTCTTATTCGATTTAAACACAAAAATAGCCATCAAACCAGTCAATAATCATTATATATATTTAAACACCATATCAAGAAGTGAGAAAATGAAAGCCCTAAACAACCACCCATAACCAAGAAGACAAGAACAAAGTTGAATCTCTACCTTTGTATGTAATCTTGTTAGATTTTGAGTTTAGATGGATGGAATCTTATCAAAGCTTGAAGGTTAATGAAGTAGGTTGAAAGGAAAAGAGAAGAAGGAGGTTGGAAGGGAAAGAAAAGGGCAAATTCTGCTTATAGAGAAGAAGAGAAAAAATCTGATCAAGCTTTAATGAAGTGGATGGCTCGCTAAATATTGATTGGCTCTTGAATGGGTGGTAGCAAATTAACTTAGTCTCTCCACCCATTTGTGATGCATGTGGTGCCATCAAGGGGTGATTAAGTGGCTGAGTATTCAACCATGAATTAATAGAATTTGGGTATACAATTCTATTAATTTTCTGACAATTTAAAATACCAAAATCTTACCGATTTCTTTTAAATCAGTAAATCGGTTTAGGAAATTTCCTATGAAATCTTCTATGCTTCTAATCCAATTCCCTCACATCTAATCTCTCTAATTGCTAATTAATTGACCTTAAATAAATATTTAGTCGAATTTCAAGTAATCTTAATTATTCGATAAAAACCGAATAACTAAGCGAAAAACGATAAAATTCGGTGGATGTTACAATAAGGACAAGAGGTGAAATTCTAAATGGGGATGGGGGCGAAGGGATGTCCCCCGCCCCATGGATACCCATTGTGATCCTTAATTAACACTGAGGCATTAAATTAGTTAATCATTTTGTATTACTTCCTTTTATAAAAAAATTAATAGAATTTGAATAAACCACTCAACTTTAATTACTTTTGGAAATGTGCAGGGAGAGGTAGTGTTCAATCAACTTTTTCTGTTAAGAATGAAGCAAATTATTGTTCCTTATCTATTTGTAAACTTAATCCCATCATAAATTTCAAACATCTTTTGTATGTCTTCAATTTCTTTATTTTCTTTTTGTATTTTTTTATTTGTTTGCAATTCTCTACTTGCATCCCTTCTTCTTCGATTTTCCTTAATTCAAGCAATTTTCTATCGGTTAGTTTTTGATTCACATCTATATTTCACATAAGATATAATTACTAGAAATGCGTTAATTACCGACAGATTTATTGACAAAAAATAGAGAAAAATCTGTCAATACATATTTTACTGACAAAAAGAATCCATCAGTGATACATGTGTCAGAAAAAAGTTGGTATTTTATTGACAAATATAGTTTCCGTCGGTAATTTTCTAATTCTACCGCAAAAAAAAAAAATCATCTATATAATTATCACTAACCTTGGTAATATGAGTGTAAAAAACCGTTAGCAACAAAATTATACCGAAGAAGTTTTTATAATTACCGATGGATTTATCATCATTAAATTAATTTTATAAATTTTATTCTAATAAAATTATCGATAGCATATTTGCTAGTAATAAAATAATATTTTGATAGTTATATTTACCGACGGATAAGCTGTCGGTAATTGAGTAAAAATAATTACGAATTTTAATTATTACGAACTAGTTTTCTATTGGTAATGGCAAAATATTTTTAAAAAAAAAATCTAGATTATATTGTTAAACTTTGAAATTAATATTTATGTATTTCAAATTATTGTTTTAATTACTCACATATCTATATAATTAAAAATATAATAAAATTCAAATTAAGAAATAATAAAATAGAAGAAATATAAATTATCAATTAAAATAAAAAATATCAATAAAAGAACAAATAAAAATAAAAGCTATCAATATACAATTCTAAAAAAGAAAAAATCCTACAAATTATAAATATTGATCATAATCAGTATTCAAAATACCCTCCAAATTTGCATGGCGATGTAGAGAATGTGAAACTGGAGGTGGAGACTATGCTCTGGATGATAATCACTATTCTACATCTACTTGAAATAACTACACATGGTCATCACCTTTTTACTAAAAAAGCGCCCACACATTACCACAGTGCTATCATTAACAAGGCTTGTGAGCTTCTTTCAAGAAGCTGGGGGTTAAAGATAATGCACGTTTACAGGAATGCTAATAGATTGGCAGATGCATTTACAAACAAGGGCCACAGACTGGAGCTGGGCTTAATTGTTTTTCCTCAGATCGCTCATAATTTATACTGATCGAAAAGTTTTAAAAAAAAAAAAGGAAGAGGATTTATTAGGTGGGGTTTTCCCATGCGTTGTGTTATTTATCTTGTTTTGGGCTTCGGGCCCTTGTGCCACAAAAGAAAAACCCAAATTACTTTTTGTTATTAACTAAATAATATTATGCACATTAATTCCAATAAAAAATGTGTACATCCTGGGTGAAGGAGGGAAAACAAAATCCCTATTAAAACTTAAATTGGAATTGGGATCACACAAGGTACCTAAAATTTGAGTTTCCTTGAGATCAATCCTTTCCCATAAATTTAACCTAAAAATAAAAATGCCATCATCTTGTTCAATATGGTATAATTTCCCTTTAAAATATTGACTTTATTATACTTTGTAATTGGAAAATCTCATATTATTCTTAAAGAAACGTGATTAAGTATCGAACGGACATTTTTAAATACTCCCAGTAGTATGTTATGTCTGCGGGCAAGACTAAGCAACTTGTTTATTCTTTAGCCACATAATTCAAATTTCATGAGCCCTTAAAATCTAGCATCAACAATAGTTCAAACTTTATAAACCTTAAAATCTAGTATCAACAAGCTTTGTTTTCATCACTAAAGAATAACAAAGCTTGAATCTTTACCATGATTTTCAACAACAATCATTTTGTAGACACAATTTTCATCGCATGTTCATTAAGAAAAAGAAAAAAAGGCATACCTGTCTAATGAAAGCCATGATACACCCATCAACAAATACACACCATAAAAATAAATTAAAGAAGGAATTTTGTAATATCCGATCAAAACCATTCACAGTATAGCACAAAATAATGATAATAATAATAAAACATAAAGATGCAATCATAGTTTGGTTTCTTAAGTGGATTGGCTCACCTAAGAAAAAGCAAATATTGAAAAAAAAAATGCAGCCTAAAATATTTTGCCTTTTCATTTTCATGTCCAAAATTCTTGATCTAGAGCTTTCCATCCGAATCGTAAGAAAACATCAGTGACCAGCATAAGATCCGCTAACCCAATTTTCTAGAGTGTTGAAAGTACCCTAGTGACCTCGAATTAAGCAGGTTGAATATCATTACATTAGCACATAGGGATGATCATATTTGTATTAAGCATAAATTGAACTGATGATCAAGAGGTACCAAATATTAATGATTATTTAAAAGTCTAAGGCGGAAACACTAGGGATTTGAAATTACCTTCTACAAGACTAAATATAAACATAATCAATTTGTTTACCTTCCTTGCAAGCCTTAAGTCTCTAATCGTGCTTCAATTCAATTGGTCTTCGATGCGCTAAAACTCATGCAATGAAAGGATGGAGAAAAGTTCGTGGAGAGGGAAAAATGAAAAGAGACGAAGTGTACAATAAATAGAGGGGTCCATCTATAGTGCACCATCGTATTTATCGTGTATCACGCACATTACAGATGTGTGCCAAAATCACTTGGTATATCCATACATTGATTAATGTTGGTGCATATTAGTAAAACCAGTTTCACTCTCTCTATCTCTCCCATGCCTGGGGCCACTGCAACTCATCTCCTTCTCTCCTCCCCGCCAGCATATCCTTCGCAGCCAAAATGCTCCGCCGTGGACGACAGCGACATTACGAGGTGGAACGGGTAAATCAACCATCACCCAACAGATGCTCCGCCACCTCGTCAACCTTTGTGAAACCACAGTGGAGGGCGAGTTAGCGGTGGTGAAGACCACAATTGTTGATGGTGTAGCTAAGCGGTTGGCAGTCATGCGGAGTAGCTTAGGCACGAGTCAAGGTGTTAAGGAGGGGTCAAGCTATGGTGGGCTGGGATGGCGGTGGCTCTACACATGCGATGGTGGTGGCTCTCCTGTAACGTCTGAAAGAAAATTTTATCGTTAATAACCGAGTTGTTCGGTTTTTTATCGAATAAGTGGGTTTAATCGAAATTCAATTAAGCATTTAATTAAAGCTAATTAAGTGTGATTTAGAAGTGATTAAGCTTGATGAGATTAGATTAGGAACATAAGAAATCTCATAGAATATTTCTAGAATCGATTTATTGATTTAAGAGAAATCGGTAAGATTTCGGCAATTTAAACTGTCGAAACTGGATCAATAGAAATTATACTATGAGAACCCTAGGATGGATGGCCAAGATTTAGCCAACTTACCCGTGCAAGTGGCGCCATCTCAGCCCTCCATATGGGCTGCCAAACCAAGTTAAATAACCTACTCAAATCCACCAATCACATGAAACTTGCTTTAGAAGTTTTTAAATTTTTCCTTTTATGCCCTTACAAGTTTCGGTCCTTCTATGCTGACCCTTCTCCATTCTTTTCTCTATCTTCTCATCTCATCTCAACTCCTACTATCCTTCTCTTCTACAAACCTTCAAGCCACAATAAGATTTCTTCAACTCCAACCACAAATCTAACAAGAATCACACATATAAAAGATAGGAATCTAACTTCTCTTCTTGTTTTATTGATTTGGGCTGTGTGGGGATCTTGTTTTCCTCATGATATTCATGTGATTTAGAGTGATGATGATGGTTTATGAATGAATTTGCATGTGTGTTGTGATTAGAGTTGAAATTTGTATGAAAGAGCTTGAAGAAAAGAGAAAACTCAAGAAGCTGTTAGGATTTTTTCTCAATTGCATTTACAGAGTGTACTGGCCGCCATGAGTCATTTAAGTTTCATGAATCTAATTTTATATGAAACTAGACATTTAAGGCCATTAGATCAGTATAAAGATAGTTATGAATTTTTGAAGTTTGACCAAAAAATCAGGACTTTCATCCGGGCAATGTGAATTGAGAAGGGTGTAACTCACCCTACACAACTCCAAATTGAGTAAATCCAATGTTGTTTGAAAGTTAACATATGAGGGAACATTCCAAAAAATTCCAAGGTCAGATTCATTGCCAACTATTCCCAGTATATTAATGAATTTATCTTAAGTTCAACCCAGGCTGAAATAGGATAGTCTAGTAGGGTCAAGTTTCAGAGCTTATATCTTGAATTATACTTATTCAAATGACAAGCAACTTCTTTCATTTGAAAGCTTACTCTGTTAGCTTTATATTGATATAAATTTCGCATGATTTCACTAGATTTCTATTTTTGGTAAATTTTCTCTTATAAGAGTGTAATTCTGGCTAGAAATAGGGTAGTCTAGAACAAAACACAAATAACTTGAGTTAATATCGGAACTCGGAACTTAGCAAATAGAGAGCTAGATCAGGTATACTTAAGGTTGAACACGGAATTTAACAAATAGAGATTTAGACTAGGTATACTTAATATTCAACTTGGAACTTAGTGAATAGGAAACTAGATTGGGTATAGTTAATATCAGAATTCAGAATTTAGGAAACATACTCATAAAAGTCTTGAAGAACCAATTGTAGATTAAGGTCGGAGATCGGGATCACAAGCCCATAAAAGTCTTATTCATGTAATTCCAAAGGTCGACCCAAAATCAATCTCGGAGGTCGAACATAACCCCGGAGGTCGGAACTTATATAAGCTTGGAACTTGGACCCCATTCATTCTTGGAAATTGAACTCGGGAATATTAATAGGAATTAAAAGCTTGCAAGATAGATTAAGACTTAAGATTTTAAAACTTGGCTCTATTGATATTGTTATACTCTTGGTATGAATATGATGTTTTGTATTAGATTTTCTGTTTGATTAAAATTTCCTGGTTGTCTGGCACTATTCATGGGGAAACGGACATGATCCGTTATGCTACCGAAAATTTCGGCAAAGATTGCAAAGAATATGAATTTACAAATTATGCATGCATTGGTCAAAGCATGAGACAAGTAATACTACCCTTATAAGAATGAGGAAGGATTTTCATGTGACTTGGGCCAGCCCCTGAACAAAGTTAAGGGGAATAGATCAGTAGGATAGTAGGGGAAAGTAAACTTGGCAACCCTGTATAGAAACGAGCTCAATTATGAAAAGCGGACTATTATCTAGGAGTCTTGTGGCCAATATACTCCCAGGGGACCAAGTATGGAAAAATATGAGTTAAGGTCAAGTGTATTATTTCTTATGCACATCCATAATTTCTGTCATCATGCATTGAGTTAATAGTACCATTGGATGTTTAAACACCTAGGTATCGTTGCTTATTTCTCTGTTTAATTTCCTTTACTTCCTTAAGCAAAACTAAGCTGTGTTTCAGGCTATGATTTCTATAATTAATTGAGTAGAACATCCTATCGATGTAACGTTTTCTTTTAATTAACTAAAATCTAAAACACCTGAGAATGATAGCGATGACAGGGATGCATAGATTTAGGATTTCCTATTGAGAAATTTTTATTTCTCACCCTAATATATATTTCTGCGTCATTCTTAGATCATGGAGAATGCGGCAACTGGATTTCTATTCATCAAGTTCCCTGAGCTCCATGTCCACCTGGACCTATTTCTAGACTGTATATATGTATTTGGTAGATGTCAGTTCCGTTTTTATTTCTTCTTTCGTAGAGGTTTTGCTATACCCTTTACTCACCCGTTCTTCGACCCCGCCGCACCTTACACTGCTATTCCGCTATACATGGCACATCCTTATCCACCTCTACACACAGTGGCAGCAGCAGCAGCTCCCATGGCTTCGCCAGCCTCACCACTACAGTATATACCCTCAGTCTCGATGTCTAAGGAGGATTCGTATGAGGTAGAGAGTTTATCTTCCTCGTCCTTTGCTCCGAGCGTGGACTACACTCCTGTGGACGCCGTCATGGCGAACGGATTCCTTTCCTCGAAATCCATCTAGTTAGAGTACCCACCGTAGCACCAATAGGTGTACATGATGACCTTCTTTTGGGGAGTCTGGGTCATAGACAAATGGGTAGGAGTCAGGAGTTGTACATGAAACGTCCCGTGGGGACCAGATAGGGTACTGTTCATATAGACAGGCCGATTTATTTTTATGTTAGCTGCCTCATTTTACTACCCTATACCGTTTATTGTATCATAGTCAAACTTGAAAAACAGATGTTTATATATATATATATATATATATATATATATGTATGTATGATACAGTTTTCAGTAGTTCTATCTATTTCACATTTTTATTTGTGCTACTTTGATTTCGATACAACAATTATCTAGTATTTATTTCATCGTCAAACAGAAATTATGAAAAGCAATGGGTAAGAATAATGAAGTAGAGAATGAAATTTAATCAGCTAGTCACACGTAATAACTTATTAGGTAATATATTATGACTTAAGCATAGTATGTTGTCTGGTAAGGTATTACATTTTAGTATCAGAGCAGTTTATCCTAATATAGGCCTAAGGATTGGACTAACTATGCTTCGCATATGCTCTATATTCTTTAGATATTATCATGCACTGAGTCTTGTCCATATGGATAAGATGCATGTGAGAGGATTGCCTAACCGTATGCTATTAATTGCTAGCACACCAAACTTAGTATTGAGCCTGATCAACTCAAATAGTCTTGTTTTGTATGTTCAGAACTTGATGGCTTCTGGAAGGCGAGGTAGGCTGCAAACGTTCCCAGTCCAGGAGGAATCTACTGAGTTCCTGGACACAATGCGAAAAATAGCGCACGCTATGCGCGAGCAGGCAATTGCAGTGACTCAAATGATGGGCCAACTAAGAAGGCAGCCAGAGGCAGGTCTTGGAGGGAATCATAATGGCCTTAGAGTAGATCTGGAATACCTCAAATTTGCTGAGTTCAGGAAGGCCAACCCACCCAGTTTCAGGGGAGCCTTTAACCCAGATAAGGCAGACGAGTGGGTTAGAGCTATGAAGAAGGTCTTCTCCATATTAGATTACACAGATCGTCAGAAGGTGATCTTTGCTACCTATATGCTAGAAGCAGATGCAGAGTTCTGGTGGAATGGTGCACATCGATTATTAGAGGGATCCCAAACAGATATTACTTGGGACGTATTTAGAGATGCATTCTATCATAAGCACTTCCCTACCTCTATCTGCAATGCTAAGGAGTTGGAGTTCATGCAGCTTCGTCAAGGGAATAGTAGTGTATCGAAATACATTGCTAAATTTGAGGAGTTGTGCAAATGTTTCACCATCTATCAATGGAACTCCAATGAAGTATGGAAATGCGTGAAATTCAAAAGTGGGCTGAGAGAAGACATCCTTACCACCATAGGACCAATGGAGATCAGAGATTTTCCTACTTTGGTGAACAAGTGCCGCCTACTGGAGGATTGTAATAAAAAGTTGGTTGTTACTAGGTCAACCGGTGGAAACTTTAAGAAGGGGTTAGCTCAGTAAGGCCCAAGGTTCAAGCCCAACTTTCAGTAGCAGAGAAAATCTCAGCCTATGGGCAACAAAGGCAAGCAAGCTCAGAGGCTTTTTGGGAACTAGACTTGCAGCCAGTGTAGTAGGAATCATGACAACCGCCCCTGCTTGGCAAGTCAAAATGTCTATTTTGGATGTGATAAGCCAGGCCACAAAATCTATGAATGTCCTACCAGAAACTCTCAAATGACTCCTAAGTCACAACGTCAGGGAAGAGTTTTCACTATAGATGCACAGGAGGTCAATAAGTTAGAAGATTTGATTCAAGACACGTGTGAAGTGAATGGTAAGACCTTGACTATTTTATACGATTCAAGTGCATCTCACTCTTTCATCTCTCATGATTGCATGTCAACTTTGCAGTTACCTATTTCTGAATTACCTTATGACTTGCTAGTTTCTACTCATACAAGTGAGCCCATTAAGACCAATCATATTTATATGAATGTCCCTTATCAGATAAGAGGTCGAACTTTTTCAGCTAATTTAATTTGTCTTCTTTTGTCCAGCCTCGACATCATTTTGGATATGGATTGACTTTTTGCCAACCAAGCCCTGTTAAATTGCTCTGATAAATCCATTGTGCTTCCCTTTGTTTCATCTTCTGAATCAGTAATCCCTGTAAGCCTTTATTTAAACTCCTTAGTAGTACACCACTGTGGGGATAAAATCAAGGGTATATTCTCTTATCAACCAGCGTAGCGGAGGTTGATCAAAAGTTAGATAATATTTTAGTTATTAGGGAATATCCTGATGTGTTTCATAAAGATATTTCTGATTTTCCTCTCGAGAGGGAAATTGAGTTTGCTATTGAATTGGTATCGGGAGCAGGACCAATATCTATAGCACCATATCGAATGTCACCTTTGGAGTTGATCGAACTCAAGAAGTAGATCGAAGAACTCCTAGAAGAGAAATTTATTAGGCCAAGTGAATTACCATGGGGAGCCCCAGTTCTGTTAGTTAAGAAGAAAGATGAAGGCATGCAACTAAGTATGGATTACAGGCAGCTGGGCAAGACAACGATAAAAAATAAGTATCCATTGCCAAGGATTGATGATCTCATGGACGAACTACAAAGGGCTATTGTATTTTCCAATATTGATCTACGGTCTAGATATCACCAGATTCGGGTTTGATAAGAAGATATTCCGAAGACGGCATTTCAAACTCATTATGGATATTATGAATACACTGTGATGTCCTTCGAGTTGAAGAATGCATCGACAATATTCATGGATTATATGAATCGGATATTCCGACCATATCTTGACAAATTTGTGGTGGTATTCATTGATGACATACTTGTTTACTCGAAGACAGAGAAAGAGTATGCAGAACATTTGCGATTGGTTCTGCAAATTCTAAGAGACAAGAAACTTTATGCCAAGCTATCCAAATGTGAATTTTGGATGAAAGAAGTAAAATTTCTTGGCCATGTGCTATCCCATGGGGGAATTTCTGTGGATCCTAGTAAGATGGAAGCAGTATTAAGTTGGGAACAGCCAACAATAGTCACGGAAGTCAGGAGTTTCTTAGGTTTGGCAGGATACTATAGGAGGTTTGTCAAGAACTTATCTCAAATAGCCCTATCGCTAACAAATTTAACTAGGAAGAATGCCCCGTTTGAATGGACACTTGAGTGTGAGCAAAGTTTCCAAGAATTAAAAGAAAAATTGACGATAGCGCCAGTACTTACTCTGCCGAATCCTCATGGACCGTTCGAAGTCTACTGTGACGCTTCTAAGAAAGGATTAGTGTACGTATTAATGCAAAACAAGATCGTCATCGCGTATGCTTCTAGGCAACTGAAAACTCATGAAAGAAATTATCCAACACATGACGTCAAGTTAGCAGCAATAATGTTTGCCCTAAAGATATGGAGACACCATTTCTACGGAGTGAAGTTTGAAGTATTTTCTACTCACAAAAGTTTGAAATACCCTTTTGATCAGAAGGAATTGAACATGAGGCAATGAAGGTCGATGGAGTTTTGTAAAGATTACGAATTTGAATTAAAGTACCACCCTGGCAAAGCAAATGTGGTGGCAGACGCTCTGAGCAGGAAATCTTTAACTGTGACATGGATGATAATCAAGGAGACAGAGCTCATAGAGAGTTTCCAAGACCTCACCTTAGGAATCTCTATGAACCCTAATGCCATTCAGTTAAACCAACTTAAGATAACCAATGATTTCAAAGACCAAATCCAGCAAGCACAACAAAGAAATGATGACTTCCAGCACATAGTGCAACTAGTGCAATCTGGCAAGCTAACAGAATTTACTCAAGATGCAGAAGGAATATGGCGATATTAGGGGAGAATATGCGTACCTGAGGAGGGTAACCTCAGAAAAAAGATCTTGGAGAAAGCTCATAAGAGCAAGTTTACTATACATCCTAGCATTAATAAAATGCATCAAGATCTCAAGAAGATGTTTTGGTGACCAGGCCTTAAGATAGATGTGGCAAATTTTGTGAATAAATATCTAACCTGCCAAAAGGTAAAAAATAGAGTATCAGAAACCAGTTGGGACAGTACAACCCTTAGAGATTTCAGAATAGAAGTGGGAGAGTATTTTTATAGACTTCGTGATAGGCTTACCAAGAATACCCTCAGGATATGATGCTATATGGGTCATAGTGGATAGGTTAACTAAGTCCGCTCACTTTTTGCCCATTCGAGCGAATTACCCTCTAGAGAAGCTAGCTCAATTGTACATTCAAGAAGTGGTACGGCTACATGGTATTCCTTTGACAATCATTTCAGATCGAGATCCAAGGTTCATCTCACGGTTTTGGGGAGCACTCCAAAAGGCGTTCGGTACTAGGTTATGTTTAAGTACTGCATACTATCCGTAAACAGATGGCCAGACCAAGCGAACTATTCAGACTTTGGACGATATGCTGCGAGCGTACATTCTAGAATAACGTGGAAGCTGAGATCAATACTTACCATTGGCTGAGTTTGCGTACAACAACAGTTACCATGCTAGCATCGACATGGCCCCGTATGAGGCTTTATATGGACGGAAGTGTCAATCTCCTCTGTGTTGGTATGAATCAGAAGAACAAAGTCTATTAGGACCGGAACTAGTTAGACAAACTACAGAGCAAATCAAAAGGATCCGTAGCAAAATACTTGCCACTCAGAGCATACAGAAAAGCTATGCGGATGTCAGGAGAAAGCCCTTGGAGTTTCAACAAGGAGACCATGTGTTCTTAAGGATCACACCCACAACTGGAGTACGCAGAGCCATTAAAATTAGAAAGCTAAACCCTTGCTTTATAAGTCCTCTTTAAATTTTGAAATGAATTGGGCCAGTTGTGTATCAAGTCACTTTACCTCCACATTTGTCAAATCTTCATGACGTCTTTCATGTTTCTCAACTCAGAAAATATCAGCCTGACCTTACTCATTTCTTGGAACCTGAATCAATCCAGTTAAAGGATGACTTAACTTTTCATATACCTCCAGCACAGATAGTGAACAGGAGCATTAAGCACCTTTGGAACAAAGCCATACAGTTAATGAAGGTGGCATGGGGACACAAAGACTCAATCGACTATAAGTGGGAATTAGAATCCGATATGAGGGGGGAATATCTTGAATTATTCTCAGGTACTAAATTTTGAGGGCAAATTTTTTTTTTAGGAGGGCAGTAATTTATCATCCGAAAGAAAATTTTATCGTTAATAACCGAGTTATTCGATTTTTATTGAATAAGTGGGTTTAATCGGAATTCGATTAAGCATTTAATTAAAGTCAATTAAATGTGATTTAGAAGTGATTAGGCTTGATGAGATTAGATTAGGAACATAGGAAATCTCACAGCATTTTTCTAAAATCGATTTACCGATTTAAGAGAAATCGGCAAGATTTCGACAATTTAAATTGTCGAAACCGGATCAATAGAAATCATATTGTGAGAACCCTAGGATGGATGGCCAAGATTTAACCAACTTACCCATGCAAGTGGTGCCATCTCAACCCTCCATATGGGCTGCCAAACCAAGTTAAATAACATACTCAAATCCACCAATCACATGAAACTTGCTTTAGAAGTTTTTAAATTTTTCCTTTTCTGCCCTTGACAGTTTCGATTCCTATATGCTGACCCCTCTCCATTCTTTTCTCCATCATCTCATCTCATCTCAACTCCTATCATCCTCCTCTTCCACAAATTTTCAAGCCACAACATGATTTCTTCTACTCCAACCACAAATCTAACAAGAATCACACATAGAAAAGGTCGGAATCCAACTTCTCTTCTTGTTTTATTGATTTGGGCTATGTGGGAATCTTGTTTTCCTCATGATATTCATGTGATTTGGAGTGATGATAATGGTTTATGATTGAATTTGCATGTGTGTTGTGATTAAAGTTGGAATTTGTATGAAAGAACTTGAAGAAAAGAGAAAACTCAAGAAGCTATTAGGGTTTTTTCTTGGTGATCCGTACAATAGAGTGTATGGCTCTGCCTACAGCTATTTAAGTTTCATGAGTCTAATTTTATATAAAACTAGACATTAAGGGCTTTCCATACATATATAATATAAGGCCATTGGATCAGTATAAAGGTAGTTATGAATTTTTGAAATTTGACCTAAAAATTAGGACTTTCATCTAGGCAGTGTGAGTTGAGAAGGGTGTAACTCACCTTACACAACTCCAAATTAAGTGAATTCAACATTGTTTGAAAGCTAACATATGAGGGAACATTCCACAAAAATTCCAGGGTCAAATTCATTACTAACTATTCCCAGTACATTAATGAATTCATCATAAGTTCAACCCAGGCTGGAACAAGGTAGTCTAATAGGGTTAAGTTTCAGGGCTTATATCTTGAATTATACTTATTCAAATGATATGCAGTTTATTTCGTTTGAAAGCTCACTTTGTTAGCTTTACATTGATATAAATTTCGTATAATTTCACCTAGATTTCTATTTTTGGTGAATTTTCTCTTTTAAGAGTGTAATTCTGGCTAGAAATAGGGCAGTCTGGAATAAAACACAAATAACTTGAGTTAATATCGGAACTTGGAACTTAGCAAATAGAGAGCTAGATTGGGTATACTTAAGGTTGAACTCGGAACTTAGCAAATAGGGAGTTAGATCGGGTATACTTAGCAAATAGAGAGTTAGACCAGGTATACTTAATGTTGAACTCGGAACTTAGTGAATAGGAAACTAGATTGGGTATAGTTAATGTCAGAATTCGAAATTTAGGAAACACACTCATGAAAGTCTTGAAGAATCAATTGTAGATTAAGGTTGGAGATCGGGATCACAAGCCCATAAAACTCTTATACATGTAATTCCAAAGCTCGACCCAAAATCAATCTCGGAGGTCAAACATAACCCCAGAGGTCGAAACTTATATAAGCTCAGAACTTGGACCCCATTCATTCTTGGAAGTTGAACTCAGGAATATCAATAGGAATTAAAAGCTTGCAAGATAGATTAAGACTTAAGATTTTAAAACTTGCCTCTATTGATATTGTTATACTCTTGGTATGAATATGATGCTTTATATTAGATTTGCTGTTTGATTAAAATTTCCTAGTTCTCTGGCACTATTCATAGGGAAGCGGACATGATCCGTTATGCTACCGAAAATTTCGGCAAAGATTGCAAATAATATGAATTTATAAGTTATGCATGCATTGGTCAAAGCATGAGACAAGTAATACTATCCTTATAAGAATGAGGAAGGATTTTCATGTGACTTGGGCCAGCCCCTGAACAAAGTTAAGGGGAATAGATCAGTGGGGAAGTACGGAAAAGTAAACCTGGCGAACCTGTATAGGAACAAGCTCGATCCTGAAAAGTGAACTATTACCCAGGAGTCTTATGGCTAATATACTCCCAGGGGACCAAGTATGGAAAAATATGCGTTAAGGTCAAGTGCATTATTTCTTATGCACATCCATAATTTCTGTCATCATGCATTGAGTTAATAGTACCATTGGATGTTTAAACTCCTAGGTATGGTTGCTTATTTCTCTGTTTAATTTCCTTTACTTCCTTAAGTAAAACTAAGTTGTGTTTCGGGCTATGATTACTATAATTAATTGAGTAAAACATCTTGTTGATGTAGCATTTTCTTTTAATTAACTAAAATCCGAAACACCTGAGAATGATAGCGATGACAAGGATGCATAGATTTATGATTTCCTACTGAGAAATCTTTATTTCTCACCCTACTATATATTTCCGCGTCATTCTTAGATCATGGAGAACATGGCAACCATAGTTCTATTCATCGAGTTCCCTGAGCTCCATATCCACCTGGATCCATTTCTGGACTATATACATGTATCTGGTAGATGTCAGTTCCATTTTTATTTCTTCTTTCGTAGAGATCTTTGTTGTACCCGTTATTCACCCACTCTTCGACCCCGACGCACCTTACACTGCTATTCCGCTATACATGGCGCATCCCTTTTCACCTCCACACATAGCGGCAGCAGCAACAGCTTCCATGGCTCTGCCAGCCTTACCACTACAGTAGATACCCTCAGTCTCGATGTCTGAGGAGGATCCATCTGAGGCAGAGAGTTCATCTTCCTCGTCCTCTGCTCCGAGCGTGGACTACACTCCTGCGGACGCTGGCATGGCGAACGGATTTCTTTCCTTGGAATCGATCTAGTTAGAGTACCCGCTGTAGCAGCAGTAAGTGCATAGGATGACCCTCTTTTGGGAGTCTGAGTCATGGGCAGATGGATAGGAGTTAGGAGTTGTACATGAAATGTCCCGTGGAGATCAGATAGGATACTGTTCATATAAACAGGTCGATTTATTTTTGTGTTAGCGGCCTCATTTTATACCTTATACCGTTTATTGTATCATAGTCAAACTTGAAAAACAGATGTTTATACACACACACACATACACACACACACACACACACACACACACACACATATGATGCAGTTTTCAGTAGTTCTGTCTATTTCGCATTTTTATTTGTGTTACTTCAATTCCGGTATAACGATTATTTAGTATTTATTTCATCGTCAAACAGAAATTGTGAAAAGCAATGGGTAAGAATAATGAAGCAGAGAATGAAATTTAATCGGCTAGTCATATGTAATAACTTATCAGATAATATATTATGACTTAAGCATAGTATTTTATCTGATAAGGTATTACATCTGTAAAGGCCATGACAGCAATAGCCATAATCGAAGGACGGTAAGTGGGGAGGGGGACGAGGTTGTTGTACAATCCGAGCAGCAGGCAATTGATCGAAGGACGGCGGGTGGGGAGGGGGACGAGGTGGAAGTGGGGGGAGTGGGGGATGGTGGTGGCCGACGCCGGTGAGGGGAGAGTGGGGGTTTGGGTGGTGGCCAATGCTGGCGAGGTTGGGGCCATGTGTGGTGTTAGGGGAGGGGGCAGCTTGGTACTTTAGGAGGTGGAGAGTGTAAATGGATATACTATGATGCATTAGTGATAATATAGTCCATACATACATTTTCCATTGAATATCAAAGTGCTTGAATCAACATTTATAAGAGGGTGCATTAAAGACGGACCCTAAAGAATAAATGCAACAAATGTATCGAGAAGAGAATCAAAAAATGTCAAAATGAGGTGGGGAACAAAATGCAAGTGTTGTTTCCCGGATTATTGCTAGAAATTTTAGTACACCATTATCGGTGGCACATCACAGACTTGGGGCTAGTAGCACATCAAACTCTAACTGGATCCTGAGCTCACTCTCAGCAGAAATATGGGGTAGCTAAAATTGGAGGTAGAAAAATTGAACCCATATTTGTTATTTGACTCTGTGTAAGGAACATTGTCCAATTGAAGCTGCATGAGACCGTGGGCTCGATTTGATGAAGAAGCCCAATATAGACGGAGACTATGAATTGGCTTCATCATTTTGCGAATTTCCATTTCCTTTAAATTTTCTATTTCAAAAATTTATGTAGCTGACATGTGGTAGTGGACTCAAACACTCAATTGGATAGTCATTTGTTATAGTAGATAAGCTCCAACATCTAACTCCTCTTTTGTCTTTACTTCGCTTTCAAATTTTGAAAAGAATTTTATTTTTATCCGAAAAAAACAATAAAAAACAGATAAACCACGACCACCCTGGCGTAAGAAGGAAGACTGTAGCTGTCACTTTTGCAGCACAAGTTAGATCTCTCTCTCTCCACCTCTTCTCTGTCTCTTCCTTCAGAATTCAAGCCCTAACTTCTAAATTTAAAAAACCCATTAATTTCCTTTCTCATCTGCATCATATTATAAACCAGAAAAAATTCCACACACACACTCAAAAACTTTTCTCCTTCGAAAAAAAAAAAAAAGGAAGATTTCATCGCAGAACTTCTATTATCATCGCTTCTTCTTAAATGGGTGCACCCAATTCAGCCGGCGATGGATCCTGACCGGCATTGCTTCCAATGGGAAAGCCCGACGAAGAACAACAGCTCCCTCTGCCTCCGGGCACCGCCGCCGCCGAGGATCTGCGGCGGAATGCGGTGGCGGGCTGCCCCTTTTCTTTCGGCCCCAGATGCATTCTCGTCCTGCTTTTCTCGGCCGCCGTGTTCCTCTCCGCTCTGTTCTGGCTGCCGCCGTTCGTTCACTACGCAGATCAGAAGGATCTGCACTTCGATTCACAGTATAGAGGTAGGTTCCGTGGCCACTCAGCGATTTTTTTTTTTTTTTTTTTGAGATTTTGGGTTGCGGCATTGTGTCGTGGGCGTGGATCTGTGTCAATTTTGTGTGCACGTGTTTTTTTTTTTTTTTTTTTAATGGAAATGGGTGTCTTTGTGATTTGGGGAATCTGTTATCCTAGGCCATGGTTGAGGCCCTTGTTTGGTTTCAGGGAAAATGGAAATGTAGGGCGGTTTATGAAGAAAGATTTGGCTATAATTAATTTTTTTGTTTCTGTTTTAGTTCTTAGTTTGAGATTTATAAATTGCACAAAGGCTTCTATTTATGGAGGATGGTGTGGAATTAATATTACGATATGTGAATAAATTCGCTTGTGAGGTTATATAGAACTTGGTAAATAGCTTGGTTGCAGTTTTTTATTTTTGTCCAATAGAAGAGATTTAGATATTGTCGGGAAAAAAGGGATTTGTTTTGTTGGATCGTGTTTTCTTAATTTAGGAAATTACTTTTTTTCGGGTCTATTTTAGGTAATGTTTGAAGATTAACTTGCATTTTGAGAATAGTTTACATTGGGTGTTCTGAACTTGTCCTCGCGGAGGCTGCACTCTTTTGCATTATTTGGTAATTTGGTAATTATGTTTTGATAAAGCACATTCATAAGCTTGAACAATGCATTTGTTGATTGATATTTTTGAATGTTGAAACATTTAGAACTAGTCACCGTTATAAATTATATTCATACACTTTCCAGAATAGGTTTTCTATGTTAATGGTACACATGAATGCCAAATCTTTCTATTTTTAGGGTGTGACACAATCATATGCATTATTCTGATTTGTGATTGAGCTGGGAATAATATAATGAGAATCTTCTTCTTAGATGTTAGCACTTAAAATTTGAAGCTTTTCGTTTGTTGAGGAAATTTTCAGTCAATTACTTTTTCCTTGGGCTTCATAGTATGGCTCTTGAGGTTAATCCTTATGTAACTTGCAGAGTTTTGTGTGTCTCCCTTGTACTCATAAATGAGTATTAAAGTGCCTCTCTTGCACTCATCTTGCATTTTCTTAGATCCCATTACCTTGTTAAATAACTTTATGAGCCAACTTATATCGTGCTCTCTTAGACACTTACACACCTCAATAGGTATATAATTAGGTCCAACTGCTTTTCCATCATCCATCCTCTTTAATGCTTCTTTTACCTCAAGCTTCCAAATTCCTTGATGAAAGTTTTTTTTTTGTTTCTTTTTTCTAGTGTTCAGAATATCATAGTGCAATAAAGTCCTATTTTCTTCATTAAATAACTTGTGAAAGTAACCTTTCTATCTTTCTTTAATATCTGTAATTCTAAATTTATTTCCTTTAGTGATATACTTTTTTGTTCTATGCTTTTGCATAATATGAAACATCAGGTTTTTTGTTTTTTAATACCATTATTTGTTTTCTATTTGGCCAAATTATATTCAGTATCTCCACATTTATCAGCATAAGTTGAATTCAATTTACTTTATACATCTGTTGTTGACGCCATACGTCTTCTTCTTGCTTTGCCACCATTGAGATTGCACCCAAAGCTGCTCCCCTTGAATCTTGAATGAGCAATTCCGGTGGTGGTTGAGGGTTGCCTCCTTGCCCTCTTTGTTCCTAGACTCCGCCTCATGTCCGTTGTACCCGATGAGGCTTTTGACATCGCCACTGCTCCCAGCTGTCTTCTTACCCCCAAAACGACCTCCTTCAACTGCAACTGCAACTGCAACTCTAACTCTGGCTCTGCCATTTCTTTATGTGAGACCAAGCCTAAGAGTCTTTCTTGTTCTTGGGCAGACACATCAAGAGCATCCTTCTCTGCCCCATTTTCCATCAACTCTTCTCCTTCCGTATGATCATTTTTGCACCTTTTTCTTGATCTTGAACAGATGTTTCAAGAACTATTTGCCCTTGGCTCTTTTTCTTCATAATCTCTTTAGCCCATTCTTCTTCCTCATCAGCAATTGCTTCCACAAAAATGCCCACCATGTTGCATTTGGCTTGTGTTGCTTTTAGCACTAGTACCAGAGGTATTCACAGCTGCTAAGGGCAGCTTCGACCTCCTTGAACCACTGTTCCCCTGTTATTTTGTGATCAAGAAAATGTAGCCACACCTTTATCTGCCAAATGCCAACATTGATTCCATTGCGGGCCAGAATCACCTCCCTTTTCCTTCGCCGCTCACCCTTGCTTTTCATGCTACAAACTCTGCACAGGCTTCGGGGATTGAGAGCTCTAATACCAATGTTAGAACTGGAATAAGAAAAAACTAGAAAATAGTATGTTCATTGACTAAGGATCCTGATCAATGTGACTAGACACTCAAGAATACTGGGGTGAAGGGTTAGTTTGAGAGACCCTTCTTGTCTCTTCCAAAATCTCTCTCAATCTCTAACTCTAACTGACTAGCTAATCCCCTCCTTTCCTTTTTTATAGTCAACTAACTCTTCTAACTAACTGGGTGTCTTATTTGTAATAAATGTAATTTTGATTTGTAACTCCTACCATTATGCTTAGATGCATGCAAGTAACTTGACTATATTTTACTTTATTATATTCTTTACGTAATTCCCTTCCTAAGATAAGAGTAACATATCAAGTCCGTTGCTCTAAATGTGTTGGCACATGCATTGTTTGATTTGACAAATTGGATATTTTGTTCTGGTTGTGGATAGTTTATTGTCATAACGCTTCGGTAATTATTATAAATGGCTCAGACCAGAGAGTTTTAAATTTTAATTATGGATGTAGAAGCCATGGACATTAAATTCTTTTATGTAAGGTTGGGGAGATATGCTTGTAATAGCACTCAACTGAAAAGGTCTTCTCTTACATTGTTTAAAGATATAATTTTATGGATCCTTGCATTTTTTATGTTATTTCCCTATTGTCTCGCTAGCTATTACTTTAGCTCTTGACTATCTCAACAATTATTGATAATATATTATATTATTCTTTGATTAAATTAAATATAGTTTTTACTTATTGTAAGTCCCATAATATGACAGATGTTGTCTCTTGACTGTTATTCAGTCTGCTACTTGCAAAATCCAATTATAATATTCTTCATCCGGAAAACATACAACTGGAAGGAATTCTCTCCTTGTCTCTTCCAGTTCTAGTCTTGGTCCTAAGACACATTCTTGTTCTGTGTCATTTGACATACTGCTTGCTGTGACTCAGTCTGATACAATTGTAACTTTTAAGAGATAACCTCCAGTGATTGAGAATGCATTTAGACTATGGGAGACATATATGCAGCGTATAAACAGTATATTATGCAATGAAGCTTTTTATGTTGAATCATTGGACATATCTTTCAATCTTGTGATATTCGAAGATAACTTTGTAATTATATATTTGCAAGCTTCAAGCACTCACCTTATGCGTTACAATCTATTATGTGACTTTTGAGGTACAGGATGTAATAATACTACTGATATACGCATGATAATCAAATCTCTCCAAGTAAATAACATGTTTACATTTTCAGGTCATGATATTGTTGCAAGATTTTTTCTTAAGAAGCCAGTTTCTTTGTTAGAAGACAACATCTTGCAGCTTGCTGATGACATTTTTGAAGAGATTGGACTTCCCTCTACCAAAGTACCTCTCTCACTACTTTCTTTTTCTGAACTTATTATTAGCAATATTGCATATTGATTTCATTCTTAATATTAAAACCAGGTGGTCATCTTGTCTCTGGATCCCTTACCAGGGTCAAACACAACAAAAGTGGTATTTGCAGTTGATCCTGATCATAAATATTCGGAAATTTCTTCAGCTACCCTTAGTTTGATTAGAGCATCATTTAAATACCTGGTTATGGGCCAATCAATTCTTCAACTCACTCCATCCTTGTTCGGAGAACCCTCCTTTTTTGAAGTGCTGAAATTTAAGGGAGGAATCACTATAATTCCACAACAGAATGTGTTTCCTCTGCAGCCAGTACAACCACTATTCAACTTTACTTTGAATTTCCCTATTTATGAAATACAATCAAATTTTGGTCAGTTGACGAGTCAGCTAAAGTCTGGATTACATTTGGCACTGCATGAGGTTTGTCATTCTTATGTCTTTCTATACTTTTTCTGTTGTATTTTCTTGATCATAATAATTTGTATGCCCTCTACTATTGTAGAGGCGAACTTAAGTACTTATGCTGCATCATGTGTCAATACCAAGAAGTTTTCAAGCTATTACTGATATGTAGCTATTGTGGTATGCAGAACTTGTTTGTTGTCTTATCAAATTCTGAAGGTTCAACCGTAGCTGCTCCTACTATTGTTCAGCCATCTGTCCTACTTGCAATTGGGATTACTCCATCAAAGGAGAGGCTAAAGCAACTAGCGCAAACCATCACGAGACATCATTCAGGGAACCTTGGCTTGAATAACACTCAATTTGGTAGGGTTAAGCAGGTTCAACTTTCATCCATCTTGCAACATTCCCTTCATGGCAGTGGTAGTGGCTCTGCACGGTCACCTTCTCCTGCTCCTCTGCCTCATCCACACCACCGCCACCACCACCACCACTACCACCATCACCACCACCATCACCATCGGCATCATAATCATCACCACAGTGCGCATCTATCTCCAGCAACTTCACCCTCACCTGCACCTCTAAATAGGAAAGGTGCAACTGCACCTGAGGTTGGTTCTCCTGCTGTGGCAAGTGTGCCTGCAACAGGGAGAAGCTATCAGGCTCAGCCTCCTAGTTGTCGAACTGTGTATAAGAAGAGGTCTACTCAAAAAGCTCAGAAACATGTTCATCTAACTCCTGCAGTTGCCCCTGCTGCTTCTCCACACTATCCTGTTGCCTCACCAAAACCACTGGTTGAATCCCCAGCATATGTCTCTCATTCAGTTCCTGCTTTGAGTCCTTTACCGAATGTAGCTTTTGCCCATGCTGAGCCGCCCCCTCCTAAGAGTGAACCAGCTGCAGCACATTCCAACACATATTTATCAGGGCCATCACCATCTTCATGTGAGTGGGCTTAGTTATCTAGTAATAATTTGTTAACTCTAAATTTGAGACAGCCTTTACCAAATTTCTTCCTATTGCATGTTTTAATACCACTCATCATCTGTCTTGATATCAAATTGTCCTGTTTACTAATAACTTAAGAAGGAACTAGAAATGGTTTGCTTGATGAAGTTCAACTTTTAATATGAAGTTGGAAAGGAGGAAACTTTCTCGATGGACACAGAACCACCACTTTCATTTGCTCCCCCCCCCCCCCCCCCGGGGCAAAAAAAAAAAAAACTCCACATGTTTTTGGGCATTCTTTCCAGCTAGGATAGAGTCCACTACATTTTTTCCCTTGTTTTTATTTCCACATTTTTTTTTTAAAACTTTCCTCCAGTCAAATTGCTCTTCAAGGTGAACACACAAGCCCTGTGCATTGACCTCATCGAAGTTGCCAGTGCCTTTGATTATAATCTTTGGCTCATTTTTTCAATTCCTTTGTTTGATTAGACCTTGATTGATTGCTTGAGATTTTAAAATTTCAGTCATTGTATTTTGGGTTTTATCCATACATGCAAACCCTGCTTTGTGGAAAATATTATTAACGTGCTGGATGATATAGTTCTTAGAGCATCTTGTAACTCGTCATATATGACCATGAAATATTGTTTCTTGTAAACTGATATCCTGCTTTTGCAGCTTCTGCAGGTTGCCTTGGGACTGTTAAATGGGCATCCTTAATGTTTGTAGTACTTGTATTACATGTATAAGCAAAGTTCTGAACTGTGTCATCCGGCCAGACCAATTGGAGAGGACTATAAATGTGAACTAGGCGAAGGGCTAGCTTCACATCTGAGTGGATACAAGTTGTCATTGAGTGTAAATAGTTGATTAAAAAATATGCAGTTGGAATGTACTTGGGGGCAAAAAAAAAAAAAAAAAAAAACACGGTGTATGCATTATCAGGTCAAAGTCCACGAGTGGCAGGCCTTTACAAGCATTACCGCTGTTCTGTGAAGTAAGATGGAAATGAAAATGGGAAAAAATGTAACAATTTCCCTTTTCTTTTGGTTCTCGTCACTTATAATTTATTATATATGCTTATCCGAGCCAGCTAAATATGTTGGCTAGGCTAGACCAGAAATGTTCATCCAATGAGGCAATGGAACACATATTTGTTGTTTCCATGTGACTGCTTTCAGCTCACTTCTCCCCTTTGCGTGTCTCTCTCAACCCACATGAGCTAAGTACAGCTAAGCTGTATAGAAAATGGTACTTTTGTTTCCTTCTGACATATTTTTTATTTGGATAATTTAATGAACCTGGATTGGATGTTTTCGCAACGTCTACAGTACAATAATAAAGCAGCTATCTTTGTATCACTTTATTGTTATTTAAGTGAAAAATATTAGTTTAACAAACTGATCATGTACATATAAAGGGAGGTGATAAGATTAACAAGGAATTAAGGTTAACCTCTCAGGTTTGCTCAAATTCGTGGAGTCTAGGAAAAATTATAAACTTGCAAGAGTTCACTTGTCTTGAAAATAATATTAAAAAAATTTATAATATCTAATTACAATAAAATAAATTTGTAATAAAACAAAGGAAAAAATAATTTATTTTTTTGAATTATCGGTAATATGTATTTTACTAATAATTTTGAAAATATGTAAATTGATCCTTTAACAATTATTAATTGTGTAAATCAATCCTTTTATTAATATTTTTATTTATTGTTAATAGAAATATTACACGTTTAAAAAAATTTAGGGTATCAAGTTCACGTTTTTTAGTTTAAGAATTAAAGTTTACATAATCCAAAGTTTATATGGGTATGTTACAACTATCTTTCGTTAATAATAGATGAAAATTTAATAAAAAGATTAAAGTGCACATTAAAAAAAGTTTACAGATTGATTTGCATCTTTCTAAAAGTTTATGGATAAAGTGCATATGATATATAATTTAAAGGGTAAAATGCTTTTTTTTCTAAAATAAACAAGAAAAACTATAATTTCACCCCTGAAATATTGGGGGTGTAACAAATTCATTCATAAATTAGAAAACACATATAATTTAGCCCCTAATTTTACTGAATGGTCCCCTAAAAGGATTAACTATTTCTAATGTGGGTAAATTCAAGGACCAAATTATATGTGTTTTTTAATTCAAGGATGAATTTGTTACACCTCACGTTTCAATAACAAAAAGTGTATTTTTTCTCTAAAACAAACATATGCCAAAATTTCATTTCCAAAATCATAAAGAAGCAAATACAAGTTATAAAATATGAAATACAAATGAAAATCTCAAAAAATGAACCAAATCAAGACTTTTGGGTGTTAAAAATTAAAATAACTTAAGTCAAGACATCATATCTTCAATTTTTGAATGTCTATTTAAAAGTGCTTCTTGTGAAATATCATATTTTGGTGCTTGAGAAACCAAATTCCAACTAAAAGAGTAAACTCACAAGTTTACCTAAATTTACCCAAGTTTACTCAAATTCGAGTTTTTAAGCAAGTTAACTCGACTTGGAGACCTAAACTCATAAACTACTACAAGTTTAGGAGTTAACTCGAGTCTAATAACCATGTCAAGAACATAACTGGATTAAATAATATTTTAGTTTTTATTGTTTTTACTAAATTTGTATTTGGTCAACTCTAAAGACTAAAATAATTTTTAAATCTTGTTAAAAAATTATATTTAAATCAAATAAATTAAACCAAATTAAGTCACTAAGTGGTAAGTAAACTTTATTGTCGGGGACGGAATCAAGGTTTTATACTCTAGAGAAGGCAATTGTTGAAAGGATCTTTTTGATCTCTTACTTTTACTTGATTTTTCAATTTGGTCCTTTTTGTTTCAAATTATTTTTCAATTTGGTTCCAAGTCACTTTTCTATCACATATCTGACGAGAATGTTGAAATGACATAAACGGTGCCAACATTGTACACACGTGGATCTGACATGCATTATGCCATGTCAACATTTTTCATCAGTTATGTGATGAAACATTGATTTGGCAAATTGAAAATGATTTGAAATATAAGGGATCAAATTAAGAAAAATAAAAGGTAAGGGACTAGATTAAAAAATCAAGTAAAGGTAAGGGACCAAAAAGCCTATTTGGTCTAGTTTTTACTAATTTTGTATTAGGGCAACTCTAGAGACAAACAATATGTGAACCAAAATAATTTAAACCCGAATTAAGTCAAAATAAAAAAAATCATCAAGAGGGATTGGAATCTTATTAGAAAATTAATGCATTGAAGATTTAAAATGATTTGAAATGCCACAAAAAAAAGAAACAGCACTATTGGCCTTTGTAATAAAAACTAACAATGTATATAATGAAAAGGGAGTTGACAAGCTAAACAAGGAAAACAATTGGATTAAATAAGATTTTAGTGTTTATAGATTTTACTAACTTTGTATCTAGTCAAGTCACTACAAAAATTTTGCGGAACAGCAAGGTAAAAACTTCCCTCACTAATCTGTCACAGTTACAACTAGCGACAGATTGGTGACGAATCAACAAGGGAATTTTCCCTCGCTATTTGTGAATTGCTGATCAGCAGGGAAAAAATATCATTGTTGACGACAAATTCTATGTTGCTAATTCAGAGCTAATTTTTAATGGAAATGTTCTCCTATTCCCTTGCAAATCAATGAGAAGTGTTCAAAAAATAATCCCTTCTCCCTAACAAATGCCTCATGCATTTTTTGCTAATCCAGAGCCAATTTGTCACTAATATGTTAAAAGATTGAAATGCAACCCATTGCTAAGTTGTCGCTATTTTGTCATTATTGTCATCATGCTTTGCTTGCAAATCCATTGCTAATCCCATGCAAATACTACTACCATGTTATAACATCCCCATATAACATAATAGGAAATAATAAAAATAAACTTTTATTATTCACAACCTTGCTCCTAAACTTTTTAGAAAATGACACTTAGGTCCCTAGATCAACAGAATTAGCAGAATAAGGTTTTAAATGAAGCAGAATCGCGTAGTGAAAACGTAGAAACCTAAACCTCGGCCGATTGAGCCACGGAGGTATCCATATGTGAAATGACATGGGATACCCCTAGACTTACCCATAATTACGAAAATGCCATTAGCCATAAACAACAAAAACCAGAAAGGGGCCTCAACTTGCAAAACGTTTAATTTACACTGTAAATCGATTTATTCGATTTTATTGAATCTTTAAGCTTGATTAGAAATTAATTAAGGGTTGATCAAGAGTTAATTAGATGTTAGATTGGAGATAATTAGAATAGAAACATATAAACTTCACAAATTTCTTCACATCCACCGTTTTTCGCCCAATTATTTGGTTTTATCGAATAATTGAGAATAATTAAAATTCGGTTAAATAATTATTTAGAATCAATTGATTAACAATCACTTGAGTTTAGATATGAGAGAATTAAGTTAGAAGTATAGGAGATTTCATTAAATTTTATTAAAAATCGATTTACCAATTTAAAGGAAATTGGTAAAATTACGGTATTTTAAACTGTCGGAACCAAACCAATAGAATTATAATTCTTTTACCCTACCTTGAATGGTTGATAACTCAGCCATTTAACCCCCAAATGTGGCGCCACTTTGACCATAACTCATGGGGAGGCTTGGCTGAATTTCAGCCACACAAGCTCCACCAATCACAAGCCAAGAAGTCACCTATAAATACCTCTTCAATCAGATTTTTCTGCCTCTCCTACACCCATTCAGACTGCGCCTTTCTCTCCTCTCTTTCAGCTCTCTTCTTCTTTTCTTCACTCACATAACTCTAGCCAACATCAAGCCTAATCAAGCTTTGCTCATCCAAGCCTTCAAAAATCCAGCAAAATCACTTAGAACAAAGGTAGGGGCTTAATATTTTCATCAATTTTGTGGCATTGGCTGGCTGAGCTTGGATTGTTTTTATCATCTTTGATGTGTTAAATAAATGCTTATGATGATATGTGATTGGTTTTGGGCTGTTTGTTTGATTAAAACCAAATTGGAAGCAAGAAAGAATGGAACTAGGAAGAGCTGATGGGCTAGAGAACCAAAAACCTTCGGTAGTCCGAATAGCGGAGTGTATGGCTCCGTCTACAGCCGATTAAATTGGGTGGAACTACTTTCATATGAAACTAGACATCTAGGGCTTTCCATAGACATATCATATAAGGCTTTTGGATTAGAATTGAGAGAGATATGAATTTTTGAATTTTGATCTAGGTTTTTGACTCTGGTTCTGGGCAGACTGGGTTGCTCAAGGTAGAACTCACCCTATACTACTTGAAAATGAGTGAAACCAACTTTGTTTGAAAGCTTACACATAGAAAAATATCCCATAAAAATTTCAGAATTAGATAACATCCCAGTTGCTCCCAGTGATCCAAGAAAGTTGCTCTATGTCCAAACCGGGCCAGAACAGGGCAGTTTAGGAAGGTCAGAATTCGGGGCTTGTAACTCGAGCCCTACTAAGTCAAATGGAATGAAACTTTTTGGAAATGAAACTTTACCCTGTTAGCTTTAATATGAGTCTAATTTCGTGTAATTTGAGTCAGTTTTCGATTTTTAGTGAATTTTTACGTTTAAGTATCTAAGTCTGGCTAGCCACTGGGCAGACTGGGATAAAACCTAAATATCTTGAGCTATAGATATCAAAATTAGATGGGTTCAAAGCGATTAGAAAATAGATATAGCACTTTAACATACTCAAAATTGAGGTTTAAATGAGTTAAATAGAAATTATGGCTTGATTTAGAAGAATCGGGTTGGCTGACTATGCTGAGGCAGAAGCTTTGCTTTAATGAGATTATTGTTATTATGAGTTCCATGTTGAAATATGTATGCAATGTTGTGACCTTTGTGACAAATTGATATTCTGGTATACTGGCACTATTCACGGGGAAGCAGACTCGATCCGTTGTGCTGCCGAAATTCCGGCAAAAATATGTGAATTATATGAATGTGATAAACATTTTTGTGTTATGCTCATAAGATTCATATATGCAAGGATGATTTAAGTATGATATGAATATATTGAATGTGGATCCCTTCACTTGGAGGCAGTTGCACTTTGAATCCCTCCTTGTGAAGGCAGCTACCTTCTACCTTGGAGGCACGTGGTAAGAAGAGATCCCTCAATTAGAGACACGTGACCAAAATGAGATCCCTCCACGGCTAGAGGCACGTGAATCCCCTTGTGGGTGAGTCGGTGTGATGATGGTCACGAGTCGAGCTGAAGAGCTCACTCCAAGGCCAGGCTACCCAAGGGCAGTAAAGGCTGAAGACTAAAGACTCAAGACTAAAGATTAAAGCATATGCAAGCACCCCGCTCACATAAGGCATGGCATCGACCCAGCTAGTGTGTATAGGGGCTAGGACTTACGTGAGGCATGCCATGACCCAGCTAGTGTAAATATCGAATGAAGGTCCCATATTCCTAAGGAACGTAACATGGCGATCATGCTCTAATGGGGTATGACATGGCGATCATACTTTGGAATGTGGCATGTTAAGATTTTATGATGAAAAGGAAGGAAAAGAAAGAAAAGTAAACTTTATGTATATGCATGAATTTAAGTATAAGTAAAGTTATGTGGATGCTATTGTATTTTATTATATTTCAGCTACTATTCCTAATAAATTCATGAAATTTGTTTCGTATGGGCTCTCCCAAATTGCCAAGTGTGTGAGTAAAATGAACTTTGCTTCGGACATTATATTTTTGAACTATAAAATTTAGCAGTTTATATAGCATGTTCACCCTTTTCATAATAAACCGAAGCAAACTGGAGATGACAACGATGACACAGCTTATGTTAGTTTAATAAATTCTACTAAGAATTTATAATTCTCACTCTTATGTTTATTTCCATGTTATCTCCAGATAGTTCAGCAGGTTCGAAGAAGGTCCTCCGAGGCGGAGTTGACTAGTAAGATTGAAGGTGACTGAAGGTTGCTGCCAGACAAGATCCGATTAAGTGACAGTAACAACTCCTCGGTGAGGTATTATGACTTAAGCATAGTACCATACTCGGGAGGGTGTTACACATGTCATTGCTAATCCATAGCTATTTTGTCACAAATACATATTGAATTTCATCACTAAACTATAGCAAATTCCTCACAAATTAATTTATAATCAAATTAAAATTTAAAATTTATACCTACAAATTTATCAATCTAAAAAAATTATACCTATATAAAAAACTCAAACTAAACAAATAAATTATACAAAGTACTAAAACGTAAATTTATAAATTTGTTTCAGACCAAATCCAAAATAAGTCAGATGATTTAAAGTATGTTTAATGTAAGTGAAATAGTTAAACAAAGTACTCCACAATGTCAACAAAAGAAGAAGAAGAAGAAGAAGAAGAAGAAGAAAACAAGTAAATTGATCAACCTAAGTTAGCTCCAATATCATCATAATCATCATCATTGCGATCATCCTCATGATCCTCCCCAGTAGCTTTGGTTAGTGGTGCACCACTTGTTGGTTGAAAGCCAGGAGTTGTAGAAACATAAGTGTCAATTGAGCTCGGACAAAAGAAGACAACACTACATTTGTAACTGTAGGCATTGCAGCAATTATAGGATTAGGCATCGTTGCATTTATCGCATCACTGATGTCTATTAGTGTAAACAATCTAGCTTGGGAAGGACTTGTAGCCTCTGAGGATGAAGCATGCTCGGGTAATGAATCCTAATGTCCAAACTATGGCCTATGCCATGGACTCGTCCCTTCTTGTTAGAACCCCACAACTTCTATCCATACCTCAGGATCAACTTTAGGATAAGTGGAAGAATCTTCTCTATATTTCTGTGACATTGGAGTGTCATATGATTCTTGAAACAAAGGTGATGAGTTACTAAATTTAGAGACACGTACAATGAAGTTCTTGGAATGCTTAGAAACATATTCCACATCTTTCTTCTTATGTACTCGTTTAATGTGTATTCGAATATATAATGGATTTAATTTGTATGTGTTATCAGTGTGAAAAAATTTTATACAGACATCTAATAATGTATTGCTATATCAATAAAAGTGTTTGACTAAACCATCCACTATTTTAAAAGTCTTACAAATACAAGTATTTAATTGGATGATAGTGTAAAACTCTTTTACACTATCAGTGTATAGCAATTAAACTCATATAATATATAATTATACATGTCAATAGAATTATCTAGTAAGATTTTATATTATGCCATTCTTCTCTTGTATCTCTAAAGCCAATGGATCCTCTTGTGCGTAACATATGATCAGGCATGGCTGCTTTGTTTCTTTGGGCAACCTCAAATTTCATCTTCCATTCCAAGCTACACTAAATATCAACCAAACCTTCCCAAACTTTGGTGGCCTTTATTCCTTAAGGCCCATGGTTCCTAATGTCAACCACATCAATAGAGTTAGACCATCTCAAAGCTACTTCCCTAATCTTGTTCATAGTGTTTGGATAGAGGTCTGTGACTATCCTTTTCTAAGTAGTCCTTGCCATGGTCCGATCATAATTAGGTGCAAATTGATGTTTGTCATACAATAATATGATATAAGTATATTACTTTATGGATAATCATATTATATGTAGAACAAAAAACATGATCTCTTGTCATAAAATCTTTAAATAACATATCCCTCATTTCTATGGGATATATAATTTTTCCAACTTTCTGCTGGGACAACCATTCTAAGCAATAAATCTGAGATAATGCTATGAGTCACATCATGTGGTAAAAACTTGCTCTTGTAAATCCAAGAACATTGTTAACAATTCAGAAGTAAATAAATATAATAAACTATAAAATTCAAAATTACTTATAGGTTAGGGACATTCACCACGAATATTACTTTCTTTTTATAAGTCCTTATTTGGGATTGTACACTTGAATCCACTAAATTTGGGCTACTACGTGGTGGATTACTAGGGGCCAATATATGAAATAACACCTAAGATAATTATAGACAATAAATAAATAAATACACATTGCATTTAAATATATTTAAGTTAATAAGATAAGCATACATTGCATTTATAAAAAAATTAGTGTACAAATATACTTGACGAGTCTGAAGAAGGTTGTGATCATGTATAAAAATACATGGTTGAGAAAGTTGAGGGGGATCAGTACCAAATCTCCCATGACCTAAACAAATAAAATAAGCATACATTGCATTTAAATAAATTAAGAGTTAATAATTAAAAAAGTTACCATGCAAGTATACTTGATGTGTGTGAAGCATGTTATGGTTGTGTAGAACTAATGCATAGTTAAGAAAGTTGAGGTGGATCACCATGACCTTGAGCTTGAGCTTGTCAATTACCTATACCTTTAAGTGGTGGCATGATAAATATTTGTATAATGAGATACAATGAGTTAAGAATCTTTATGTCAAAACTACCAAAAAAAAGAAAAAAAAACCTCAGACAATATAAGAATGATATTTTAGTATCAATACCATTAAAATTAAATTGACAAGATTTAACTGTAACTACTTAAGTCTGAGTATTTAGTTCCTCATCTTCATCTATGGACCTAGTACTTTCATTATCTTCATTGTCATTGACGAACTCATCATCAAACAAAATGTCTATGGAATCATGTATATCATTTATGTTTGCTTCTTCCATTTAGGGCATGTGCACCAAACAATGGTGTCATTTCATCCTCTATAACATTATTGTGTGTTATGTATCTATCATTTTGATAATAATCATTAGTAGCTGGCTTACTTGATCCATCATCTTTATTAGTCAATGTTTCAGTCACAAAGAGTTTTGCTTTGACCATACAAGCTGCCCACCATTCACTAGTACTTTCGCTTTATGGGTGTTTTATATAATACACTTGTTGTGCCTGCTAAGATTAACAAATGGCTCATTTGAGTGAAGCCTTGATTTATACTTAATATCAACTAACTCATATCTCTCATCAACATTGACTCCATTAATTGGGTCAAACTAGTGACATTGTAAGATAAACACTTTGTTTTGGTTTCCTAGATATGACAATTCTAATATCTTCTCAACGATGCCATAATAGTCCACGTCGTTCTCCTCATAAATATTTCCTCTAATGCATATCCCATTGTTCATGGTAGCTTTATTCTGCTCATAGTTCCTAGTGTGAATCTATATCCATTAACTATTAAGCCATTATAAGAACTTAGATTAGGATGGACCATAAGTCATCTCTCGTATACTTTGATCCTTAACTCAATCTATATTTACCTGTAAATCATTACAGAGACAATAAATAGTTATACCAAATAGTATAACTATTAGTAATTTGAATGATATAAACAATTATCGATGAAAAGACATTTACTAGATGTTTTAGCCACGTACTAAATTTTTATCTCGAGCTTCCAATATTTCATCTTTAGGGATATTGGGATTTGTTTCCCTTAGTGAATAATTGAATTGTCCAATGAACTCAATACAATTGTGAACTTACTAAATTCACAAGTTAAGGAGCACACTTTCTAGATATAGCATTCTACTTCTCTGCAATTTACAAGCACATATGCCTTAGAAATTTAAAGCTCTATATCTGTTAAGAATTTGTTTTGACCTCTACCAATAGGGCAATGTGGGTGTTCAAAAATATACGATTATTCATCAATCATATCTTCACCACTGTCATCATTTTGAGAAACTTGAGTGCACCTCGTCTGTAGACTTGATCAAAATGAATGGATGCAAAATTGGAAATTTTTCTAAAATATATGCTTCACCAATAGATCCTTCAACTCTTGCCTTATTTTGAACCTTCCTTTTCAAGTATAACCTACACCTCTCAAATGGATACATTGGCCGATACTACACAAGTCCTCCAACCTTGGAGAAGATGTTACAATCCTTGTATAGTCAAAAATCAAAACTTTTCTTATATTATGGAAAATTACAATTAAGACTTGTTGGATGGAAAAAAGTGTTGTTGAACAAAGTTGGATGTCTTTGTCTTATCTACTTTATTTCATGAACAACTACTAGTTACACTATCTAAAATTTGCGTGTTCTATCAGTGACATATGATGCATCAGACACCACTATTACAATATTCCTTTGGCAAAAAATGAAATTGGAGAACTATGGGTTATTGTTAGCAAAATAGGATACTTTTACTCTCGTAAATAGGCTATGGGCTTAGGCATTCAATAGGCTCAGCTATACAACCTGGCTCTCTTTAGTAAATTTGTGTGCAACTTAATAGAGAGCTTCAAAATTTTAGGTTTAATTTTCACTCATAAATACTTGTAGAACTCTTCAATGTTGTCTATGGTAGGAATGAATGGTGTCTCCTAAACTGGAAAATCCATTACTAAGGTTGAGGAGGTCATCAAAGGTAGTTATAAGATTAGAGTAGAGTGCAAGAACATTTTCTTTTGGTATGACAAACAATTTGATGCAAGTTGCTTGGTTGGATTGGTTCCTTATGTGGATATCCAATTTTTAATCTCAAGGCGTGTGATATTTTCCAAAATAATTCATGGTAGCCAAAAGACATGGGTACTTGTCTCCTACTTGAGTTGATTACATCTATACAAACTACAACTATGACAAAAGCCATGATATCCTAGATTTGGTGGCTTGGGCACAAGAAACTTATGACATCTACACGATACAATCTTGGTACAACTGGCTTGTTGAGAAAGAAGTTAATCAACATATTCATGGTGGTCTACTATGTTTGAGGAAGACTCAGTTTGTAACACCCTCCCAAGCATAGTACCATGCTTAAGTCATAGTACCATACCTAGGAGTTATTACTATTACATGAATAGACCTTGTCTGACAGCAAATCTCTAGCTATCTTCAATCATCCTAGTCAACTCCATCTAGGATGACCATCTTCAGTGTTTCTTCAACTATTTCCAGATAATAAAGAAATATACATAGGAGTGAGAATTTTAAATTCTCAGTAGGATTCCCTAAATTGTCACATGTAGTATTATCGTTATTATCTTCAGCTACTTCAGTTTATTATAAAAAGTGATCATGTCATATAAAATTTTCAGTTTTATAGTTTGAAAATAAATTGTCTAAAGCAGAATTCATTTTATTCATTCATTTGTTAAACAAAGAAAAAATCTAAACAAAAGTGCAGCAGAATAAATAATCGGTATATATGAATGCAATTAAACTCTTGATAAGCAGAGAAAATAATTGAAGCATAAGTATAACAGATTAAAGAACAAATAAATAATATGCAAGTATGAATGCAATAGAACTCTTGATGCAAATGCTTCTGTCTCTTTTTAACTTTCTTTACTTCCTTTTCTTGGCACATCTAGGCATTACGTATCGTCGTCTGTAGGATGCATTCTTTATTTATCTTTCCTTTACTTGCATCTTGTTTCTCTATACATGGTCTCCTAGAGGTGAATGACCTTTCTCACCCCTGGCTAATAGCTTGCTTCTCAGGTCCGAGCTCGTACCTATACATAAGTGATGGGTTTATGATGAGTGCATTTTATTCACTTATTTTATGTTCTTTTCTATGCTTGTTCGTAGCTTTAATCATGTAAATATTATGTTTTTATTTTACTATTTGTGTTTTGTAGGAAAATAAAGGTTAAGGATGATTTTTGAGCTGAACAAGAGTAAAATGACTTAATTTGGAGCTAATTCAAGAAAATGTTAAGAATTGAGTGTTGGATAGCATGAGCAGTATGTCTTTCCAAGGGCATAACTTTTTGCTCCGAAGTTAAAATGACATGATTCCACTTGGAGATGAAAGTAGACATCCAAAGCTTTAATTTGACACCAAGATCAATCAAAAAGTCCAACAGACCAGAAAGATTGAAGCTGCCAAAGTTGGGCCTGATGCTGACCCGTCACTGCATTCAATGCAGTTTTGCTCAATTCAGTTCTCCCTTGATATAAGCCCAAATGGGATGATTCCAGAGCCAAAAATGAAGCCCAAGATGTTAACTTTCCAATGATGGTCGAATTACTCTAATCCAAGTCCATTTGGTCAATGAAATTTACGTGTGAAGCTGAGCTGCCAGAAAAAACCGAAACTGCCAATTTTAATTAATGAATGGTGGGCCAATTGAGTTCAATTCAATTGTGGCTTTTCATTGTCTGATTATAGGTTGTAACAACCTTAATTATCAGAATTATTTCTGATAATCACCATTTCTTTGTGAGAATGTAACCTATGAAGCTAGTTTAATGTGGAGTTACACTTGGAGCAGTTACAATTTGGATGGCTGAGGTTACATTTTGGAAGGGACCAGCAACCAGGGGGGGAGGAGTCAGAATTGAGCATTTTTTCTCTTTCTAGAGGGAGAAATTTTCGTGGAGAGAGAAAGAGGTTTCAGCCACTCATCCTTAGAAACCATAGTTACAATATTGGAGGGGGAGAAGTGACATTTTCATCAAGCTTGTAGCTGTGGACATCATTTTCTGCTGCTCTTTAAGGATTTAATTGAGGACAAGAAGAGGAAATAGGTGCTGAAGATTAGAGTTTGGGCAACTTTGCTTTCACCCTTTAGTCTGCACATGTTTTCTTTCTTTCTTAACTTATGTCATGTATTCTTCAATTTGTGATATGGTTTTCTTTAGAATGTTAGGCTAAGTTACTTTTGTGGTTATGGGTGAACTTTGAACCCTAAATTATCATGTAATTAAATTGATTTTCAGGCCTCTATTTTCTTGAGAATTGATTATATTCTCCTACTCACTTCATGATTATGGTAGTAATGTGACATGTTTGGATTGGCCACCCTTCTATTTCATGTTATGGCTGATTGCTAGATTTAGGATTATGATGTTCATTATCCTTTATTCATATGTAGTAACTTGTGTGCAAACTTAATGGTCAAGTTTTGATTGTATGCAAGGGAGAATATAACCTAAGTCACTTAGTCCTATGTTAGAGACCAAAACTTAGATCAATCTGTCCTTCTAGTTGCAATTGTTAATTGAACTTAGTGGATGTTCCCATGTCAATTAGTGATTAGAATAGGTTAATGGATGTTCCTTAATCTATTTAAAAGAAGGTAGGTAATAGAATGTTTCATTGCCTAAGATTGGTAACTATAAAAGGAGAATTGGAGGCTGAAATTGAGAACTAATTGCATGATATAATTTGATGGGGAAAAGGGATCCCATAACCAGTTTTAATTGATTTCAACAAACCAACATCATTTGCACTTGTTTATTTTTTTATTTTCGTGTAATTTTTTTTATATAATTTTTGTTTGAATTATAGAAACAACAAAACCCCCCCATTTTGTGTTACTTTGTGTTTTTTTAGAGTTTATTAGAATCAGAATCTAAAATAAGCTAAATAATTAGATTAATTCAATTCCTTGTGGATCGACCCTTTGCTCATTACTAAACTAATTTTTCCTAAACCAAGCAAAGGTTTTTAATTTGGTAGTTTAACGACATATCAGTTTACTTTCCCCGACCCTCACATTAGTCTATTCCCCTTAAATCTGGTTAAAGGCTGGCCCAAGTCTTAGAAAATACTACCCTGGTCTATTATGAGGTAGAGGCTCGGTTTGTCCCTTTTTGCAAGTTCTTGATATCTTTTTTCAATCTTGAATATGACCACGCATGCACATGTTATACATATTTATGCATACGTCTTGTAGCTTATTCTCAAACAATTCTTGCATGTATGAGTTTCATGAGCATAACATATAAATAATCATAGTATGCATGTATACATATTTTTACCCGAATTCCGGCAGGATGATGGCTGAATATGGATATATTCCAATATGCAAACAGTCAACCAATCCCGATAATCAAAATTCACCATAGATACTAGGTCAATAGAATATTATTTCAATGCAACATTACATAAAAATTGTGTTATTGAACTCTTTATTGCTTACGGAGTCTTTAACTCAAGATAAATTCTCAAGCTATGCCATTTTCTTTTAAATCTATCTTGTTTTATAAATTCTATCATAATTCCATTTTAATTCATTTTAATCTAAAATTTTAATAAGTTATAGCTCTATTTGTCTAGTTTTGAATCTCTTTAGTCCCATTAAGTTTTGATAAGTATAGATTAAGCTATTAAGATTTTCTCCAGGCTGCTCTAATACTATGCATAATTGGGCACCTAAATGTAAAAATTGGCCAAAATTCCAATTCTTATCAATACTATTCAAAATTTATATCTAAATAAAGTTATTGAATCATATTTCAGTTCCCATAAATTTCATTTCACTTGGGTGACTAGAGCTCAAGTTATAAGCTCTCAAATTTGGCTAAAAAGTCTTCCTTGGTTTCAGTCTAGATAGGATATAGGGCAATTTGAAGAATTTCTAAGAGCAATCTAATTAAGTTACAAATTTGAAATTTTTATGGTAGGAACATCTATGTGTTAGCTTTCTTATAAAATTTATTGCACTTGATTTGAAGCTATATAGGGTGAGTTAGAACCTTCACAACCTATACTAGTCAAAACAAAGGAGAGGATATAATGGTCTATTTCAAAAATTCATATTTCTTTCATTATAGATCCAATGGCCTTATAATTTATATGGTTGGAAAGCTCTAAATGTCTAGTTTTATTAAAAATGGTCTCATAAAATTTTGCTATTTACAAACAAAGCCATACAATTCATAGTACAGAAATACCTAGGGTTTCTATTTTCTAGCAACATTATTTGTTTTCTTATTGGATTTTTTTGCCTAATCAACCATCCCAAACCAACAATACCTATCTCTAATCACTTGAAACAAGCCATGAAAGCATCAAATAAATTTATAATATGAAGATGCACCACAACCCCAATCAGCCATATGTATTGAAATCAAGTAAAGAGTAAGAATCCTACCCCAAATTCAAGTTGTAGCTTCTAAATTTGAGTTTTCTTGATGGTTCTTCTTCACTAGGGCTCCAAGATGGTGATGAATCCTCTCTTTTCCCCTTGGTGGCTAAAATTAAATGATTCAAAGGAAGGAAGTTTATGAGGTTATCTTAAGTTTTCTTGAGGAAACACAAAGAAAGAGTGAAATATTTGATCAAAGGAGGTAAGATCACAAGAGTTTTGGGGTGAGTAGTTGTGTATTGGAGAAGAAAATGAAGTTGAAGAGTATGAGGGAGTGGCTGCACGAATTTAGGGGATGAGAAGAAGAAGAAGTGGCTAAATTTTTGGGGACATGGAGGGAAGAATTTGATAACTTGTGGACAAAGTTGGAAAGAAGAGAAAAGAGTGTGATTGGTGGATTTCTATGGCAATTCGTATTTTATTGAGCTTCCCAAATGGAGGGCCATGATTTGGCCAACATACAAGGGTTGGTGGCTAGCTTCTAACCATAAGATTTAGGGTTTTTAACTGGTATTTATGTTATCTTATAGTAAAAAATTTTATCAACTCGATTCTTGGTTTACAAGATACCATAAACAAACCGATTTTCTTTAACTATCTAAATATTGTTAATTGTCTAATGAAATTTTCTATAAAGAAATTTGAATTTTATCTAACTTTAATATTTGCATTTCAATATTGACTACTCATATATCTATAATGTATCTGAAAGTTTAATTATTTGACAATACCAATTATGCGAAATTCAGGATGTTAGATAGGTTCCAAGAAAGTTTGGTTCTTTCTTTGGTTGTTGCAACACAATACTTTCTCAACAAATTTTATGAGGGCTAGTTGACACTTCACTAAGGATTCCGCTTGTAGCTGTTGTCTAAATGCTATTGAGGATATTCTTTCCTACATTATGGGTTGCTCAAAACCCAAGATGAACTTATAGACTTTTCTAACCACCATACAATTTCCATTATGATACGCATTGGTGGACAAAGGTGTCTGCTTATGACAAAAAGTTAATTGAATTTTTGGTAACTAATTGGTGGATTTGGAGAGCGTGTAATCTGGAGATGTTCTACCATGAAGTTTGCTCTAAGCATGAAACTATTATGAGAATTGAACTCACAATAGATTATATCCAAGGAGCTCGACATTTAGTCCTACTTACTATAGTCAGAGGAGATTAGATACATGGGAGAAACTCATGCCGGGTTATATCAAGTTAAATGTTGATGGAAGTTCATTACATAATCCAAGGAGAGCAAGTGCGGTTGATTTAATTGGAAATGAGTATGGTGAACAACTATGTGGGTTTTCTACCTTCGTTGACCTGAAATTAAATTGATTTCCATTCTTTTTGGCCTCCACATGGCTTAAGACAAGCAATGGCACTTTACGCTATGCCACTTGGGGTCTTAAGAAGCTTTGAAATTTAATCACACATGATGAGTCTGCATCACACAATTTTTTTTTTGGCACCATCACTAATATCAAGGAATTCAAATTGAAATCCTATGTCCTTTTTTCTGTCCCTTATTTATACTCCTAATCAAAAGTTGACTAATGTACATTTATATGACATCACCTGTCATTTCTTCTCTTTCCTTTTTCAAAATTATGCCATGATTTTACTTGTGGCAACTTTCAATTAGGAGGACAAGGAAAGAGATAGGAAAATGAATAGAGGAATTAAATCAAATAAAAATCCTATGTCCTTTTTTCCTATTCCCTTCCCTATCCCTAATCAAAAGTCAACAATTGTACATTTACATGACATGACCCATGTTTATTCTTGTACTAACTTTTTCAAAACTACCTATGATTTTACGTTAGGAAACTTTTAATGTGGGGATAGAAAAGGGAGAGTAGAATTGAATCCCAAGGAGCATCTTGCAAGAGATTAGCATGTACCAATTAAGCATGTTTTGAGGAAGGCCTACTCTAGTGTAGATTAGTTGTCGAAGGAAGGTGCTAGACAATCTCATGGGAGTTAAGGGCTCATTCGGACCTTGAAATGAGTACCTTACTCCTTTTAGATGCAATGGGCATCGTATTCTTAATTTTCTAGTTGGATGTTTCTTTGTTTCGTTATTTCTTTCTTTCAATTGTAGTAAAAAAATAAAATAAAAATGACAATGACTTTTTTGCCTTTAAATTGTGTATAAAATTGAACTGTATATCTAAATATGTTATAAAGTAACAAAATAAAATTGAGTTATATAACTATTAAATATGAATTCTTTTAATATACTTTATATAATTATATTTGATAGATTTATTATCTAATAATTTTTTGAGAGAATTATAACAACCCCTCTTAAGGTTTATAGAAAAGATGCTAAACTCCAAACTTATGAATAAAGGATATTCCACTCCATTATATTCTTCATAAAGTTCATAAATAATTATCTCTTAAAATTTCTAATATATATATATATATATATATATATATATATATATATATATATATATATATATATATTGAAATTAAAAATACATCTCTCCACTTAAGTTACATTCCTTAAAAAAAATAAATTAATTATTGTTAGTGTATCCAATATATTAATTATGTTTAAATAGATTTCAATAATATATGTATATAACTTCAAAATATATATGAAATATAAGACTTGTTAAGCTAATTAATAATTAATATTGTTAAAAAGCAATTGTAAGAAGATCTTATTGTTACAACAATACAAAAAATTTAGTATACTTTTAATATAATATAATCATAAGAATTAATTAATTTTAATATACTATTAGTATAAATAAATATGTATTTTGATAATAATATAATAAAATATTTTCTTATAAAACTCATAAACAAGAGTCATTAATTTTTTAATATATATGTACTTTTCAAAAGTACATCTTTCCATATGAGATGCACCCCATTTTTTCATTGGAACCACAGGTATTTGGGTGACAAAAGCTTTACCTTTCAAGTTTTAATATAATTGTATATCTAGAACTCATATTCGAGATCTCTGATTAAGTTCGGACAGTCCCTGCCAGTTGACTTACACGCTCGTTGGTAGGGTTACATCCTTTTAAAAAAATTAATTATTTATTAGTGCATCTAGTATATGAATTATGTTTAAGTAACTTGTAATAATACATGTAAATAACTTTAAAATATACAAAACATGAAACTTGTTAAACTAATTCAGTAACTAATATTGTTGACAAGCTATTCTTAGGAAGATGATCATTACGTCATTACTAAAAAAATTAGTCTCAGAGTAATAATATATCTTAGTCTACATTAAATCTATATAATATTAATATAAGAAAATCATAAGGATCTAATTTTAACATATTTTCTACATAAAAAAAACTACATACTGTCAATGAAAATAATTTTTTATAGTTATTTAATCATATATATTGTAGCATATAATAATAATAATTGAACTTTTATTCATTAATATATTATTTAGATACAAAAAAAATAGAAAAAAGAGAATATTATTTAAATAAATAGAAATAACGGATAGTGAATATTAATAAGATGATAGAAAAAAATTAAAGTAATACTTAATGTGAGTAAAATTAAAGTATAAAATTGTCCAGAATTCTAAATCCATTTAGAAAAGAGAGAAATGAGTTTTTGGTTCAAGATAAGATGTCTAAGACAAAATATTTTTTGTCAAAATATTTTTTGTCCACATCATAGTACATGGGTTAATATTCCCATATATAAATATTTTTCTTTGTTTTGCATTTTATCCATATTATATGCACATATTATTGCAATTTATTTAAACATAATTAATATATTAAATATACAAATAATAATAATTAATTAATTTTTTAAAAGATATAACTAACATGAAAAGATATATTTTTCAAGAAATGCATACTGAAATTTTTTAATGATGATTATTTACAAGTTTTATGAATCAATTAATATTTTATTAAATTATTTTTAAAATATATTTATTTAGCATATAATATTATCACTTTTATTTAATTATTAACATTTCTTTTATAACGACATGGAGTGTCCTATTTTTGGTAAGCTTTGAGTTTAGTGACTTTTCCCCAAATCTCAAGGGGGTTATTATACTTTTTTTCTAATTTTTTTAATCAACTATTTTTCTAAAATATTTTGACCATCTATTTTCTTAATATAAAATATATTAATTTAAATACTAAGTAAGCTTTTATATAATCAACAAGGATAAGGTATAGTTATAGGCGAACTGTACTTTTATAGAGAGAATTAATATTCAAACCCTATAAAACCCAATTATTTAGATAGTTTCTTAATTATGACACTGCTTGAGACTTTAATCACACGGCAATGACCACGGAGATACCCTATAGAAAAAAAAAAGACTTTCATAAAATTAAATATTCATAATCCTAAAATATATATTTACTCCATCCATATGATACATAAACAAAGCTAGTTATTTTTAAATCTATTTGTTACTATGACTATTTTTACGTGCAAATGCGGTCATTACTCTCTAGTTAAATTCTTGTAATTTTCTTCGTAATAAATAGTAATACTTTTCATTTTCTTGAAAAAAAAATTATGAAAGCGAAATCTGTAATGCCTTAACAAGACCACAGTATGCTTAAGTCATATTGCAGTATTTATTAGTCGTTATAGTTGGACTAGCAAAACATTTTTAGTTATAAAATATGTTGGTAACGGAAATAGTGTATAACCTTTTTTTTAAAAAAAATGGAAGTTTCGAAAGCTAAGCCTTCTAGTAGATGTAATCGATAATATTGTGGCGACGTGTAGTATTAGGGCCCGTGATTAATTTCACATCATAATAAGATAAGCTAGAGAGATGATATAATTTACATGGATAATTGAGCAATTTATATATTTAGATATATAAGTACTAGGCATGCACATTTACATATTAGTATCTCAAATGCACCCAATATTTAAACTTAGCAAGGCTTTGGACCATGCTAAACAAAATATACAGTTTCGAACCACAATTAAAACAATCCAGCATAGACATGCACTAATTAGCTCATTAGTCCAACATCCATCAGTATATACATAACAAAAAGCCTAGCCCATACCATAAACATAAGCTTGTAGGGTGTGAAACCCATTTTGCAACATGGGCTTCCCGAGATCCTCCTCCTGCTACATCTCCAATAGAACCTCAGTGCCAGTAAAGGAAGAACCGAACTCGGCTACATGCAAACAAAGTGAGGTGAACTCCCCTCAGAGGGGTTAGTCTCAGTCTCCATCGAAGGGGCAAAGGGGCAACGGTTGAAGTGCTAGCTAAATACAGGAATATTAAATGGACGATTGAAGAAAATATAGAGTCTAAAGCTACGACGGACTACCAGAACTAATGAGTCCAAGGCAAGATCATACCTGGCACCTCCAAGAAGATCACCACAGACACCATCAACTTTGTCTGAGGACAACACAATAATATACAAGGATGAGAAATAAAGTATTTTTCAGCAGAAATTCCTAACCAAACATACAACTGACGTCGTCATTGCCTCAACCACTTTGATTTATTTAATAAAATTAGTGAGCAGACATAAATAGTCTCTTTTTAATAATTTTGAAAATATAAACTCCGAAGTTGTTCCATTTTTATTCAATCACTTGAATTGATACTCTAAAACATAATGGCATTAATGACACATCAAATCATCACTTCAATGTCAACATACAATGAATGCCATGCAAATCTTGTGATGATTGCTTATGCACTTTATTCTTTGCTATTAAGGCCTTTTTTTAGCACGTTCTTTTATTCTTACATACCCTTGGATAGACTGTCCTGGAATATAAGTTCATTCCATAACCATTGTCACATAATATTATTTAAATTAAACTCTAGCTGACAAGGGGTTCTAAGATTGCCTTCCTGTCATTTGCAAAGTCTTAATTAGAGAATTGTGTGTTACTTTAACATGTCTCATTCTTTAAAAGAATTCCCATAAACATGGCACAATTCCCCTAAGCTTATGCACTTATGTATTATGTGATGCAATACTTGAGAATTTCTAACAAAAATTTGGCAGCATAATGACTATATTAGAAGCAATCCAAAAATTTGAACATTGAATAAATAGCCAGAAATTCCCATTCAATAAATACTCATCAATTCATAATTCTAATACATTTTTTCCAACAAATATCATTTCCATCATTTGCAAGCGTCACTATCATAAAGTAATAGAATATAACAAATCATAGTAAAACATCAACATTTCAGGATTCAAGAACAAGAATGCAAACCTTGGCTTCCAACTTTGGCCTCAATGGCCATAAAGCAACCAATTATTTCATTTCTAAAAGGCTTCCCACCACATTGCATATATCATGTTAAATTAAAATGCAAAACACTAGAGATAATATAATACTTTTACTTAAGACTTCTTAACCTCAAAATTATAATTTTGCTTAAAGGAGATCATTCCACTTCTAGTTAATATTTTTATCACCAACGAATTTTAACTCTAAGTCTTGACCCATGCCAATGGGATACTCCAATACCTTTTGCCTCCTCGTCATAGTAATGCCCTTTTTTCTTGACATAGATACCACTAAATCAACTCTAAACCTTCTCAAACTCACCCCACATCATTATATGTGATCCAAGGCACCTAAATTCACCATAATAACTCTAAATGCTCAATTAAAACACGGTTTTGAATTGCCTCCAAGTACATAGCCGAAAATCACTCTAAGACCCAAAAAACTTGACTAGTTATCACCCAACTCTCCAGTAATTCATCTTACACCAATTCCAACCATTCAAGGACATTTCTAAGTCTATATAACCCAAATGATCAAGCCTAAAAATAGTTTTGCTATCTATTGAGGGATAGGGACCGAAATTCACCCTTTTAGTGGCTTAAAGGAACTAGTTTAGCTTCAAAATTGTTTCTACGTATCCCTCCACCATACCAACTACTCAAGGACAATTTTAGCTTCCATATATCATGTATTTTGATGGGTAAAATCAGTTTGCACTAATTCCTTTGCCATGATAATTAAATTTCCATCCTTCCTAGTTGTTAGTGGAGGATTACCCCCTTTTGTGACAAAGTTCAAGATATTGGTCCTAATAAGTTTGTGCTCATAAATACACTTATTTTTAAGATCAACTAAATTATTTAAATCTATAGAAACCTCAATTTCACATTAATTTTTGGGGTTTCAAGTCTTGACACCATAATCCTACTCTAGCCTAGTTTATGCCATTACTTGGTTAACTGCTTTCCCAAGAGCTTCATATCATAATAACCATTTTAGAATACTCACCTAAGCTAACATAAGCTAGACCTAAGCTCTAAACACACCACCATATGTAAGTTTGTAAACCCTAGAATAGTAACTCAAACATAAAACACATATTGCTTCATGAATCATAACAAGGAGATGATAGAGATCCCTACCTCTTTTTCCTAGTTTAAAAACCCTTCTCGATCCAAGCTTTAGATCCTCAAGAACTACCACCACAAGAGAGAAAATTCTCTTGCTCCTCCTATGAGCTTCCAACTGTGGCCACAAGGGGAAGAGGGAGAGGAGGTATGTGCTTGAGTTTAAGGGAAAGGAGATGGAATGAGAAGAAGATGGTGAGGGCTTGCGGTTGAGGGAGCTTGATGCTTGACAATGGAGGTTTTAGGGAGAAAAATGATGAGGGCTTCTTGGAGGGGGGAGGGCCGAAAATGTGAGAGGGTGAGCGGGGTTGTATTTGTTGTTGTGTTATATTTGAAGGGAGTTTGAGTGTTTAAGTGATATTAGTGTTAGTCGGTGTCTAAATTCTAGCCTTTAGATCCAAAGACAAGACTTGTGGCTTGCTTAAGACCCTTGATTAAAAGGTTTGAAGTGATAGATATAATTTTATATCATTAATTGGTACTTTGTGACATGCCATAAATACTTTATGGTATTTTAAATTCATAAATTAAACAGTTACAAGAACTCTAAGAAGCTCTGTTAGTAATCTTAAAAATTTTGCTGGAAATATAATGTATTTAATATTTATTTCTAATAAGATTTTAATTGTACAATTAATCTGTGATTATCTTATTTTATTTCTCTATTTAATTTTATTAATTGCATTAAGTAAATAAATTTTTCTGCCAATTCTTTAATTAAAATTTATGATCTCTAAATAATTTAATTTAAATTTAAATTTATTTTTATCCCTTAATAATTTGTGCAATATTATTTATTTAATTTATAAAATAGAGTCGCAGATGCAGCAAAATCAGAAATGTTACAAAATCCGTCAAATGTAAGTAAACTCGTTATATGCTTTATGGCATTCTGTTTTAATATATATTTTTTTCAGGAAAAAAAAAATAAACATGTTCACATTTATATTTTTGTAAATATTTTGGGATAAGGACTCCAAAGCAGAAGGTGACAAATACAAGCAGGCACGGGACAGCAAAACATGTGCGAAGGAAGGAAAAACGCATAATCCAGCGGTGACCTCTTTCGTTTTCCTCTGCTCTGCCTTGAAACCAAAACTTCTGCAAACTTAAAAAGCCATTTTAATTCCATTCCATGATATGAAAATCTTCTTAGAGTCTTCAAGAACTAATCAGCTTACAATTAGCTTAGCGGTTGATTCCAAATTACAACAAATGAAAATTGAAACAAGAAGAACAAGAACAAATCACGACCACATCAATCACATCACACGCTACCAACCAAAAAAAAAAAAAAAAATCATAAACACCACTAAATAATGAAACCTACGAGTCAACCGTTAACAAAGCCACCGCATCCATCGCTTCTTCTTGTTCTTGCTGTCCCTCTATCTTGTTCGCAAGAATCTCGCGACCCTGATCCTTCTCTTTCGCCAGTTCCTTTGCCGAGTTGAAGGATCCGAACTTGGGCGTGATTTCTTGCCCGCACGTGCTGCTGGATTTAGTGTCGAAAGTGAAGGAGGAGCATCGTTGTTTGGAAGGCACGAGCTCCTCGATGTTCTCCAAAGCCTTGGGGCACTTCTTCTGCCTCTTGCGTCGCCGGAAAGAGTCCGGGTGGTCCTCCTCCTCCGCCTTGCCGCCGTCGGAAGTTGGTGCCGCCGTCGTGGGTTGGTGTTGATTTCCTACTACGATGCCGTTGGCAGCGTGCTCTGCCATATGATTGGGGACAGAGTGGATTGGAGTGTGTCAAAAGGTTTGGAGTGCTTCTTGTCTGGTGGTTTATTATTGGCGTATTTTGAGAAATTACGATCATATCCCTTTTATATTTGTTTATGAAAAACTATTTCTAAGAGAATTAATATGCATTTTGCTTTGGAAAAATATACATGTAATATTAATTTAGCCTTTAAAATTTTTTTAATATCAAATAGATTTATAAAAATTAAATTATAACATTATATTAGTTTTTGAAAATTTTTTAGATCGAATTGAAAATTAAAATGTAACATTACTTTGATTTATGAAAATGTATGTGACAGCTATTTGATTCATTTAAGTATGAATATTCAAAGATTTATTTGATATAAAATAACTTTTAGAAGTACTAAAATATTTTCATGTTTTAACTTTAAAATACTTATTTGATATGAAACAACTTTCATAAATTAATATGATATCACTTATTAACTTTTAAAAATATATTTAATATCAAAAAACTTTAAGACCAAGTTAATGTCACATACATATTTCGGAGCCAACATACATCTTTACTCTTTGTAAGATTATCTAATAAGTATATGAGCAATGAATTTATTATTTATTTATTAATTATATATTATTTTTACATCATTTTTGAAATAGTGTAAGAATTATATTTTTAATGAAACTTATTTTTTATACATTGTCGGTGTAGTTTTTTTAACACAATCATTTAACCATATATTATTATTATTTGACTTTTTATAATAACTATCCAAAAGTGATACATATAATGTAAAATACTTTTGTACTAATAAGGCATCATAATTAATATCTATTTTATTCCCAATATTAATCTCTTTTTAATAATGTAATAATATATGATTGTATGAAAATATAAATATTTGTTATATTAATAATGTATTAAAATTAAATTTACATTTTATTAAAACCAAAACCTACTAGCATAGAGTGCCAGTTTCAAAAGTCAAGAAATATTTGTCTATATTTAGAGCATACAAGTTGTGTTTTTGTCCTATAAATATATTCTTATCTATACAAGTTGTGTGTATGTCGTCTACATATATTATTATCTATACAAAGTTTTGTTTTAAGTTGTACGTGTATGTCAAATAAAAATATTATTATCTATACTTAATTTTTTACTATTATTAGAAAAATTTAATTTTGATATATTATTAATAAAAATATTTTATTACATAATCATCTAATTATATATCGTCTTATTATAAAAAGTATTTAGCTTTTACTATAATCATCCCAAAGTCATACGTATGATAAAATATGTTGATTAACCCGGTAAAACCTTTTATATTAACAATATATAAATATTTATATCTTATTATATAAATTACTTATAAAAGTTTTAAGTCAATTTAACTAACTTTTTTAGTCATTTTTTATTTTATTTTATTTATTTATTAATATTATTATCTATTTATTAACTTTTTTTGGTGTCTAATTTTTTCCTAAGTATATATTTGTAAATATATAACATAACCACCACGTTTTCTTCACACTATAGTTTTCGAAAACTGCTTAGGAGCTGTAGTCTTTTTCGTTTTTCATGTTAGTAGATTATTATTTTATAATTTAGAAAATACTTTTATCAAATATTATTTTAATTTTTAAATATTTGGACAAAAACATATGCAAAAATACAAATAAAAAATTACAATAATTTTTTTAAAAAAATATTTATCTTTTATTATGCAAATTATATTTTATTTACTTTTAAATAAATTAATTATTATAAATAACAATAAATAAAAAAAATAGAGTGACAAACACGTATATACTTGTTCATTTATTAGTATATATTAAATTTATACAAAAATATTAAATAATTTTGCTAATTTTTTTGATATATATGAATTTAGGTGAATTATAATGATCTCCAATGACATTTAGTGAAATTACACCTAATATCCCTTCATTTGTCACCACTATAATAACCTCCCTTGACAACAACAAAAATTGATGTCGTTTGATGGATATGTGACTTGTCCAAAATGGCTTAAGTTAAACACTATGCTAATCTTCCTAATTGGCACACAAACTCTCATGAGAGAGTAATAGGCACTTCAGGGTTTTGTAAAATTCAAAAGGGAAAAAATTATTATTTTTCACAAATTATTAAGCATCATTGAAATCCTAAGTAGTGGATGAAAATTGATGTTCAATGACAATATCTAAAAGTTTATTGTCAAACAAAAAAAATATAACTCTATTAAATATACTCATATTTAGTTTTTTTTTTTTTTCCATGCGATAATGATAGGGAGACCTCATCTATGAGAACTCCTACAAATTATTCACACTGCATAAGGTATGTTTGAAGGGACATTGAAAGAAACGTACCATTAATTTTTTGTTCTCAAATGAAATGAGTTACGAAATATTTAGGAAATAAATAAAAATTATTAAAAATGTATAATATAATATTCTCATTTTTTTGGGTAAAAAAAATTCTAAATAAGAGAATGTGTAATTATAAAAATTTATCCTCTTCCTTTTTTCTCCAAACTTGCAAGGGCATAGCTATACCCTTTTGACTGGAGAACCAATAATTAATAGTTAACTTTATGCAAAGAATGAAGTGATGCTGCTATTGAGAGAACCTTGACTGTGTTCATGTATTTCAGAGGATTACATAAGGGCAATTTTAATTCTAGTGTTCGGTGATATGGGATCGGCTAACTTACATCTGTTGTGAGAGACTAATTATTATTTGTTTTGCTATGAGAGGCTTAAAAAAAATAGTACTTTAAAAAACGCTAAAGAATTCTTCTTAAGGAAGTAGGAGTAATATTTTCTTAATTCACAAAAAGACATTTGACAATTGAGCTAAATAACGGCAAACTAAGTTAATAATAGGTTATTAATAAAAAAATAAAAAGAATAACATTATTATAAGTATTAAAAAAAATTTAGAGGGGCTAAAGTAAATAAAAAAATGATGAAAAATTAAAATTGTCACGGGAGGCTACCGGCCCGCTTGACTATAAGGAGGAGCTACTCCGGACTTTTTAATTTTTTTATGGGAATTACCGGTAAAAATTATGATAATATGAGAAATTTTACAAAAATACCAAATTATAGGAAATTAACACACATTTCGCCCTAAATTAAGTAGGATTAGTTTTTTATTAATTTTTTTTTCCAATATCTATATGTTATACATTTCCAACATCAATTATGACATGAAGTAAGGCAAAATGCATGAGGCTGGAGGGAGAAACAGTACCTCATGCACGTGATTTATTACTATGTGGTTGATTTATTCTTTTTAACTTTTTCAATTTAATTTATATTTTGGCGATGACATTATTATTATTATTATTATTATTATTATTATTGCAAGAAAAGTCAATAACATAATATTAATGTCGAATATATTATTTAGAATTTAAATAGTTACATTAAAATGACATTTAGTTTAAAAAAAATAAGAATAGAAATTATTATATTTGAAATTTTGGCAGTGATTTACGTTTGAAATTAATTTTAACATGTTAATTATTTAAAAATATAATACAATTTTTTAAAAATGGTTATATATTTTATAAAATACAGGACAATGTTAAATAAGTTTACTATGAATAAAATTTAAAAATTGATAATATTAAATATAAAAATAAATTAATTTGTAAATTTGTGAATTAAAAATTTTATATTTATAAATTCATAGAAATATGTGCTAAATTTATAAGAATTAATTTTCATTTATTAAAGATTTGATTATTATAAGAAGTATTCTAATTCAATAAATAGATTTTTGAATTTAATTGTAGCAATTTTTTTAATAAATTTATTTAATTTATTACATAAATAAATTTTAAATAAAATATAATAAAATATTATATGACTCACTAGATATAAACTAGGAGCAAAGTCATGGCCATACTATTTGGTTCTAATTTTAGTAACATGATACTGATACACAACAATTTACTATTCACTACTAATACAAACTTATAGAATACAAAATAAGTAATAATGTATCACATGACTTACTAAATATAAACTAAGATGGGATATCTTACAAATAGAAGATTGGACCATGTTGAAAAGCAAATGATCGGTAAATATTTTTAATGTATTCTTGTAAAAAAAAAGGAAAAAATAAAAAAATCATACAAAAATAAAAAAGTAGCTAAAACAACTTCAAATAGCATTTTTTGAGGCCAAAAATGGTGCCAACCAACACGGCAGCTGCCATACTGATGGGCTCATTTGGGGCATTACAGAGAGGTATAATAATAATAAATCGGAATCTCGAATCAAAAGTTATGCCCATTTAAAATTTTATTGACTATTTGACCTTTTAATAAGTATTACTACACCTAAGAAGTTCTTTTAATAATTATTCGAGGTCGACAGACAATTTAATGACAGTAATATGATATAAATACTGCTTGTATATCCTAAATATTATTTATTATTACTACTTATTTTAACCGGTTAAAACTATATTTTATTGTTTAGATTTATTGCCCTAAATATAATTTTCTCTCACTTTTCTTGTATTATTATTTGCTCTCACTTTACATAAAATAGAGAAGACATACTACTAAAAAGTTTTTGACCATTGTGAACAGTATTTTTCTTTTAAGATTCCATTCAAAAATATTTTTTAATTTCTCATATTTCTACCTCTAGTGAGGCGAATTGTGTAGGCAATGGTGCTCTCACATTTTGCCCCCCGATGGATAGAATTTCATGTCAAAAATATTTTTTAATTGCTCACATTTCTACGTGTTTTGGGGCGAATTGTGTAACAATCAATTCCGTCAGCTAATGCGGTGAATTCTCTCACAATATTCCCATATTCCAGTAATAAATTTCTAAACACAATACATTCGTTATATTTTTACACTTTTCCAATATTTAAATAACGAAGCCACTAACCCGCAAGAGCAATCCTTTTCTAGCACAAACTTAACACCTCAATCTGCTTTTTTTTTTTTTTTGGTAATTGTTGCAATTTAAATTGCATTTTCAAAATAAATAAACAACGAATATCTTTGTTATGTATTACAATATACATAAGAGTTGAGTCAAATATAAGCACAATTGGTCTTAGAAACAGTAATTGGTAAGCTATTTTAACCAATGTTCTTTGTTTTTTTACTTCGAAATTTTTTATTTACTATTTTAAGAAAACATGTTAAGAATCGGAAGTTTTCTGTGCGAACTTTTGTTGAAATAATGTGAGATACTAATTAATTCTTAGATAAATAAAGAATTTCTATCACTTTTTTTTTCTTCCTAATCTAACATCCACTTTATATCATATCTGTTTCATGCATTTTAAATTGCATTGCTGCTTGGCTTCACGCATTAAGTATATTATTGTAGAATCTCAAACTACTATTGCATCATAAAGATCCACCTGCAAGGGAGAGACACGGGGGAGAAATGAGTGTTTGATTTTTAACTTATCAGAAGGTGTATTATAGTTAATTGATATGTCAAATATTACAAAAATATCATTAATGATCATGTGACATGCATATGAGAGACTTTCCATCAACCATTATAATAAATCAAGTTTAGGGATCCCTGGTGTCAATTATACAAATAAATTTACTAAATTTTAGAGGAGGTTAGTATAAGTTTTCCTAAATTTTTCAAAGCAAAGTTGTAAACTATAAAGTAAATCTCTTGCTTGGTATTGAGAGATTATTGCTATGTGGGAAAGTGAAACCCTAGAGTAGGGACCAGCACTTATTATCAATCATGAAAGCGAGATATTATTATATTAGTGCAATGGAATGAAAGGAGAGTAGCAAAAAACGTTGCCAAATAGCTGATTAATATGTGAGCTAATGCGAATTCTAGCAAGTATAACAGGTCATACAAATAATAATATAGGGAGTAGATTATTATTCCTATAGGGATTAACATGACTATCCCTAATCCAAATGCTATCTAGGCAATACGAGATCACAAAAGCAATATTCAAATCTGAATTTAAAAAGAAAATCAAATCAAAAGTAACTAATATGAAAGAGAATCTAGAAAGGTTGCAATTTTAAGAAGTCAAGAACGAATAGGTGCTAAGATCCTGATTTCACCTAGTTATTCCTATAAGTTATTGAGTTCCAAATTTAATGATGATATATTTATTCAATTGATGGGGATAGTTTCCTATTATAATCAATACCCAATTTTTTTGCATATTAATCGTCTTAAATTTTCAAAACCAAGGTTTTGAAAATTACACCAAATATTTAACCAAGTAAGGTGTGGTGTAAATATTTATTGATTCGACCGATTTAATGTAATATCCTAATAAACCCATACTATGCTTAAGTCACATTAAGGCATTCCATTAGTTGTTACTTATGCTTGCAGAAAAATTAAAACTTTGCTGTAAATTAAGTTACATGGAAAATACAGTGAAATCTTTCTTTTTGAAATACGTCGTCGCTTTATAACATTTTGAAAAGTGAAGCCTTGAGTGAGAATGTAGATATAGAGAGAAAGCATGTCGTACACAAATCATAACACAATATCATAAAACATGAGAAAAATAAATAATTAGTAATCACAAATACATTGCATTACATAGCTAATCATTTCATCCATATAGCTTCATAATGTTAATGAGTACATGAAAGAAGGCTTATGGTTGTGCCACGGCCCAAATACTGAATACAAACTAAAATGACAAGGTTCGTCACAAAAAGGAATACGTGAAGATGCAAAGCGACAAAAACTACAAGCCCATAACAAAATATTTTGGTGTCCAAGAAAGGCTGTAGGAACATCAGCTGGGGCAGGCAGGACGTCAGTCTGTACTCCTTCAAGCATCCGACCAAGGTAAAAATAGGTGCGTACCACCATGGTGGTCGTTGCCACAATGGCCTATTCTCTTTCATCGTAGGTCCACTCATAATGGGGCGGATGCATGCCCCATTTCACCGGATACGCCATCGGAATCTGGTGACGATGCAGAAAAATAGCGAGGGTGAGAAATAATATTTCTTAGTAGGATTCGAACCCAACACGAAAGTGTTATCTCCATCGTCCCAGCCACTTTGGTTTTATTAATGAAAATAGTGAGCATTCATAAGGTCCAAATATTAGGTTTTTGAAACATGAATATTCGAAGCGGATTCAATTTTTAGGTACGTATTCTCATTGTAACAATAACATCATAGTGTACATAAGAGTTCATATAACAATTCGTATCATGCATGAATATCTTGAGAGTTTCATTCTTTACTTGGGTTGAACCGAAGTCCCTTTCTTTCATTGGATTTGACTCTATCATAATTCTTTTATTTACCACCCACTAAACATAGTTGGTAATGAGCTCATACCATAATCGTCACCACTATAAGTTTCTGGTACTTACACTAGCTAGGTTCTTTGCCATGTCTCATGCGAGTCCGTGCATGGGTGGAGGGGTTTCTTATTACAAGCCACCTTTCTTTTCGAAAAATCATACCCTTAGTTTAATCTCTTCTTTTAAGGTTTATGATGAAAAAATTATTCTAAGTCCATAAATTTTGCGGAATTCCGACAGCATGATGGCTAGACCGGAGCTTCCTCAAAATTGCCAAAGAAAGAGTTCAATCTCACATATCATTAAGCATCATTATCATCATGATATCATCATCATATCAACATTGTCATCATCATATCATCATCATCATGTTGGCACATAATACACAAAGTTTTATGAGCTTAACTTAGTAAATTTAGTGCAAGCTTTTAATTGAATTTGCCTCTTATAACAATTCTTTCATTTGGCATAGGGTCAATTTCGTCTATTATCCTTTTTGAAACTTTTAAGTTGAATTATGAAGTTTTCCAATATCTTAATTTGATGGTCTTAATGTCTTCAAGTTTGCTTCTCATTATCATTTCAAACTTAACCATAACTTAATTTACTTTTACAATGGGGTAGTAACTTCAAAAATTCATCATAATTTCATAGTTCATTATTTTGACTTGCATTTTGGTATGATTATACTTCTCTAAGTCTATTTTTAAACAAAAGAAACCCTACTCAAAAATTCATTTTGTAATTGGAGATATACACATTTTAATCTGATTGCTCAGTCTCTTAGATTCATTTTGGAACATGACTTGTAAGCTTCACTGGGATCTCCTCACAAGGAATCTGCCAAAAATATTTTATGTGGTGTTTCTCTATGTCTTATCTTTCTAACAAACTTGTTCCCACTCAAAAATGTTTTGTAAGATTTTTGTACAGATTGCCCGAACATAAATACATCTAGGGACATCCCACTTTGAAAATTCATAACTCCCTCGTTTTAAGGCCAAATTTCACATATTTTATATGGATAAAAAGCTCTATAAGTATATTTTCATTTAAAATTAGCTTCATGATATTTTGAGTTATATTTAATGACTTATTGGTCGCGCAATATAGACTATCAGAATTTCCAGCTGCAACAGTTTTTGTTTCAATTAGTTTTCTTGTAAAAATATTAAGTCTTTTCCTCAAATGACCACTTTTCTCTTCCAAATCACTTTTATACTTTGAGATCTTAATGAAAAATCAATATTTTAAGTTCTAAAAAGTTGAGTTCAAGCAACATATGTGCATAACTAGAAACATATTACAAGGAAAGAGCCATCACAAGAAAACACTTCATATCAAGGAGCATGGCCATGAAGCCTTAGAGCAAGTTCTAGAACCACCTAGCTATGGAGAGCTTAGGAGTTCTAGAGCTTAAGAACACATAAAAGGAAAAGGATTAGAGTTACTACCACAAAGGTTTCTTGGAAGTTTGAAGGGTAAGAGTGGTTGGAGATGGCCTCCTTCCTTAGAGCTTGGAAGAATGGGTTAATGTGTATTTATTTTGCTTCTCCAAAGATCAAAGAAGGTGATCTTTGAAGGGCTTGTGATGGTGGTGAAAGAAAAAAAGGGTTGAATGTGGTGAGAAAATAGAAAGAAGAACAAGAAAGTTGAAAGAACAAAAGAGCTAGGATGAAGTTTAGAGAGAGATGAGAGCTTGGGCTTATAGTGAGAGGATAAAAACTTGAAAATGAGGAGAGAGAGAGAGAGAGGGCTGAATGGCATCTTACAAGGGGTAGGTAGGAGGTGAGTTTTGCCTCCTTCAACAAGCAAGTGGGTTAAGAACCTTAGGGTAAAAGGGCTGGTTGTATTTCTTTTGAGTCTTGGTGCATAGTAAGGACTATTTTGTGTTTTCTCAAGGGATTAAAGGGAGGCACCACTCTTGAGATTTATTTGATGGAGTATGATTTACCCATATGGCATGATCCAAGTGGTGGATAGCCTTTCCTTAGTCTTGCCTAAGGTGATGCTACTAACACAAGCTTAGATCCAAGGGTGCAAGATTTAGGAGATAAATGGAGGGCTGGATTTGGCTCTTCCTTGGCCGAAATTTTCATGCAATAATTAGGAAAAATTTTTGAATTTTCAAAGCTATTAGAATTATCTAAGTTGTTAATTAAGTTGATTAGTCTAATTGTTCTTTAGCCAATTTCGGTTAATTACATTTTTAAGACGTTTTTCTCTAAAAGAATTGGTCTTATGAATTATATATTTAGGGTGTAAGGATTAATTTATCACAATCGATTAAGGTAAAACAATTGTCATATACTTAATTATATAAGCTTAATTATATTTCTAAATTACGAATTAATAAGGTTCAAATAATTATATATATGTATATATATATATATATATATATATATATATATATATGTTATGTGTGTGTGCGTGCTCATGCACGCATATTTACGTGTGTGTATTTATATGTAAATATTTGTATATAATTAATAATGAATTATAATATGATAAAATAAATAGAAAGTATTAAATTTAGACAAATAAAGTCAAAAGTAAATAAAATATTATATCACTTAAAAAAATATTAAAATCTTCTATAAAGACCAAATGCGTTTTGCGGTATGAGTTCTTCACAAAATTGTAATGGTAGTACACATTAGACTTGGTGTACCTTGTATGAAACTACAACTAGCAGTGGAGTTGCTTGCCCAGTATGTTAGGTCGACAAAGCTAGTTTACGATTTCATTGGGGTCTGGCTATCGATGCTACCTGATGTAGTAATAAGATATGAATTCTGCAGTCATGATCTCCCACTAGCTACTTGACCTTTTATAAACTAAATATATGAGGACTATACCTCTAGTTGTTTTTCAAAAAATATATGATGAATATACCACCAGTGGCTTTACAGAATTTAAGACGAGTTAACTCTAGGTATGTTATATGATGAGATTGATTCCAGAAACTTTCTATGGCAAGTATATTTTTAGTCAACTGATATGGTGAGTGTATTTCCAGTGATTTATAATGATGAGTATATTTCTAGTTACCTATATGATAAGCATATCTCAAACACATTTCCAGTATAATATTATCTGTATATGTAGCAATGTAAGTTTATTTTAAACATATATATTTTAACTTCACCCTATGTTAACTATTTTGACTTTACTGAGTTGTTTAACTTACCCAGTTGTTCTCCTATGTTCCAGATTTTAGGAATAAGTTAGAATCCAACTTCTTCAACTCAGCAGATAGCTGTTAGTTGCCTGTTGGTGAACTCAACACTTGGTGTGGGCCTTCTTTTATGAGAAATTTTAGGCGGACGCATTTTTTCAAACTCATACACAACGCATATGGAGTGAACAGTGAGTGAAACGTAGAAGTAGATAAAAATCGTATACATATATGAGGGTAAATTTAGTAAGAAAGGTTACCAAACGAAACAAAAAAAAAGGAAGTAAAAGTTGAAAAACCCCAAAATAGAAACCCAAATCGCGCCAAAACTCTCTCGTTCGTCCAGCTCCCCTAACATCGTCCCCAAAACCAGTCATAGCAGCGATTTCTTACTTACCTCTGCCTTTCATCCCTCTTGTACCCTTTCTTACTTCATCCTCTATCAGTAGCTACCTGATTTCCAGTCAGTTGGTAGCCATAGAGGGAGTCTCCACTCTTCAATCCCAGGTATGATAAGAGCAGGCTCTTTTTTTGCCTTTAATGCATTGTCTATGCTGAACTTGATATTGACTTTCGAATTTGAATTTTATTTTATGTGGGGGGTTTTATTAAATGAAGGTATTAGAACTCATTGTCTTCTCTTTGTCTTCAATGATTTTTTAAGTTTTGTTTTAGTGTTGTAGTGTAGGTCTTCATTACCTTTATAGTCTTTCTTTCCATAGGGTTCATACTTATCAGCGTTTCCTAAGAATTTACTAGTGTTTTTACACAAACTTACCAGCATTCCCTAACAATTTACCAGCATTTTCTAAGAATCTACCAGCATTTTTGCACAAACTTACTAGTGTTTCTTAACAATTTACCAGCATTTTCTAATAATCTACCAGTGTTTTTGCACAAACTTACCAGTGTTTCCTAACAATTTACCAGCGTTTTCTAAGAATCTACCAATTGCACAAACTTACTAGCATTTCCTAACAATTTACCAGCATTTTCTAAGAATTTACCAGTGTTTTTGCACAAATTTACCAGTGTTTCCTAACAATTTACCAGCATCTTATGCAATCTTGAAAATCTAATTTACCAGCACAAATTTACTAATTTATTATTCTCTTAATGTGCTTATGCTTCTGCCAATCTTTTATTCTCTTGATGTGCTCATACTTCTGCTAATTTATTAGTAGTTTTTTGTCCCATTTTTTTGTAGGTGTAGTAGCCTTTTATTGTTAAGATTGATGGAGGAATCAAGCAATCAAGGAATGCCTATTGATGTTGATCCCAACTGTGATGTTGATGGCTCAAATGTAAGCTCTATACTAGAGCCAACTATAGGAATGGTATTTGATTTTGTAGAAGAAGTTAAAACATTTTACAAGTCGTATGCTATTAGAAAAGGTTTTCAGTGGAAAATAAGAAATTCGAAAACTAGACTTGATGGGTAGCTGCGTTATTTGGTTCTAGCTTGCACATGGGAAAGGAATCATGTACTAAAAATATCATCAATAATAAAGACATTCCCAACTAGTGGTGCACAATGTGATGCAAAAATTACAGTAAGCAGGGGAGAAAGTGGAGTTTGGTACATCAGGAAAGTTATTCTTAATCATAGTCAGGATCTCAGTCCTACAAAGTCAAGGTTTTTCAACATGAATAAGAGCTTTAGCTTGCATGTGAAGAGGACAATCCAAGTGAATGATGATGCAGGTGTGAGGATTAACAAAACATTTCAATCTCTTGTTGGAGTTGTAGAAGGGTATGAGAATTTGCAATTTGGTAAACAAGTTCTGAGGAATTATATTCACAAGGAAAGAAGTGCAATTGGAAAGGAAGGAGATAACAAAGCCTTGTTAAGCCACTTTCGTACTATGAAGGAACCAAATTGTAACTTTATGTACGAGATAGACCTGGATGATGAGTTTCACGTGAGATATGTGTTTTTGGCTGACGCTAGGAGTACAGCAACATATGAAGCCTTTGGAGATGTTGTGAATTTTGACACAACATATCTCACAAATAAGTACGATATGTCATTTGCTGCATTTGTTGGCATTAATCACCATGGACAAATATGTTTGCTAGGGTGTGGTCTACTCTCATTAGAAGATACTAAGTCATTTGTCTAGCTATTTGAGTCTTGGGTGAGGTGCATGTCTGGACAGGCACCTAGTGGCAATGTGACTGATCAATGTAGGGCTATGCAAAAGGCAATTGAAAAAGTTATACCTAATACTTGTCCTAGATGGTGCTTAATGGCATATAATGAAAAAGATCCCGGAGAAGCTCAGATCATATGAAGAATACAAGAAGATAAAGTCTGCATTTAAGGCAGCCATTTATGAAACCATAACGAAGGAAGAATTTGAAGACAAATGGTGTTCCTTACTAAAGGAATTTGAGCTTGAAGAAAAAGAATGGTTGAATGGACTATACAAGGATTGGCATATGTGGGTTCCAATTTATTTGAAGAAGAATTTTTGGGCACGAATGTTGACAATGCAACGAAGTGAGAGTGTACATGCATTCTTTGATGGGTATGTCAACTCAACAACGAGTTTGCAGCTGTTTGTCAAGCAATATGACAATGCACTCAAAAGCAGGGCAGAAAGGGAATTTGAAGTTGATTTTCAATCAATGAATACTACAATTCCTTGTGGGTTGAACTCCACCATTGAAAAGCAGTTCCAAGCTGGGTAGACTCATGCAAAATTTCATGAAGTTCAAACAGAATTTAGAAAGAAAATGCGTGTTTGATTAGCATCTCTTAAGAATGTAGTTAGGATAATTGCTATTTATCATGTGTTGGAGGAGATTGTCATGGGAGACCGAGCAAAGGAGGCGACATATGAGGTCATATTTAATTGTGATAGCCATGACTTTAGCTGCCAGTGCTTGCTATTTGAGTTCAGAGGTATTATTTGTAGGCATTCGCTTAGTGTGCTCACTCTTGAAAGAGTTAAGCAATTGCCATGTAAGTACATTTTGACAAGATGGAGCAAGCAGGTTAGACAAAAGCATTCTTACATAAAAGGCCGGTTATGTTGTGACTGAGTTGAAACTGAGAATAGAGAGATTTGACATGCTATGCAAGCATTTCTATGATGTTACGGAGGTTGTTGTAGATTCTGAAGATGCAATTAGTGCCCTCCATCATACACTTGATGGATTTATGGCCAATTTCTAGGCTATGCCATCCTTGCTACATCATAATTTCAGTGTGAGTCCTAGAGGTGAGGAGATTGTGAGCAACTTGGGTACCAATTGTGAAAATCAAGTGAGTGAGATCCAAAGGCCCTTGCATGTGACACGGAAAGGGAGGCCACCTTCAAAGAGGAAATTGGGTCAATTTGAAAAACTTGGCTGAAAATCTAAAAAACACAGCATTCAAAGACTTGAAAATTTGGTTATTGAGGTTTGTGTATACTTTATTGTGTTAATTTATGTGTTTTCCAGATTGCTACAAATGAAGACAAGAGGTGATCTCATTATTTACTGTCTGAACATGCAGGAGTCCATTGATTTCAATATTGGTCAGCATGGTGGAAAAAACTTTTGTTTTGAGTCTTCGGTCGATATTCAATGTACTAAAGTGATGAATAATGAAAGTTTCCTAGTGTGTTTACACACCGAGCTTAATGTTAAATTTGTACAATTGTTCTAATTTAGTCATGGTGCAAGTTGCATGCCATGGCTGCATTTTTTGTGTTAAGCACAGTTTTTATTTCAATTGTTTGGACTTCGAGGTTTGATTTATGGTATTTAAGGGTTAATCTGAATTACAAAACATTCTAGTAATTTGATGCTGGAGGTTTTAATGTTCTGACTAAATTATTATCTATTATAGTTTACTTGCAGGTTTTGCATAGTGCTAGAAACTCATATAATGTAATCCATGGGGCTTATAAACAATTATCAACTTTGATTGTTGTTGTTTGTTGTTGAGCAACAGTCAAGGGGTGTACATCTGAATCAAAATAATGCAGTGCCTAATTTAGAAGATTACTATTTGGATGCAGATTTTGACAACTTGCAGTCGGGTCGATTAGTCTCACTACCTGAAGCCTTAATCAGGATGTTAACCCATGTGTACAGGCATATAGACAATGATAAAATTTATCAATTTTGTTTGGTATTTTTACTGATTATACCATTTCATCCAAGTAGTACATTGTTCCTTCACAGACCTCCTGATTAATAGGAACACAATGACATTCCCAACGGACTTCAGAGGACCCAATCAGACAACTGGAGATCCAAGCCAAAAATTTAGTTCTCACACATGTTCATAGCATACTATTGTGATTGCTGGATTGGGAGAATGAAACTATTGCAGGTGTAATGATTATTAGATACACATTTGTCAGTTGTGTTGGGTTTGGTGGCTTGTAATAGATTAAGACCTTTTCTTTTTTCAAGTTTCGGTTGTATAGAATGATAGTTGCATGATTGGTGATATGTTAGATTTATTCATTTAGGTGCTCCCATGGCCAATATTTGCTACAAAATTTGAAAAAATAAAAGAAAACCCCAAAAATAGCAAGCAAAAGAAAGTTACCAGCATTTTTTCACAATATACTAGTGTTTCTCCAAGAGTTACTAGCATATTTGAAATATCTACTAGCATTTGGCTAAAACTTACCAACGTCCTATATAAACCCTATAAAATGATTTATTGGAAAATAATATTCAGTTACATGGTAGATTTTAGGTTCCCCTTGGTTTATATTGGTTAAAAAGTTAATGGAAAAACAAATTGTTGAAAATGACAATAAACAGAAACTTACCAACGCCTTATTAAAATTTACTAGCGTTTTTCCTAAAACTTATCAGTATTTGTAAGAAAATTTACTAGCATCCAAAGAAAGACTATAAATTTTGATTTTTTTTGGAGAATAATATTTAGTTATGGATATATGTTTGCTTGTCATTATGGTGCCTCATGGTGTATATTGGATAGAAATTTAATGGTAAGAAGAAAAAAAAAATTAAAGTCATGAAAATATCAATAGATAGAAAACTTACCGGCGACTTAGTAAAATTTACTAGCATTTTCCCAAAACTAACCAGCGTTTATAGGGAAATTTACCAGCGTTCAAAGAAAGACTATAAATTTTGATTTTTTTTTTGGAGAATAATATTTAGTGATAGATATATGTTTGCTTGTCATTGTGGTGCCCCATGGTGTATATTGGATAGAAATTTAACGGCAAGCAAAAAAAAATTAAAGTCATAAAAATATCAATAGATAGAAAACTTACCAGCACCTTAGTAATATTTACCAGCATCCAAAGAAAGACTATAAATTCTGATTTTTTTTGGAGAATAATATTTAGTGATAGATATATAGTTGCTTGTCATTCAGGTGCACCATGTAACGTCCGAATTTTTTTTTAATGTTTAAATTGCGCTACAAATCGATTTATTCAATTTTATTAAATGTGTAAAGGTAATTAGGAATGAATTATAAAGAGATTAATGAATGAAGAAATTGAAATAGTTGTGTAGAAAATTTTAGATGTTTACTAACAACGTTTTACTGATTTGTATTATTAATCGATTTATTTGATTTTAATGCATAAGTAAGGTTAAATAGAAGTTAATTAATGATTAATTAGGAGTTAATTAGATGTTAATTAGAGAGATTAGAATTAGAAATAATTAGAATAGAAACATACAAAACCTCACAAAATTCTTCAAGATCGTTTGGCCGATTTGAAGGAAATCGGTAAAGATTCGGTGTTTTAAAGTTAAAGAACCGAATCAGTAGAATTTTATATAGTTAAAACCTAACATGGGTGGCTAGAATTTAACCACCACCACCTCACTAAGTGGAGCCACCAGCAGCCACAAGAATGGGGAGAAGTGGCCAAAGAAATACCATACAAACAACAACCAATCACAATCCAAGATTCCAATTACCAAAGCCTTATAAAATTTCCTTAATTCCCTTCACATCCCCTCTTTTTCGTGTTGCCCTCTTCAGTTAAATTTCCCCCCTTCATTCTTCTTCTTCCTCAAGTCTCCAAGCACCACCCATTTCCTTTACTAAGAGCTTAAATCTACCTAGTTTCTACACTAATTTGAGGTAGGATTCAACTTCTTTACTTGATTTTATTGAATTAATGATGGTTAGGAATACTTTCTTCTCTCATGTAATTGATGATATATGATGATGATGTGATGATTTATCACTGGTTTAGTATGTATTTGCTTGAGTTGATTGAGATTTGAATGAGAAAACACAAAGAGCCACCAAATAGAATCTGTTAGATTAAGAAACCCTATGGTGTCTATACTTGCACATTGTACAGACTCACCTATCGACATCAAACTGATATGAAACTAAATTTAATGAAACTAGACATCTAGAGCTTTCCAACCATATAAAGTATAAGGCCATTGGATTAGTATTGAATGAGATATGAATTTTTGAAGTTAACCTTAGGATTCTAATCCTGATTCTAAGCAAACTGGATTTCGAGGGACATAACTCGCCCTACACTTCTTCAAATTGAGTGCAACTAATTTTTTTAGAAATTTTACACATAGAAAAATACTCCATAAAAATTTCAAAACCAAATTCAACACTTGTTGCTCCCAGTAAATTCATAAATTTATCTTATGTCCTCATTAGACTAGAGCAGGGTAATTTAGATTAGCCAACTTTACAAGGTTATAACTTGAGCTCTATTTACTCAAATGACATGTGACTTATTGAATATGAAAACTGATTCAATAAGCTTTAAAACGACGTAGATTTGGTAGGAATCCAAGTAGATTTCAATTTTTTATGGATTTTTACTTTTGAATGTGCAAATCTGCCTAGCTATAGGGCAGGTCGAGGTAAATCCTCAATAATTGAGCTATACTTATCAAAATCAAATGGGATGAAAGATATTAAAAACTAGACATATATCATTTTATTATATCCAAAATTCAGGTCCAAAGGATTTAAGTAGAATTTATGGCATGATTTATAAATTCGGCCAAATTTGGGTGCTATAGGCAGAATTGTTATTTGAGTGTTTGACTACTCTATTGCATGAATGAAATTCAATTAGAACTTGATAGTTACAAATCTATAATCTTATAGAGGGACTAATGTATGATGTTAACTCTGCTATTGTGACTAAATGTTTGTGTGAGCTGGCACTATTCACGGGGAGGCGGACTCGATCCATTATGCTGCCAAAATTTCGGCGGGAATGTGTGAATGATAAACATGTTTATATGTTATGTCCATGGATGCATATCATGCAAGCATAAATGTTTGAAATCCAGATATAGAAAATGTACATGAAAATATGAGCATATGAACTATGAAAGCACATGAAAGATAAGATGAGATCCCTTCACTTTGAGGTAGCTAATGGGTTTCTACTTATGAAGGCAGTTAAAGCTATGAGATCCCTCTACTTTGGAGGCACGTGGCCAAAATGAGATCCCTCCAAGACTAAAGGCACGTGGATCCCCTTGTAGGTTAGTTTTGTGTGACGACAGTCACGAGTTGAGCTCACTCCTAGGTCAGACTACCAAGGGCAGTAAAGATTAAAGACAAAGATATATGCATGCAGACACCCTAGGGATTGCGATACATAACACCTAGGCATGTCAAGTAAAAGAAGAAAAGAAAGTATAATTGCATTCGCATGATATTCATGAAGAGCCATTGCACATGCACAATTTGCTATGCTTATGGTTTAATTCTTGCTCTATTTATCAAGTGCTTGAATAAAATGAACTCTGCTTCGAACAATATGGCTTCAAACTATAAAACTGAATATATTTATATAAGTTATAATAAATCGAAGCAACTGGAGATAATAACGATGACACGACATGTAATTTCTTAGTGAATCCTATTGAGAATTTATAATTCTCACTCCTATGTACATTTCTGTGTTATCTCCAAATAGCTCAGGACATACCAAAGGTGGCCACCTAGAGTTGACTAGAGATATTGAAGACGGTCGAAGAGCGCTATCATACAAGATCCGTTAAAGCAATGTTAACAACTTCTGAGTATGGTACTATGACTTAAGTATAGTACTGTACTTGGGAGGATGTTACACCCCATGGTATATATTGGATAGAAATTTAAAAAAAAAAATGAAAGTCATGAAAATATCAATAAACAGAAACTTACCAACGCATTCCAAATATCTACCAGAGTTTGCCTTAAACTTAGTAGCTTTCCTAAAGAATTTTACTAGCATCCAAAAAAACACTATCATTGCAAGATAAAGGTTATCATTTATATCTGTCAAATTTATTCTTGCATAAATTTTTGATACCACACAACGTTAACTTATAAGATGTTACTATTAGGCTACAACCAAATCCACTCAATTCAAGTAAAACTGTAAAAGGCATTGCATTAAATATCAGCAACGATAAGTTTATGAGATAGAATCTAGAGAATTCCCTTACCATTCTTAGTCACCTTCTTCAATCATAGGCACCAGTGCTAGCAGAGTATGATTTTCCATAGCCACCACTAAGGATGCCATATGCACCCCCTATTGGCACATCCCTACCAGCACCTTGGTACATCTTGGCAATGATTTGGTTGAACAACCCCTCAAACTCCTTCTACTTGTCCTGCAGAGAGTTCTTGGCATCCACCTTTTTCTTCACATCCTAATTCGTCAGAGTTGGGGAACATGGACGCAAGCAACAAATATCAATGCCAATTCAGGGATAGCCACCATTGTAAAAATAGCTTCCACACGTGTTGCAAAAAACATTTTTCCGAATCACAGAACATAAATAAGTTGCTTAACATATCAGCGGCCTAGTAGATCTTAATAAGCTAATTGGAAAATTGGTTTTCGAATCTAGTAATTTATATTTTGAAAGGAGGAAATTTCCGAAAACTCACCAAGTACACAACTCTTCTACGTAGACTCCAATATCTTTGACTCTACATAGACTTAGGTCAGGGCCATCTAGCATTGACAGCAAAACCATCCATTTTCAATATCACCGTCCAAAAAAGGATGACATCCTACTTTTTCCTTCCCCTTACATGCCTTGCCGTGTTCTTCCATGTGGCCCCGTTGTCCGGTTTCTCTGGAAGGTCTTAACTCTGGTTGCAATATTTGACTCTGGCTTGTATAGGGTATCAGCTGTATGACCTTGATATGTAACTTCTATGCCAGCGATGTCATAAAATTCAGATTATAGTATATTAATTCGTAATTAGCCACATAAACAACGTTTGTTCATAAACTCATACACAAACCTGCCACAATAAGTTCATCAGTCTCTGGATTGTCTTTGCCAATGTTAGGATCCTCTATATTCGGAGTTTGAATGGATCAAGTAGGAGTCGAAAGCTATACATCAACTTTTGCAGCCTGTAACACTTCTGCCCTTGCCTCATTTCTATCATTGAGGACCCAACCAGTTAATAGCTCACGTCGAATGTCATCAACATCAGTCTGTGGACATAATAAATGTGTTCTTAGACAAGGTTATAGTAATTTAATATAATCACAAAAATACTAATGAGAGCATAGAAAACTGACCTCGATCCAAGAAGGCATAGTAAGGCCTTATTCATATGTTGTAATACCATCCCACATCTCCATATATTTGATGTTGTAGACACCACAGTCATTCCTTCATGAGAAACATGTAAAACCCACCATTGGCATTGATGAATATCAGAGAAGAATTCACAAACTCAATCACCACTTACCCATTATGTTGTGATGGCACCTTAACATTCTCAATTTTTAGCTCGTTGGCAGGGGGTTTGAATTTCGGATCCATCATGGGCATTATGAGCTTGAATTGGTAAGCCTGCAATGTTTGAGAAAACAGTAACACTCAATGTACATGTCAATAGACACAAGAAACTGATTACTAAGCAATAAATTGAAGTCATACCACCAGCTGCTCAAGCTTAGTCTTATCACCTCTTTGAGATCGTGGCAGAGAATCCAGCATGTATAATGTCCTTTTATCTCTATTAAAGGCATAATGTAACATCCTCCCAAGTACGGTACTATGCTTAAGTCGTAATACCCCACCTAGGAGTTGTTACTGTCATTTACTCGGACCTTGTCTGGCAGCAACCTTCGGCTGCCTTCGCCTCGAAGGGCCTTCTTCGGAACTTCGAAGTTATCTGGAGACAACACGAAAATAGGAGTGAGAATTTTAAAACTCTCAGTAGGATTCATTAATTTACCATATACCATGTCATCGTTATTATCTCCAGCTGCTTCAGTTTATTACAAAAAGGTGAACATTCATAAGATTCAGTTCTTAGGTTTTCGAAAACATGAATGTCCGAAGCAGATTCAATTTTAACATATTCTCTGATCATTTATATTATAACATACATGGGCACAAGTATAATTACGCAATACATGCTTGGCTATACTATAAGCCTCTCTTAACTACTTCCCTGCAAGGATTTGGACCGAAGTCCTTTTTCTTTTCACCCACTAAATATAAATTTTCGATACTTACACTAGCTGGGTCATGTCATGCCTCATGTAAGCCCTATCCCCTATACTCACACTAGCTGGGTCATGCCATGCCTCATGCGAGTCGTGGGTGAAGCGAGCTTAACTTGGGTTCTTTCTCTCTTTATTTCTTTTAATATTTATCTTTACTTGGCACACCTAGGCGTTATGTATCGCCATCCCTAGGGTGCTTGCATCTGTCTTAATCTTTAGTCTTTACTGCCCTTGGGTAGTCTAATCTAGGAGTGAGCTCGTTAGCTCTACTCGTGATCATCGTCACAAAGACTGTCCCACAAGGGGACCCACGTGCCTCTAGTCTTGGAGGAATCTCATTTTGGTCATGTGCCTCTAAATTGAAGGGATCTCTTCTGGTCACGTGCCTCAATAGAGGGATCTCATCTGACCACGTGCCTCCAAGGTAGAAGGATCTGATAGTTTTAGCTGCCTCCACAGAGAGGGATTCAAAGTGCAACTGCCTCCCAGTGAAGGAATGCATATCTTATCTTATTTAACTGCCTTCACAAGGAGGGATTCAAAGTGCAACTGCCTCCAGGTGAAGGGATTCACATCTTTGTCTTATTTAGCTGCCTTCATAAGGAGGGATCTCATAACTGCCTCCAGGTGAAGGGATCCATATTCAATATATTTATATCATTTCATTCTCATACATAATCATACATAGACGTATTGAATGTACTCATACATATGCTTTATCATTTACTTTCATATAACGTTACATATATGAGTAATACATACATGTTCTAAACACATAGATGCTTATAATTCTACCGAAAATTCGACAGCATAATGGAACGTGTCCGCTTCCCCATGAATAGTGCCAGTTTCAGCAGACAGTCAGTCGCAGTAAGAGATCAATTATAATGCATTAATCTTTCAAGCACCAACAGGGAATTTTAACACTTAGACTTTACTTGAACTCATATGTGAATTAAGGTGCCAAATCCTTTACCTTTGGGAATCTTGGTCATATTCCTCAATTCTGCCCGTTTTGAGAAATCAGGCCATAAATTTTATTTAACTCATTTGGATCTAAATTTTGGGTGTGATAGCTCTATGTGTCTAGCTTCCAACCTTTTTGGTCCCATCTCATTTTGATTTGTATAACTCAAGTTATTTAAGTTTTATCTCGGACTGCCATGTAGCTGGCTAGAATTACACACTTAAAAGTAAAAATCCACTATAAATCGAAATCCAGTCCAAATCATATGAAATTGGTCTCATATTAAAGCTAGCAGGATAACCTTTCATTTTCAACAAGTTTCATTTCATTTGCCTTAGTAGAGCTCAAGTTATAAACCTCTAAATTTGACCTTCCTGGACTGTACTATTTTGGCCTAGTTTGGACATAAGGTAAATTCTTTGAACCACTGGGAGCAAATGGGACCATATCAAACTCGGAATCTTTTTATAAGATGTTCTCCTATGTGTAAGCTTTCTAACAAAGTTAGTTTCACTCAATTTGGAGTTGTATAGAGCAAGTTATGCTCTAAACAACCTAGTTTGCCCAATATCAACCTCTAGAATCTAGGTTAAATTTCCAAAATTTATATCTCTCTCAATACTAATTCAATCACCTTATATAATATATGTATGAAAGCCCTGAATGTCTACTTTCATCTAAAAATAGTTTCATCGGATTTGAACAGCTGTAGGTGAAGCTATACACTCCGCTATACAGACTGCTGTGAGGCTTCTTACTCAGACAGCATCCCAATTCCTTACTTCTCCTAGTTTTCTTCTTCTAACCTTAATTTCCAACTCAAGATTTCATATTAATCCAACCATGATCCATCATATACATCCAATATATCATCAAATATATATGTAGAAGAGTAATCTTTCATGCATCCTCAGTTTAGAGAAGTTAAGATTAGAGATTGAATCCTACCTCCTTTAGGTGTGGTCTTGCTGAATTTGAGTTTGGGTTAATGGAACCTTATGAAACTCGAAGGTTTGATGGAGATAATTAAGAGAAAGGAGAGAACGAGAAGGCTGGAGAATGAGGTGTCAGTCAGCAGGGAGAAGAGAAAAATTTGATCTAAATAGTGAAGTAATAGTTGGGATTGAGAGTATTGATTGGCTAAATTTCTTGTGAACAAAGTTCAGCCATGTCTCCCTCTTTTGTGGCTAAATCATTCTCCACGTCGTCTAAAAGTGGAACTCGCCTCCACTCTATCCAAAATCGAAACTCGTCTCTATTCTGCCCAAGGTCGGAACTTGCGTTCATTTTATTTGAACTTGGAGATGAAGTCAGATGTCGGAGTTCGTGCACTTCCTATTTGAAACTTGGGAATAGATCCGAAAATCGGAAATCGTAAATCGTGCCTGTTTTATTTGAAGCTTGGTAATAAAATAGGGGATCGGAAATTGTGCAAATTCTGGTCAAACTTCGAGATCAACTCAGAGATCTGAACTCGTGTCCATTCTAGTCGAGATGAGCTCTAAGATCGGAGCTCATGTCTACTGAACTCGTGATAATTATTAACTCAGAGATCGAAAATCACACATCACATAGCCTCCTTAGAATCAGAAATCAAGGATAAAAAGGTAAAGCCTAAAATACTTGATCCCGGAAGTCAGGGACCTTGTCATTCATAATCCATGAAATCGAAAACCAAAACTTTAACCTTATGTACCGGGAAATCAGAACTTACATAATCCTGGAACTCCTACTTCAATATCGAAAGTCGGTAATAAGACAAACTCGAGGACACCAATAGGAATGGAAGGCTCTTGGTGATAAACTCGGAGATCGGAAATGGGATCTGTTTTCTTTGAAACTCGAAGACGAAGTCGGAAATCAGAAATAATATCAATTTTATGAAGTTGAAGTTAGAAGTTGGAAATTGGAAGATGAAGTCGGAACTCGTGGGGGTGTTACATTACTACCCTCCTAAAAAAAATTTTGTCCTCAAAATTTAGTTACAAAGCTAGCTATTTATTATTGTAAGAGTTTAATAAAAAGTGTGTATAGGAGCACATAGAAAGTTGATAAGCATAGTCGAAGGAAACATTGTAAACTTAGTTATATAATTTAACACAACTCATTCGGTAAAGAGGAGGTCCTTATTCCTAGGTTAGTTCTAATTTCACTTCAACCTCTTTGGGAAGGTAACTTTCCCAGCATTCGAGGTGGAAACCCTTCTTGGCTATTATGGCTTAGCAATAGGTAGCTGATGGCTGGGGCACTCTCTCATCATGTGTCCTGGCCTTCCGCATTTAAAGCATACTTTCTGTTCAGCCAAACAAGGTCTTCCTCCATGATACTTTTCATATTTTGAACATTCTTCCTTCATGGTAAACCTTTGTGGTTACTTACCTTCATTTCCATTAGGTTGAAACGACTTCTTTAATGGTGGAATATGTTGAAACTCCTGCTCTTTAGGTGCCAGCCTCTTTCCACAAACATCCATCCTAGTATCAGCGAGCTTCTTATTATATCCTTTCAACTAATCGGCTTTTGTTTGCTAATGTAGCAAAATCTATTATCTCTATTGGCCCTACCGAGGCCAAAATGTCTGCTGTTAGTCTTCCTTCAAATTTGATACATTTCCAATTTTCATCAGGGTTGCGCTGATAGATGGTGGAAAATTTACAGAGTTCTTCGAACTTAGCAATATACTCTAGAACACTCATGTTCCCTTGTTGAAGCTTCATAAACTCTAATTCCTTAGCGTTTCGCACCGATGCAGGGAAATATTTCTAATAAAATGCCTCTTTGAATATATCCCAAGTGATATCAACTTGAGGTTCTGCCAACAGCCTCTTCGCGCCGTTCCACCAAAACTCGGCGTCTGCCTCCAACATATAAGTGGCAAAGGCCACTTTCTGCTAATCAGTGCAGGCCATGACAGAAAAGACCTTCTCCATTGCCTTGACCCACTCCTCGGCTTTTCTGGGTCGGAAGCTAAGTGGATTTGCTTTTCTGAATTCCACAAACTTAAGATAGTCCAGGTTTACTCCTGGGCCATGTGGATTTCCTCCATGGTCAGCTTCGGGCCGCCCACCTAATTGGTTCATCATCTGATGAGCTACAGTAGCCTGTTCCCGTATTGCATGAACCATCTCATGTATCATATCCATAAATTAGCAGGATCTTTTGGAATAGGTACAGTTCGTGGCCTACCACACCCCCTGGAAGCCATTACTTCCTAGTCACACACAATAAAATATTGAGTTGATCAGGCTCAACAGTAAGTTAAGTGTGACAGCAACTAATAACAATCACATTTAGGTGGTCATGCACATCTAATTTAATTTCCTATCCTATATCTTATCTAAGCAGATAAGATTTGTCGCATGATATTCTCTCATTTTCTAAGGATTCTAGAGTACACTAGAAATGTAGTCAGTCCAAATCCTCAGGTCCGAGGAGGATCGAACTACTCTGATACCATTTTGTAACATCTTCCCAAGTACGGTACTATGCTTAAGTCATAATACCCCACTAAAGAGTTGTTACTGTCATTTACTCGAATCTTATCTGGTAGCAACCTTCGGCCGCCTTTGCCTCGAAGGGCCTTCTTGGGAACTTCGAAGTTATCTAGAGACAACACGGAAATAGGAGTGAGAATTTTAAAACTCTTAGTAGGATTCATTAATTTACTATATATCGTGTCATCTTTATTATCTCCAGCTGCTTCGGTTTATTATAAAAAGGTGAACATTCATAAGATTCAATTATTAGGTTTTCGAAAATATGAATGTCCGAAGCAGATTCAATTTTAACATTCTCTCTGATCATTTATATTATAACATACATGGGCACAAGTATAATTACACAATACATGCTTGGCTATACTATAAGCCTCTCTTAACTACTTCCCTACAAGGATTTGGACCAAAGTCCTTTTTCTTTTCACCTACTAAACATAAATTTTCGGTACTTACACTAGCTGGATCATGCCATGTCTCATGTAAGCTCTATCCCCTATACTCACACTAGCTGGGTCATGCCATGCCTCATGCGAGTCGTGGGTGAGGCGAGCTTAACTTGGGTTCTTTCTCTCTTTATTTCTTTTAATATTTATCTTTATTTGGCACACCTAGGCATTACATACCGCCGTCCCTAGGGTGCTTGCATCTGTTTTAATCTTTAGTCTTTACCGCCCTTGGGTAGTCTGATCAAGGAGTGAGCTCGTCAGCTCCACTTATGATCGTCATCACACGGACTGTCCCACAAGGGGACCCACGTGCCTCTAGTCTTGGAGGGATCTCATTTTGGTTACGTGCCTCTAAATTGAAGGGATCTCTTCTGGTCACGTGCCTCAATAGAGGGATCTCAGCTGACCACGTGTCTTTAATGTAGAGGGATCTCATCTGACCACGTGCCTCCAAGGTAGAAGGATCTGATAGTTTTAGCTGCCTCCACAGGGAGGGATTCAAAGTCCAACTGCCTCCTGGTGAAGGGACCCACATCTTATCTTATTCACAATGAGGGATTCAAAGTGCAACTGCCTCTAGGTGATAGGATTCACATCTTTGTCTTATTTAGCTGCCTTCACCAGGAGGGATCTCATAACTGCCTCCAGGTGAAAGGATCCACATTCAATATATTCATATCATTTCATTCTCATACATAATCATCCATAAACATACTGAATATGCTCATACATATGCTTTATCATTTACTTTCATATAACCTTACATATATGAGTAATACATACATGTTCTTAACACATAGATGCTTATAATTCTACCGAAAATTTGGCAGCATAACGGAACGTGTCTGCTTCTCCATGAATAGTGCCAGTTTTAGCAGATAGTCAGTCGCAATAAGAGATCGAGTATAATGCTTTAATCTTTCAAGCACTAATAGAGAATTTTAACACTTAGACTTTACTTGAACTCATATGTGAATCCTTTACCTTTGGGAATCTTACTCATATTCCTCAATTCTGCCTGTTTTTAGAAATCAAGCTATAAATTCTATTTAACTCATCTGGACCTAAATTTTGGCTATATCATAGCTCTATGTGTCTAGCTTCTAACTTTTTTGGTACCATCTCATTTTGATTTGTATAACTCAAGTTGTTTAAGGTTTATCTCGCACTGCCCTGTAGCTAGCCAGAATTACATACTTAAAAGTAAAAATCCACTATAAATCGAAATCCAGTCCAAATCATATGAAATTGGTTCATATTAAAGATAACAGGATAAACTTTCATTTGCAACAAGTTTCATTTCATTTGCCTTAGTAGAGCTCGAGTTAGAAGCCTTTAAATTTGACCTTCCTGGACTATCCTATTTTGGCCCAATTTGGACATAGGGTAACTTCTTTGAACCACTGGGAGCAAATGGGACCATATCAAACTAGGAATCTTTTTGTAAGATGTTCTCTTATATGTAAGCTTTCTAACAAAGTTGGTTTCACTCAATTTGGAGTTGTATAGAGCAAGTTATGCCCTGAACAACCCAGTCTACCCAATATCAACCTCTAAAATCTAGGTTAAATTTCCAAAATTCATATCTCTCTCAATACTAATCCAATTGCCTTATATAATATATGTATGGAAAGCCCTGAATGTCTACTAATAGTTTCATCGGATTTGAATGGCTGTAGGTGAAGCCGTATACTCTGCTATACGGACTGCCATGAGGCTTCTTACTCAGACAGCATCCCATTTCCTCACTTCTCCTAGTTTTTTTCTTCTAACCTTAATTTCCAACTCAAGATTTCATATTAATCTAATTATAATCCATCATATACATCCAATACATCATCAAATATATATAGAAGAGTAATCTTTCATGCATCCTCAGTTTAGAGAAGTTAAGATTAGAGATTGATTCCTACCTCCTTTAGGTGTAGTCTTGCTGAATTTGAGTTTGGGTTGATGGAACCTCGTGAAACTTGAAGGCTTGATGGAGATGATTGAGAGAAAGGAGAAAATGAGAAGGCTGGAGAATGAGGCGTAAGTCAGCACGAAGAAGAGAAAAAACTGATTTAAATAGTGAAGTGGTAGTTGGGATTGAGAGTATTGATTGGCTGAATTTCTTGTAGACAAAGTTCAGCCATGTCTCCCTCTTTTGTGGCTAAATCATTCTCCACGTCGTCTAAAAGTGGAACTTGCCTCCACTCTATCCGAAATCGAAACTTGTCTCCATTCTGCCCAAGGTTGAAACTTGCGTCCATTTTATTTGAACTTGGAGATGAAGTCGGATGTCGGAGTTCGTGCACTTCCTATTTGAAACTTGGGAATAGATCCGGAAATCGGAAATCATGTCCGTTTTATTTGAAGCTTGGTAATAAAATAGGGGATCGAAACTCGTGCAAATTCTGGTTGAACTTAGAGATCAACTCAGAGATCTGAACTCGTGTCCATTCTAGTCGAGATCAGCTCTGAGATCGGAGCTCATGTCCAGTAAACTCGTGATAATTATTAACTCGGAGATCGGAAATCACACATCACACAACCTCCTTAGAATCGGAAATCAAGGATAAAAAGGTGAAGCCTAAAATACTTGATCCCAAAAGTCGAGGACCTTGTCATTCATAATCCATGAAATCGGAAATCAAAACTTTAACTTTATGTACCGAGAAATCGGAACTTACATAATCTCGGAACTCCCACTTCAATATAGGAAGTCGGTAATAAGACAAACTCGAGGACACCAACAGGAATGTAAGGCTTTTGGTGATAAACTCAGAGATCGGAAATGGGATCCGTTTTCTTTGAAACTCAAAGACAAAGTCGGAAATCAAAAATAATGTCCATTTTATGAAGTTGAAGTCGAAAGTCGAAAATTGGAAGATGAAGTCGGAACTCGTGGGGGTGTTACACATAACACCACCAATGATCACTAAATATGGCCGATGCAAAGATTTGCGACAATAATAAAAGTTTTGTGTAAGCACATGACAATGCCATCATTAAGAATATGCATGCGAGATATGGATTAAAGGGAAATATAGGCCCTCATTACAAGAGCCAACATTAGTCTCGAATAGCAGAAAATGGTTCGGTAATTTCCAACGGTAGCTGCAATCCCCCTTTTTTGAAGTCATCCAGCTTTCTTACAAGCGTATCCTGCAATTAAAAAAAAAAAATTTAATTCTGGGCAACAATTAATAACACTACTATGGGCAATAATTTTAATTCCATCGTTGAACTTATGTAAGTTGAACTCACCACAAAAAATGAAGATAGACAATACCAAGACCTCAAACTTCGCACATTATCCTTATTAAAGACAGAACTTGCAAAACAACCTGGGCATATCAAGAAAATATAAGGTCATGATGTTCAGTTTGGGGCAATTAATCAATTAATGAGAAAATGTTAGCATTACAGGATTGCTGATCCACTCTCTAGGTGCGAATGTTGCTGCCTCATAACGAGATAAAAATATCTTTGATCCGAAACAAGACCCTAAAAAGAAACCAAACGTATATAGTCAATAATCGTTCCTTTATGGTTAAGTGCTTGTAAATGACTCGATTTTTTAACAAAAAGGCCTACTCGGTTGGAGGACCAATTTGCATCCTAATGCAATAGTCATATAATTTTTTTATCAAATCTTCTTTGGCAACTCCCTTACTGGTCAGAATAGGTCCGTCATGGATAATGTCATGACAATTCTCATTTTCTTCATATTCTTCCTCATCCAATTAGTCAGAATAGGCCCGCCATGGATGATGTTATTACCATTCTCATTCTCATTTTGTTCATCTTCTTCGTTATCCATATTGGTCAGAACAAGCCCGTCATGGATAATATCATGGGCATTCTCATTTTGTTCTTCTTTTTCCTCATCCATAGAGGTATTCTCATCATCATTGGCATCCATGATGCTGTCTGATTCTCTAACACTTAGACTTTTGGGAAATGGTTGTTCAGGCATGCTTTGCTCTGCATCAGACTCACCAACCATGATATGATCATCTACTGACTTCCAAATCTTAAGTATTTCCTGAACCTTTTCCTGCACGAACTACATATGCCAATTTATTTAAAATTGAGTTAGTTAGTTAGTTGCAAATAGACAAATGAATCCACTCATTCAAGTGCCCTATGTACTTTGGTCTACACTTGACTGTTGTACACAGTATGCAGTTGAAGCTCCTCGAAAATCTCATCTTCATCATCATGGTGGTTTAGTAATTCTTGTCAAATAACAATAATGTAAAGCTTGATTTTGGTATACTTGGTAATGGTGTAAATAGATAAATTTCCTAACCGCATATAAACATCAATCTTGGACTTAATCTAAATGGTTCTAACCCCATTGTACCTGTGCACTTTCCTTATCCACCTGAATCTGCGAATACACCCTCTTGTCATCCCAGTGTTTAAGCAATGGAAGATCCATATTCGATTGGACTATGCCCCGTGGTCGAGCATGGAAATACAGGATCTGTGCAATGCTAAATCATTGTTAAGATGTCTACATGAACAAATCATACTCAGTTCATCCAAAGAAGCCTTTGATCAACATACCATTAGGCAAAAGAGGCAGCCGCCAATGCTGTTCCCTTTCTTGGTCTTGTACGCTTCGATGTGCCTTACAAGCCAAGAAAAGACGAATTCGTTCCAGTTGTATTTGTGTAAATTCTGCACATCAACAATGGCCTCCAAAAACTTTGAACTAGGTGCCATCTCTGATGTCGGGCACAAGAAAAATGACAAAGCATATAGTAGATATGCTTATCTAAACTGGTCATTAGCATTCCTGTCAGTAATCATCTGTTCTAGCTGACTATATTTGATGCCTTTGGAAGTCATTAATAGCGATTGTTGATTATCATTGATAGACTTTGGCACGGGCAACCATATTACATCTAAAGTATTAGAACTGGCATATGAATAAATTTTAACTATTGAAAAGTGAAATAAAACAATCATTTCATCCATATAGGAATAGATTCACCATAAATACCCAAAAGGAAAAAAAAAAAAAAGTCATAGAGGTTTAATTGGCAGGAAAAAGTTATCCTTATTTGGTAGCTCTAAGGCCACACCCACATCATGATAGGTTATGGGGACAGGGCACCCTTTAACAAACATCTTTTGCTACCGCAAGTCAAAAGACTTCACCAGCTCCAAGAATAAAATACAGTTGAGGGAACAACATCCAAGGTCCAACAAACCTCCGAAACCCATGTCGACGATAGCGCTAGCTTGCTCTTCAGTCAACTTTGCATGTAACCCATGCAATCGACCGAGTGAGCATCAACTGAGGAACACAGCTTGCATTTCACAAACATTGCAAACAATACATCAGTCCTTAAATATTACTATGGATGATATGGATGAAAGAGAACAAAAAAATGCTAATCAATAATGACACAGAGAATTAAAATGCAAATTTTCTTTCTGGACCTGTTATTCACAGCGAAACAGAAGCACATAGCTAACTCAGTTATTCATTTCCAATGTACTAGTAACATTAAATTAGTTGTTACTCAGATACATACTTCCCTGGTTTTTTTGTAGGCTGCTTTTTCTTGTGTCCTGAAAAGTTGTCAACTGAAGAACTACCAAGATCAGTAGAATTACACATAGAATTAATCCCTAAACCAAAAGTAAAGGGCAACATGATTAATAAAATTCAATTGCTACGTAAATAAGCCACTCTCACTGTCCTTAACTTCAGGAACACGAACCACTTCTTTTCCATGCGATTCTATTATAGGTCAACATCATCAACCTCGCTTACCAACATTTACTATACAAAAAAAAAAAGAAAAAAATTGGTTATCATAGAATAACATACCTTGTCCTCGACTACCTTTCGTAGCTTTCCTCTTCAGTATTTGATTTGTAATACTTTATCACATCAAATTTAGGTCGCAGTATCTACAAAGTACACAGATGAGATCATATTTCATCTCTTTCTCAGTTTTTAAATGTATAACAAGTGCACCCCCAATGAAATTTAATTGAATATTTGAACTATAGTATGTATCCTTGATTTTGGCCATCACAATAACAGGCATAATATATACATTTCAATCAATTCCAATACCATTAGAGAGTAGAGTATTTGAAAGCTAATCAATATCTACCCAATATACTATGAAGTACTCGTATATCTCTTATATTCTCCAACTCTCATAAAATTAGATTTTAAAGAGTTCCAAAAATGCTAGTAAATCCCTTATAAATGCTGGTAAGTTTTAACAAAATGCTGGTAATTTTTAACACAATGCTGGTAAGTATCTCTAATTTGCAAATTTTTTCCTCCTTGTCAAATTTTACAATAATTATTGACTATGGGGACTTAAATGAATAAGTTATCACATTCACATTTTAAAGAGTTCTTAGGACACTGGTAAGTTTTATCAAAACGTTGGTAAGTTTTTACAAAATGCCGGTAAGTTTCTCTACTTTGCTAAATTTATAATTTTTGTCAAATTTTCCAACAATTATTGACTATGGGGACTTAAATCAATAAGTTATCACATCTTAAAGAGTTCTTAAGATGCTGGTAAGTTTCACAAAAGGGTTGATAAGTTTTAGCAAAACACTGATAAGTTCCTCATAAATGCTGGTCTAAATTTATAACTCTTGTCAAATTTTCCAATAATTATTGAATACCAATAATTATTGAATATGGAGACTTAAATCAATAAGTTATCACATCTTAAAGAGTTCTTAAGATGTTGGTAAGTTTCACAAGGGGGCTGGTAAGTTTTAGCAAAATGCTGGTAAGTTCCTTATAAACGCTAGTAAGTTTTAACAAAATACTGGTAAGTTTTTCTACTTTGATAAATTTATAACTTTTGTCAAATTTACCAACAATTATTGACTATGGGGACTTAAATCAATAAGTTATCATATTAAATCAATAAGTTATCACATTAAATCAATAAGTTATCACATTTTAAAGAGTTCTTAAGATGCTGGTAAATTTTAGCAAAACACTGGTAACTTCCTTATAAACGCTAGTAAGTTTTAACAAAATGCTAGTAAGCATCTCTATGTTGCTAAATTTATAACTCTTGTCAAATTTTCCAACAATTATTGACTATGGGGACTTCAATCAATAAGTTATCATATTTTAAAGAGTTCTTAAGATGCTGGTAAGTTTCACAAGGGGGCTAGTAAGTTTTAGCAAAATACTGGTAAGTTCTTTATAAACGCTGGTAAGTTTTAACAAAATGCTGGTAAGCTTCTCTATTTTGATAAATTTATAACTTTTGTCAAATTTAACAACAATTATGGACTATGGGGACTTAAATCAATAAGTTATCATTTTTTAAAGAGTTCTTAAGATGCTGGTAAGTTTTAGCAAAACACTGGTAAGTTCCTTATAAATGCTGGTTAGTTTTAATAAAATGCTGGTAAGTTTCTCTACTTTGCTAAATTTATAACTCTTGTCAAAATTTCCAACAATTATTGACTATGGGGACTTAAATCAATAAGTTATCACATTTTAAAGAGTTCTTAGGAGGCTGGTAAGTTTCACAAGGGGACTGGTAAGTTTTAGCAAAACGCTGGTAAGTTCCTTACAAACAATGGCAAGTTTTATCAAATCGTTGGTAAGTTCCTTATAAACGCTGATAAGTTTTGTCAAAATGCTGGTAAGTTTCTCTATTTGGCTATTTCTATATTTTTCTTTTTCTTTCCTTGTCAAATTTTGCAAAATTTATAGATTATATACACCTAAATCAATAAAATTTTAGAATATAATCTTATTATTGGCAAAATCAAATTTTAAAGAGTCCCTTAGATGCTAGTAAATTCTTTACAAATGCTGGTAAGCATATGCCAATACGGTAAATATATGCCAATATGTTGGTAAATTTCTTTTCTCTAGTTTTATAATACACAGCAAACACAGCAACTTACCAACATTTTAAATGTATTTACCAGCGTAATAATGCAAATTTATCAGCATTTTCTAAAGATTTATCAGCGTCCATGAACTCTTTAAGATCTTACTACTCTTTAATGGTTTTTTTTTCCTGCTTAACATTCCAAGCTTAAACTCACTTATGCGAGCACAACTGCAAACACCTACACTACAACACTAAAATAAAACTCAATCTTGCTACTTATCATAATTTTAGGACCTTCATTTAGAAATGCCCCAAAAAATTAATTTCAGATTCAAAAGCCAATTTATAGTTCGACACAAACAATGAGTTATATATTAAGAGAATGACAGTGGTTTTTTTATTGTACCTGGCACAGACGAATGGATGATGAGACAAGAATAGTGTTAGTGTGGGATGAGTAGCCATTATAGGATGAAGAAATTCTCTTCTTGTAGAAGGGGAAGTAATTCAAGGGCAGGGAAAAGGTGCTTGGGTGCTTGGGGTGGACGAACGTGGGGGTGGAAGAATGGGTGGGGCGAGTTTGCCGCGGACGTGGGGGGGTTCGGAGCAAGGGTTTGGCGCGACCGTTTGAGTTACTTTTTTCGATTTTTCAAATTTTTTACTATTCATTCATTCATTTTCACCTCTCAGCATTATCTCGGAGTATGTTATGTTATGTTTATACGGTATTTGTCATTTTGTGATTATTCCCCTGATTCCACTCACACTAAGACCGTATGCATCGCGTATGTGTTTGGAAAAATGTGTCCGCCTAACATTTTTCTTTCTATTAAGGTTGTTGGGGAGCCAAGGCTTCTTATGCGTCGATTGCAACTGGATTAGGTTGTGACATATTATTATGAATAACATAATATTAAGTTTGATTTATAATACTTTCATAAAGTCTCAATAGAGAAAATCTTAATACAACTTGATACTTTTTTATATTCATAAATCTTGACACATAGGTTTTGTAATAGTAAATTAATTGGAATCAAGCCCATGGTCACAAGTCACTAGCTTAGGCTAAAATAATGAGTTAATGACAAATATCTAAGACTCGTTTGGGGATTCCAAAACCAACTACTATTATAGTCTTATAAGAGTCACTTCTAGCCCAACAAACATAGTTGATTAAGGGGTTCCCAATTCAACCAAACATCAAATCAAAAGGTTTTCTTTTTGCTTAGTTTACCTTAGAATATCCTTAATAAAGTATGCACCACACATTCATCACCGAAACATGGAGAAAACAACCATATAATATGTTAACGATCAATTAATTGCCCTTTGTCCTCTACATGTAATACAGGCAGTGCAGTATTTTGTTCAGTGCGTCCATGAATCATCATCAGAATTTAGTGAAACCATTTTAGTTCATTATGTTCAGGACTAAAATACAATTACACAGATGCCACACATATTGAAGAAACCCAACTTGATCACTTAGAATTAAAACAAAATTTCAAGGACACTAAACAAAGTGACATTCGGCATAGAGGAATAAATAAAAGAATTCACCTTCACTAGAGACAGCATGATAAGGATATAATAATAATAATAATAATAATGAAGAATAAGAAGAAAAACTGGATTAAAAAGAAAAGGGCAGTGATGGAGAAGTAATCGGAAACCAAAGTAGAATTGTTAGTGGCACCTGATCAAATAGTTAGCGGCACAGCAGAGTTGTGGAAGAGCTATGATTCATTGAGAAAGAGGGTCGAGTCGAAGACCAGCACCAGTGGAGCTCATAAGACTGATTCAGGATTCCAAAACCAACTACTATTTCAAAATAGAAATGCTACTTATTCAACCACCCAAAAAATAGGCAATGCGCGCGAGAATCATGGCGAGTCGGCGATAGGGAGGGTGATAAGCTTCATCGGCCATGCGACACGGAGACGATGGCAGTCCGTCGAGGTCGTGAATGGCGCTGGAACAAGTTGCGATGGTACGACAGGTTACGAAGGCCGCGTATGGTTGATGATGGTGGCGGTTTTGCAGGTTATGGTGGCTGGTAGTTGTGAGTGGTGAGGAAGGTGAAGACAATAGTGTGCGGAAGCATGATGAGCTTGCGTGGCTGGGGATTGGTGGTTGGTGCAGTTGTAGGCTGAGAAGGGCGGAGATCGTAGTGCAGTTGGGTGTGGGTAGCAAAGCAGTAAGGGACAATGGTTGAGGTCGACCTCAGATACAGGTGACCCGCGAAATACGTACTAGAGAAAAAGGCAAGGTTTGAAGGGTGGGATTTCAGAAAAAAAAAAAAAAAAAAAGAGTGGCTAGTGGTGACAGTGAGATAAGATTCGAACAGAGGTTAAAACCAATAAAACAAGAAATTTATGATGATGCCACCCTGGGTTTCAATGTTCTTAAAAACAAAAAGAGAGCTGTTATTTGGCCCACTCTTTGGGACATCGAAATACAACACCTTCTCACATAAATATACAATCTACTACCTTATCTCGATACATGTGCACCTCAATATTCACCCACACTCACATAAATATTAAAATATACTATGTTCACACTCACATAAATATACTATGTCCCATACTATGTCTATATATAGTATGTTCAAAAAACATTTCTCAAACAAAAAAACCAAAAACAACTCTAACATGTTTTGGGTTTCTGTTTTTAAAACCAAAAATAAAACAACCTATCAAACAAACTTTTTAATTTTATTTTTAAAAATCAAAAACTATTTTGTGAAATACTTCCCAAATAGGCTGTATAATCTTTTTCATTTTGGTTTGGGTTAGGTTTATTCTATTTGAAATATCGAACCAATTCAAATTAATTTGTATGTTTATCAAATTAAATTCGAATTTTTATTAAGTTTTTCATAAAATATAAAATATTCAAGTTCATCGAATTTATATTATTTATTAAAATGTTTATAAAAATTTACAAATTTTAAGTTTAAACTAATTATCAAATTTTATATTAATATATTTCCAGCACTAGCATGTTAAATATGCTATAAAGATTTGAGCAAAGTCATGTACAGTCTCAAAACTATTGGGTAAATTAAAAGAACCATTAGATAATGAATCCAAAATATTTAGATATGACACGAATATAAGAGTTATTTCAGTATTAAAATATTATAAACTACATGTATATAGGACATATAAGGACGTAATATATCTCATAAATAAGGATAAAAACAAGTATATGTAATATATTATGAGTCTATTTTGATTTGGATTAGTTTTCAAAAGAAAAATTGAAAATCGACATGAGACTTGATCGATTTTCATAAAATAAGAATTAATCCGAACCATATTTTTTTTATTTTGATTTGTTATTACATATATATATATATATATATATATATATATATTGTTTTGATTTGATATGGATTGGATTGGATTTTTATTAAGGATTCGCGTGTGGGGCAGGGGTTGAAGCTTTGACACCCTACTAGCTAACTATTATCTTACCATTTATTTTATTTTTCATAATAATTAACGAATGGAATATTACTAACTTTCTACCTTAATTTTTTTGAGGTAAATTTTTTTTGCCGATCATGGTTATTAATCTTCCAATTTCATTTTACCAAATTAGCATAGGGAAATTAATTCTACAGCATACTAGTTGGTTCATCCATAGCTAAGGCAACTATTACATACTGCAACATATATCATAACTGCTAACATGTCATCAGGGTTCCATAAGTACCAATACAAAATACATAGCCAGAATATAAAAAGGGGATGTCCTACATTATCAATCATCCCCACCCAACCCATATACAGCCCATAATACTAAATAATAGCTATGCTAAGTGAAGATGCCAAAATAGGATGCAAAAAAGGGCGTCCTAACTATAGCTACATCAAAGCATATTAAAGCCTAGTAATTAATAGCAGTGATAGTAAGGATGTAGTCCACAGTATGCAAAATAATCTTGTTATGAGTGACATTGGGCTCAAATGCGACTTCCATATCGATGTTGAGGATTATTCTCACTATCTGGAAACACCAAAGAAAAATAGGTAAGAGAAATCTCCCAGTGTAATAGTGTTATCAAGAAAGTCCTATTTCATTCCAAAAAGTCCTAAAAACAAGGAAGGAGTGTGATATCCTTCAAACATACATGTCATGCTCAAGTCATAGAGCTATATCTAGAGGTTGTTACTAATATTGTAAAAGACTTTTAACTAAGAAAATATTATACATATGGCCCTGAAACTTCAAAATCCTTTACTGAATAAGGATTTATAATCCCAAATATTCATATTTATAAAGTAAAATAACTACAACTTAAGAGAAACTTAACTAATTGTGTATATAAATCTTGTGTTGGCTTGCTGTCGTCACTTTGTGGCTTTCCATCGCCTACTTTGGCCTCCCAAATTGGGCTTAGGTCTAGGTCTTGAGTCTTGTAAGTACCCCCAAACCATTTGCTGCAAGCTCGACATCTATCCTACATACTAGAATGTTTACGGAAAATAAACAAACAGGTAGCGAGCACTTTAAGTCCTCAATAGGTAAACTCAAATTGCTAATCATACAAGGTGACATCATAAACATTCCGGCCGTTTTGGTTTATTATAAAAACATAAGCACATTCATATAAGCACTAGTTCAATTTTAAGTTTGAAAACATATTTCTTGAAACGAAATATATTTTAACACTCACTTGGTATATATTCATGGTGAGTGCAATAACAATAACAATATAACATTTCAAATATAATCATAACAGTATTTATAACATAATGAGAGGTTTAAATATGCATATGTTAATGCACCTTCTTGACATATACAAATGCACTTGACTTTCTTATCTCTTTCTTTAACTTGCATCTTATTCTTTTGTACTTGATCCCCCGGAGGTAAATGGCCTTTCTCCCATCCCTAGGTAATAGTCTACTTCTTAGGTTTGTGCTTGTACCTATATATGAGTGATGAGTTTATTTTTCCTGACCCTCACATCGGTCTATTTCCCTTAAATTTGGTCGGGGGTTGGCCGAAGTCTTAGACAATACCGCCCTAGCCCACTGCAAGATGGAGGTTCGGTACATCCCTTTTGCAAGTTCTTATAATCTTCCTTCTTTCTTGAACATGATCAGACACATGCTTCATGCACTTATGCATATGCTTCATATCATACTTTAATCAATCTTGCATGCATGATTTCCATGTACATAACATAAAATATATAATCATAGCATTCATGAATTTTTGCTAGAAATTTGGCAGCATAACAGCTGAAGTACGGAAGGTCCCAAAGAAATCAATATATTCAATCAGCCAGCCAATCATGGTAACAATAATCATCATAAACATTACATCAATATAACCTTACATTGGTGTGAAATTGTATAAACTCTTATGCCATTAACCTTCTTATAACTTATGGAACCCTTAATTTAAGACAATTCTCAAGCTATGCCTTTATCCTGAAATTTGCCCAACTCTTATAAATTTCACTAAAATTCCATTTTACCTCATTTTAATATGAAAATTTAATATGGCCTAGCCTCATTAGTCTATTTTTGAACCTATTTAGTTTTACTAAATTTTGATGTCTATAACTTGAGTTATTAAAGTTTTACTCAAGGCTGCCCGATCTCAAGATAGACTGGCACGCTTGTTTTTAGAAAATCATTAAAAATTTATCCTATACCATTTTTATCTGATATTTATATCAAACTGTAGCTATTAGAACCATATTTCAAGTCTTGCAAATTTCACTCCAATTGGGTAACCAAGTTATGCTCTTTAAGTGAGCTGCCCTGTTTCTACCTGAACACAGCATGGGTCAAATTCAAAGAATTATCGGGGAAAATCCACTCATGATCTAATGCTAAAATTTCGATGGCATATTCTCCTATGTATTAGATTTCTAACAAAATTAATTTCACTTAATTTGAAGCTATATAGGGTGAATTATGCCCTTCTCATCACCCTTTGATCAAGGCAGAGAGTGAATCCCAATAGCAAACTTTAAAAATTCATAATTAGTTTGTTTCTTGAAGTCAGTTTCATCTGAAATTAGTTCCATTTGGATTTGAGTTTTGTAGGATAAGTTATGGGCTATGTGGTATGGACAACATCCTAGGGTTCTATCTCACAACTTTTCTATTTTAGTTTTCTTTTGATCTTTTGAGCTATTCTTCAACCCAAACTAAGTTTGCTTATTTCAGATTACTAGAAAAATACCATAAAACCATATATCATAGAAGCATGAACCAAGGATGCCACAAGAGGACCACTTCAGCCACAAAACTCATGCAAAAATAATAAAATCTAAGGATTTGAGCTACCTCCTCAAAATCCTTGAAACCATGGAAGTGAGGAAGGCAAGAGCAACATCCTGGCCTCTTTTTCCTATCATGGCAGTGATATAGATGGTGGTAAACGAACTCCACTTGATATTAAATCATCAAATTGATAAAAAGGATATTGTAGGGAAGAAGATGAAGGTCAATTTTCATGAAAAGAGCATGTGGTTTTGAGGCCAAGAAGGCCTCTAACTTTGAGCTTGAAGCTTTAGTCATGGAGGATAGTGAAAAGAAGGCGAGAATGAAGAAGAAAATGGATGTGGATAGGCGAGGTAAGTGGCTGAAATTCTAGGGGAAAATCTGATAACTTCCTTACTAAGTTGGTTTGGCTTCTCTTTGAAGCTTTGTGGATTAAATCTCATTAGTAGGTTTTGAGCAAAAATTAAATTCTCCTAGGCTTGAGTTGTGGATGGTTCTGGTCCATCCACCTAGAGTGCCAGTGTGGCTTGTTTTTGGCCACATGCTCTGGCTGTTCCTCTAATACAATGTCATGGGCCCCATATAATCCCAGAATCGAGATTTTTCTACTATTGCCCATCCTAATATCTTTAAATCTTTATTTACAACTTTGCCATTATAATATAAAAATTATAATCTTGCCCTTCCTTTTTCTACAACTTCTTATTTACGATTTTGCCCTGGCTTTGGGCCTAAGCTTCCTTCCATCTCAGTCTGCCCCTAGAGTTCAGGATGTTACAAGGAGTGCAGCAATTTGCATAATAATATAACAAATTACACAAAATATTATTAGAACATTTAGCAGCCAAATGAAGCATAAATGAGTCACAAATAGTAAATAAGATAAATTATCATTTCCAGTCATTTATTAGTATCAAGCAAGATAAAAGTGCATGATATTAATCATAAGCAGTAAAGTAGTAATATAAACATACTAATTACTACAAAAAATAGCAAATGGATTGTCAAATTCCTTTTAACTTCTTACTGGTTCCTTTTTGATGGTTAAAGTCTGCAGGGTTTGAATCAAATATTTGGATCTGTGAGAGTGCTCATTGCTAAGGCGTCCCTTAGTCAAATCAATGGTTGTCAAGTCCTTCTCTATAAGTATGGTGGGGCGTAAAGTGTCATTTAATCCAATACAAGACTTAGTAATCACCAAATCTTGATCCACTAGTAGGTAGGGGCCCAAGGTATCCCTTAGTGAAATGCATGGCTGGTTGATAGGATGAGACGCAATTTAAGAGTGCCCAAACCCAACCCACGATACATGTAATATCATGAGCAACTGCATAGGTATTTATATGGCATTATTATCTTAATTTAGTTCTTATCCTTATCTTTTATTTTAAGCGATGAGTCTTGATTAGATTTGTTAGTTTTATCCTTTATCCTTTCACCAGACATTGGGAGTAGTAGGTGCAGTGGTATTTAAACTTTTATTGTAATCAGTTTGACACATGAATAAAATTTTCTAATTCTTTCTTATGCTAGCAATGTAAATACCTTTGATACTTAAGATTACATCAATTGGTATCAAGAGCCTGGCTACGGTCACATCAATGCTTTGCTCATACATATGGCTACCAACAAAAAATGCTTAGAGATCTTGGAAAGTTTGATTGGAGAGCTTCAAGAATCAGTCCAACAACTCTTTGACATGGTCTCCAAAAAATCAAAGCATAAGTGCCATAGGAACTTATCATCATCGTCATCATTAGCAGAGCCCACAAACTTTGACAATAGTAGTGAGAGCTCATATTCAAATTCATCATTGCAAAATAAGAGGATTGATTGTGGTGGTGATGGGATGAAAAGGCAACTCAAAAATCCAATCCGTTTAGAATTTCCAAAGTTTCTTGGAGATGACCCACATGTGTGACTAGATCGGGCACAAACATATTTTTGTTTCCCAAGATGTTTGTGGCTTTAAAAAGGTGTCTGTAGCTTCATTCTATCTAGACGAAGAAGCCAACCAATGGTAGCATTAGTGTGCTCATGCAAATCACAAGAAGAGTACATGGAAAATGTTTAAGAAAAGGTTATTGCTACATTTTGGATCCACTGAGTATAAGGATGCAAATGAGGAAATCAGTTAGGTGCATCAGACAGGTTCATTTCAAGAATTCATGAGAAAGTTTGAGGAATTGATGAATTGCCTTCTAAGTTGGCCTAGGAATGCTCTAATGGTAGCTTTTATGGTGTGGCTGAAAGAGGAACTGGCAAGGGACATTTGCTTGCTTAATCCCAAGAATTTGTAAGCATCCATCGAACTAGCCAAGAGAAAAGATAAGCAACTTCAATTTTCAAGGAAGACAGTGGTCGGTAGTCTGCGTGGTTACTCATAATCATCAATAACATCAATGATCGACATTATAGGACACTCGGTAGGCACCCCCAAAAGACTCTCATGGACTGAGATGCAATAAAGATGAGAGAAGAACCTTTGTTTTAATTGTGATGAAAACTTCATTCCTGGGGCATTGTTGCAAAAATGCCCAATCTCTCGTCATTGAATTGTGCAATAAAGATGAGGAAAATGATGATTGTATGACAAGGAGTGAGGATGCTAAGGAGCGTTTGGTATCATCACATGCATTGGTAGGTGAATCTAGCGGCAAGACACTATGTGTAAGTGGGCTATTACAGCAACAACAAGTGTTTGCACTAGTTGACAGTGGGTCAAGCTTGAATTTTATATACCCGCAATTGGCATGACAATTGTGTCTAATAGCTACACGCCCTAAACCTTTCATGGTAAAGGTTGCAAGAGGGGAAAGATTGGAGTGCCAGGAGAAATATGAAGTTGTACTGTTGATCATCCAAGTCAATACATTTCCTGTAACTTTCGATGCCTTTCCAATTAGGGGACTAGATGTCATATTAGGTATTCTTTGGATGGCAAGTTTAGGGCTAGTTACAACCGACTATCAACACCTTAACATGACTTTCCAACTAGGAGAGCAAGAATTTTGCTTGACAGGGCATAGTAGAAAAGTGGTTAAAATAACAAGCCTTGAGGCTATGATATGATATTGGAACCAAAGGGCATAATTATTTTGTTTGATGGTTAAAAAGGAGGATGGCCATATGCCAATAACTATTGAAGAATGGCAAAGCGATCTCAAGGACCTTTTGGATGGATTTAGTGATGTGATGAATGAACCAAAGACCACCACAATGAGGGTTTGATCACCGAATCCAATTGGTTGAAGAGACTAAGGCAGTCAATGTGGCACCCTACCATTATGCTCACTTTCAGAAAAATGAAATCGAGAAATAGGTGAACGAGATGTTAAGTTTAGGACAAATTCTTCCCATTACTAGTCCCTTTTCTTCACTAGTACTTCTAGTCAAGAAAAAAGATGGCTCATGGAGATTCTATACAGACTATCGGGCAATTAACAAAGTGATAGTAAAGGATTGTTTTCCAATTCTAACCGTTGATGATATGTTAGACGAGTTACATGGAGGAACTTATTTGAGCAAGTTGGACCTATGTTCTAGATAGCATCAAAAACATGTTCATCCTGATGACATACACAAGATTGCCTTCTGAACTCACAATGGTCATTATGAGTATCTTGTAATGCCGTTTAGGTTATGTAATGCACCTTTTACTTTCCAAGGTATTATGAATGATATTTTTTGACAACATCTTCAAAGATTCATCCTAGTTTCTTCGATGACATTTTGGTGTATAGCACTTCATGGGGAAGCCATTTGGAACATTTAAGGTCAACCTTATTGATCTTGCGGAAGCATCAATTATTCGTTAAACTTTCTAAGTGCCTCTTTGGGCAAATAGAAGTAGAGTATTTGGGGCATTTTATTTCAAAGATGGGAGTGCATGTTGACCCAACGAAGATTGAAGCCATGGTAAATTGGCTAAGACCCACAACTATCGCATCACTTAGAGGATTTTTGAGCCTAACTAGTTATTATTGAGAGTTTGTGCAGCATTACGGGGAGATTGCTAAACCCCTCACACAATTATTGAAAAAAGGGTGTTTCAGCTAGGGGGAAGAAGCCGAAAAAGCTTTTGAGACTTTAAAATTAGACATAACCTCAACATCGCTCTTAGCCTTGCCAAATTTTCCTGAGGAAACTGTGATTGAGACTGATGCCTCTGGTTCTGGGATTAGGGCAGTCCTATCTCAAAATGGGCAACTTATAGCCTATTTGAGCAAGGTAATCAGTGAAAAGAAAAAGGCATGGTCCACATATGAAAAGGACATGCTTGTGATTCTAGAAGCAGTACGAGCATGGCGGCCTTATTTGTTGGGTTGTAAGTTCTAGATTTGCATAGATCAGAAAAGCCTTTGTTATTTGTTGGAGTAACAGATCACAACCCTTGAGCAACAAAAGTGGCCGACTAACTTGATTGGGTTTGATTACAAAATTGTCTATAAGCCAAGAAGAATGAATAACGCCACTGATGCTTTATCTCGGCATGAACAGATGGAATCAAAGATGAAAGATGTCGTGGTAGACTTGACTACTATTTCATAGCCTGTGTTAGGCCATGTGGGAGGAGATAGCCCATGCGACTACAGTAGACCCTTCCTTAGCAAAGATGATAAAAAAAAAGGCGCATGAAAATGCTCAACTAAGATATGGGTATCGGTTGAGGAATGGGTGTCTCTGGCTTGATGGAAAAATTGTTGTGCCCCCAGACCCAATATTACATGAGAAACTCTTACGTGAGTTCCATTGCTCACCACTAGCTGGACATTTAGGAATCTTAAGGACATACAAACAAATTTCATGATCTTTCACTTGACCACAAATGAAAGCTGACATTCGCCGTTACGTACGTGAATGTGATAGTTGCCAATGTAATAAGGTTGAAAACTGTGTGCCAACTGGTTTATTAAAATTGTTACCTGTCCCTGATGTGGTGTGGATTGATATCTCAATGGATTTTATTGAGGGCTTGCCTAAATCCCATAGGAAGGATATGATCTTAGTAGTGGTAGACCGGCTAAGTAAATATGCTCACTTTATTGCTCTTACTCATCCTTTTTTAGCAAAAGATGTACCAAAGGCATTTGTCACAGGGTAGTGAAATTCCATAGTATTCCTTACTTGATATTAATAGATCATGATACTATTTTTTTGAGCCACTTTTGGCATGAACTATTTAAACTATAAGGCACTAAGCTAAAAACTAGCTCTGCATATCACCCTAAAATAGATGGCCAAATGGAGGTCATGAATCAATGCCTTGAACAATACTTAAGATGATTTATACTTCTACAACCTAGCGTGGGTGGAGTTTTGGTACAACACCTTATACCACCAACCTATTGGAATGACTTTTTTGGAAGTTGTATATGGTAGACCCCTACCACCATTGCTAATAGACATCATCGGGAGGAACATTTTTAGGTGGGAGACTAGGCGTATGTTAAGCTATAACCATATAAACAATAATCTATATTTAAACAAGTTTACCAAAAGCTTGCAAGCAAATATTATGACCCATTTTAAGTTGCTGATCGCATTGATAGAGTTGCTTATCGTCTGCACTTTCCAACAAAGATTCATCTGGTTGTTCATGTATCCTTGTTGCATCAAAAACTTGGGGAATAGTCGGTATCTCATACCACTTTACCCCCATGTGATGCCGATGAGAGGCCAATTATTGAACCCGAGAAAATTTTGGATTATCATTAGGTTGCAGGGAAAAATAGCCGTAGTCAAGAAGCCTTGGTTAAGTGGTAGGCACTTCCAGCAAGACAAGTTTTACAGCAACAGTATCCTAGCTTGCACCTTGAGGTCAAGGTGCCTCTTCAAGGAGAAGGGAATGATAAGATGAGGCGCAGTACAAGAGTGCCCAAACCTAACCCACATTACATGTAATAGCATGAGTAACGCATAGCTATTTATGAGGCATTATTTTCTTGATTTAATTCTTATCCTTATCTTTTATTTTAAGCGATGATTCTTGATTAGATTTGTTAGTTTTATCCTTTATCCTTTCACTGGATATTAGGAGTAGTAGGTGCAGTGATATTTAAACTTTTATTATAATCGGTTTAACAAATGAATAAAGTTTTCTAATTCTTTCTTAGACTTGCAACGCAAGTATCTCTGATACTTGAGATCACATTGCTTGTCCACTAGACAATGAGGCCCACACACTCACTTATTCATTTATTTCATATAGAGGCCATATAATTTACACATAGTGCACAATTGAGCAATTCATTGATATTCCAGGAACATGCAGTACACCACTATGCATATGTAATGCCAAGGATTTTCCTACCCATGCATTAAGGTACACATAACTCATATTCTTCATATTATGCTCCAATTAAGGCAATCATGGTGCGCTTATACAAATTCCACAAGATAAGAATACTAATCACATATTCATATTCTCATGAGTTCACAAAGCATGGACATATATGTTAAGAAAACTAAACATAATTCTTTAAATTAATCTTGCTCACCTAACATAGTTAAATTGAGTAATCAAATCCTTTGCCAAATCACATAGATCAGGCAAAAAATGCATGCAATGATAACATGAAAAGCAATCGCCTTAGGTTAGAATGCTAACACAAATCGAATAAGAGATAAAGATAAGTAAAAGTAATAATTTGAGGGAAAACTCATCGGAAACAACTTTAGCTTTAGAAAACTACTTCAAGCAAGGATTAGTTTATATGAAATTTCAAATAGGACCTTAACTTAAATCTTCGTAATTAAAGTTTATTAGTGTGATTAGGAGTGTGTTAAGTCCAAAGGTCCATAGTCTATATCCATAGCATAGGTATGCCATAGCAAAGTTATGACCATAATTGGTCTGAAATAGGTCCAAGTGAGTCTCCAATACTCATTATGTCCAAATATAGTTCATACAAGGTCCATAAGCATAGGTATATGTCCAAAGGTCATAAACTCCATAGCAAAGGTCATAGTTCATTTTATTAAGTTTTATTGTATCTTTTGGAAGCTTATTATGTCTTAATAGTCCCAAAAGAAATTATCATATGAACAAGGCTAACTCAATCATGCTCAAAAGTTTGAAAACACATAACCATAACAAATCAAATAATATAATTTTCATGTTTCAAAAAAGGCATATGGTCAAACCATATATAAGGATATAATTTTACCATTTTGTTTTAAAACTTCTCAAACTTGTACATAAAACTTCATCAAATAAAATTATACTATTTGATCCATCAAATGAAGGATATAAATCATTTAAATGAGTGAAATAAGGTTGGCTAAGCTGCTGCCCAAAACTAAGTGGACTTGAAAACACACTTTTGTCATATATTTAAAGTGCTAAACTCAAGGAAACAAACATGTTTCTTTAAAGCACAAGTTCTAAAACTTCTTCAAGTGAGAATTCATCATTCAAGACACTAAATCAACATTTTAGATATTGAAACAAGTGAAACAAAATGAATTAAGATGCTGCCCAAAAGAAGGTAGCCTTTAAATTTTCCTTTAAACACTTAATTAATGCACCAAATACAAGCTATTTTAGCATGTAAGCACATAGAATCAAAATATAGGTTTTATAACTTCAAAATAACATTCTTGACACTTGAAACACTTGAATAACATGCTGGAATGTTGTAACCAAAATAGGGTAGCATAAGAGATTTTAATGAAAATCACAAGTTTGATAACATAAATTGAAACTATTAAAGAATCAAGCTTCTATAGGACAAGGCTAACATGTTAGAGACATAATCTTTCATCAGCAAGCTTTCAAACATGTATAAAACTCAAAGAATACTTTCAAGCCTTATACTTGGTCGAGAGCTTCATAAGGCCTTAAAGAGAAATTTTGCAAGAATATTAAACCAAAATCTTTATAACTCAAAACCTTACGTGATAAACTTTCAACTGAGCATAAATGCAACCTTTAAAACACCAAAAAGAAGTTATTCACCCTCAGCCATAGTGAATGTTGCAAGCTTCATAGGGCAAAAGCAAAGATTATTCAAGTTTTCTATCCCAAAATCCATGGAAGCTCAAGTTTACATGTAAAGAACAATCAAATAAACATGGGTGCAACATCAAAGGCTCTCAAAATCAATTCAACACTCTCAGCTCTCATAAGAGCTATGAGCTTCATGGAGCAAAAGAAGTGAGTATTTGGCTTAAAGAACACAGATCCTTGGAAGAATCAATGATACACTCAAAGAGTACTCAAATAAGCACAGATGCAACCAACCATGTTCACAACAAACCCACATCCCCATCAAACCCTAAGTAAGCCACGACACACATAGGCATGAACAAGAAGAATAATTTCACAAAACTTTAGAAAATTGTGCATACAAGCACATAACCTCATAAACACATAACTACAACTTCAAAGCTTGAAAAGAATCATCAAGTTTTGCAAAAGTCACAAGGTTCCTAATACAACATGACTCATGGCCGTGCCACGCTTCAACCATAAATATGAAGAAATATTTCACAAAAATGCAAAGAAACATATATATATATATATATATATATATATATATATAGGCACATAAATACAAGAATACAAGATTAAAGCTTCAAATTCTGAAAAGAAACCATAAAAGCCAAACCTTTCACAAACTTTTAAAAGCTTAAAAGAAGAACGTATATTCTGAAAATAGAGGTTGAAAGCCTCAAACAATACAAAGAATCACACAAAACTCATGTATAAAGCCTAACGAATAAAAAGAAAACCCTGCTTGGTTTATTTGCTTGAAACTCGAACATAACAAGTCTGGGATAGCAACTTACTCAGGTTCTTAGTTCCTATTCACAATCTTGAACTCGAGCCTAGATGGTGGAGAATGAGAGTATTTGAGGGTGTTAAGGGTTGATGAGGTTTAAAGGGTACTTCAATGGAGTTTCTTGGAGTTTTTGAGTGAAAATAGTGGAGGTAGAGGGAGAAAGGTGTCTCGTCTTCTCCTAGGGGGTTTAGCTGAAGACTAAAGTGTGAGGATGGGGTGGAAGGAGTCCTACTTATAGAAAGGGGCTGGGATTAAGTTGGTATTAATTACTTGATTCGTTTAGCTTAATTGGATAGTTAAATTAGTTAATAGTTAAGGCTTTAGTTCATTATCCTAAAGGCTTAATAAAACTTATTTAGAGGCAAATTAGAAACCTTCTTACACGCCCAATGATGGTTAAGGAGGAGTTACATTTGATTTGTCCTTGATTAGTACATAATTAGAATTTTTACTTGTAACTAGTTTATGTAAATTAAACTTTGATTAATAAATTACTTAGCAAATAATTAAATTTCTCTAATCTATCATTAATAATATGTTTATATATGTAAATATGTTAAAATATGGTTTAGAGAATTTATTTTACTAATTATTTAACATAGTTAATCCTTAATTAGGCCAATTTCGGCCATTTCTTTAAAATTAATTATTTAATTTAGATTTTCATATTTCTAATTCATGTCATGATTCTATTCACACTCTTCTAAGCTCTAAAGTTACTTTATGTGTCAAAGTAAAAGATTTGGTAAGAGATGAGCTTGATTTAGTAAAAGTTAGTGTAGGATTACTTATTTTGACCAAATTTTACTCTCTTCAAACTTCTTTTAATTTTTCTGATTTCTGAGTGTTTTGGGGCTGAGAAGCTGCAGCCAATGCATGCCTTTAGCCCGTGGTTCATTTTTTGTTAAGTTTTGTGTAGGTTTATGATGTAATCTTGGACTTTTTGTGTAGTTTTGGTCCAAAATTGTTTCGAAAGGCCCAATCTAATATGCAATAGCTACCAAGGTGCAAAATGAGGCCCAATTTTGTAGCCCAGACCTAAAACTCCACTGATTCTTTACTATACTACAAGTTAGAGTAGTCTTATAGGGATTTTAGGACCCGTTTTGAACCTTGGTAGAGTTATTTTTATGTAATTATGTAAATATTATTCAAATTTGCTAAACAATAATATTTATCTTCAAAATTTTATTAAAATGTATTTATAATGTTTTTGAAATTTTAAAGGGTCTTTTCAAATAGTTTTTGATTTTTCATAAGACCTTTAGTATTTTCTATCTATTTTTCGCAAGAGTTTCTATTGTATTTTTTGTTTTCTATAAGTATTGGCATTTCTATAATTATTGGCAAGTCGAAGGGCATCCTATATCATTTCACACTTGGATACCTTTGTCATCTACTCGATAGAGATTTGGGTTTCTACAATTTTTGCTATCTCACTTAGTTCCGTTAAAACACATTTTCTGCTAATTCTAATAGTACATGGATCTAAACATAATTTTTCAAAAGTTCAAGGACCTAGTTGTAATTAAAATGTGCAGGTCTAAGCATAATTACTAAAAATATTGGGGCAATTCTTTAAACAACAAAAGTTCTAGTAGCAAGGGCATTTTTATTTTTTCCTTTTTAATTTTTAGTATACGATAATGTCGTATTTTCAATGGCAGTGTCACACTACCCTATAATTCTTAGTGCGTGGATCGTCATGACATATTGCTACTTAAGAAAATCTCTCACTGCCTAGGTAAAATAAATCAAAATCCTTACTATGCTGTATTAGGAAAAATGGGAATTTGTCCCCACTACCTTAAATGATCCTCGCCGTGGTCCCCTATCTCTACTGTGGAGGGTTTTCTCCTCCCATCCCCATTTCCCGCTTTTCCATTGGTCCTCGTAGGTTCCCTGAACTTAATAATAAATTTTATTTTTGTTTTGTCTAACAACAGCAACATATAATCTACCCAACACAAATCTAAGAAAAGACCAACACAAATCTAGTCGCAGAGGAGCAATGCGCTATTGCAGTGGCGGAGGAGCAATGATGTCATGATGATGACATTAAGCTTTGAAGGATGTATAGGTGCGAGATTGCTGGATGCCAATGGTGTAGCAACAATTGCTGGTGGTGTAGTAGTCTAGTCCTTCTCTCCTTGAGATGTGTTGTTACAGAGATTTGAGAAGTTATGGGTCATTGGCTTTATGTTTTTACACTGTTTGGCTGAGAGTGTATGTGAGATAACATAAATTAGAGAACCAATGGACTTACTGCAGTGAAGATTTTAGAAGCTCAAGTATGACAAGTAGCCAAATATAGTTTAGGTGATTGGGTCTAGGTCATATGGGCAGTCCAAGTAAGGTTGGGATTTTCTTTTAATTTTTGAAACTATATATATATAGGAGGCACCATCTGCAATGCACCTTGCTAAAGATGGTGCGATCTGCACCATTGTGTTGTTCAACTTATGAGGTGTAGGTGTATCCATACAGTTTCTTTTTTGATACACTGTAACATATTTCAAAGTTTCTCTCCCTTTCCCAGACTCCACCGACCATCCAAGCCCACCGCTCGTCCCCACCCCCCCAATGCCACCATTGGTGGCTACCTAAAAACAACAACAGCCCCCACATGCCTGGAATTGACTTCAACAAAAAGCCCAGAGCAAGCTTATGTATTTCCTCGAAAATTGGACTCAATGATCGTACTAGTGTTCGTGCTGGTGGCGTGTGTTGAGCTTTGCGACAACACCACCGTCATCAATGTCGACCGCCTCATCCAGTACGACATGTTCGGCGTCACCTTTGGATCTCGTCTTCGTTGTCGACATCAACCACGGCTTCCGCATCTTCATCTCCTTCTCCGACCTCAAAATCGACGACATTGAACTCACTTTGCGCACCGTCCTCCCTAGGCACACTCACACACGCGCTCTCACTCACTCTCAGATTCTGATTCCAATTTCATGAACTTCATTTGGTCTTGTGTTGTTGTGCTTTTTACGTTTTATGTCGCGGATGTAAGGAAGGAGAGTTTTGAGGTGTTCGATAGTTGCTAGAGGAAGGTGGTGGTGACGGCGAACCTGGCAGTAATGGTGGAGCCATTCGTGAGGGATTTTTTGGAAAAGGATAAGGTGCTGGAAACGGAGATCAAGCTGAATCAGAAGACGAAGAAAGCCACGTGTTGAATCAGAAGCCTGGTGACGGATTGCTGAGGCTACAAAGTGCAGAGAGAGAGAGAGAGAGAGTAATTTTTATGGTATATCACAAGAAGTAGGTGTATGATACACCTAAACATCCAACCCATTGAATCACATGGTGTATAGTGCACCATTTTTAATGTGGTGCATATTAAAATGCGCCATATATAGGATTACTAACCTCCACACCTTCATGTGAAGATTAATAAGCTCTACATTTTATTTTGGATATAAAAATCACTTCTATCTATCATAAATCAATTTAAAATTCTAGGTACCATTATAATTTTATTTTACTTACATTTATTATTCAAAATTTTCTCTTCCCTAATTAATATCTACTCTCCACTATATATCTTTATATAAATTCTGCTTTCTTCTTTTAAAGATTTTTCTATTACCTAAATATGATATAAATGATTAAAAATTTATGTAATATTATTATATACTGATAAATATATTTTGATATTAATTTAATAAAATATTTTTTTATGAAATTCTTAAATAATTAACATTATAAAGTTATATGTGAGCGTACATGTGTGTGTATGTATAGAGCGATCAAATTTCAATAAACTAAATAATTCAAGAATTCAAACTTTTATTAATAAGTTAGTTGAACTCTTTTATCATTGACTCAATCATAATTATAAATATTTTAGCTTTTATTAAGATATTATTGTGACATTAATCTTCAAATGCTTATATAATTAGAAAACTTTTTTTTTTTGTAAATTAATTATATAAATACATAAAAATTGCTTTGTGATTCACGATTTTTATTGAAAAAATATTTTATTGAACCAATATTAAAAGTATATTTATCCAAGCACATTATAAGGTAAGAGAAATTTTTTTATAAAAACTAATATTAAAAGTATATTTATCCAAGCACATTGTAAGGTAAGAGAAATTTTTTTATAAAAATAGTATTCATATAGAGATAATAGTAGACAATATATATTAATTAGGAGAGAGAGAAGGCGGGAGAGAGGAATTAGAGTAATAAATATGGGTAAAACAAAATTAGAATGCTATCCAAATAGTTTTGTGTGTGTATATACATATATATATATATATATATATATATATATATAAAATTAAAAATTTAAGTAATGTTATTATATACTGGATAAGTATATTTTGATATTAATTTAATAAATTATTTTTTATAAAATTCCTAAATAATTAATGTTATAAAGTTATATGTGAGCACGTGTGTATGTTGGGGGATCAAATTTTTAAAAAACTAAATAATTCAAGAATTCAAACTTTTATTAATAAGTAAGTTGAACTCTTTTACCGCTAACTCACTTATAATTATAATATTTTAGTTTTTGTCAAGATATTATTGTGACATTAATATTCAAATGCTTATATGACTAGAAAACCTTTCTTTTGGTAAATTAATTATATAAGTACATAAAAATTGCATTGTGATTCACATATATGGGGAGGGTGATCCTCGCCTCCCATCTCTGAGCCTGCTTTGGGAGATTTTTTACTCCTCGCCCTGTCTATATAAGGGAAAAATCCCTAAATTTAAAACCTTGAATGAGAAATTTTTATAGAGACTCTTATATATTAGGAGATTTTGTTGTCCCTAATTTTTATAAGTAGAGTTACTATTAGTTACTCCTAAAATAAATGGATACTTTTAACTCATTGGAATCAATAGAAAATGAGACAAAAAAAATAAGTGAATGGAAAATGAGTAGATTTTATGAATTTCCTTTGTTTGTATTTTTTTTTGGTATATTCCTTTGTTTGGATTGAGAGAAAAACAAGCGATAAAAACCACGAGAAGAAAATGGGGCGAGACGACTGTAGAAAAAAAAAATGGGGAGGGCGTGGGTCACAAATCTCATCAATTAGCCCTCAGATTTTTACTGCCAAAGGATAAAAAAATTATTTTACTTTTATCCTATTTTCTTTTTGCTCAGTTTTCTATCTAACCAGATAACTAGACATTTTTTTTTCTCTCACTACTTTCTTTCTTTTTATTTTCTTTTTCCTCCCGTTTTCACGCTAGTACCTTCTAATCGCGCCTCATTTGGAATAAATTAATTTTTATTTTTATATCTAAAAGAAAAAGAGAAACCAGGTTCCCATATTGGTTCCCAACGGACCCAGTCCTTGAGGAGTTTACCCCTTCAGTCTCCACAAACACTGCAACACCAAATGCGTTTTTCTCTGTACTGTTTATGGCACCTTCCCTTTCGACGTAAACTCAATTTATTTATTTATTTTTTCTCTTCTTAATTGCAGTCTTTCGGTATATTACAAACTGGGTTCTTTCCATTTTTTGTGTGCTTGATTCTAGTGTCAGTGTGTCACCGTTGTCGGACCTCTTTTTACCTTTTTTATTTTTATTTTTATTTTTGTGGATTGAGCAGCTAAATTTGGAGCTGAAAGTCTAAGTTATCCATGGTGATGCAAAATCCTGTGCTTGATCCACAAGATCGGAGGTATGGATTATTGCTGTTAGTCTTTTTTTTTCTTTTTCTTTTTTTTTTGTGTTGCTTTTAGCTATACTTTATGATTTTCGATAATATCTGATGTAATTGTAACCCTTTTATGTTGCTTACTACTCGTTTGCTTCCCGAAATGGAGTTAATAATTTTTAATGAAAAATAAAGAAGTTGCCCCTTTGAATGTTTTTGTTTTTGTTTTTGTGGTTATAATTTCTTGTACTGTTGGCGTCGTTATCGTGTGATTAATTTACCATAAATTCTACTGTGAATGATTATTGAGGGAGTTTGGGAAAATTTAAGGTATTTTGGTTTGGTATGCCATAACCGAAGTTTATTTTTATGTTTGGAATTGATTGAACCCAATATTACTGTTTGGCTTGGTTCAGGGTTTTAGACAGGTTTTCATGATCCAGACATAGATAGAAAATCCAGAGCCAGTGATCAATTGAAGATTCTTGAGTATACCATGAGATATCTCTAGATAAACATATAAGCTTTATGTTTGAAAATAGTAACACTGCCAGGACCTAGTAGGAATTCCACTTTTGTAGAATCTTGTCTTCCATTCAATTATGTTATTGATAAATGGGGTAAAATGCCCCCTCTCATGGGCAGGGGTTTTGCGAGACCTATTGCTTGAATTAGTATGGGAACTCTCAAGGGCTGGTCTCAATTTCCTGGAAATGTTGTGCCATATTCTAGGACCATTACATGATTAATTTTTCTAATTCTGATGGATAAAATGAATAAAAAGTAAAAGCAGGGAGGTGCACTGGGGTTTGGCTAACTCTTGAAGGAAAACTAGGGTTTGCATGGTTGTTTATAGTAGACAAATTTGAATGAGTGCACCATCAGTTCATGTTTTAATGATGATGAATACACTAAATCAGCCTTACGTTTGGGATATTTTTTAATTTTGCTTAGGAAGAAATACAAATCGTAAGTCTTTCATTTTCGATGAGGAATGCTGGAGCCTTTTATGTATGAACTCCTCAATTTCCATTTTGCTTTTGGAGTTGCCTTCTTTGTGGTTGTCTTTGGTTAGGGCCTTGGGAGAAGGTAAGTCCATGGGTGGAATGGAAAGGAAAGGAAGGCATCAGGAGAAGAGAATAAATTATATTTATTTCAGAGTTTTCCTTTACTATTTTAGGCAGAGAACGAAAATTTATGATTGATAGTTGAAGTAGTTGACATTGTTCAGTGGGTACTAGGAAGGATAGTGTATAGTTTGATTAATTTTGCTTTCTCTCTATACCACCCTATGTGAATTACATGATATGCCTATTTATATAGCACCTAACTGACTTACCAAGCCTCTAAAGAAGTCTAGCATGTTCTGATATTTATCCATTTGTAGCCATTTTTTATTTTTGTTTCTGATGCTGTGCAAGCCATCATTTTTGCTTCTAATAGTCTGGACTTTTTAATAAATGTGTAGCATGTTCCAGCATTTGAATACTTAAGTAAGCCTTAGTATAATATTTCTTTAACTTGTTTCCTTTTCTTTTTTGTTTTACTGGTTTCAGATCTTCTTTTAAGCTATATTAATTATTATGTGTCTGTCACTTAGGAAAACTTCCAACATGGAGGATTCCTCTGCAATGACTATTGAATTCTTGCGGGCTAGGCTGCTCTCTGAAAGATCCATATCAAGAAGTGCTAGACAGAGGGCTGATGAACTGGCAAAAAAGGTATGTCTAATTCAATTTTATCAGTGCATGGATTCAGGCTTCTTTGCTCTGTTTTACAACCTTCTGTATATCTCTTTGAATTGTTTCTTAAACATGTCAATCAGGTTATTGAATTAGAGGAGCAGCTGAGGAAGGTCAGTCTTCAGAGAAAGATGGCTGAGAAGGCAACAGCAGATGTTCTTGCCATTTTGGAGAACCAAGGGATTAGCGATGTATCTGGAGAATTTGATTTGGGCTCAGACAATGAAATTACTTGTGATTCTAGTGTAAGTAATGATTCTGCAAAAGATGGCAAGAGCTCAAAAGTGAGTAAACATGGTTCAGATGAGCTCTCAGGTTCTAATGTGGATTCTTCTCCTGCACCTGGTAGAAGCTTGTCTTGGAAAGGACGTCTTGATTCTTCTCGTTTTATTGAAAAGTGCAAGACTTTTAATGTGAGAAGACGAAGCAGTTTTCCTTCAATCAGCTCTTCTACAAGGCATCGCCTAGGAAAGTCATGTCGCCGGATGAAACATAGAGAAATCAGGTGAGTTATATTTTTTAACTTAAAAATTTCTTGTCTTACCATTTTTAATAGATTCCACCAATAATAAATTAATAATGCTCTTCTTTGTCGTCTATCTGAGCAAGATAGCTGACTGTTGCATATTAAGATTTTTGCCAAATTTACTCTTTCCTACTATTTAACTTGGTACCACCTGTTTCATCTAATATATATTACATGTGTGGGGTGTACTTGAAGTCTAGTCTGGAAGTATGTTTATTATTGGCTGACATTTAATATATGGAATAAATGAACTAAATAATGGTTAAAAATGAATTATTTGGGTGGATATGGAGATTATTAAAATAAGAATTCACTATATATTTGATGTTTAGATATAATGACAGCAAGGTGTCATTCTCTCCTAATAAATTTCTTTTTCCACGTCTGTATCATCTTTCTTCTTTGCATAATTCTCCTATCAATAATTTTTATACCATCCAAGATCTGTTGTTTTATAGAACTTCCACTTTTTTTCATAATCTAAATTGTAGGGAAGGTGGAGTACTGTTTTGGGCTCTTTTTGGAGAACATTAAAAAGGATTCTCAGATACTTGTGACAATGACAAATCAACCCTATACCCTAGTGGCTTAGCTTAGAACGCAAAAATAATGCTTAAATTGTAGGCTGTATTCCTGAATGATTGAATCATATATTTTAAATACAGTATAATTTATTCCAATGCTTTTCACTACTTCGAAGCCTGTTAGAGCAAACTGTGAGCATTGACAAATTGTACTTGGATGTATGCTTGACTTTGCCTCATATGGTACGTATCAATTTGGTTTAACCTTGTTATCAATAGGGAACATAGTTACTAATTTCAACAGAATTACCTTGAGGGCTGGAGAAGGATCTCTGTTCATAGTAGTGTCCTTCTGTCTGTCTATTCATCTGCTGTTTTCACTATCGGAATGTTTAGGCAATTTCAGTTTTAAATGTTGCTTTTTTAACTTTTTCGCAAGGTTATATCCCTTGTTTTTTAATCAAATGTTATGAAGAAAAGCCATGCCAGAACTGCTTGTACATGTAGTAAACTACGTTGGAATCTATTTATGTGGCAGACTTCTTGATTGCTTGGATTTTCATTTGACACCTGAGGCCGCAAATCATAAAGAAAATCATCATTGTTCTTTGAAAAGTATCAATCTGGTGAAGTACCAATAATAATTAAATTTTTCTTCTTCATAGTTGAGTGTTTTACAATCTTACTTTGTATAGTCTGGTCTGGTTCTGTTTCAAGATAGTGTGCATGAACCTTTGTATGTAAGTTACATTTATATTTCTCTTTGAACAATCATTGTCCATGTTGCTTGTTAAGCTAATAACTAGTCTTTTGTTTTCACAGGTCAGTAGTGGAGAATACCAGCGATCCTGTCAACATTATTTTCCAAGAGAATGAAGTTGTCTCCTCTTCTGGAGGGTTTCCTAATGGCTCCAATGATGGGCCCAACATTCTGAACATGGAATCTAAAACTCGGGAAGAAGATGAATCAGAGTTGAAGCTAGCTGATGACAAAAATCATGATGTAGATGGATACGAAAGGGAGAAGGAAATGGAAAAGGCTCTTGAACACCGGGCCCAACTTATTGACCAGTATGAAGCAATGGAGAAGGCTCAAAGAGAATGGGAAGAGAAATTTAGAGAGAATAACACCAGTACACCTGTATGCTCACTAGAACCTGTTTAAGTCATGTTCCAATGCTTTTTCTATAAGCTTTTAGATGTTTGGTCTGCATATGTAATGAATGTGATTTTAGGCTACATATGGATTGATTTTAGTTTTGAAGATATTGGTTGTTTCATTAGACAAGTCCGTCAAGAGTTCTTTAGGATCATAAATCCAGATATCTTATGTTATTGGTTCAGATTTGCATTCGGTTTGCTATTATCTGTTCTCTTCCTGCTGCCTTCAATGGCATTGAAAACAAATGCTTTTATAACTAACGAGTTAGTCAAGCATAGAACATAGGAAATTTGGTTATTCCTGATTCTGCTGTTAATAAGCTTTGATTTGTGATAGCAAAAAGCTGTAGGACATATTAAAAATGTGACAGCAATGTAATCTTCTGTCAATGAAGGCCATATTAAAATGAAGTAATATGCAGGTTCCTATAAATTGTTTGGTTGTGAGAAAATGAAGGAAACTAGGAGAAAAGAGATAAGAGTGGAGCAAGAGATGTGTTAGAAATAAAGAAAGTATTTAGTCATATCTCCATTAGATCTTATAATATCCTAGGGTGTCTCATGTCTTACATCGTATCTTAGAATATTAAAGAGTATCTTACATGATTTCTTTGGGTTGATTTCTATATTTTCTTATATTTCATGATTTGTTTCTTTATTTAATTAGGATTATTATTCTAGTATTATTATAAAGCCCCCTATCTTGATCTTCTAGTTCCTTCTGGGCCTCTTGCTATTAATAGTTGATGAAATAACAAACTCTAACTGGGCAGACCCTTAATCATTCCTAGTGTGGAAATCTGTGCTGCATCTTGTATTCCGGAGTTTTAATCTGAGCTTGCGAAATTATACTCTTCTCATGATTCAGCTTTTTGCTATATATCTGAATTTATCCTCTTGCCATCTTCTTATTATTTTGTGCATCAAATGACTTTATGATTCAACATTGTGTCTCTAATTGGTTTACTTTCCAATGAAAACCATCTAAAATCTAAAATCTTAATTTTGGCTCGTAAATTTTGCAGGATTCTTTTGATATGGGGAACCATTCTGATATCACTGAGGAAAGAGATGAGAGCAAGGCCCAGATTCCGTGCTCTGCTGAGGAGACCACTTCTAGTGCACAGCAGGATAGATCAGAAGCCAAAGGTGTTTACTTTTCTGAAGAAATGGTCAATGCTGAGCCCGGAGATAATATGCAAAAATCATATGATGATAAAGGTTACAACAATCAGAATAGCATAACTGTTAGCACTTCTGGCATGCTCCAAGAAATTTCACATTCCCAATTGAATGGGAACCAAAACCCAGAAAACTGCCATTCTCAGCCTTCAGATAGGCGCCATCAAGGTACAAGTAAACATGATTTCCCTAATTCCAAGCCAACAGGTTCCTTACCAGCTGATGTTCATCATGGTCCGCCCCTAAAAGATGCTCCAAGGGAAAAAAATGGCAACTCTGGATTAGGTTTTCATGAACAAACTCATGAATTCAGTGGTGTGCTGGAATCACTTAAACAGGCTAGGCTATCCTTACAAGAAGAGATCAATAAGTTGCCTCTTGCGGAGAGCAGCTCCACTGGTAATGCCATTAATCGTTTGGCTCCTGTCAGTAGAAGTGAGGATAGATATGACATTCCAGTTGGATTCTCCGGTCTGTTCAGTGTACCGGCAGATTTTTCTGCTGAAACAACAGCTAGGTTCAATGCTCATGGTTCAACTTCTGGACTTAGTTCAAAGTTCTATCTTGGTAGGGGCATTTCTATGACTTCGGCTGGTCAAGTTGGCACCAATCCTTATTTTGGCAGAATGTTCTCTGCAGACAATCAATTGCTTACCACCCAATACAGTGAAACTTTGCCAAGACTAGATACTAATACGGCTGCTTCTGCTCCTTCTCTTGCGTCTGGCGAACATGCGGCTGGCATGCATCCCATGTTTACATCTTATCAAAATGCAGCTCGGCAGATGTCATTCGGTGAAGGGCCTTCAAGACCCTTTTCAAGTAGCACAGTTGGTGTTCCTCCTGCATATAATTTCTCATTTCACGGTGATCATTTAAGATGAAATATGCATAATAATCCCATTAGGTTGCTAGTAGCTTCACCATTTGTGTTAAAAGGCATGGTCTTACTCTGTTGTACCTGGTATGTGGGTTGCTTTGGGAAGAGATATTAATTTATGTCAAAATATCGTCTAATTTATGTACTAGAGCTCCTTCAGTCACTGAGGTTTGTATCCATTGACTAGACTTAAAAATAAAAGCCTAAGCAGTTGTATATTTATATATACGAATACGAATGAATTACATCCCTTTATAAAAGGAAAAGAAATCTGTCTTAAGGAGAAAATCGAAAAAGATCTCTACTTGATATCTATAAAATTAATTATAAAAAAAGCATGTATCCCTAATTCATAGGGATATAATGGTGGAGCATATAAATTATATGTATCGAGCTTGTCATAAATATAATTGCTTCCTGCACTTGTGAGAGATTTCGTGAAAACATAAGAATTTGCTTGGAACGTACTTTCTTGTGACGAAATGTTATTTCTATGTGCTTGGTTCTAATGAAAATTGGATTTGTAGTTACATGTAGGGTGGCCTCATTATCACAATATAACATCATTTGTTTGACATTTTCAAACTTATCTTGAAGCAATCGCGTAACCCTAAAATTCTCGACATATGGTTGTTGCTCACATGTGGATGTAGAGAGTGATTGCTGTCTAGCCTCTGCACTATATCGTGCAACCTCCTTGTTTCAAGACATGACATTACCACCAACAAAGACATAGGGCCATGAAGTATATCGCCCCTTTCGATAGTTGAAACAACACAATCTGCATCAAAGAGCAGTTCACAACTTGAGTATTCCCCGTTTTCATACAACAACTCTTGTCTTGGTGCCTTTTTTAAATACTCAACCCTTGTCTTGGTGCTTTCTTACTAGGACAATACTATAAAATTTGTGCGAAAGTAACCATTGATCACCATGTGGGGATTGCATAGACTAACCTGCCATACTAATATAGACGGAAATATCGAGTCCAGGAACAGTGAAATTGTTCGGTTTTAGTACAAGCCTTCAATATTTACCAAGATCTCGTTCATTCAGTAACAACTTGTTTGGATTCACATTTAAAAAAAGAAAAACACACTTTTTTTTATTTATATGGTTATTGGTAGATTATTGGAAACAACACTGAGTTAATTAGGTTCATATATCTACGATAATGACATCGATAGAGCTTAAACTCATTATTATAGTCGTCTAAATAGGCATAGTAGTTTAAGTTTGTAGTTAATATCCCATATATATATATATATATATATATGTGTGTGTGTGTGTGTGTGTGTGTGTGTGTGTGTGTGTGTAATGAGTCCCACATCGGGGAGGTCAACTTGAAAGGGAGGCCCTATAAGGATTTAGACTCTTCCACTCCAATAGTTAGCTTTTAGGGTATAGTTTTCCTAAAAACTTATGTTTATTGACAGCACCATTTGTAACGAGAATAAGTTCTTGGCAGAACATCCCAAAGACTTAGCTATTGGAGTGTGAGAGCCCAAGTCTTTATAAGGCCTCCATTTCAAAGTGACTTGCCCAATGTGGGACTCGTTACACATACTCAACACATGAACCAAGCTTTTCTTAGCAAAATGAGCTAGGGGCATGTGCAACACAAAGATGAACTTAGGAACCCTTCAAAATTATGCCACCACTACACTCTCTAAGACTACATTCCTTGCAAAGGTGGACTGATTTGTGACCAATCAAAGCTTGTGGAACTGGGACATTCTGCATTGTTTATGACCATCTTTTGTTTGTAGGCACATCAATACTATTCCTCCACCTACAGATTATGTTGGCCCTAATGTTGTTGCTTAGTTCTCGATAAGGGTGGAAATAAGCTAGTCTTGGATCACAAATAGTTGGGTTGTGCCTAGCCTAACCTATCAAAGGCCTCATTTTTTGACTTGGCCTAACCTGTTTAAGAGGCTTGACTTGGCCTGAAGCCTCTTTCCAAAGCCTGATAATAAGAAAAACACATTATTTGCTTCTTTCTTCTTTCAATCCTTCCCCATTTATTTACTTTTACCATAGTCAGAAGAATAATCTAAATGTCAATCATGTTGATAAATCACAAAAGCAAGAATGAAATCAACAAAATCATCCTTAGCCCTAGCCTTCATATGGCCTTTGATATGGTTCTAGAAGTGCAAAAACATCATGCGGTGCTTGGGTGATGGGAAAACAGTAATGTTTGAGATTGCACTCCAAAATTAGGAACCCTTCAAAATTATGCCACCACTGCACTGTCTGAGACTGCACTCCTTGCAAAGGTGGATTGATTTGTGACCAATCAAAGCTTGTGGAGCTGGGAAATTTTGTAGTGTTTACGATTATTTTTTGTTTGTAGGCACATCAATATTATTCCTCAACCTATAGAATATGCTAGCCCTAATTTTGTTGCTTGGTTCCCAATAAGGGTGGAAATAGGCTAGTCCTGGATCACAAATAATGGGCCTGAGCTTGGCCTATAACCTATTAAAGGCCTCATTTTTGACCTGGCCTGACCTATTTAAAGGCTTGACCTAGCTTGAAGCTTGTTTCCAAAGCTTGTTAGTAAGAAAAACACTTTATTTGCTTCTTTCTTCTTTCAATCCATCCCCATTTATTTACTTTTACCACTGGCAAAAAAATAATTTAAATCTCAATCATGTTGATAAATCACAAAAGCATGAATGAAATCAACAAAATCATCCTTGGCATAGTTATATATAAAAATACCATAGTCCTCATTTTTTTTAAAAAAAAATAATAATAACAAAAGTAAAATTTGGTGGTCTATATTTTGAAATAGAAAATTGTTGCCTCTACTGCCAAAGATCAATACACATAATGGGTGTTTCAAGTCACCACCAACACCACACCATCAACCTTTCACATTCAAAATTTTCATAATCACACACATAGTGATTAAGAAAAATATAGAAGAAAAAGAATTTTTTATTTTTTAGAGAAAAAGAAACCTCAAGGAATGTATCAATAAACTGATTTCACTCCACAACTAACAACAATGCTGATGTGGATAGCTGTTAATGGCGAGACTATGACGAGGACAGTGGTGGATGGCAACACTGCAACATGGATAAGACTTGGTCGGGGTTTTGGTGAGCGTGGCTTTAGGCTATGGCTTGTGTTATGTTTCATGTTTGTAATTCGATAGGGTTAGGGATTTATTGTATTTTTTTTTTTTTAAAGATACACTATAAATATAATACAACTATATTAGATTCACATATTATAATACAACTAGCTACTCTTCTTAGTGGTAGGAGGTGGCATTTTGCTAGTTTCAAAACCCTAGTTTGAACTTGGCATGGAACAAGTTTAATTTTTTATACAATAATTATGTATGGAAATAAACAGGCTAGCTTGATAGGCTTAATAGGCTTCGAAAAGAGCCTAGGCCTAATCTTTTTAGATAAACAGGCCTTTAAAAAGGTTTGAGCCTGGTTTAATTGTTAGACATAAGCCTGGCCATAAAGTCCCTGATAGGCCGCCTAGTCTTCTTCCATCCGTAGTTCCTAAGCCATGATGCGAACTTTTTAGTTAAAACTGTGTATTCGATCACAGGGGAAGTTCTTGAAGTCCTTGTGGATCCTCTATATTCTCTCTCACGTGGAAATGGGATGGCTTGGAGAGGATCCAGCTTTTCTTGTGGCTGGTTGCAAATATAATGCATTACTGACAAATGAATGTAGATGTGCTTGCCATATTACACCCAACCTTGTTTGTACAAGATGTAACTATATGGTGCACGAAGACATTCTCTACATTCTACGAGATTGCCCAGTGCTTGGAGACTTTGGCATCATTTAGTGGATCCACTATTAGAATTTTTCTAGATATTGGGTTTCTATTGATTGGTAGGCTTTTGTTTTGTTAAAATGGGTTCAATGAATAGCTTAATGTTTCCTTGGAAACCCATTTTATTATGTAATCCATTATGGATTTGAGATTCACCATGTGTTATTGGGCTTGAGCTCAATGGTGAGTAGGTTGGAGGATGTAAAGGGCCCTGGGTGACTTAAATCTTTGATGGACAAAATTAGATTACTATATATATTCATATTATGGGCAACATCCCCACTTTACTATTATCTCTTAATGACTCGCTACTCCATCGACGTGACGTCTAGAATAGGAGATAGAGAAGGAGTGGAATTCTCTGTAGTTGACGTATACCATACGTGTACACTTCCGCGATTGATTTTATTTGGTAATATGGCTTCGAGAAGTATGCACATTAATATTGTTCATTGTGGTTTCAATTTATATTGGTGTTCTAAATTTCTAGTATTTGATCTGTAAAATCTAATATGTGGTATCAGAGCCTGGTTATACTAGGATTAGAATCCTGAAATTATTTTAATGAAATTGCAAATCAAAGCTTTTATGGTTTGAAAAAAATTCCCTTTTATGTATAAAATTGAATATGATTTTGGGTACATGAGGTATGCTATTTTGTATTTTTTTTTCTGGTTATTTCCCTTATCCTTTTGAATCTAAAAATACGAGATGATTCAAGAACAACCCACTGCCACTTATCATCTTCTCTTCTCTACAACCACTGTATGCTAGAGAGGAAGCCATTGCTGTCCTCACTCAAATCGGAGTATTCTGAACACACCATTACTGCTGGTCCTTAGTTGCAATTCGTTGCCATCATGCGAGAAAGGGAGAGAAGGTAGTGCTGCTCCGGCCGCCACTATACATGCCAATCCTTTCCCCCTGGTACCGTTGCCACTGCTACATCCTCACCCACGGCTGCATCGTGTTTGTCGCTATATGTGGGTGTCCTATTTGACTGGTGTGTGTTAAGGGAGACAAAGAGAAAGAGAGAGAGAATGGGGCAATAGTCCCTATATTATTGAAAAAATAAAAAAAAATTGAAACCTTATTTTATTCCCTTCTCATAATAAAATTTAAGTCAAAATATTTGTATAGAATTCTATAATTTTAGGATTTGAAATGTTTTATGATTGATTAGGTCTCTTTTGTATTCCCATTATTGTATTTGGAAAATTGGAGTTGAATTGAAAATTGATTAAATGGGCAATTGATTATCTTGTCGAGTGCTCTGTTGCTTGAGTGAGTTTTTACACCATAGTGGGTTATTCACAAAATTAATGGAGTTGCTTGTTTATTTGTTTTTGGATATTTTGCCACTTGGGTTTGTCATGGGTTAGGTCACCCACAGGTAGTTAGCTTATTATTTGATCCTAGTGTGGCATGTTTTGTCACCTAGTTAATTGTGAATTGACTCACCCATAGGTAGTTAGTTCATTGATTAATTTGGTGTGGCATGGTGTTTGGGATGATTTTGACAGTAAAATTCTTCTGCCCACATGTGTTGGATTGTTGTAACTGTTGCTTTGTGTAGTGTATTATCCGCCCTTATATATTTGGATCCCTATTTTTTATAATATACATTTGTATATTGGCCATATAATTAATTAGTTTCTGGAATTCTTTTCAACTCCTATTACCTTTTCCATGAATAACACTATCAACCATGTCGAGGTCGTTACTAGCAATAATCATAAGAGGTGGAAGGAAGACATTGAGCTGGCTCTCAACTTGCTAGACGTCGACATGGCCATTACGGAGAATGAACCTCCTCTAAATGATGAGAGTACAGAAAAGCAGAAGGTCTATCACAAGGAATGGATGAAGGCAAACCAAAAAGCCTTGATGCTTATCAAGCAGTCTATTGATGAAGCCCTTGTGAAGGTGATTCTTGCATCAGAGAAGGCTAAAACTTTTCTTGCCTCCATTGGGGAAAGGTATATAGTTTCTAGTAAGGCCGAGGTTGGCCAATTAATGGATTGTCTTGTCAACATGAAGTATGATGGTAATGGTAGTGTTAGGCAACACATCATGAAGATGGTAACCATAGCTTCAAGACTTAATGACCTTAAGTGCCCAGTAGATGATAAGTTCCTTGTACATCATGCCCTTAACTTCCTACCGATTAGATTTGATGCCTTGAGAACTTCCTATAATACCCAAAAGGAGGAGTAGAACACCTTGATTTCCATCAGTTCACAAGAGGAGGATAGAATGAACCATATCTTATATGAGAGTGTAAACCTTACTTCTCAGCCCCGCCATAATAAATCCTTTAAAAAGAAAGGGAAGAAGTCTAAAGGAAACCATAATCTAGATAAAGGGGCTGGTCCGTCTTAAAAGGGCCTCGGTCCTAAGCCTGATATTCAGAAAGGTGAGCTCGGGTGTTGGTTTTATAAGTCTATAAGTCGTAAAAATCCATCTGCCAAGCTTTCAAATCTTTCATAGAGGCCTAAAAGTATAAAGGCCAGTCACTAGCTCTTATTTGCTTTGAATCTACTTTGATCGATGTCCCCATGAATTCATGGTGGATTGATTATGGAGCATCTATTCATGTTGCTAATTCATTGCAGGGGTTTAGGAGCAAGTGAAAGCCAGGTGATGCTGAGATCAATTTGTTCGTAAGGAATGGAATTAAAGTTGACTCCAATTCATAGGATTAGTTGAATTAAAATTGGGTTTGGGATTTACTTTACATTTGATAAACATTATTTATTACCGTCCATGAGACGGAACTTGATTTCCTTGTCAAAACTTGATGATTATGGGTTTTCTTTTAGTTTTAAAAATGGATTTTGTCACTTATCTTATAATTCTCAAGTTGTTGGCAAAGCTATGAAGTATGATGGTTTATACTGTTTAAGTCTTGAGTCCAATGTCCTTAATTTCCTACATGTTCAGATTGCTGGTAGTAAAAGGAATTTAATTAAAGAAAACTCTTATTCCTTATAGCATAGGTGTCTCGGTCATATTTCTAAAGAAAGAATATATAGACTTGTAAGAGATGAGATCTTACATTCATTTGATTGTATTGATATTGGGACTGTGTGGATTGTATAAGGGGAAAGATTACCAAAATGGCTAGGAAGGGATCTACCTATAGTAGGGACTTTCTGGAAATTATTCATACTGACATTTGTGGTCCTTTAAAACCACCCTATGTGGAAATAAATATTTTAGGACATTCATTGATGATTTTTGATGATTTGGTTATGTCTACTTGATTAATGATAAATCTTTGTCTTTGGAAAAATTTAAAATTTAAAATGGCTTGGAGAGGATCCAGATTTTCTTGTGGTTGGTTGCAAATATAATGCATTACTAACTAATGAATGTAGATGTGCCTGCCATATTACACACAATCTTATTTGTACAAGATGTAACTATATGGTGCATGAAGACATTCTCTACATTCTATGAGATTGCCCGATGCTTAGAGACTTTGGCATCATTTAGTGGATCCATTGTTAGGATTTTTCTCAATATTGGACTTCTATTGATTGCTGGCCTTTTGTTTTGTTAAAATGGATTGAATGGATAGCCTAATATTTCTCTGGAGACCCATGTTATTATGTGATCCATTATGAGTTTGGGATTCACCATGTGTTATTGAGCTTAAGCTCAATATATGGTAAGTGTACTGAAGGGTATAAAGGGCCCTAGATGACTTAGGTCTTTGATAAATGGAACTAGGTTATTATATATATTTATATTATGACCAAGATCCCCGCTTCACTATTATCTCTTGATAGCTCACTAATCCATCAATGTAACGTTTGGAATAGGAAACAGAGAAGGAGTGAGATTTTCTGTACCTAATATACTTCCGTAATTGATTTAACTGGTAATATGGCTTTGAGAGGTATGCATATTAATATTGTTCATTGTGGTTTCAATTTATATTGATATTCGAAATTGCCAGTATTTGATCCGTAAAATCTAACATCCATCCCTTTGAGCTTGTTTCTTCACTGCTAGCCCTTACCATTGGTTGTTGCAAAGGTTGTGCATTAAACTAAGCTCAGGCTTACACTTTGGAGCAAAATCTTTGGTTCAATCATTCATTTTCTATGGAAATGCAGAAATGAGGAAATATTTGAGAATAGAACTCTTTCTCCAAATGAGTTGGTCACAAAATTTTGGGATACGTACATGAGCTATTTCACGACCTCAGACTCATAGCTAGCGATATCAACTGATATAAGGAGACACCTAAACAATATCTCCTAGGTTGCTCCAAACAATGGATGCAAGACTGTGAACTCAAATGGATTTGTCTTGGACACTCAGAAGGCAGCTTTTGGCAGACTAATGGAGACTTTTGATTGAACCTTCGTTGCTGCTCGGTGACTATAGTAGAAGTTTAGGGAGTGTATCATGGCTTGGATCTTTGTCGAAGCCTTGATCATCAAAATGTGAGGATGGAAGTCAACTCCTAGAGTGCTTTGGATCTCCTTGTCATGCTTTAGATGAGAGACACGCTTACGATCGTCTTATTAGCAAGGTGCATGAGTTGCTTAATAGAAACTAGAATGTTCTTCTAGTACATATTTTTGATGAAGCTAACCGTGCTACGGCAAACTTGCTAGCTTAGGCCATACCTTGTAGCTTGGGATTACTTTGAGATGGAATGGAATGGAAGCCCATTGCATTCTCTTATATTTCTATTATTTGGATTGATAAATGTATAATGGAATGGAGGTATTAGTAAGAGAATGGATTCCATCATATTCCATTAAAATCCCATTTTTTATTCCTCCCAATTTGGGGGATTTGGGGTGGAATTCCATTTTATTCAAACAATAGAGTGGAATAGTTACTCCACTTCACTCAATTCCACTCCACTTTAATACTTACTACCAATCCAAATAAGTCATATCCTAAGAGATGATATTGTAGGAATTGCTTTCCCTAGATTGAATGTGTAGTGTTTTTCTTTTTGTTGGGTGTTAGCCCCATTTTCCGACAAAAAAAAAAAATAACTAAAATCAAATGTTCGATATTTACAGAAACTAAAAATATTTAAGCTAATATTTAAGTTAATATTTAAGCTAATAAAATTTTTAAAATAAATATATACTAAATATTTATTCAGTAAAACAATAATCTCAGATAATTAATTTATGTATAACCTGTGCATTATATGCAAAAAAATAACAAGTTAATTATAATTTAAGGACATAAGATGGATCATGCCATGAGATGCTTCACTCCTCGTTTTAACATTATTCAATTTTTTTTTTCTAGTTTTAGATTCAATTTTAATGCCCTAATATTGTAAACTGTTTTTTATTTTGCCATCCAATCAAATTCTTCTGTATATATGACTTTTAAAATAGTAGATATGAAAGTCAAATATATTTATTCATATGATAATATATGAATAGATGATAACATAAAAAAGTTTTATATTATTTATACATCAAAATTAAATTTGGTGTCTTTGATTGACGGTAAAAATATAAAAAAAAATTTTGTTGATAAATTTTATATATCAAATTATATATAGAACTCGTCCATAATAAATTTTTTAACTAAAACAATTCACGCAAAGAATACGAGGTTGACCACTCTTGGACTTGTCATTACTTCAACCAACTGCAAACCCCCACCAATAATAACAATATTACTTGTCGTTGCTTCAGCTACAGCGCAATAGTATTTAATATACAACTTTTTATTGTAAGATTCATGAGATGATTCGTCACGTACTGTCTCTCATTCATCTCTCTCAACTTTGCTCACCTTCATATTCACGAGATGGCTCTTCACACATTTTTGCTCACCTTCATATTCACGAGATGGTTCTTCACACATTATCTATCATTCACCTCTCTCAATCTTGCATATGACAGGGGAAGCAATTAGTACCCTCTCCATTTCAAATTAATTATTATTTGTGTGTTTGATTTGAGATAAAATTTAGGGGGTAAATTTTCATGAATTCCATTCATGTGTAGAATAGGATTCATGAAAATTTACATGCCATTTTTTTTTCCCAAACCAAACATAAGAGGATAAAAATGAAAAAAAAAAATTATGGATGGATTTCATATATAAATTTACACTTGAAACTTATACATAAAATTTTTTTCTCCATTTTTACACGTTAATCAAAGACAAATGGATAAAAATGAGGATAAATTTTTGTGGATTTATATTTATGTATAAAAATGCACATAGATTCAAATTCATAAAAATTTATTTTTATTTTTTACTTATCTACCAAGCTCAACCTTAAAGTTAGAGCATATGAATTAAAGAAATTATTGAATAGTTTTAATTTTTTTGAAAGTTAAATTTAAAGACTAAATTACCCTTTAAAAAAAACTATGATTGATTGAAAGGAGGTGGAGAGAGAGAAAACTAACTAATTCACTAGTGATAGAAATAAAATTAGTATAAATTAATTAATGCTTTATTAAAATTTTAAAATAGACAACTAATTTGAAATAAAAAAAGAACTCACAATTAATATGAAATGAAGGGAGTAATTTATTTATATTTCAACTACTAAACTCATTTTATATTATGAGGACCAACCGACAAACATTTTCCCCCACAGCAGTTAACAGCATTATCTCTATAAATTTCAAACGTATGGTTGAAAATCACTCTTGGATCTAAATAATTAAGCACCTCCAATAATAATAATAAATGGATGATTGAAAGAACTAATGATTGATTATTTCAAATAATTCATCGTTTATTATTTTTAAGTAAGGTTTTGAATTGAAATTTTGTAAATAAAAAATAGTGCTAGAAAAATTTTATTTCTATATTAAGCTATCATAATCCAAGTCAAATTAATTAAAATTAAATAAGTTTTAAATATTAACTTTTTTTTTTAGAAAAAAGTGTGGTTCACATAATAGTTGCGCCCTATACCCTCCGAAAAAAGAAAAAGGGCGGAGGGGGGAGTATGAGCCATTAAAACGGCATAACCACTACCTTTAAAATGTAAAAATAATATTTTAATAAAATCCATTTGATACTCTGAATCAATATATCATTTATTCATTATTGAATGATATATGACTTTCCTTAAATTGAATTCTATATTCACCTAATAATAAATAAATAATATATTGATATAGAATATAAAATAAATTATATATAAATAATATATTTCTTAAAAATATTAGTGCTCGAATGGACCGCTTGTTTAGAAGAAGTCTCTTTCGCACTTTCATGTGGCTCCGCACAGCCTTTATCCCTTGGTTCCGTACACGTCTTGATCTACATCGTGTTGGATCATACCTTGTTGACTTGACTACCGAGAGACAGATGTAAGCAGCGATGATATGTCGGTTGGTACAATAAATGATTTCCTGTGGCGGTTGACTGAGCAATCAATGTTTAAAAGATCTAACAGCATCATTAAAGCTCATTGGCTCTCTTGTGCCTATTAATTTCTATTTAGTCTTACCCATTATGTGAGAATTTTTTATTTTAAATATAGGATTTGAGTTTAATATTTTTAATATTATAGAATTTAGACAGTATTTTAAGAAATATGGTGTGCAATAAAATTGAAAATTTCAATTTTAATTGTATTAAAATTGAAAATTCCACTTTCAGCATAAATAGAAACCAAAATTTTCGATTTCATACAAAAGTTATATACGTGTAAAATCTCACCAAATCCCATATATTTAAAAATGACTCGTCAGGTAATGTATTTTGTTATTTTGATTTTGATGTATCTATGGTTACCTTAGTGTTTGAAAGATTATATATATACAACACTAGCTTAATCTCTAAAAAAAATTCGACATTAAATGTATCTTTAAGAGTTAAATTATAATATTATATTATTTTTGAAAATTTTTTATATTAAATAATTTTTTAAAAATTAAAATATGATATTATTTTAGCCTTTGAAAGATGTATATTACATCTATTGATCTCTTTTTAATAAAATATAAATTTTTAAGGATTTATTTGATATTAAATAACTATCAAAATAACTAAAATAATGTGCACATTATTTTAATTTTTAAAACCTATTTAATGACAAATAACAACCAAAAATTAATTTGATATCATAATTTAACTTTTACAGATATTTTTTTATATCAAAATACTTTCAAAAACCAAGTTAATGCTATATATATTTTTTAGAGACTAAAATCTCTGTTTACTCAAAATTAGATTAACTTTAGTTAAATGAATAATAATAAATCTAAATAAAATTATGATTAATAGTAAATAGTTAATATTAGTCTATTATTTTAATTAATAAATAAAAAATCCTAAACAATAAAATAAATATTAATTAAATTAGCGTTGTAATTACATATAGAAATGGTAAGAGCAACTCCGTACTAATTAATTTAACACATCTCAATGTTATAAAAAAAATGAAGGTAAAACATTATTGAGGCTTTAGAAGTTGTGCAAGTTGTCGCTACATTACATAAAATGTTTGATAATTAGTCATTAGATATGCGTCAAGACCATAACACACGACACGGAGTAGAAAAAATTAGGCTTAAATATATATTTTATCCTTGAAAATATAACACGTTCAAGTTTTGACCTCCTAAAATAACTTCGGTTGGTTTAAATCTCTTATTGTTAAAAATAAGCATAAATGATTTTTGAAAAATTTAAAAAATTATGTTTTTATTTCTATGACATTGGTCATTTACACTCACTTTTCAAAAGATAAGAAACTAAACTAGAAAAGAAAATTGAGGGACCAAAACTAAAATGTATTATACTTTTAAGGACTTAAAAATATATTTAAGTCAAAAACATAATATGTACATCTCCTTCATATACATACCAGACATTGAATTTTGAAAGATAAAAATAGAGAAAGAAAATAATTAATTATTAGATGCTCCATGCAGTAAAGTCTCTGCATAAATAGAAATAAAGTTGTAACATCCCTTTTCTTTTATAAAATATTTGAGTAATCTAGTTAATTTACTTGATTAAAATATTTTAGTTGATGTGATTTTATGACAATAATTGATTGATCAAATAATTAAAACATAGACAGTAACTTTTAGTATAAGACTATAATTAGTAACAACAACCTCAAAATATATTACTCTATTTATTAAAATAAGAAATAATATCAAATATTAACATTACGATAGTTAAAATAATAATAACAGTAGTAATTATGATTACAAATAATAATATAGAAGAAAAAAAAAACAATAGAAACTCACCTCAATGATGTGAGATATAGATTCAAGATTTTTGCTTTAGAGATTCAAGGCTTTATCTTTGGAAAAAAAAAAAAAAAACACAAAGCAATGATGCGGACAAAGAAAATTTACCATAACAATAATAAAATAAAAAAATAGAAAACATCATCAGTGTCGTTTCGTCGCAAGTGCAAAATTCTATAAAAGGGGAAGACGAAGGCACGATGAAATCAATGAAAGGTAAGAACTAACATCATGTTGAAAGAAAAAAAAAAAAGAGAGTAATACAAGAGAATGAGGGCCCAGAGAGAGGAAGACAGAAAATTAAGAGAAAAAGAAAGCGAGAAAGAAGGGAGAAAAGCTCGGTATGCAGGCACTATTCTTTTGTTGCTGACAATAATTAGAGATAGATAATGAAATTATTTATAAAGTAAAATTATGATTATATTTACTTATTGTAAGATTATGTTATTACTCATTATTATTTATTCTCACCATTTATTTTATGTTTAAAGTTATTTTATTTATTAAAATTGTTCCATATTATTCTTGTTGCAAATTATTCTATTTATCCTCTCAAGTTATTTTATTTAATATTTTTTTATATTATTACTTATTATTATTACAATCTATTTTACTATTTCAAGTTATTTTATTGTCCTTTTATATTAAAATTGTTTATTATTAATTATTATTGCAATTTATTTATTGTTCTAGACTATTTTAATTATTGTTATTAAAATGCCTAGTATTAGTTCTAACTCAATTTCTCTCATTTATTATTTCTTTATATTTATGTTACCTATTGTTTATCTCTAATTACTTTAATTTTTTGCTCCTGTACATTAAAGTCACTCCTTTATTTAGTGTTAACATTCATCTATCTCCCATTACTTAACAAGTTATTAAATTATTCTTTTATATTGCAATTGCTCATTATATATATATATATATATATATATATATATATATATATATATATATATATATATATATATTTGAGTTGTCACTTTTTATGGTAATTTCTTTAGGGGACCAATATTAATAGCTAATTATTGCATCTAACATTTAAAATGAGTAAAATTGATTACATATGGACTTGAACTATCAAATTATTTACACATTTGCTTGGAATTTTATACTTTAACTTATAGATAATATGATGACTCTTAACTTATAGACAATACTGTGACCCTTGTAAAGAGATAACCTTTGTGCGCTAAATGTACCACGATGATAAAGACAAACTCATGGACCATTATAAGAAAGTTTAAAAAGAATTAAATAAAAGTGATCGTAGATTCGGTCCATTTAGAAATTAACATTTAAATTTGACAACACTATGTTTTGAGAAAATTTATTTATGCTATTTATTTTACTCAAGTTTATATCATTTCAGTTCTTATGCACTTTGTTTAGTTTACATTTATGAATTAATCTATAACTTCTACACTTTATTCCGTTCATTGCTTAATTCTATGTTTTATTATTTAATTTATTATGAGATAAATTTATTTATATTATTCAAGTTATTGGTTATTTATGCTACTTGAGTCTTTTATTTAAGTTATATTTATGACTTAAGTTTATGTATTTGTATATTTTTTTTTTTGTGAATTTATGCATTATGGCAAGCGAGTATTTTGAAAGAAAGATATTTAAGTTTTACCGCTAATCACCAAGACGGTAAAGGGATAAGATATAATATCATTTTATGTTACTTGCCTCGGTTAGTATGGTGTAAAAGTCTCACTTTGTCATCATGATGTCAAGAGTAACACCAAAGAATGGAAATTTTCTAAGAAAAGGCCTTCGAATATATGTGACACAAGCAGACAAAGGAAAGTGGAAATTAAAATAAAAAGATTATAATCATATTAATGGTTACTGTATTATACGTTGCATAGCATTTTTTTTAGCATTTACTGCTCTTAATATTATAAAGTATGATTTGGTTATAAGTAATGTGATGAGATTATAATACTGTAACCGTGTGAATTTTCGTGCTAAGACACTGCTGGAATCTTCATAGATCAAATGCTTTAAAACTTTTCATTATCTACTAAAAAATTTCAGTTTTCACGCTATTTCTGATGGTTTCAGATTAATTAGTCAAGTAGCACCCTAAAGGAACGTGGACTCTTCTAGCTACTAGAAACATATAGAGTTGTAATTAAATAAATTGTAACTTCATTATCTGGCTTAAAAATATTTAGCTTATGGCAAACAAGACTTTACCCCTGCTCCTTAACTCTATGTTGTATCCATATCCAACTTTGAACTTTCTATGTAAAGTTATGCTATTAGCTTTACTATGAATGGGTGTTACATTTTTGGTATTAGAGCCCTGTTCTTGGCATGAATAGGTATTAGGGTAAGTTAAGTCTTTGTTATCTGCATGGTGGCTCCAATTATTATTTTTTTTTCTGCATGCCTTAAAGTATTCTTAATACACTAATTATATAATATTCAGCCTGATCAACTTAATATTGGATTGTTTATGCGCTTGTAGGAATATATGGCATCAGAAGGATAAGGGATCTCAAAAGTGCAGAGTACACCAATGATACTTTGTTTGGGATAATGGGAGCTATTAAGGGTCTAGCTGAAGTTGTCCTGGCCCAAGCAGAATCAAACAAAATGGTTCTGTAATGCATGCAAGAGACTCAAGACAGGAATAACAATAACAATGGTGAAGAAAGTGGAAACTCAGTAGGAGAAGCCCTTATAGCCAATCTTTATTACCAAGGACTCTTTGAATTTAGGAAGGCCACACCACCATCATTCCATGGAGACTACAACCTAGTTTTAGCTGAAAAATGGGTCATGCAACGAGAAAATCTTTATAGCCATAAGATGTGCGAGTTCACAAAAGGTGTCTTTGCCACCTATATGTTAAAGGTAGAGGCGGAGCATTGGTGGAGAGGTGCCAAAAGTCTATTAGAATCTAGTGGAATTGAGATCACTTGGGAAGTATTTTTAACCAATTTATTTGATAAATACTTTTCTGATAGTGTTAAGAATGGAAAAGAAGCCGAATTCATACAATTAAGTAGCGAAGTATGACCATAGGTCAGTATGTAGCTAAGTTTAATGAGTTGTCCAAATTTTCTTCTTACCTTAAAAATAGTCTTGATGGTCATTGGAAGCCTAAAAAATTTGAGTAGGGGTTAAGACCTAAAATAAGAGAGACGATATCCACCCTACAGATCAAGGACTTCGCCACTTTAGTGAATATGTATAGGATAGCAAAAAAGAGTTTCTTGGAGATGGAATTTGAGAGGGAAAGACAATTTTCTCAAAAGAAAGAAGGTGGTGAAAAATGCAAAAGAAAAATAATTTTAAAAGTAAAGTAAACTTAGGGAAAGGTAGGCAAATGCCAGTTAAGGACCTACCTCCGTGCAATTAGTGTGGAAAATCACCTGGCTCCAAAGCTTGCCTTTTTGGCCAAAACATCTGCTACTAATGTGGGAAGCTAAGACACTATCCTAGAGATTGCAACACTGGAAAGCCATTAAACAATCTTATGCCCAGACCACAAACTAAAGGAAGAGTATTCACTCTAAGTGGAGAAGAGGCCAACTCAGTCTTCTGATATGATCAAAGATATATATTTTATCCAAAACACTCTCTTAATTGCATTGTTTGACTTAGGAGCTATGCACTCCTTCATATCTATTGATTGTGTGAAGAAGTTATATTTACCTTTGTCTTTCTTGCCTTTTCATTTTGTTAGTCTCTACTCCCACAGGGCACAAGTTTCTACTTCTCAAGCTTGTTTGAATTGTCCTATTTTAGTTGAAGGAAAACCTTTTGTTATTGACCTTGTGTGTATGCCTTTGACTGGTATTGATATCATAATTGGAATAGATTGGTTGTCTAGTAATGGCATCATTCTATACTGTTCCAAAAGAATTGTCGATTTTCCCAATGACCCACTTAATAAACCAGTATTCTAATTCCCTATTCCTTACTACCACTCAAGTAGAGAAGTGCCTCTTAAAGGGAGCTCAAGGGTTTCTACTTTATTCTTTAAATTTTGAGGTTGAACAAGAAATAGATAGCATACCTATAGTGAGTGAGTTTCCAAAAGCGTTTACCAAGAACATAGTGAACTTATCACCTAAAAGAGAGGAAGAGTTTTCTATTGATCTCATACTATGAACGGAACCTCTATCCTTAGCACCTTATAGAATGTCTCCTTTAGAATTGACTGAACTTAAGAAACATATTAAGGAATTGTTAACTAAGGGATTCATTAAGCCAAGTGTGTCTCCTTGGGGTGCACCTGTTCTTTTAATCAAGAAGAAAGATAGGAGCATGAGGTTATGTATAGATTATAGGTAGTTGAGTAAAGTCATAATCAAGAATAAGTACCCACTCCCTAAGATAAATGACTTGCTAGATTAGTTGCTAGGAGCCTTAGTTTTCTCCAAAATAGATTTGAGGTTAGGATACCATCAAATAAGAGTGAAACAAGAAGATATACCTAAGATAGCCTTTAGGACCAGGTATGGGTATTATGAATATCTTGTGATGCATTTTGGATTTACCAATGCTCCTACAATATTCATAGATTATATGAATAGTCTTTAGGCCTTACCTTGACCAATTTGTGGTAGTCTTCATAGATGATATCCTTATCTATTCTAAGACTCAGGAGGAGCATGAACACCACTTTAGAATAGTGTTGTAAATCTTGATGGAAAAGCAATTGTATGCCAAGTTAGCAAAATGTGAGTTCTAGTTGAGTGAGGTAAGATTCTTAGGTGATATGATCACTCAAGAAGGGGTAGTAGTGGATCCAAGTAAAGTTAAAGCTATAGTTCATTAGGAAAGACCAAAGACAATCATTGAAGTTAGAAGTTTTCTGGAATTAGCATATTATTATAGAAGGTTCATCAAAGGATTCTCTCAACTAGTTTTGCCTTTGACTAGGTTAACTAGAAAGAACTAGTCTTTTGAGTAGAACTCAACTTGAGAAGCCAGTTTTCAAGAGTTAAAGAATAGGCTTACCTCTACTCCAGTCTTAATAATTCTTAATACTAAGAAAAACTTTTTGGTATTATGATGTGTCCGAGAATGGACTAGGTTGTGTGCTGATACAAGAAGGAAGAGTTGTGGCTTATGCTTCTAGGAAACTTAGGTGTCATGAAGAGAATTACCCAGCCCATGACTTAGAGCTAGCTGCTGTAGTGTTTGCCCTGATAATTTGGAAATATTATTTGTATGGAGTGAAGTTTGAGGTATATAGTGACCATGAGAGTTTGAAATATCTTTTTGATCAAAAGGAATTAAATATGGGACCAAGGAAATGGATAGAGTTCTTGAAGGACTATGGTTTTGAATTGAAATATCATGCTGGCAAGGCAAATGTGGTTGCCAGTGCACTAAGTAGAAAATCCCTACAAATGTCCCTATTGGTGATAAAGGAGCATAAGTTGTTGGAGAAATTTAGGGATTTTAAGATTTCGGTGTCCTTCAAACCCCACTGTCTATGTGTTAGTGAGCTTAGGATAGAGTATGATTTGAGGGACCAGATAAGACAAGCCCAAGAAAGTGATTAATTTTTGAAATCTCTAAAGAATAGGTTTCAAATAGGACAAATTGAGCATTTCCACATTGATGAGAAAGGAGCTGTGATATGTAACACCCTCTATCATATAAGCCATGCTCGAGTCATGGAGTTATATTAAAAGGTTGTTACTATGCTAAGAAATCTTTAAAATATGAAAATTATAATACATGGCCCTTTAACTGCACATTTTATTACTAGCTAATAGTTTATAAGCTTCATCATTTCTGATACATAGATGATAAAATAACTTCTATTTAAAAGAAATTGTGACTAACATAATACACAGAACTTGCTTTCGCCTAGTTGTTAGCTAACTTCAATAGTCGCTTGGTCTAGTTTGAGCTTGAGTCTTGAAAGAAAATATCCTAGTACTTTGCCTCGCACTTGATTTCCGACTTAGGTGCTGGAATATTTACGGAAAAGAAAAACATACAAGCAGGCAGTGAGAACCTAAGGTTCTCAGTAGGGAAACATGAACTATTACTCATATAGTGCCATCATAAACATTCCAGCCGCTTTGGTTTCTCATGAAAAGATGAGCATATATACGCAAACAATGATTCAATTTTAAGTGAAATACATCTTTCTCGAAGCGAGTTATATTTTAACAACCACTTGCCATATTGTATGACAAACATAGAAATACGAATAGTGTAATATGTTTCAACAAGAATCATAATAACATTATGACATAACGAGATAATTGAAGATGCACATATAGATGCTTATACTTGACTGTATGCAAGTGCACTTGACTTAATTCATCTTTTGCTTTAACTTGCAACTTGATCTTGCTTTCCTGTACTTGGTCCCCTAGAGGTGAATGGCCTCTCTCACCTCTGGATAATAGCCTGCTTTTTAGGTCTGAGCTCGTATCTATACATGAGTGATGGGTTCACTTTTCCCGACCCTCACATCGATCTATTCCCCTTAAATCTAGTCGAGGGCTGGCCCAAGTCTTAGACAGTACCGCTCTAGCCCACACTAGCTGGGTCTATGCCATGCCTTACGCGGTAGCTTGGTACGTCCCTCTTGTAAGTTCTTATTATCTTTTCCTTTCCATGTCTTATCATGCATGCGGATTCTTTGTGCATTCATGGATATGTCTCATACCTTACTCCTCATATCATATTTCGAATTATGCTAGCATGCATGACGTACATGAATATGGCATGTAAATGTAAATATATTCAAAGTATAATCACCCATAGCATAAGTTCTTATAAATTTCTACCGAAAATTTGGCAGCATAACGGATCGAGTCTGCTTCCCCATGAACAGTGCCAGACAACCAGGAAATTTTGATCAAACAGCAAATCCAATATAGAATATCATATTCATACCAAAAGTATAACAATATCAATAGAGGCAAGTTTTTAAATCTTAAGTCTTAATCTATCTTGCAAGCTTCTAATTCCTATTGATATTCCCGAGTTCGACTTCCAAGAGTGAATGGGGTCCGAGTTCTGAGCTTATATAAGTTTCGACCTCCGGGGTTATGTTTGACCTTCGAGATTGATTTTGGGTTGAGTTTTGGAATTACATGTATAAGAGTTTTATGGGCTTGTGATCCCGATCTCCGACCTTAATCTACAATTGGTTCCTCAAGACTTTTATAAGTGTTTCCTAAATTCCGAGTTCTGGCATTAACTATACCCGATCTAGTTTCCTATTCACTAAGTTCCGAGTTCAACCTTAAGTATACCCGATCTAGCTCTTTGTTTGCTAAATTCCAAGTTCAACTTTAAGTATACCCGATCTAGCTCTCTGTTTACTAAGTTCTGAGTTCCGATATTGACTCAAGTTATTTGTGTTTTATTCCAGATTGTCATATTTCTAGCTAAAATTACACTCTTATAAGAGAAAATTCACCAAAAATAGAAATCTAGGTGAAATCATGCAAAATTTATATTAATGTAAAGCTAACAGAGTAAGATTTCAAATGAAAGAAGTTGCATATCATTTGAATAAGTATAATTCACGATTCAAGCCCTGAAACTTGACCCTACTGGATTACCCTATTCGAGCCTAAGTTGAACTTAAGATGAACTCATTGATGTACTGGGGATAGTTGGCAATGAATCTGGCTCTGGAATTTTTATGGGATGTTCCCTCATATGTTAGCTTTCAAACAAGTTGGATTTACTCAATTTGGAGTTGTGTAGGATGAGTTATACCCTTCTCCACTCACATTGCCCAGATGAAAGTCCTGATTCCTAGGTCAAACTTCAAAAATTCATAACTACCTCTATATTAATCCAATGACCTTATATTATATATGTATGGAAATTCATAAATGTCTAGTTTCATGTAAAATTAGATTCATGAAACTAAAATGGCTGTAGGCGGAGTCGTACACTCTGCCGTATGGACCGCTGAGGAAAAACCTTAACAACTTCTTGAGTTCTCTCTTTTCTTCAAGTTCTTTCATACAAATTCCAATTCTAATCACAACACATATGCAAATTCAATCATAAACCATCATCATCACTCCAAATCACATGAATATCATGAGGAAACACAAGATCCCCACACAGCCCAAATCAATAAAACAAGAAGAGAAGTTGAATTCCTACCTTGTTTAGTTGAATTCCTACCTTGTTTAGTTGAATTCTTGTTGATTGGATGTCTTAGATGGAAGCAACTCTTGATGAGACTTGAAGAGAGGTTAAAGATGGAGTGGAGATAAGTATGTATGGAAGAGAAATAGAGAGTGGTCAGCTTCTTGTGCTGGTCGAAATTACCAAGGGAGAAAGAAGGAATTATCTCAAGACTTTTGAAGTAAGTTGTTGCATGATTGGTGGTTCCTACTCCTTCTTCAATTTGCAAGAGCTGTCCACTTTTGGGCAGATTTTGTAGCGCCACATACATGGGTGAGGTGGCTAAATCTTGGCCATCCATCCTAGGGTTCTCATAGTACAATTTCTATTGATCCGGTTTCGACAATTTAAAGTAATGAAATTCTGCCGATTTCCTTCAAATCGGTAAAACTGTTTTTGAAGGATTTTGTGAGGTTTTATATGTTTCTATTTTAATTCTTCTTAATCCTAATATCTCTAATTAACTTCTAATCAACTCCTAGTTAACCTCTAATTAATTTTTAATTAGCTTTACAAACTCAATAAAATCGAATAAATCAATTAATGGTGTAACTTAAATGTTTTGCAAATTTAGAGCATTCTATTTTCTGTTTTCTATGGCCAATGGCATTTTCATAATATTGAGCAGGTCTAGGGGCACCCCACATCATTTCACACCCGACTACCTTTGTGGCTCAATCAGCAGCGATTTAAACTTCCACGATTTCACCACTTGATTTTGCTCTATTTAAAATCCTATTTTGTTAATTCTACAAATGTGGGGATATAAAGGTTATTTTATGAAAAATTCTAGGGTTATTGTGGAAATATCCACTTGGGGTTAAAATATAATTTCTAAAACCTTTGGGCAAGATTGAAATTAATAAAAGTTGATAGGGGTATTTTTGTCATTTCTTAATTTTTAACGTATGGCAGTGCCATATTTTTAATGGCAGTGTTATGCTACACTATATTTTTGAGTGCGAAGATTGTCAGGGTATACCACTGCCTGAGAAATTTCCACACTACCTAAGAGGAATAATTCAAAGTTTCTATTATACTCCACTTAAGAAAGTGGGGGTTGTTACATGATATATAAGGGAAGATTATGTGCGGCCAGTAATGAAGCACTAAGAAATAAGATTTTATTTGAGGCATATTATAGTAAGTTTACTATACATCTTGGTTGTCATCCTGGTACAACCAAGATGTATCAAGATTTTAAAAAGTTATTTTGGTGGAATGGGATGAAGCAAGACGTAGCTAGTTTTGTAGCTAGATGTCTTACCTATCAAAAGGTTAAAATAAAATACCAAAAACCTTAAAGACTCTTACAATCTTTGGATATTCTTAAATAGAAATGGGATAGTATATCAATGGATTTGTAATAGGATTACCTAGAACTGCCTCAGGGTATGATGCAGCATGGGTGATAGTTGACAAACTAACCAAGTCGACCTACATCTTGCTAATAAGGATTAGTTTCCCATTGTATAAGTTAGCCTAGGTTTATATCTAGGAAATTGTAAGAGTGCATGGAATACCAACAAACATAGTCTCAGATAGAGATCCTATATTCACCTCTAAGTTTCGGATAGTCTTGCAAGAAGCCTTAGGTACTAAACTTCATTTTAGTACATCTTACCACTCTTAGATAGATTTTCAAATAAATAGGACCATTTAGACCTGGAAGGACATGCTTAGGCTTGTGTGTTGGAACTTCAGGGAAGTTGGGATACTCACCTAACATTGATAAAGTTTGCCTATAACAATAGTTACTATTCTGGCATAGATATGGCACCATTTGAAGCTTTGTATGGTAGAAAATATAGATCACCTTTATGTTGCTCTAAAATGGGAGAAAGAAGTTTGCTATGGCCTAATTTAGTGTAACAGAGCACAGAGAAAATCAAATTCATTATGGAAAGACTACTTACTGCTCAGAGTAGATAGAAAAGTTATGCTGATCATAGAAGGAGACCTCTGGAATTTAAAAAAGGAGACTATGTTTTCCTCAAAGGCACTCCTACAATTGGGATTGCCTATAACAATAGTTACTATTCTGGCATAGATATGGCACCATTTGAAGCTTTGTATGGTAGAAAATATAGATCACCTTTATGTTGCTCTGAAATGGGAGAGAAAAGTTTGCTATGGTTTGATTTAGTGTAACAGACCACAGAGAAAATCAAATTCATTAGGAAAAGACTACTTACTGCTCAGAGTAGCTAGAAAAGCTATGCTGATCATAGAAGGAGACCTCTGGAATTTAAAAAAGGAGACTATGTTTTCCTCAAAGTCACTCCTACAACTGGGATTGGCAGCCCTCAAATCCAAAAAGCTAAATCTAAAATTCATTAGTCCATTCCAAATTCTCAAAAGAATAGGACCTATTGCATACCAAATTGCCCTTCCCCCTAATCTTTCAAATCTCCATAATGTCTTTCATATCTCCTAGCTTAAAAAATATTGTTTTGACCCTTTACATATCATAGAGTATGAAACGATGCAAGCAAGAGATGATTTGACTTGCAAAACTAAACCAGTACAAATCATAGATAGATCTATCAAACACTTAAGAAGAAAAGAAATTCCTAGTCAAAGTGGTTTCGAAGGGATTGTCACATGAGGAAGTAAAATGCGAATTGGAAGACGAAATCGAGAAATCCTATCTAGAGTTATACCAAATAGGTTAGTGAATTCTGGGGACACAATTCCTAAAAGGAGAGGAAGAATTGTAACATCCCTTTTATCCATAAAATATTTGAGTAATCTGGTTAATCTACTTCATTGAAATATTTTAGTTGATATGATTTTGTGATAACAATTGATTTATCAAATAATTAGAGCATAAACATTAACTTTTAGAATAAGGCTATAATTAGTAACAACAACCTCAAAATATATTACTCTATTTATTAAAATAAGAAATAATATCAAATATTAACATTAGGATAGTTAAAATAATAGCAACAGTAGTAATTATGATTACAAATAATAACATAGAAAAAAAATAATAGACACGCACGTCAATGACGTGAGAGATAGATTCAAGACTTTAGGTTTGGAAAAAAAAAAAAAAAACACAAAGCAATGAATGCATACAAAGCAAATTTATCATGACAATAATACAATAAAAAAGGGTTAATTACAGTTTATCCCCGGTATTATAGGCCATATATACTTTACCCCCAACATTTTAAAAATGTGCAACCCGACACCCTGCATTTTCACAATGTGCAACTTTTTCATCAATTATAAACAAAAATGTAGGGTGTTGGGTTGCACATTTTGGAAAGTTTAGGGGGTTAATTGGCACATAATCCAAAATTTAGGGGAGCATAGTGCATTTATTTAGGGCTAAAATGCACATTGTGAAAATGCAAGGTGTCAGATTGCACATTTTTAAAATGTTGGGGGTAGAGCGCACATAGCCTATAATGCAAAAGGGTAAAATGTAATTAACCCATAAAACAAATAGAAAACACCACCAATGACGTTTCTTCGCCAGTGCATAATTCTATAAAAAGGGAAGACGAAGGCACAATGAAAACAACAAAAGGTAAAAACTAACATTATTTTGAAAGAAAAAAAAAAAAAAGAGAGTAACACGAGAGTGAGGGCTGAGAGAAAGGAAGATAGAAAAATAAAAGAGAAAGAAAGTAAGAGAAAAGGGAAAGAAGCTCGGTGTGCAAGCACCATTTTTTTGTTCTCTACAATAATTAGAGATAGATAATGAAATTATTTACGAAGTAAAACTATGGCTATATTTGTAACATTCACCGTTTTTCACCTAATTATTCGGTTTATCGAATAATTGAGAATAATTAAAATTTGGTTAAATAATTATTTAGAATTAATTGATTAGCAATTAATTGAGTTTAGATATGAGGGAATTAAGTTAGAAGTATAGGAGATTTTATAAAATTTTATTGAAAATTGATTTACCGATTTAAAGGAATCGGTAAGATTATAGTATTTTAAATCGTCGGAACTGAACCAATAGAATTCCAACTCTTTAACCCTACCTTGAGTGGCTGATAACTCAGCCACTTAATGCAAGAGAGTGGTGCCACTTTGACCACAATCCATGGAGAGGCTTGGCTGAATTTCAGCCATACATGTTTCAACCAATCAAATGCCAAGAGAGCCAACTACCTCCTACTCCTTTAATCAGATTTTTCCTCCCCTTTTTCACCCATTCAGATTGCGTTGCCTTCTCCCCTTGCTCCAGCTCTCTTCTTCTCTTCTTCACTCACCCAACTCCATCAAACTATCAAGTTCAACCAGGTTTTGCTTATCCAAGCCCCAAAAATCAAGCAAAATCACATATAACAAAGGTAGAGGTTTAATTCTTATATTAATTCTGTGATCTTGGCTGGCTGATGGTGGATTATTTTCCCAATATTTGATGTATTAATTGAATGATTATGATGATATATGGCTGGTTATTGGCTGTTTGTTTGGTTAAAGCCGAATTGGAAGCAAAAAAGAATGAAAATAGGAAGAGCTCAAGGGATAGAGAACCAAAAACCCTTGGCAGTCCATATGACAGAGTGTATGGCTCCACCTACTGCCGATTAAATTCAATGAAACCATTTTAGAATGAAACTAGACATCTAGGGCTTTCCATATATATATATATATATATAAAAAAGGTTTTTGGATTAGTATTGAGAGAGTTATGAATTTTTGAATTTCAACTTGGGTTTTTGACTTTGATTTTGGGCAAAATGGGTTATTCAGGGTAGAACTCGCACTATACTACTTGGAAATGAATGAAACTAACTTTTTTAGAAAGCATACACATAGGAGAATGTCCCATAAGAATTTTAGAATTAGGTAAGGTCCCGTTTGCTCCCAGTGATCCAAGAAAGTTGCCCTATATCCAAACTGGGCCAGAACAAGGCAGTTTAGGAAGATCAGAATTCGGGGCTTATAACTTGAGCCCTATTAAGTCAAATGGAATGGAACTTTTTGTAAATGAAACTTTGCCCTGTTAGATTTAATATAAGACTAATTTCGTATGATTTGAATCAGTTTTCGATTTTTAGTAGATTTTTATTTTTAGGTGTCTGATTCTGGCCAGCCACTGGGCAGACTAGGATAAAACCTAAATAACTTGAGCTATAGTTATCCAAATTAGATGGGAACAAAGAGGTTAGAAAATAGACAATTAACACTTTAACATATTTGAAATTGAGGTCCAAATGAGTTAAATAGAAATTATGGCTTGATTTAGAAAAATCCGGTTGGCTGACTATGCTGAGGTAGAAACTCTGCCTTAATAAGATTATTGTTACTATGAGTTCACTGTTAAAATATGAATGCAATATTGTGTCTTCTATGAGAAATTGGTGTTCTGATGTATTGGCACTATTCATGGGGAAGCGGACACGTTCTGTTATGCTGCCGAAATTTTAGTAAAGTCTATGTATGAGTTATGATATTCATGTTAATTATATGTGCATTTTCAAGAAAGCTATGAAAGTTATGATAAGAATTATGTTATTATGAAAGTTCCATGCTACTTGGGCCAGCCCCAGATAAAAAGTTAAAGGGAATAGATCGGTGGGAAGGTCGGGGAAAGTAAACCTGGCATTCCTATATAGGAACGAGCTCGATCCTGAAAAGTAAACTATTACCCAGGAGTCTAAATGGCCAATAACTCCCAGGGGACCAAGTGATGGAAAATGATGAAAAGTAATGGAAAAGTTTATGGAAGAAGGTCCAAGAATGAGTCTGCATGATTACATGAATGCACAATTACATGGAATAGTTATGTTCAGATGGTTGCATTTGTCTATTAAGTTTATTTACTACCTTTTGTTCATTTATTTTGTTTATTATTCTGTGAATCATTATTAGTAATCTATTCTATTTCTTATGACAACTAAAGTAAAATTGAGCCTTGCCTCAGACCAGACCTTTCCTTAAACTCATTAAAATGGATAGCTTAGTTTGACCACATGCTTTTAGAATTAAATAAAAACAGAGGCAATTGAGAATGCATGTGACGTCAGATAACCACTATACACAAACTCTACTGAGAATTTCTTTAAATTCTCACCTCGTTCTGTATTCCCCGCATCATTCTCAGATACTGGTGATGGACTCCATGACCACCTTCTTCATTGAGATCCCAGATTTGCAGCTTCATCACGATCCAATCTTAGATTCTCTATATATAGCCGATTCTTGTAACTTCCGCCTTTACCTATTTAGCAATAGGAACTTTACATCATCCTGCGTTCGATCTTGCGACTCCTTACATTGCCATCCCACTACATATGATGCACCCATCTCCAGCTCCTCTTGCACCTACAGCACATGCAGCTCCTGCTGACCCTGCACCAGAGTCACCTTCGCAGGCGGTTCCAGATATGCCACTTAGCTCAGAGAGTGACTCTTCCGAGGCCATCGGCTCATCACCCTCTTCCTCCTCAGGACCCAGTGCAGATTACTCTTCAGCCGGGCTTGGCATGGCTAACGGCTATCTGACGGAGTAGGTCAGCTGCAGGGGACATTGTACAGCATAACCCTCTTTTGACAGCACGTAGATCTGGGTCATAGACTTGACAATAGGACTAGCCGTAGGTTTTGAAATGTCCTCTAAGGACCTATATGATCATTTTGACTGATACAGGCCTTATGTCTTTTTGGTACGCCGGCCCACTTATGTATTCCATTTTGAAACTCTGTACATAAACTGAAGCAATAGCTTCTGTGTATATATATATATATATATATATATATATATATATATATATATATATATATATATATATATATATATATATATATATATATATACGCACGTATACAGTTAATGTTATTGTACTTATTCTTATCTTTTTGATATTTTGTTAAGTTTCATTTCGCTCTTAGTATAGCAGCGCACCATTTCATTTGTTTACAAAAAAAAAAATGATGATGAGATGCTACACGAATCATGAATGGTAAGCAGAGTGTTAACACGGTAACACAGTGTACTTAATTTCATGCTATGACTTAAGCATAGCATTAAGTTAGTAGGGTGTTACAATATTACTCATTGCAAGATTATGTTATTACTTATTATTATCTATTCTCACCATTTATTTTATATTTCGAGTTATTTTATTTATTAAAATTGCTCCATACTATTCTTTTTGTAAATTATTCTATTTATTCTCCCAAATTATTTTATTTAATGTTCTTTTATATTATTACAATATATTTTATTGTTCCAAGTTATTTTATTGTCCCTTTATATCAAAGTCGCTTATTATTAATTATTATTGCAGTTTATTTATTATTTCAAGCTATTTTAATTATTATTATTAAAATTGCTTAGTATTAGTTCTATTGCAATTTATCTCATTTATTATTTCTTTACATTTATGCTACCTATTATTTATTTCTAGTTACTTTATTTCTTGCTCCTGTACATTAAAGTCACTCCATTATTTAGTGCTAAAATTTATTTATTGCCCATTACTTAGCAACTTACTTAATTATTCTTTTATCTTACAATTGTTCATTATTATTATTATTATTATTATTATTATTATTATTATTATTATTATTATTATTATCAAGATATTATTTATATAAATATATATTATCTTGAGTTGTCACTTTTTATGGAACTTTCTTTAGAGGACTAATATTAAAAATAAATTATTGCATCTAACATTTAAAATGAGTAAATTTGATTACATATAGACTTCAACTATTAAATTATTTACACATTTGTTTGGAATTTTATACTTTGACTTATAGATAATATGATAAATTTTGACTTATGAACAGTACTGTGACCCTTGCAAGGAGATGACCTTTGTGTGCTAAATATGCCATGATGACAAAGACAAACTTATAGACCATTATAAGAAAGTTTAAAAGAAATTAAATAAAAGTGATCTTAGATTCTGTCCCTTTAGAAATTAACATTTAGAATTGATAACATTATGTTTTGAGAAATTTTATTGAGATATTATGCTATTTATTTTACTCAAGTTTATATCATTTCAGTTCTTATGCACTTCGTTTAGTTTACGCTTATGTATTACTCTATAACTTCTATACTTTATTCTGTTCAATGCTTAATTCTATGTTTTATTATTTAATTTATTATAAGATAAATTTATTTATATTATTCAAGTTACTGGTTATTTTATGCTACTTGACTCTTTTATTTAAGTTATATTTATGACTTAAGTTTATGTATCTGTAAATTTTTTTATGAATTTATGTATTATGGCAAGTAAGTATTTTGAAAGAAATATATTTACGATTTGATGCTAACTACTAAGATAGTAGAGAGATAAGATGTAAGATCTTTTTATGCTGCTTGCCTTGGTTAGTGTAGCATAAAAATCTTACTTTGTTATCACTATGTCAAAAGCAACACCAGAGAATAAAAATTTTCTAAGAGAAGACCTTTAAATATGTGTGAGACAAGCAAATAAAGAAAAATAGAAATTAAAGTAAAAAGATTATAATCATATTAATAGTTGCCGCATTATATGTTGCGTAGCATATTCTTTTTAGCATTTATTGCTCATAATGTTATAAAGTATGATTTGGTTATAAGTAATGTGATGAGATTATAATATTGTAGCCATGTGAATTTTCGCGTTAAGACATAGCTAGAATCATTATAGTTCAAATGCTTTAGAACTCTTCATTATTACTAAGAATTTTCAATTGTCGCTCTATTTATAGTAGTTTCATATCAGTCAAGTAATGCCGTAGAGGAATATGAACTCTTGCATCTACTAGAAACATATGGAGTTGTAATTAAATAAATTGTAACTTCATTATCTAACTTAAAAATATTTAGCTTATGGCGACCAGAACTTTACCTCTACTCTTGAATTTTGTGCTGTATCTATATCCAACTTTGAACTTTCTATGTAAAATTATGTCATTAGCTTTACTATGAACAGGTGTTACAAAAATCACCAATATTTAATTGGTTCAACTAATTCAACATTTGTTCTTTGTAAATAAAGTCTCAGGTTCAATTTTATGAATAAAAATACCTAACAATAAGATTGGGAGTGCTTTATATCGTAGTGATCTAGTCGACTCAAATTAAATTAATAAAAGTCTAATAAATTTGAAATTCCATTAGTATGGGAAAAAAAAACTCAATAAAGTAAACATAGTTGGACAGATTATAAGAAAAAAATTACCTTTAATTTTAAGTTAATTGCTTAATATTTATAATTGGTGTCTCTTTTGTGGAAACTTCTTCTTGTCGAAAAGCCATTTGTTCTATTTTTAGAAATATTTACAAAAAAAACTCTTCCTTTTTAATTATGTCACTCCTTATTACCCCAAATTTACTACACCACTATGATTACGTCAATTTAATATAACATTTTCCTTTTGAAAAAAAAATATAAAAGCCCTTCCCATTTCTCTTCTCGACCCTTCCTCTTTATCTTCGTCATTCTTCTTTTTCTTCTTTTCTGACGTGACTCTTGCATTTCTTTCTTCAAACAATAATTTGAGCTTTTGTATTACCTTCTTTTCATTATATGCGAACGGTGGATTATGTTTTCGATCAACCTTCTGAAGAATGTCGGAAGATCGCTGCCAAAGTGATCTGTTTGTGGGTTGTTCCTTGCTTGAACAATTCAAAAGTTCCAAATTTCCTTGAAATGGTTCTTATGGATTTTGTTTTAAGTTCTATTATTATTCTTTCAATTTCAATAAACATTTTTTTTTATTGTTTTATGGTTTTGATTTGTTTTCCCTTAATTTAAGGAGATAAAATCTACACTTGTGGAAGTATAATTTTTTGTCGAAACCAAAGATATGCTCCTCCTAAAGACAATTTTGCTCAAGCCGTGTAGAGCCATTTGCATGGCACAACTCTCCTTTCCTAGCTACATTAAAACATGGAAAGGATAGCTTTCCCGCTTAGGTGGCCTACTCAGCTCGAGCAAGATTGCCTTAACAGGAGGATATCTATAATTTCAACCAAAAATATGTACTTTTGTTAGAAGAATGTGTAACACCTTACCAAATGTAATCCTGTGCTTAAGTTATAATGTTTCAACCAATAATTTGTCACGTGTAAGATAGTTTGAGTAAACTCTTAACGTGGAATGTAGCAAATCATTTGGCGTCATAACAGAAAGATCAGTAAAACAAACAGAAATTACATCATATATGTTTAATTATTTATATATATATATATATATATATATATATATATATATATGTGTGTGTGTGTGTGTGTGTGTGTGTGTGTGTGTGTAATCAAAGTTTGTTAAGCATGAGTACATGTATAGCAAAGGGTACAAGAGTTGGGACATCAAAACAAAATAAATCGGCCTATCTGCATGAAGCATAACCCTATGTGGTCCTCGCAAGATATTTCATATACTAACTTTCTCCAAGAGGCACAAACATAAACAAGCCTATGGCCCAAAAAAGTCAAAAGAAGGCCACACTATACACTACTGTCGGTTGGGTGGTGTACTCCTCTACATGAGTTCCGAGGATATGAACCCATTCACTATGCCAGGCTCTATAGGAGTATAGTCAGCACAAGAACCAGAGGATAAGGAAGCAGATGGTTTGCTGCCTCAGACGAGTTGTTGTCATCACTGAGGGAGAGGGAGGGAACCACCTGGGGTGGTGAAGCTGATGGTGTGGCTGCAGTGCTACTGGAGGAGGGGTAGGGTGTGTCACGTGAAGGGCAATAGCTATGTAGACTGCAGTCGGTTCAAACAGTAGGTGGAACAAAGGAACTGCAAAGTCTCTAAGGAAAAAGAAGCAGAAGCAGAAACGGCAAGTGCTAGTAGAATACAAGGAATCAAACATAGGGTCATAGTAGAGCTAAAGATCCATAAACTCAATGAAGAGTACAGTCGTCACGTCCATCGTCGCAATTTGAGAATGATGCAAGTACATAAAGTAGGGTGAGAATTTAAAGAAATTCTCAGTAGGATTCCTACACCTATATTATACTGATGTCACGTTTATCACCAGTTGCTTCGATTTTTGTTTAATTATGAAAAAGATGAATAATATAATACATTATCCTTAGTTATTAGATTTAAGAAAACATAAGCCGAAGCAAGATTCAATTTTACTTGAGGCAGTAAAAATAGAAGAGGTATCAATATAACATCATATAATAATGTAAGGTGAAGAATAAACAGGGAAAATGAATATAAAAGAGCATATCATTCAAATCACAAGTAAATAACATGTCTATGTGATGCAATAATGCATGTGCATAGGACTCACTTTACTTCATTGATCCTTAAATCATATGTCATAGAATTTTTCCTTATTTGGTCCCCTGGGTTTTTGGCCATATAACTCCTAGATAATAGTCTACCTTTCAGGACTAAGCTCGTTCTTATATAGAAATATCGGGTTTGTTTTTCTCGATCTTCGCACTAATCTATTCCACTTAACTTTATTTCGGGGCTGGCCCAAGTAATATGAAACTTCTTATAATCCTTATAAGTTTCATAATGAATGATGACTTGGACATTACATGTATGTACAAGTACATCATAAGCTATGCATAGCTTCTGCCAGAATTTCGATAACATAACAGATTGAGTTTGCTTTCCCGTGAATAGTATCAATCAGCTAGGCAGTCATTTATACAGAAAATCAATACAAGGTATCCATCTTTCAATGATCAAACAAAACTTAGAACCTTGATTCTGAATTTAGGTTTCTGCCACTTTCTTTCAGTTCTGTTTGGTTTTGAAAATTAAGCAATAAATTCTATTTAAGATCTAAATTTTGGATATGTTAAATTTTTATTTGTGCAATTTCTAACCTCTTTGGTATCATTGAGTTTTGATATATATAACTCAAGTGATTGAAGATTTATCTAGGCCTGTCTTGTACTAGACAAATTTAAGCCCTAAAAAGTAAAAATTTACTAAAAATGGAAAACTAGTTGAAACTATTCCAAACCTATATTGTTTTAAAGCTAACTGACTTTTCATTTGCAGGAAGTTTCATTCCTTTTGAATAAGTAGAACTCAAGTTATGAGTTCTTGAAGTTTGCTAACTTGAACTGCCCTATTCTACCTCGGTTAGGACTTGGGCAACTTTCATGAATTTCTAGGAATAACAGGGATTGAATTTGTTTTGAAATGTTTATGGCTTGTTATCCCATGTCTTGACTTACTAAACAATTGGTTGTTCTCAATTTGAAAGAGCATAGGGTGAGTTATGCCTTGGTAAACCCACTCTGGTCAGATCTAGAGACAGAAACCTACGGCAAACTTCAAAAAAATCATATCTCACTCAATACTAATTCAATGGTCTTATAATTTACATGGTTTGAAAGTCCTAGATGTTTATTCTCAAATGAAACTAGGCTCATTAAATTTTGGTGGTTATAGGTAGAGCCATACACTCCTAAAGCACGGATGCTATTTGAAGTTTTCTAGGTTTTTAGATTATGATTTACTACCTTTCTTGTTTTTCATGCAAGATTCAATCCCAATCCAACCAAATACTTGCCAAACCAACCATAAATTATCATAATCACATCATATATCCTCAATTAGATGAATAGAGAAAGATTCCTCAACAATCACAAATTCACTAAAATCAAACAAGAACTTGAATCCTATCTCAATTTACTGAAACTAGTAGCAAGAAGTGGAAATCTTGAGGAATAAGAGTGATTAGAGCTTGAAAGTAAGGTGAGATGGGATGGAATGGAAGAAGAAAAGAGGGGGAGAGAGCTGCTGGTCCTTGGGTGAAAAAAATGAAGGGATAAGGAAGGAAAATTTTGAGTTGACAAAGTGTGGTAGTTAGGATTCTTAAATCCTATTGGTGCTTGGCTTGGTGGCTATTATTCATCCAATATTTCTTCTCTTTTGTGGCTGATTGGTGGTGTCACTTATGGGGAGAATGTGGCTGAGTTTTTAGCCAAAAATCTTAGGGTTTTTTTTTATGTGTAATTCTATTGATTCGGTTCTGAGAGTTTAAAATATCGAATCTTTACTGATTTCCTTCAAATAGGCAAAACGATCTTGAAGAATTTTGTGAGGTTTTCTATGTTTCTATTCTAATTATTTCTAATCCTAATTTATCTAATTAATACCTAATTGGGTCTAAACAAATACTTAATCGATTTCTAATTAATCTCACTCATGCGATAAAACCAAATAAATTGATTAATAACGTTAAAAATTTTCGGACATTATAGAATGTTAGTGGGTGGATTTCAGAATATGTTAAGGAAGATAAAGTTTACGAGTTAGCTTACTTTTGGGGTGGATAACAATGTCAGCGACTTCATGATAAATACGCATCAATTTCCCTTTAATTCAATTCAAAACTTCTTTTTTATATTAAGTCAATTATTTATTTGTGATCTTTTGTTTAATATTTATTTCTTCAATATCTATTTTTTTCATATACTATATTCGATGAGACTGTTAACTGCCATTGGTACCATTTTTCTTTTTGGTTTTCAGCTTTTTTTTTTTCTTTTAGTATGTGTTCGGAAGTGGGTTACCTGAAGGGAAATCCGAAGAACAATTGGGACCTTAAACTGCTCGAGATATGATTGATGAATTGATGAAGCTGGAGTTCCACAACGATGGGGGTACCTGCAAGGACTCCAATGCTCAAGTCAGTGAGTGCAGTGAATGTATGAGAGGGTTAAAAAAGTACCTACAGTCCATAATTGGACTTGTATATATACGGGTAAGTAGTTGAGAAGATAGGGGTCTAGTTCCGCCATAGTAGGCGATAACTCAGGACATCTATTAGCTAGGGGTTAATGGATAGGTCCAAGTTTATTGGCAACACACAAGGTGAATACTGCTCCCCCATATTAGAGGACTGATACACTTAATCTAGATTTGGACCTTAGTTCATACGTAGGTCCGAACTACGCATCGGATAGTGATGAATCTGACCTCTAATTGGGCTTAGCTATTGGGCCGAGTTGGGCTCGTATACTCCAATCTGGAATAGTGCACCCAACTCGATGACTGAGGTGACTTCATCGGGTGCCAAGTTCTTCATGACTCTCCCAAGTTATGATCCGTGTTTCGAGGATAAATTGCCATCTTTTAAATGATTTGATGTTTGCTTGTGACAACATCTTGCATCTTTAGGAAGTGGTGACATCCTTTTGCCTCGTAAGTTGCATCTTGATGCCCCGAGCAGACATGTATTGTTTTGGTGCCTCAATTCGAGTGCCTTCATCATTTGAATTAGGGTTCTTTTCCATTTTTGCCCCCAACTCTTTCATGCGAAAAGTCGTACCATGTCCTTGGTGACGTTTGGTATGTGCGGTAAGGGGACATTTTTATGCCTATAAATGTCTGTGTGCTTGTTTTGTCCTTCATTTCTTTGCTTGCCTAAACCTCTGTAGTGAAGGAGAAGTAGGTGCTTCGTCTCGCAACAATGTAATCCATCATATTCGAGCATTCATTTCCCGTAACAGGTATGCCCTTTCTTTTCATTTCCTGTTTCTAGTATTTGTAGTGCTTGTTTTGTAGGACAAAATGTGATATTGGTGGTGGTTTGGGTTCCTTCCACCATTGAGTCGCATTTCTTCCACTACTTGGGGGGTGGTTTTAACCCCTATTCTGCTACATTTCCTTACTTCCACTACCTACTGACGGCTTTATTTTAGAGGGAAACCACTATAAGGGGCCTGCCTTTTTAGTTTCCATTCTATTTTTGAAAGTTTCCAACTTAGGTTTTTCCCGAGTTTGTGACATAGGGATGGTTTCTTTTGTAGGTTATCCGGGATCTCGAAATGGTCAAAAAACTAATGTTTCCTCCCAAGATCAACTTCATCTACCGTGGGCCGATCCCAAAGTCCTTGGGACGCCCTCAGTTGTAACCTCGGACTTCCTGACTCATTTTAGAGAGGAGAACTTAATGTTGCCGGAGGGCAAGTATGAGGAAGAGTATTATCTGGAGGCTCCCAGCTTGAGCGAGAAAGTGAGTGATCTCAATCTTGAGGGGGTCCTCGGTGGATGTGGTTTTGCGACATCCTCATCTCTAAACTAGGAGTTCAGATTTCGTTTACCCACTTTCAAGTGGAGATTCTAAATCAGACTGAGCCTGCTCCTTCCCAACTATACCCAAATAGCTGGGCGATGATTCAAGGGTTCGAGATCATCCACGAATATCTCGGAGTAGCGCCATCTCTAGAAGCGTTCTTTTTTCTCTTTATTTTGACCCGACCTGCCAGTGGTGGATTTATCTTAGGATGGTTGTCTTTCTGAGCTCATGTCAATCAAAAGGTGTTCCTTCTCTTTGAGGAATCCTTTCACAGTTTTACACCTGTTTATCTTAAAGTATTCGGGTGTCCAAATTTGATTCCTTTCTGGGAGACCTTGGAAGGAGAGCTTTGGTTTAGCGTTTTCTGGTGCAAGCACTTCGGCGTTCTCTGGATATAAGAGAATTCCTTTAATCCTGAGGAGAAGGCTGCTGTCGACTTCCTTCTCGAAAGGTTTGGGAACAGCCATTTGAACTTGAAGAATATAGTTGGCGTGGAGCCCGGGGAGACTAGGTGACATTTAGTTTATCGTCATTTTCTCTTGCTATTGCACTTTTTTATCCTTCTTTATTTATTGTATACTTATTACTGATTTCTATTTTGTAGATGAAATGGCTCCGAAGTTTGCCTTTGCTGAGTTCCGTTGTCGGATCTTGAAGAGGACCCATGAGGGGGATGGAAGTAACAGTCCTAGATTAGTGGGATCTGGAGAACCGGTGTTTACTTTTGCTCTTGACAAGGCAATCCCCGTGGCTTAGCCTTCGAAGAAACAAAAAGCGAAAATGGTGGCCAAATAGAAGGTTATGTTACCAATCCCGAAGGTCTTCCAGCGTCAAGGGATAGGTCGGAATTCCATGTGATGGAAAAGGATTTTCTTTATCCTAATTTCATGGATAAGGAGTTGATGGTCCTTGCCCTCCTCGAGTGCCTACAACAGGATGACAAGAACTTGGCTGGCAAGTTCCAATAGGTCGGGCGTGCTATGTTGAAGTTGGCGGCCTTACTTCACTACTTGGAGCTAGTCATTACTTCCGGTGTTTGAGCTATAAAGGAGGTGAAAGTCTTGAAGGGGAAAATCTCCCTTCTTCAAGATGAGAAGTCGGCTTTAGAGAAGGCTAAGCAGGTCAATATTGATGGGCTGAAGAAGACACCTCAATCGAAGGACAAGCAGTTAGAGGATTCTCATTCTCGGGTATTGGAACTTGAGAGGGCCTGTGCTAATTCTTTTGAGGCTGCTGCTAGAGCAAAGGATGAAGTGGCTCAAGTGGAGCAGCTGTAGGCAAAGTTGGCCAAAGAGATAAAAGAGTCTCTCATGGAGCAGTGTCGGATCATTTATCCTAATGTTGATTTTAGCGAAGTCAGGTTCGATAAAATTGTGGTTGATGGTCGCATTAAGGTAGCTTCGGATGAAGATGATGAAGGCATTGAGGACCCGAAAGTTGATCCTACGAATCTGACGTCAGACCCATGATGTGTTGTAATTTTAATTTTGGTTTGCCCTATCATGGGCTCATATTGTAATCACTGTTTTCTCGGGTTCCGGGCTCCTAAAATGAAATTTCCCATAATTACGATTTTTTTATTTTTTTTGCCAATTGAACCGATTGATGCATTTGTTTTTTGGCCTAAGTTACAACTTGAAGGGAACATTGGTGGCACCTTATTGTTTCACAAAATTGGAATTTATCCGAGTTGGATTTTGCTTGTAGGCTAGAACATGAGGGTTTTTTTCATTCGCTTAAGTTAGCACCAAAGGCATGACTGACCCAAGGTATAATATCAGATTTTTTGCATGTGTCTGAGTTCGTTTACTCCGGGACTTTGCGCTCATGTATCCGAGTTGTTAGACTGGGATTCGTTTTTCTTGACTAAGGGGTGATTTATTGCTTAGAAGAACTAAAGCAGGTTGAGAGCGTTAAATACGAATAAGAAGCATAGTAAGTGTAACAAGGAATAAAAAGGTGAAAGTGATAACAAACAATCGAAATAATGAATGTAAAATGGGATAAAATAGTAGCAAAGATAATATATAAAAGCAAAAAGCCAAGAAGAATTCAGTAGATATTGCTTGGCTCACGGACTTCCGCCTCGTTAAAACCTCCCTGGGAAAACCAAGTGGGACAAAACTCGAGGCAGGAAAAAGAATACGGCTACTTCACGTGGTTTGCACTTAGATGAAAAATTTTCAGAGGTTGGAGGAATTCCATGACCTCAGAATTTCTGTGCCTGATAGTTTGGAAAGTTTGTATGCCCCCTTTCCTAAGACGTCAATAACTCTGTATGGGCCTTTCCAATTTGCAGCTAATTTCCCGTGGCCCATGGGAAGCTTTTCGATGTTCGCATATTGGAGAACCATTTCGCCTTTTTCGAATGTCTGAGATATCACTTTGGCATTGTATCTTTGGAAGATTTGATATTTTAGCACCTTCTCCCATAAATGAGCCATTTCCATGCTTTGTTAGATAAGTCGGATTCTTCCTGAAGTGCTTGCTGGCATGTAGGTCGGAACATGATGCATGGACTAAATTCTTCAACTTCCATCGGTAGCATTGCATCTACCCTGTAAGTCAACTTAAATGAGTTTCTCCCGTCGTTAAATGTAGGGTGGTTCGGTAAGACCATAAAACACTCCTGAGCTCGTTGGCCCATGCCCCTTTTGCCTCATTGAGTCTCTTCTTCAACCTTTGTAATATGACTTTGTTGGTAGCTTCTGCTTGACCATTGGCTTGTGGGTGCTCCATGGAAGTGAAGTGATGTTTGACCTTGTAGCTCGTGAGAAATCCTCGAAACTTTTGATCTATAAATTGGGTTCCATTATCAATAACTACAGAGTCGGTATTCCAAACCTGGTGAAGATGTTCTTCCATACAAACTTCCCAGCTTGGGCGGTAATAATGGTGGAGAATGGCTCTGACTCTATCCACTTGATAAAGTAGTCGCTGGCCACAATTAGGTACTTCACTTGTCCCAAGGTGAGTAGGAAAAGACCTAGGAGGTCGAGTCTACACTTGTTGAAAGGCTAGGGGGACATGATCAAGGTTAGTTTGTCGGAAGGGCCGAGGTGAAAAGTGGCATACTTTTGGTAGCTGGAGCATTTCCTTGCATACTCGACCGAGTCTTTGATCATCGTAGGCTAATGGAAACTAGCTCGCAAAACTTTCAATGTGAGTGATTTTCCTCCGAGATGGTGGCCACAAAAACCTTTGTAGACTTCCTCAAGAATGGTGGGAAACTTATCTGGGCCCATGCACTTTAGTAATGGTTGGGATAATCCTCTTTTGAATAATTGTTCATTAATGATGGTGTAGTAAGAGGCCTCTTTGCCTAGCCTCTTTGCATCCATGGGATCTTCTCGTTGGGTCCCATTATGCAGATATTGGACAATTCGAGTCATCCAGTTTGAAACTCTGTCGATTGATAAGGTCGGAATAGGTACCATTATCAGGGGGAGTTTCAATGTTTCTTGGATCAAGCTTTGGTTGTTTCCTCCTGGTTTGGTGCTTGCTAGCTTGGATAGGATGTCGACCCTGACATTCTCCTCTCTAGGAACGTGTCGGAAGTCGACGCCTGAGAACTCCTTTACTAGCTTTCTTGCTTTCAAAAGATATTTTTACAGCAAGGCATCCTAAGCTTGATACGTCCTGGTTACTTGGGAGGTCACAATTTGAAAGTCACTATATATCAAAAGTTAGGATACTCCGATGTCTTTAGCTAACTTCAAAGCTAGCTATGAGGGCTTCGTATTCGGCCTGGTTGTTTGAAATCGGGAAGTCGAACTTTATGGAGAGCTCAATGATTATTTCACCTTCTTTTTCAAGTATCGCTCCGGCTTTGCTTCACTTAGAACTGGAGGCTTCATCCACATGTAGTGTTCATATCGGTTCTGGGGAATTCACATCATCCACCATTTTTGCTAAGAAATTTGCTAATGCTTGAGCTTTAATAGCCATTCTTGGTTCATATTGGATGTCAAATTCTAAAAGCCCTATGGACCATGATATACCATCCTGCCTGCCAAGTTCGATTTTTGGAGGATTCTCCATATTGGCTGGCCGATTTGGATGATGATCGTATGAGCTTGAAAGTATTGACGGAGCCTACGTGCTGATACGACCAGGGCCAAGGAGAATTTCTCAATCTTCAGCTATCTAATCTCGGGGCCTTGTAGTAATTTGCTGATGAAGTTTATAGGCTGCTATTGTCGAGAATCCTCCCGGACGAGTGCCCCAGCTATGGTTGCATTGCTAACAGATAGGTACAAGAATAAGGGCTTCCTGACTTCTAGGTTACTTAATATCGGAAGGCGGGAAAGGTAATCTTTGAACTTGGAAAATGCGGCTTCACAATCCGGCATCCATTCAAAGGTATTTCCCTTTTTTAAAAGAGAAAAAAAAAAGGAATGGCTTTCCGAGTTGACACAGACATGAATCTCGAAAGGGAGGCAATTCTTCCAGTAAGACGTTGTACTTCTTTCACTGTTGTTAGACTTTTCATTTCAAGGATGGCTCAACACTTATCGGGGTTTGCTTCAAATCCCCGATGCATGCGCATGAATCCTAGAAATTTCCCGGCTTCTACAGCGAATGCACATTTATGCGAGTTTAATCTCATGTTGTGTTGTCAGAGTCGTTCAAATACAACTTTGAGGTTGAATAGAAGGCTTTCTTCTTCTTTGGTCTTGATCAGCATGTCCTTGATGTAGACTTCCATCAAACCTCTGATGATTTTAGCAAATACTTTGTTCATGAGCCTTTGATATACGGCTCTTGCATTCTTTAACCCAAGCGACATAACCTTGCAACAATAATTAGCCATTGGAGTTATGAACGTCCTTTTCTCTTCATCGAGATAATGCATTGGGATTTGGTTATACCCTGAGTATGCGTCCATAAAAGTGAGAAATCGGAAGCCGAAAGCCACATTCACTAACTCGTCAATGCTTTGTAAGGGGTATGGATCCTTTGGGCAGGCTTTGTTCAGGTCGGTGTAATCGATGCACGTACGCCATTTCCCATTGGACTTTTTGACTGGATCGCGGGGGCCCTATCTGGGCTTATTCTTCTTCTTTTTTGAGCTACAGGTTTTGCATTAGGGAAAATCGAGAGCTAGTGGGACATAAACTCTGGGTTGATTCCGGGCATATCTGTCACAGTCCAAGTGAGTAAATCTACATTGGACCTTAGAAAAGTGACTAGGTCTTACTACAGCATGGTCGGGAAATCTTTGTTGATCCGAGTTGTTTGCCCAAATTCGTTACCGATTTGAACTTCTTCTAGTTCCCTATCCAGCTCAAGTCTTCTTCCTTCGACCTTCCTTGTATCTAGGTCTACCATCATGACCTTTGAGGAATTAGGGGGTAAAGAATTTTCCTAAGGTACCTCTTATGCTTGCCTTTGGATCTCGAGGCTGGCATTGTAGCATCATTGAGCCGTGAGATGGTCTACCTTTACTGTAGCAATTTCTCCTTTATCGTTGAAAATTTTCATTATTAGGGATGCCATCGAGATAACGGCACCTATCTTATTCAATGTCGACCTCCCGAGTATAATGTTGTAGGCCAAGGGGCAGTCGACAGCTATGAAATTGAATTTTATGGTCCAGGTTTTAGGTCAAGAACCCAAGGTTAGGTAGAGCATGATGAACTCTCTGTGTGTTTCGAGGTTAGCATTTTTTAGCCCGAGCTTATCAAAAGCATCTCGGAGTAAAATATCCGCCGAGCTCCCTTAGTCGATGAATACCATTTTTACTTCGGCATTGACCATTGCAGCAAAAATCGCCATAGGGTTGTCATGTCGGAGAGTCACGCCTTCTAAGTCAGAGCTGGAGAAGACTAACTCCAGTGTTGGCTGTAATGTCAGTGCTGGCATTTTTATCTTCCTTGAAGATACGTTGAGGACCTCTTGCAAGTGCTTTTTTTAGGGTGACTTCGTTGTTCTGCCACCCACAAGGCCTCTGGTGATGACAATAGTCTTGGTAATTGGTTGTTCCTCGTCATTGCCTTGATTTCCTTCTGGCTCCTTGGAGTTCGCCTTTCTTTGTCCCCTTGATTGGGCGCTTGTATTCTTCATGGACTTCTTTGGGAAGCCACATACTTGGCCAATCTACCTTCCTTTATCAGTTGTTCTATGGGATCTCGAAGGTCGTAGCAATCCTCATTTTGTGCCCGAAGCCGTTGTGGTATTTGCAAAATAAGGACTTATTCGTGTTGGCCCTGATTTTGAAAATTTTCGGCTTAGGAAACCTTTCGACCTGACCGATTTCTCGGAATAGCTCGGAGAGGGATACGTTAAGGAGAGTATACTCGTTGTATTTACCGGCCCTTGAATGCATGTCCTTCCTTAAGTGTTCATCTTGGCCGCCGGCCTTCTTATCAGATTAGTGCCTTCTCGGGTTAGCTGTGGCTTTCTTCATTTCCTCGAGGAAGATATATTTCTCAGCTCTCATCTATATTGCCTCTAGGGATTGTGGTATCCCTTTGGACAGCAAAGTTTTGAATGGCCTAGGTCGTAGTCTGTTTAGCAATGTCAGAGCTGCTTAAGTTTGCACTTCATCAATGAGCAAAGTTTCGACGTTATATCACTCGAGGAAATCTCAGAGCCACTCATTTTGTCGTTGATGTAAGCCGAGGAGGTTGCAGACCGGCTTAGGTTTGAACCTTTTGGTAGTGAAGTAGGCCACGAATAGCGAAATGAGGTTGAAAAATTGATTGATCAACCTAGGCAAGAGAGAGTTGAACCATTTGAGTGCAGGCTTTTTCAGAGTAATTGGGAATGCTCGGCATCTGACAGGATCCCAAACTCCAGCCAGCGCCATCCTTGACTTGAAACATCCATGTGCTCCTAGGGATCAATACTCCCATCATAAGGCTCCATGTCGGAGGGGGGCTTCAAACCTTTGAGTGGTTGAGTTTCCATAATGAAGTTGGAGAATGACATGTCATTGCTATTCTCGGGGTCCTCGTAACACTCTGAGCCACACCTTGCATGCCTATCAGTGTACCCAAACAGAGGTCGGGATTCGGAGTATTTGAGGTGGTGTCGAACATTTTCCACCTGAGGTTCTTTATGATTGTTGGCAATACTCCAATGTGGTGAGTTTCCATGATGTTGGCATTCGGTGCTGCGGCTACATTTTCTCGGGCTTCCGCCTGCAAAATACTCTGGGCTCCTATCATGGCATTAATGTCGTTCTCGACATCGTTTTCAGTCGATTTCTTTCATGCAATTCAAATTTTGTTCCAGCTTTTGAATGTAGGTGGCTTACTCCCGCATTAGGGTTAGCATCTTGGCGAGCGGGTTAGCATTGGCCTGAGGGCGGAGTTCTACCCTAAAGGCAACCATATTTCCCGTGGCATGAATGAGAGTTGTAACGTCTGAAAAATTTTATCATTAACAACTGAGTTGTTCGGTTTTATCGAACAAGTGAGTTTAATCAGAACTTGATTAAACATTTACTTAAAGTTAATTAAGTGTGATTTAGATGGAGTAGGGTTGATGGAATTAGATTAGGAACATAGAAAACCGCACAAAAAATTTTCAAGCCAATTTACCGATTTAAGGGAAATCGGTAAGATTTTGGTATTTCAAACTATTGGAACCGGACCAGTAGAATTTTTCTATGAGTGCCCTAGAATCAACAGCTAAGATTTAGCCAAACAAACCACCCAAGTGGCGCCTAAGGCAGCCCTTGATGGTGGAAGCTAAATCAAATTCCATGAAGAAGTTACATTCACCAATCACATGCATTTAACATTTAATTATCTCACCTTTTTCTCTCTTTTTCCCATCCAAAATTTCGACCAGCCAGCCAGCCCTTTCTAGTGCTGAAACCCTTCTCTTTCTCTTCTCTTCACTCTCATCTCCACTCCATTTCTACCTCTTCTTCAAGTCTCATCCCAAGTCACCACCATCAAAGGCACAAAATCAACACAAATTTCATAAGACAAGGTAGGAAATCCTAATTCTTCTCTTATTTTCTCTGATTTGGGGCTATATGAAGAGCATGCATAATCTGAGATTTGAATGTTTTATAGAGTGATGATGATGTTTTATGACTGATTTTGCATGTATGTTGTGATTAAAATTGGATTTGAGGGCAAATAGCTCGAAGGAGGAAGACAAATCTAGAAACTGTTAGGGTTTTCCCTCGGCGATCTGTACGGCGGAGTGTATGGCTCCGCCTACTGCCATTTAAATTGGATGAATATGAAAATAGACATCCTGGGCTTTCCATACATATAAAATATAAGGTCATTGGATTAGTATAGAATTAGTTATGAATTTTTGAAGTTAGACCTAGAAATCTCAGTTCTTACCCGGACAACATAAGTTGATAAGGGTTAACTCACCCTCTACAACTCCAAATTGAGTGCAACGAAAGTTTTTTGAAAGCTATCATATGATAGAACATTCCATTAAAATTTTAGAATTTAATTCATTGTCATTTGTTCCCAGCACATCAATGAAGTTGACTTAGGTTTAAACTGACTTAGAACAGGGCAGCCCAGTATGGTAATGTTTCGAGACTCATAACTCATAATCTACTTAGAAAAATGATATGAAACTTAACTCATTTTAAATCTTGTTGTGTTTGCTTTATCTTGATATAAAATTTTCATGATTTCATCTAGTTTTCTATTTTTAGTGAATTTTCTTCTATAGGAACCCAATTCTGGCTAAGGACAGGACATGCTGAGATAAAATGTTTATAGCTTGAGTTATACAGCTCAAAATGAGATGAGACTAAGAGGGTTAGAAACTAGACACGTAAGGCTACAACATATCCAAAAATTAGGTTTAAATGAGTTAGATTGAAATAAAGGTGGGATACACCATAATCGGGCAGGATAAGGCAGAATGAGCTAAAAGCCCTATTGATACTTTGTTGAAACTAATGAATGAATCTATGAATGTATATGTACAATTGTTGCTCTATACTGAAATTGCAAATTGTATAAATGTACTGGTTAGCTGGCACTATTCATGGGGAAGCGGACTCGATCCGTTATGCTGCCGAAATTTCGGTAAGAAGTTCATATGTTGTGAAACTTTATGATAGCTTGAATGCATTATATTCAAAGAGTCAAGCTAGATGTGCATTCATTTCATGATATTATAAAGAATTCCATATCACTTGGGCCAGCCCCGGAATAAATTAAGGGGAATAGATCATTGGGAAGGTCGGGGAAAGTAAACCCGGCCATCCTGTATAGGAATGAGCTCAGTCCTGAAAAACAGACTATTACCCCGGAGTATATGGCCAATGACTCCCAGGGGACCAAGGATGGAAGTAAATTCTAACAGGCAAAAGCCTCCAAAAATAAGATGCATTTTCTAATTGCACATGCATATGAATAGTATAGTGTTTCTCTATTGATTGTTCTAGATCCCTGTTTATTATTCTTAATGTGCCATTGTTCCACTATGATTACCGTTTGAGTACATTAATATATCTGTTAATTAAAAATTGAACTTGTTTCGGTATATACTTTACAAATGAATATTCAAGTTAAATATTATCATTTTACTGTATTATCTTAAAAATATTGCATGACCGAAACAGTTAGGAATGACAGCGATGACAGATTATAGAAGATAGGAATTCCTACTGAGAAATACTTATTTCTCACCCTATTGTATGTTCCGCGTCATTCTCAGACCATGGAGCACATAGCCACCGGAGTCCTATTCATTGAGTTCCTCGAGCTTCACATACACCTCGACCGATTTCTAGACTCTGTATATATATCTGGCAGGTGCCAGTTTCGTTTGTATTTCTTCTTACAGAGAGACTTCGCCGTACCACTGATGCACCCACTGTTTGACCCCGTTGTCCCGTATATTGCCATTCCCCTTCACATGGCCCATCCATTTCCACCTCCTCCAGCAGCAGCAACAGCTCCAGCGGCAGAAGCAGCCCTTGCTCCTATGGTGCCTCCTGCTTCGCCACCACAGCCAATGCTTTCCGCCTCGGTGATAGAGGAGGACCCATCTGAGACAGTGAGTTTCTCCTCGTCCTCTGCTCCCAGCGCGGGCCACCCTCCGATGGATGCACCCATGGCGAATGGGTTTCTTTCTTCAGATTCCAGTTAGATAGTAGGTTTACAGTAGTGGTACCAAATGTACAGAATGACCCTCTTTTGGTAGTCTGGATCATGGATAGATGAATAGATGTCAGGAATGCACATACAATGACCCATGGGGACCACTTAGGGTACTGTTCATTGAAAACGGCCGTTTTGTTTTATATTAGCGGTCTCATTTTGTTACCTTGTATCACTTTGACAAACTTGAAAATCAGATATATATGTACATATTTATGACGTATTTTGCAATTGTTCTGTCCTTATTGTATTTTTATTTATGTTACGTTATTTACAGTATATCGATTAATTAGTATTTATTCTGCTGTCACGCAGACAATTTTGTTACGCGATTAAGTATTGCTATGCGAGTAATTAATACTAATACAGGAAATAGAATTTAACCAGTATCATACGTAATCACTTATCAGATAATTTATTATGACCTAAGCATAGTACTTTATTTGGTAAGGTGTTACATTTTTGGTATCAGAGCAGTTCATCCTAATATAGGCCTGAGGATTGGACTGACTATGCTTCGCATATGCTCTATATTCGCTACATCTTATTATGTTTTGAGTCTTGTCCATACGGATAGGACGTATGTGAAGGAGTTTGCCTAACTGTATGCTATTATTTACTAGCACACCGAACTTAGTATTGAGCCTGATCAACTCAGTTACTCTTGTTTTGTGTGTTTAGAATTTAATGGCTTCTGGAAGGCAAGGTAGACTGCGAACTTCCTCAGCCCAAGAGGAATCCACGGAGTTCCTGGACGCGATGCGAGAGATGGCGCAGGCTATGCGCAAACAGGTAGCTGCGGCAACTCAAATGATGGGCCAACTAGGAAAGCAGTCAGAGACAGAACGTGGGGGAAATCATAATGGCCCTGGGATGGATCTGAAATATCTCAAATTTGCTAAGTTTCGGAAGGCTAATCCACCTAGCTTCAAGGGACCTTTTGACCCAGATAAAGCAAGTAAATGGGTTAAGACTATAGAAAAGATTTTCTCCGTGTTAGATTGCATAGGTCGTCAAAAGGTGACTTTTGCCACCAATATGTTAGAAGCTGATGTAGAATTCTGGTGGAACGGTGCACGACGATTATTAGAAGGATCCCAGACCGAAATTACTTAGGACATATTCAAAGATGCATTCTACCAGAAGTACTTCGCTGCGTCTGTCCGCAATGCCAAGGAGTTGGAATTCATGCACCTCCGTCAAGGAAATAGTAGCGTGTCGGAATACATTGGCAAATTTGAGGAATTGTGCAAATTTTTCAGTATTTATCAATGGCACCCCGACGAAGCATGGAAATGTATGAAATTTGAAGGCGGACTAAGAGAGGACATTCTTGCCACCATAGGACCAATGGAGATCAGAGACTTCCCTACTTTGGTAAACAAGTGTCGCTTGGTGGAAGATTGTAATAAGAAGTTAGTTGCTGCTAGAACCTCCGGCAACAACTTTAAGAGGGGTTTAGCTCCACAAGGTCTGAGGTTCAAGCCCAACTTACAACAGCGAAGGAAGTTCCAGCAGGCGAGTAACAAAGGCAAGCAACCTCAAAGGCCTTTTGGGAACTAGATTTGCAGTCAGTGCGGTAGGAATCATGGCAACCGCCCCTGCTTGGCAGGTGAAAATGTTTGCTTTGGATGTGGCAAACCAGGCCACAAAATCTATGAATGCCCTGCTAGAAACTCTTAGCCGACTCCTAGGCCACAACGCCAAAGGAGAGTTTTCATTATGGATGCACAAGAGGTCAAAAAGTCAGAAGGTTTGATCCAAGACGTGTGTGAAGTAAATGGTAAGATCTTAACCGTTTTATACGATTTCGGTGCATCTTACTCTTTCATCTCTCATGATTGCATGATAGCCCTGCAGCTACCTATTTCTGAATTATCCTACAACTTACTAGTTTCTACTCCTACAAATGAGCCCGTTAGAACCAACCATATCTGTGTGAATGTCCCCTGTCAAATAGGAGGTCGAACATTTCCGGCTAATCTAATTTGTCTTTCCTTGTCTGGACTAGACATTATTTTGGGTATGGACTGGCTCTCTGCCAACCAAGCCCTGCTAAATTGCTCCGATAAATCCATTATACTCCCCCCTATTTCATCTTCTGAATCAGTAATCCCTGTAAGTCTTTATTTAAATTCCTTAACAGTGCACCCTTGTGAGAATAGAAGTCAAGGGTATATTTTCTTATCAACTAACATATCAGAGGTTGATCAAGAGTTAAACAATATTCTAGTTGTTAGAGAATATCCTGACGTGTTCCCCGAAGATATCCCTGAGTTCCCTCCTAAGAGAGAGATTGAGTTTACCATCGAATTAGTGCCAAGAGTTGGACCAATATCTCTAGCACCGTACCGCATGTCACTTTTGGAACTGGCTGAACTTAAGGGGCAGATTGAAGAACTCCTAGAAAAGAAATTCATTAGGCCAAGTGCATCACCGTGGGGAGCTCCAGTCTTGTTAGTTAAGAAGAAAGATGGAGGCATGCGACTCTATGTAGATTACGGGCAGCTGAATAAGGTGACAATTAAGAACAAGTATCCGTTACCAAGGATTGATGATCTTATGGATCAACTACAAGGGGCTACTGTATTTTCCAAGATTGATCTATGGTCTGGATATCACCAGATTCGGGTCCGAGAAGAAGATATTCCAAAGACAGCGTTTCGAACTCGTTATGGACATTAAGAATACACTGTGATGTCCTTCGGATTGACGAATGCACCGGCAGTATTCATGGATTACATGAACCGAATATTCAGGCCATATCTTGATAAATTTGTGGTGCTGTTCATTGACGACATACTTGTCTACTCGAAGACAGAACAGGAGCACGCGGAGCATTTGCGAGTAGTTCTGCAGATTCGAAGAAAGATGAAACTTTACGCTAAGTTGTCCAAATGTGAATTTTGGATGAAAAAAGTAAAGTTTCTCGGCCACGTGGTATCCCATGGGGGAATTTCAGTGGATCCCAGTAAGGTAGAAGCAGTATTAAATTGGGAACGACCAATGATAGTTACGAAAGTCAGGAGCTTCTTAGGGCTGGCAGGATACTACAGAAGATTTGTTAAGAATTTCTCTCAAATAGCTCTACCTTTAACCAAATTAACCAAAAAGAACACCTCATTTGAATGGACACCCAAGTGCGAACAGAGCTTCCAAGAATTAAAGGAAAAGTTGACAACAGCCCTAGTACTTATTTTATTGGATCCTCATGGACCATTCGAAGTGTACTGTGATGCTTCTAAGAAAGGATTGGGGTGTGTGCTAATGCAGAACAGAAACGTTGTGGCATATGCTTCCCGGCAATTGAAAACTCATGAAAGAAACTATCCAACGCATGACCTCGAGCTGGCAGCGATAGTGTTTGCCTTGAAGATGTGGAGACATTATCTCTACGGAGTGAAGTTTGAAGTATTTTCTGATCGCAAAAGCTTGAAGCACCTTTTTGATCAGAAGGAATTAAACATGAGGCAGCGAAGGTGGATGGAGTTTCTTAAAGATTACGAGTTCGACCTGAAGTATCATCTAGGCAAGGCAAACGTGGTAGCAGACGCCCTAAGTAGAAAATCCTTGACAGTGGCATGGATGATGATCAAGGAAGTGGAACTTATAGGAAGTTTCCAAACCCTCAACTTGGGGATCTTTGTAACCCCTAGTGCACCAGCTTAAGATAACTAGTACTTTTAAAGACCAAATCGAGCAAGCACAACAAGAAAGTGATGACTTCCAACATATAGTACGACTGGTACAAACCGGCAAGCTGACAGGATTTTCCCAAGATGCAGACGGAATATGGCGCTATCATGGGAGAATATGTGTACCTAAGGAGGACAACCTCAGGAGAAAGGTCTTGGAAGAAGCCCATAAAAGTGAGTTTACTATACACCCTAGCATTAATAAGATGTACCAAGACCTCAAAAAGATGTTTTGGTGGCCAGACCTTAAGACAGATGTGACCAATTTTGTGAATAAATGTTTAACTTGCCAGAAGGTGAAAATAGAGCATCAGAAACTGGCAGGGAGATTACAACCCTTAGAAATTCTGGAATGGAAATAGGAGAGCATTTCTATGGATTTCGTGATGGGCTTACCAAGAACCCCCTCAGGATATGATGCCATATGGGTCATAATGGATAGACTAACCAAGTCTACTCACTTTTTACCCATTCGAGCGAATTCTCCTCTAGAAAAGTTGGCTCAACTATATATTCAAGAAGTAGTACGATTACATGGCATTCCTTCAACAATCATTTCCAATCGAGATCCAAGGTTCACCTCACGGTTTTGGGGAACACTCCAGAAGGCATTCGGTACTAAGTTATGTCTAAGTACTGCATATCATCCGCAATCGGATGGCCAAACAGAGCGAACGATTCAAACTTTGGAAGATATGTTGCGGGCATACATTCTAGAGCAATAAGGGAATTGGGATCGATACTTACTGTTGGCCGAGTTTGCCTACAATAACAGTTACCATGCTAGCATTGGCGTGGCTCCACATGAGGCTTTATATGGACGAAAGTGTCAATCTCCCCTATGTTGATATGAACCAGGAGAACAAAGTCTGTTGGGTCCAGAACTAGTCAGGCAAACTACAGAACAAATCAAAAGAATCCGTAGTAAAATACTTGCAGCTTAGAGCTGTCAAAAGAGCTACGCGGATGTTCGGAGGAAACCCTTGGAGTTTCAAGAAGGAGATCATGTGTTTCTAAAAAATCACACCCACAACGGGGGTAGGTAGAGCCATTAAAATCAAAAAACTAAGCCCTCGCTTTATAGGTCCCTTTCAAATTTTAAAGCGAATCGGGCCAGTTGCATATCAAGTTGCCTTACCTCCGCATCTATTTAACCTTCATGATGTTTTCCACATTTCACAACTCAGAAGATACCAGCCGGATCCTGCTCACTTGTTGGAACCTGAATCAATCCAATTGAGGGATGACTTGACTTTTCATGTGCCCCAGCACGGATAGTGGACAGGAGTATCAAGCACCTTCGGAACAAAGCTATATAATTGGTGAAGGTAGCATGGGGACATGAAGATTCAGCGGATTGTACGTGGGAGTTAGAATCTGATATGAGGAGAGAACATCCCGAATTATTCTCAGGTACTAAATTTTGAGGACAAAATTTTTTTTAGGAGGGTAGAAATGTAACGTCTAAAAAATTTTATCGTTAACAACTGAGTTGTTCGGTTTTATCGAATAAGTGAGTTTAATCAGAACTTGATTAAACATTTACTTAAAGTTAATTAAGTGTGATTTAGACGGAGTAGGGTTGATGGAATTAGATTAGAAACATAGAAAATCCCACAGAAAATTTTCAAGCCAATTTACTGATTTAAGGGAAATCGGTAAGATTTTTGTACTTCAAACTGTCGGAACCAAACCAGTAAAATTTTTCTATGAGTGCCCTAGAATCAACGGCTAAGATTTAGCTAAACAAACCATCCAAGTGGCGCCTAAGGCAGCCCTTCATGGTGGAAGCTAAATCAAATTCCATGAAGAAGTTACATCCACCAATCACATGCATTCAACATTTAATTATCTCACCTTTTTCTCTCTTTTTCCCATCCAAAATTTTGACCAGCCAGCCAGCCCTTTCTAATGCTGAAGCCCTTCTCTTTCTCTTCTCTTCACTCTCATCTCCACTCCATTTCCACCTCTTCTTCAAGTCTCATCCCAAGTCACCACCATCAAAGGCACAAAATCAACACATATTTCATAAGACAAGGTAGGAAATCCTAATTCTTCTCTTATTTTCTCTGATTTGGGGCTACATGAGGAGCATGCATAATCTGAGATTTGGATGTTTTATAGAGTGATGATGATGTTTTATGACTGGTTTTGCATGTATGTTGTGGTTAAAATTGGATTTGAGGGCAAATAGCTAGAAGGAGGAAAACAAATCTAGAAGCTGTTAGGGTTTTCCCTCAGTGATCCGTACGACGGAGTGCACGGCTCCGCCTACCATTGTTTAAATTGGATAAAACCATTTTTATATGAAACTATACATCCTAGTATTTCCATACATATAAAATATAAGGCCATTGGATTTGTATAGAATTAGTAATGAATTTTTGAAGTTAGACCAAGAAATCTCGGTTCTTACCCAGACAGCATGAGTTGATAAGGGTGTAACTCATCCTCTACAATTCCAAATTGAGTGCAACCAAATTTTTTTGAAAGCTAACATATGATAGAACATTCCATAAAAATTTTAGATTTGTAATTCATTGTCATTTGTTCCCAGTACATCAATGAAGTTGACTTAGGTTTAAACTGACTTAGAACAGGGCAGCCCAGTAGGGCAATGTTTCGAGACTCATAACTCATAATCTACTTAGAAAAATGATATGAAACTTAACTCATTTTAAATCTTGTTGTGTTTGCTTTATCTTGATATAAAATTTTCATGATTTCATCTAGTTTTCTATTTTTAGTGAATTTTCTTCTATAGGAACCCAATTCTGGCTAAGGACAGGACATGCTGAGATAAAATGTTTATAGCTTGAGTTATACAGCTCAAAATGAGATGAGACTAAGAGGGTTAGAAACTAGACACGTAAGGCTACAACATATCCAAAAATTAGGTTTAAATGAGTTAGATTGAAATAAAGGTGGGATACACCATAACCGGGCAAGATAAGGCAGAATGAGCTAAAAGCCCTATTGATACTTTGTTGAAACTAATGAATGAATCTATGAATATATATGTACAATTGTTGCTCTATACTGAAATTGCAAATTGTATAAATGTACTGGTTGGCTGGCACTATTCATGGGGAAGCGGACTCGATCCGTTATGCTGCCGAAATTTCAGTAAGAAGTTCATATGTTGTGAAACTTTATGATAGCTTGAATGCATTATATTCAAAGAGTCAAGCTAGATGTGCATTCATTTCATGATATTATAAAGAATTCCATATCACTTGGGCCAGCCCCGGAATAAATTAAGGGGAATAGATCAGTGGGAAGGTCGGGGAAAGTAAACCCCAGCCATCTTGTATAGGAACGAGCTCGTCCTGAAAAGCAGACTATTACCCAAGAGTATATAGCCAATGACTCCTAGGGGACCAAGGATGGAAGTAAATTCTAACAGGCAGAAGCCTCCAAGAATAAGATGCATTTTCTAATTGCACATGCATATGAATAGTGTAGTGTTTCTCTATTGATTGTTCTAGATCCTTGTTTATTATTCTTAATGTGCCATTGTTCCATTGTGATTACTATTTGAGTACATTAGTATATCTGTTAATTAAAAATTGAACTTGTTTTGGTGTATGCTTTACAAATGAATATTCAAGTTAAATATTATCATTTTACCATACTATCTTAAAAATATTGCACGATCGAAACAATTAGGAATGACAGCGATGACAGATTATAGAAGATAGGAATTCCTACCCAGAAATACTTATTTCTCACCCTATTGTATGTTCCGCGTCATTTTCAGATCATGGAGCACGCAGCCATCGGAGTCCTATTCATTGAGTTCCCTGAGCTTCACATACACCTCGACCTATTCCTAGACTCTATATGTATATCTGGCAGGTGCCAGTTTCGTCTGTATTTCTTTTTCTAGAGAGGCTTCGCCGTACCACTGATGCACCCACTGTTTGACCCCGCTGTCCTATATATTGCCATTCCCTTTCACATGGCCCATCCATTTCCACCTCCTCCAGCAGCAGCAGCAGCTCCAGCGGCAGCAGCAACACCCGCTCCTATGGCCCCTCCTGCTTCACCACCACAGCCGATGCTTTCCGCCTCGACATCAGAGGAGGACCCATCTGAGGCAGCGAGTTCCTTCTCATCCTCTGCTCGCAGCGCGGGCCACCCTCCAGCGGATGCACCCATGGAGAATGGGTTTCTTTCTTCAGATTCCAGTTAGATAGTGGGTTTATAGTAGTAGTAATAGATGTACAAAATGGCCCTCTTTTGGCAGTCTGGGTCATGGATAAATGGATAGATGTTAGGACTGTACATACAATGTTCCATGGGGACAACTTAGGGTACTATTCATAGAAAACAGCCGTTTCGTTTTGTACTAACGGCCTCATTTTGTTACCTTGCATCATTTTGACAAACTTGAAAATCAGATATATATATGTACATATTTATGATGCATTTTGCAGTTGTTCTGTCCTTCTTGTATTTTTATCTATGTTACGTTATTTACAGTATACCGATTAATCAGTATTTATTCTGCTGTCACATAGAAAATTTTGCTACGCGATTAAGTATTCCTATGCGAGTAATTAATTCTAATACAGGAAATAGAATTTAACCAGTATCATACGTAATTACTTATCAGATAATTTATTATGACTTAAGCATAGTACTTTGTCTGGTAAGGTGTTACAAGAGTACGGTGAGCCATCGAGTTCTGCTCATGGCAGTGGTCTTATGCATCCGAAGCTGAATCGAAAACTATGCGACCGGCCACCAACGGTTAGTGGTTACTTGTGGGGTCGTGTGCTGCCACATTTTTCTATCTTGTGTGTGAAGACATTGGTACAATATTTGCCATAATGCAATAGTAAGGAGTATTTAAGTTCCCTACAGATGGCACTAATGCTCAGAAGTGGGTTATTTGAAGGGAAATCCGAACAACAATTGGGAACTCAAACTGCTCGAGACGTGATTGATGAAGCTGAAGTTCCATGGCGATGGGGTACCTATAAGGACTCCAGTGCTCAAGTCAGTGAGTGCTGGTGGGTGTACGAAAAGGTAAGAAAAAGTACTTGAGGTCTATAACTGGACTCGTATATATACGGGTAGGTAGTTGAGAAGATACGGATTTGGTTCTGTAACACCCTCTATTATATAAGCCATGCTCAAGTCACGGAGTTATATTAAGAGGTTGTCACTGTGCTAAAAGAATCTTCAGACGCGGAAAATATAATACATGGCCCTTCAACTGTACACTTTATTACTGAAATATAGCTCATAAATTTCATTATCTCGGATATATATGGAGAATAGAATAATTACAAATTAAAATAAGTTTGTGACTAATATGTCACATAGAACTTGCTTCTGCTGCGCCAATCACCAACTAGCTTCAGTAGTCTCTTGATTTAGTTGCTTCCGAGTCTTGCTCTGTGATGTTTCAGTCTTCTACTTCACACTTGATTTTCAACTTAGGTGCTGGAATGTTTACAGAAAGGAAAAACAACATACACACAGACAGTGAGAACCTATGGTTCTCAGTAGATAAATTCAAACCATGTGGTGACATCATAAATATTCCAGCCGCTTCAGTTTCTTATAAAAATGTGAGCATTTATATACAATCAGTATTTTAGTTTTAAGTTGAAAACATCTATCTCGAAGCGAGTTATATTTTAACAATCACTTATCATATCATATGGTAGTCATAAAAATATGAATAGTGAAATATGCTTTAACAAGACACATATTAACATTATGACTTAATAAGATAATCAAAAATGCACATAAAGATGCTTATGCTTGACTATATACAAGTGTACTTGACTCATATCTTTCTTTAACTTGCAACTTGATCTTCATAAAATTTTTCATTACTTTTCATCATTTTCCATCACTTGATCCCCTAGGAGTTCTTAGCCATTTAGACTCCTGGGTAATAGTCTGCTTTTCAGGATCGAGCTCGTTCCTATACAGGAATGCCGGGTTTACTTTCCCCGACCTTCCCACCGATCTATTCCCCTTAACTTCTTATCCGGGGCTGGCCTAAGTAGTATGGAACTTTCATAGTGATATAATCCTTTTCATAACTTTCATAACTTTCTTAAAATGCACATGCATTAACATGTAACTCATAACTTGTGCATGACCGAAATTTCGGCAGCGTAACGGAATGTGTCCGCTTCCCCGTGAATAGTGCCAGCCAACCAATACATTTATTCAATTTGCAATTTCAGTATAGAGCAGCAATCATGCATATACATTCATACATTCATTCATTAGTTTCAACAAAGCATCAAGGCTTTTAGCTTATTCTGCCTTATTCTGCCCGGTTATGGTATATCCCACCATTATTTCAATTTAACTCATTTAATCCTAATTTTTGGATATGTTGTAGCCTTATGTGTCTAGTTTCTAACCTCTTTGGTCCCATCTAATTTTGATATCTACAACTCAAGATGTTTAGATTATATCCCAGCCTGCCCAATGGCTAGCCAGAATCAGGCAACTAAAAGTAAAAATCCACTAAAAATCGAAAACTGACTCAAATTACACGAAATTGATACCATATTAAAGCTCCTAGGGTAAAGTTTCATTTACAAAAGGTTCCATTCCATTTGGCTTAGTAGGGCTCGAGTTACAAGCCCCAAATTCTGGCCTTACTAAACTACCCTGTTCTGGTCCAGTTTGGACATAGGGCAATTTTCTTGGATCACTGGGAGCAACTGGGACCTTATCTAATTCTAAAATTTTTTTGGGACATTCTCCTATGTGTAAGATTTCTAACAAAGTTAGTTCCACTCATTTTCAAGTAGTATAGGGCGAGTTCTATCCTGAACAACCCAGTCTGCCCAGAACCAGAGTCAAAACCCTAGGTCAAAATTCAAAAATTCATATCTCTCTCAATTCTAATCCAAAAGCCTTATATGACATATCTATGGAAATCCCTAGATGTCTAGTTTCATATAAAAATGGTTCCACCCAATTTAATAGGCTGTAGGCGGAGCTGTACACTCCACCGTACGGACTGCCGAGGGTTTTTGGTTCTCTAACCTATCAGCTCTTCCTATTTTCATTCTTTCTTGCTTCCACTTCGATTTTAATTAAACAAACAGTCCAAAACCAATCACATATCATCATAAACATTCATTTAACACATCAAAGAAGGGGAAAATAATCCAAGCCCAGCCAGCCAAGTCCACAGATTTGATGCAAGTATTAAACTCCTACCTCTTGTTATGTTGTGGTTTGGCTTGATTTTGAAACTTGGATGAACAAAACTTGATTAGGCTTGATGGTTTGATGGAGTTGAGTGAGGGAAGAAGAGAAGAAGGGAGTTGAAAGAGAGGAGAAAGCAACGTAGAAAATAGGCTGATGAAAAGAGGAGAATTGTGTTATAAAAGCTTTAAAGTTGGTAGTTGAAATGAAGGGTTGTGATTGGCTCAAAATGCAAGGCTGAATTTCAGCCAACTCTCCTTGTTTTTGTGGCCAAAGTGGCACCACTTTTAGGGATTAATTGGCTGAGTAATCAGCCTTAGTTCATAGGGTTTTAAGCTTATAATTCTATTGGTTCGGTTCCGACAGTTTAAGATACCGATTTCTTTTAAATCGGTTAACCGGTTTTAAGAAAATTTTATGAAATCTTCTAGACTCCTAACTTAATTAACTTAAACTCAATTAATTGCTAATCGATTAGTCCTAAATAATTATTTACCCGAATGTTTATTAATCTCAATTATTTGATAAAACCGAACTATTAGGCAAAAAACGATAAGAAAATTTTGATGTTTAGCATTTTCTATTTGGTTTTCATAACTAATGGCAATTTTTGTAATTTTGAGTAAGTCCAGGGGCACCCCATATCATTTCACACCAGACTGCCTCCATGGCCCAATCAGCAGAGATTCAAACTTCTACGGTTTTGCCACGTGATTCTACTCTATTTAAAATCTCATTCTGCTAATTCTACAAATGTGGGGACGTGAAGGTCATTTCATGAAAAATTCTAGGGTTATTATGGGAATAAGTCTTTTGGGTCAAAATATAGTTTCTAAAAATTCAGGGCATCACTGCAATTGACAAAAGTTTATAGGGGTACTTTTGTCATTTCCTAATTTTTAACGTATGGCAGTGCCATATTTTCAACGGCAGTGTTACACTATCCTATAATTCCAAGTGTGAGGATCGTCAGGGCACAGCGTTGCTTGAGAAATTCTCACACTGCCTAAGGGAAATAATTCAAAGCTTTCATTACGCTCTGTATATGAAAGTGGGGATGTTACAGGTTCACCATAGTAGGGGATAACTCGAGACGTCCATTAACTTGGGGTTAATGGATGGGTCCCAGTTTATTAGCAACACGCAAGGTGAGTACCACTCTGCTGTATTCGAGGATTATTACACTTAATCTGGATTTGGGCCTTAATTCGTACGTAGGTCCGAACTGTGCGTCGAATACTGATGAATCCGAGTAATTGGGCTTAACTAATGTGCTGAGTTAGGCTCGTATACTCCAGTCCGGAACAGTATGATGATTAAATGTGCTTTTTTTGATAGACATATTGACAAGTTGAATGCATATCTTGAAGTTGGGGATGTTTTCAATACAATTGTTGTTATCCAGTTTGCGAAAGTAAAATAGGTAATTGGCCTAACTCATGTTGCCCTTCACTTCTATTTTTAAAACTAAATCATTATTGGTCTCAAAATCTAATTTGTAAATTGTAATCAATTTTGCTAATTCTCCATCTAGGAAAGTTTTCAAAAATGCAATGCACACACTACAAAATTGATTTTTTACTTAGGTTTCTTATATAGGAGTATCAAGCTTAATCAAATAAAAATTTGATTTATATGATAACTTGTAGTACAAGAAACAGACCAAGTACAAACTCAATCAAATTAAGAGTAAAGAGGGGTTTTAGTAAACAAAAAAGTTAAAGTGACAAAAAACCACTTATCAAGGTAACAAAGCCAAGAAACTTGCCATAAATTGCATTCAATCTATCATAGACCATCAAACATGTATTAAAGATCAATTGTTGTGATTAATTTGAATTTCACCAAAATTGTAATACCCTAAGTTAAAATGAAATATTAGTGTTGCAAACTTCAATCTCTATTTTCGTTTGAGCCCTTGGAAACTTCCTTACAATCTTTCTCTTGCTTGTTTGGATGTTATTAGAGTGAAAATATGATCAAGAATACCCCCTGAACCTTCAAGATGCATATTGCCTTTATTTTATAAAAGTTGAAAATTTTGGGTTAAGAACCGCTGCCCAAGTGCCCAAGTCTAGTGCCTAGGCGATGGCTGGGTAGTGTGGCAACATAGGTGCCCAAAGTCTAGGCACCAAGGTGCCGGTGCGAGGATCTACATCTTTAAAACGATGTGATTTCCTCTCTTTCTCACATTCGTTCTCCTTATTTCTCTTCATATCTCTCTTTAATTTCTCCCAAAATCAAACCCTAAACCCTTGCCCTTAACCTCCACCTCTATCTTCCTCATTTCTTCTCCAAAACTTCATTCTTCCTCCTCCCCCATCACCTTCCTCTCCCTCTCTAAAACCTCCATTAGTGAGAGCTTGGAAGCTTGCTTGGTGTTGGTTTAAGGAACCAAATGTTTTCCCCTTACTCCTCTACTCTTATATCAACTCAAGGTAACTTTTTGGTTCCGAATTTACTCCTATTTCAAAGTTTAGTTAAACTTTTCTTGATATTAGATTCTTGAAGTTGAGCTTAAGAACCCTAGAGTTATGGGAATTTTTAAGCTTTAATGTGTTGATTCATAGCCTTGCTAGCTCATGAATAACATTATTGTCATGTTACCCTCTTGACTCCATGGCTCCATAGGATTGGAATCCTACCTTTAGGTTAAGTCTGTTAGTAGATAGTATACCCCTAGTTTGGTATGTTATGGAATTTTGGTTTAGATCTCGGCAACATATTTTATGAAGTTAAATTCTTTCCCTTATTTATATTTTACTTGAAAACTGTCACATAGGACAATGGCTTGCTTTCTATAAATTATGATAATTGTTTTTATGGAAACACATTATTGTGTACATGGTATGAGATTGAATTGATTATATGGATAATTATAAATGAATTAAACAAAAAAGATTTGGGAAATCTATGATAGGATATGTAGCTAACGGCAGTAGGCGTTAACCTTGGTATACCATGACTAGTTATTTACACAACTACTCAAGAAGTGGTACATGATGATTACTGGGTCACATGAAAAATGGCTGCCTAAGTGTGATTCTAACAACTATCCTGGAATAGATAATTTTCCCACTTATGGTTATAAATTCTCATTATATTTGAAAAGCACCCATTTTAACATAATTGTTCTATTTTATTTATGGCTTCTTATTTACTTTTAATTCACATATGTGTACTTTTTCCTTATATTTAACCATTGTCCTATGTAGGCTATGGATGATCTATCTGTAACTGAGTTTCAAAACTCACTCCATTGTTCCTTTGCTCTTTTCAGATATAGGTGCCGATCAAGGATCTGATCCCCCTAGTGATCAATAATTGTGCTTTTGCTTTAATGAGACTTTCTTATTTAAGGGCCAATCTATTGTAATGGAACCCTATGAATCTTGTAAATATGTTTAATGCTCCATAATGTCACAGCCAAGCTTAACCTCTAATATTTATGTTATATTGGAGATAAAGTATTTTGAGTACGAATTATATGTTATGGTACATGTAACTTATTTAAACATGTAATCATTATCTTGGTTGGCTGGGGATATGATTCAAGATGGATTATGGATGGATGTATGGATATGTATGCTGATATAACTATGATTTAATGTTGTGGGGTGCATTATGAGAATGTTCGGATCTCTAATGTTTTGCATGTGTGTGTGTGTGTGTGTGTGTGTTGTTTATTGTAGAAAGAGATTCTGTATTGAGGGAGTTGACTTGAATATATGGGAGACTTTGCCCAGTTTCCTAAAAAAGCAATTATATGTTAGGCTTGCTAGGGAATGTGCCTATTATGCGCTGGTCACAGCCTAGGTTGGGTCATGATAGAAATCTCTGCACCAAATCTTGTATTTGCTACTAGATAATCACTTAGAATTTAACTACCAAACAAAATTAGATATCTTCAATTGCATAATTTGTTTAAACCTATGTTAGTTTAAGATCAAGAAAGCAATCAACATAGATTCACAAATCTATCAAATTAAAATCTTCAATTTGTGTGATAAAATCAAGATTAATCAACCAACTATCACAAACTCATCACCAATCTTAATAAAACAAGAAATAATTCAATTCGATCCACACGCAAATAAAAATATTCATTCATATCATTCAAGATTAAGAGAAAAAGAATAAGAAAAGAAATCAATAGAAATTGAAATTCAATAAAAACAAGGTCTCAAGATCAAACGACAATCACTTCAAGAATTCTTGAATTGAATACAAATATTTAGAACTCCTTGAAAGTAGTGAACACGAGATAGAAGAGAGAAAACTTGCCATCTAAGAACTCTTATAACTCAAACTATAATAGCTGGGAAAGTCTCCCGTAATATTTGTGATTTCTTATGTCTACAAAATTCTCTCCCCCACTATTCTATACCATTATTCTACTTCCACCCATTAAGTTCAAAATGCTACTAAAATTTCTTTCTCACTATTCTCTCTGCATTTATTTCAAATTGTTTGTGTTTCCAATGCTCGCTCCTACTATTCATTTTCCATTACTCTCTCCCATTATTCTCTCTCTCGCCATTCATTTAAAATCAACTAAACAAAAAAGCAAATACAACTACTCGGTTGCCATGATCCGTAAAACAACATACATGCTAAAGAAGTACAGCTTAAAACTAGGTAACAAAAAGAAAGCTGTACTAACTATCCAAGCTCGGCATATGCCACTGCATAGCCTCCCTATTAGCAGCTAGAAAGGTCGTTCACTGATCCACCAGTAGCATCACCACGGCCACCTCCTTTTGCTTGTCCATGCCCATGGGGCACTACTTGAGTATGGATGAAACCACACCCATATCTAAAGCCAAACACCCAGCTCATTGTAGAAGAGGATGACTCCGAAGTCAACCAAATCGCAGATGGATAAGAGGACTAAGTGGGATCTAACTTTAGGGTGTAGGTCAGTGTTAGGTATGTATTTGAATCCGTCGTCATATCCAATGGGTGCACAGGGGGATGGAAAGCGAGATGTATCATAGCTAAGGTGATGTCATCGAATAGATCATGAGGGTGAAATAAAGACTCATAACAGATGAACTACACTGACAGTCGTGGAAGATATAGACCCTCATCGCAACCTATACTATCAACACAAATGTGTTGAGTAATGGGTCATAATGCCAGTGCCAAGTAGGGAACTCAATGTAGATGGCCACACTGCCCATTGACCTCCTCTAAAGACAACATGAAAACAGGAGTGAGAAATATGATTATTTCTTAATAGAACTTTAACTAGACAATTAAGTGTCATCATTATCCCTCCAATCACTTTAGGTTTTCTTATAAAAAGGTGAGCATGCATAAATTCAGTTTTAAATAGGTTGAAATCATTCAGGCCCAAAGCGAATTGCTTTTAGTCTTTCTCTTATAAGCATATCATAATAAACAATGACATCATAAGGCTTACATGTGCATGCATAGGCATAGATATAAGACTTTCATAACAATGAATACAGAAGAAACATAGATGCATGTGCATTTTATGCAATTCCATTAACTTTGAATTTTCTTTTACTTCAACTAACTCTGACTTTGATTTGACTAGAGTCTTTTTTTAACTTTACTTTCTTACTTTCATACTTAGCATGTACATAGCATTCTTTATTTACCCTTGGATAGACTGTTATAGGATATGAGCATATTTCATGACCATCATCACATAGTACTAACCTGAAATCAAACTCAACTGATAAGGGGATACCTCTAAATTGGAGGGATCTATCTTGGCCACATGCCTCCAAAGTAAAAAGGTCTCTTGGTGAGTCACCTTCCCTTACTGAAGTGACCGAAGGATCATACCGGATTATCTTATCTTTGTGGATCAACTTCCTTTATCGAAGTGATTGAAGGATCATATCCAATTATCTTTCTTTATCATGAAACTTAGTGTTGAGTCTTATGTCATGAGTGCCTTAAATAAAATGACTTAAGTCTTTCTTATCTTAACATAAGTTACTTATATGCATGTGACAAATATTTCTAAGTCTATAATTTTGGTAATAATAGGACAGCATAATGGCTAGACTGAAGGATTCCCCTATCATGACCCTCTTCAAGCCATGACCGGCGCATAGGGCATACTCATTCCCTACCAAGCCTAAAACCCCAGCAAATATTTTTTTGTAAATATTGATAGAGTTTCCCCTAAAACTAGGACAATCCCAATTATTTAAAACCTAAAAAGATTATCCACACAACTCGGCACAGTTCAAATATAAGTAAATATGCATACATATAAAGTTTAGAAACCTTTGCATACACCAGGCTACCAAAAGAGTTGTGTAGCTAAACTAAGTCTAACAAAATTATACATATTTGCGTTTGAAAGCCAAAATGAAAGAACTAGCTTGATACAATATAATTAATAACCTAACCCTGGACTTAGTTCATGGAGCCATATACAATCATAAGGCATACTTGACAATGCAAAAGATAATCCAAAAGAAATGCCAAGGCCCTTCAAGTGGGTCACCAAAATGGAATATAAGCAGAAGTCCTATTGCGCAGGAGGGTTAGAACCCGCCTCAACGGATAAATCTAAAATAGAAAAGGAAACCATGGGGTGAGTTATAGAACTCAATGAGGAACAATATATTTATAGATCACATGAGACAAGCTTAAAAGTTCCAAAACCATACTTTAAATTAGGTATAATGATGAAATACTTCTAATAATAGAAAAGATAAATAATTATTATCATATTCAAATGAAACTCTAGGGAGGACTTTACTCCAGAAATAATTTCCTAATTTGGGTGGCCTTCACGACCTGAGCCTAGCAGTAACTAATCTATCTCACATCTGGGCTTGCCCAACATGGTTATAACTTCCGAACATTTCTGCCAAACACACTGGGCTAGCGATCAGCCCGCTAGCTGGGTTATTCGAGGTGCACCAAGGCTAATGCTACTGCCATTAGCAAGCAGATTTCTATTACAGCTTCCTCTATTCAAGAAAACTTTACTTCTTTCTAAATAACTTGTCTACATAATTGCCCTTATCTTATTCAAATGCTTCTTCCTTATAACTTTATGAATATGCTTAAGTCTTAATGAAAATTTCATATGAATACCAAAAGTACAACAGTATATTCATTGTATCTTGTCTTATGTCCAACATGCCTAATATCAGTTATAACATAACTTAATGACTAGAAAACAAGATTTCCAAACATGAATATATATGAAAATTTTCTCTAAATCTTGGAAATAAACCGATTTACATTCTTTCAAGGTAATTAGCACTATAATTACATCTATACATATAATTTTACCTAAATATCCATCTATAAATATATAATCCACTCACCACCAAGACTCTAAGGCAAGAGCTTAAGTAGGTGGTGCCTCAATCCAACTGGAGACTCTCGAGAAGAGTTCAAAGCTACAAAACATATCAAACTAACATAAATAAACTTCTAAGAATCAAACCTAACTTCAATTAATACCCAAACTCCAAAATTCCTAATCTATGAACCCCACACCCATACCATAAGAATCCAAACTCCACCCTATGGAATAGACAACCAATTTATAGCTAAATGGAGACAAAAAAACATCAAACCTTTACTTCAAAGCTTTAAAAGGAAGATTGAAGCAAGGGTGAGTGGTGGGTCTCCGCTACTCTTCACTTTCTCTCACTACTAGAAGAGAGGGAGAAAAGCTTAAGGAAGAAGATGATGGTGGGGATGATGAAGGGGAAGTAAAAGGATGGATTTTTTGTGAGTAAAATTAGAAGGAAAAGGTGATAGGTTGAGGGAAATTACAAGGGTTGAAGAACCCTAGAGGGATATCAAAGAGCGAGAAAACTTTGAACCAAAATAAGGGTGGGGGGTTGAATTTCATCTCATGTAATCAGACAATGGGCGCTTAGGCACCCAATAGCCTGAAACACTCAATTCTGAACTTGCAATGGGTGCCTGGACGGCCCCTTGTTGCACCTAAGCACCCAAAGTTAGATCCTAAGCGCTAGCACCCTGAAATTTTTTTTTTAATATTTAAGGTTTCACACACATTTCTAAGCATATTTCTAATCCATATCTTCTAAATACTGAAAAATACTAATCTAAAAGATCATAAAAAATCTTAAGGCATGACATTCTTCCCCCCATAAAGAAATTTGGTCCTCCAAATTCTGCTGTATTTACCTTGAGGCTTAAATAAGTAGGGATACTTGGAATGCATTGCATCTTCAGATTCCCTAGTGGCTTCCTCAATAGTGTGATTTCTCCATATCACCTTCACTGAAGTTACTTCCTTTGAGCATAGTCTCTTTACTTGCCGATCTACTATAGTTATCGATTCCTCTTCATAGCATAGATTCTCGTCCAATTGAACTGTCTGAGGTTCAAGGACATGAGAAGGATCATGCATATACTTTTGAAACATAGAAACATGGAAGACTGGGTGAATCAAGGATAAATCGGGTGGCAAGGCTATAAGCTACTGCACCAATGCACTCTAGAATTTCAAAAGGACCGATATAACGTGGATTGAGTTTTCCCCTCTTGCCAAACCTCATTACGCCTTTCACGAAGAAACTCGGAGGAAAATATGATCTCTAACTAAAACTCCAATTCTCGTCTCCCATTGTCCACATATGCTTTCTACCTACTCTAAGCAGCTAAAAGCCTTTCCTTTATGATGCAAACCTTTTCGAGGGAGTCTTGAACTAAATCTGGCCCCAAAAGCTTCACCTCACCAATTTCAAACTAACCAATTGGAGATTGACAATGCCTTCCATATAAAGCTTCAAAAGGTGCTATTTGAATGCTTGATTGGAAGATATTGTTATAGGAGAATTCAATCAGAGGCAAGAAACGGCTCCAATTTCCACCAAAATCCAAGACACAGGCCCTTAGCATATCCTCTAAAATTTGAATAGTCCTCTTAGATTGTCCATCCATTTGAGGATGAAAAGCAGTGCTGAGATCCAAACGTGTGCCTAAAGCCTCTTGAAAGGCTTTCGAGAAATGAGAAGTGAATTGAGGCCCTCGATCAGAGAAAATGGATACGGTTACCCCATGCAATTTAATTATGTCATCAATATACATATGTGCATACTGAATCGCACTAAAAGTAGTTTTCACCAGAAGAAAATGAGCAGACTTTGTTAATCAGTCAACTATCAACCAGATGGAATCAAATCCCTTAGAGGTCCTTGTAATCCGATGACGAAATCCATTGTAATGCATTCCCACTTCCATTCTAGTATTTCTATTAATTGGTGAAGACTAGTCGACTTTTGATGTTCTACCTCGACTTGTTGGCAGACTAAACATTGAGAAACAAAGTCTCCAACTTCTTTCTTCAAGCCTTCCCACCAATACAATTGCTTCAGGTCTTGGAACATCTTAGTTGAACCCGGATGAATGGTGTATTTGGAATTATGAGCTTCTTCAAGAATGATTCTTCTCAACTCACTTACTCACATTAGGCACACATAAACGATTACTATGCCTTAAAGCATTTTCTTGATCCAAGGTGAAATCAGAAGTCTTACCACTCTGAATATCTTCTATGAGCTTCCCTAACTTGGGATCCTTGCTTTGAGCTTCTCTAAGTTGTTCAATTAAAGAAGACCAAGCTCTAAGATAAGCCACGAGTGCTCCGGACTCCATGAATTCAAACTATACACCTTCTAACTCCAACTTGTGAATTCCTTCTATTAAAGGCCTTTTAATAGGAGTTATATAGGCCAAACTACCCATTGACTTCCAATTCAAAGCATCCACTATGACATTTGCTTTCCCCGGGTGGTACAATATTGTACAATCATAATCTTTCAACAATTCTACCCACCTTCGCTTCCTCAAATTCAAATCCTTCTGTTGGAAAGTATATTTAAGACTCTTATGGTCCATATAAATCTCACAAGCTTCACCATATAGGTAATGCCGCCATATTTTCAAAGCGAAAACAACTGCGGCTATCTCTAAGTCATAGGTGGAATAATTTTGCTCATGCTTCTTGGGTTGTCTTGAAGCATAAGCAATTACCTACCCGTGCTGCATTAGCACACACCCAAGGCCAATTCTTGAGTCATCACAATACACTGAGAATCCACTAGAACCCGAAGGTAGAGCAAGAACTGGAGTTGTGGTTAAGCAAGTTTTGCTTTTGAAAGCTTTCTTCACAAGCATCCGACTACTGAAACTTCGCATTCTTTTATGTTAACTGAGTTAACAGTGCTATAGCCTTGGAGAAGTCCTTGACAAAACGACGATAATAACCGGCTAACCCCAAGAAAATATGGATCTTTGTGACAATGGTAGGCCTTGGCACTACTATATAGCTTCAATCTTTTTAGGCTCCACCATAATTCCTACCTTAGACACTATATGACCTAGAAATGCTACCTTATCCAACCAAAGTTCACATTTACAGAATTTGGCATATAAATGATGATCCCTTAGAGTCTAAAGGGAAATTCGCAAATACTGCTTATGCTCTTTTTGGCTTTTGGAGTACACAAGGATATTATCAATAAAGGCGATTATGAAGTGATCCAAAAAGGTTTAAAGACATGGTTCATCAAGTCCATAAAAGTAGCTGGGGCATTGGTTAACCCAAAGGACATTACTAGGAACTCGTAATGTCCATAACAGGTACAAAAAATAGTTTTTGGAATATCTGCTTCTTTAACCTTCAACTGATGATATCCATATCGAAGGTCAATCTTGGAAAAACAAGAAGCTTCCTGACGTTGGACAAATAAGTCATCAAGTCAAGATAAGGGCTACCTGTTGCGTTTCGTCACCTTGTTAAGCTAATGGTAATCCATACACAACCTTAGAGATCCATCCTTTTTTCTTACAAATAAGATAGGAGCACCCTATAGAGAAGAACTCGGACGTATGAAACACTTGTCTAACCAGTCTTGCAACTGCTTTTAATTCTGTCAGACCCATATGATAACGGGGTATGGAAATGGGTTGAGTGATCGAAAGCACATCTATTTCAAACTCAATTTCTCTATCTAGGGGCATCCTAGGTAATTCCTCTGGAAACACATCCAGAAACTTGCTAACCAGGAGAACTTGTTTCAAATTTGGGATTTCGGCCTTAACATCCTTAACCACAGCAATATAACTCTCACTTCCCTTGCTTATCAACTATAAGGCATTAAAAGAAGAAATCAAATTAATAGGAGTGATACACTTACTCCCTCTATATACACATTGCAACTGCTCAGGAATCTCAAATTTCACCTCCTTTGAATGGCAGTCCACTGTGGCATGACATGAAGCTAACAGTCCATACCTAGAATAACGTCAAAATGAAGCATTTCTAAAAATATTAAATCTACTAAGGTATCCATACCACATACACTGATCATATAGGATCTAAATACCAATTGAACTAGGAATGATTGCCCTAATGGGCTACCAACCCAAAACGGATTGTCTAATTTCATTGGAGACTCACCAAACCTTGAAGCAAAAAATAGGGACACATATAAATGTGTAGACCTTGGATCAAATAATACATGAGCATCAAATGAGCACACTTGAAGTATACCTGCCATTACTGCATTAAAGGCCTGGGCATCTTGATGTGTCAAAGCAAATAGACGTGGTTGACCTTTCCTTTCTCGCCCAGCTCCTCCACCACTTGCATTTCTGCCACCAAATGCTCTACCAGTAGCTCCTTGAGATGGTGTAAAAAAAGAAGTGGATGGAATAATGGGTTGCGCTTGATCTTGATTAGATCCTCCTACTAGCTGGGGGCAATCCTTCTTGAAATGGTCCTCTTGACCACAATTAAAACAGGCTGCTGATCCCCTATGACACTCTTCGGCATGTGGCCTGCCACGACTTTGGCAAAGGGGTCATGCTTGACTCAAATGTGCAAGTCCTTGGGCACTCTACTATAATGAGCTTCCAGGTTAGGACACCATGGCAGAAATGGTCATTGAATTGGACTTTCATAAGGGAATCACTACCAAAGGAACCCGCTACTAACCCTGAGGACCATGACTTCCCCCAGAGCTTGACCTACTAGAAAAGCAACCTCAGGTCTTCGGCTTCTTCGTTGTTTCCTTGGAGGCTTTTCTCTCCATCTTGCTTGATTCAATCAATAATGCAGCATTTACCGCTTCCGCATAAGTCATCTTGTCAATTTGAGGGGCTAGTATGGTAAACAAAGGATCCAAATAAACCTCTCATCTCTTAATGCTTCAATGGTCACCAAATATAATGCATAACGAGAAAGGCAGGTGAACTCTATATCATACTCAGTAACTAACATCCTTGATGTTTGCTTGAGCCTTTTGAAATCGACAGCAAGGTTTGCCTTCTTGGTAGCAGTTAAGAATCGAGCCATGAAAACCTATGAGGTTCCTCCCAAGCAATGGGAGGTAAGGCAGCTTATCTTCCCATTTTCAGAGTTTCAAACTATTGCTTGGCTAACCCATCCAACTAATAAACTGCTAGCTCTACTACATTTATGGTTGAATATTCAAGGACACGAAGAGCCTTGAGAGTCTTGTCTACAAACAATTGAGGGTCCCCTTTCAAGAGATTTCCCGCGAAAGTAAGGGGATCCAATTTGAGAAAGTCATGAATCGTGACGTCTCCCCCACAAGAGGTAAGATTTGCACCCATTCAAGGGCCACAAGTGCTGCCGCTGGTACTTGGGGTTGCCTTCCAACTTGTCCTTGTTCTGCTATCATTCCTACCAGGTTTGCAATAGCCTGGTGGACCCCACGGATCTCAGCCACCATTTCAGGCATGGTTCTACCAGGGGCAGGTTCATCAGCTTACCTGGCTTTTCTACCATAGCCTCTACCCTTATTCTGACCATGACCCCTCACTCTTGGCACTGGAGAAGGGGCCAGATCAGACTCAGCATCTGAGGTATCTTGGTTTATGGCCCTGCGAGCCTGGGCATGCCTCCTAGGTGGCATCTCCACCTATCAAGGGGAAGCTTCATTAACACATATTAAAAATTTAAAATGACCAAGATGGAAACACTTGAGAAAAAAAAAAAAAAAAGAAACGAAAGAAAATACAGAAATTGACTTCTTAAAGGCCTCACGTAGCCTCACGTTTTGTAGAAATGGACCCGCTACCATTTTCACAATCGTGACTCTACTTAAGGATACTTACTCCATGAATCATATCGAAATCTAGGCTCTGATGCCACTTTTGTCACAACCTTCTTCAAGTCGTGACCGGTGCATAGGGCATACTCATTCCCTAGCAAGCCTAAAACCCCAAAAAATATTTTTTTGTAAAAATTGATAGAGTTTTCCCTAAAACTAGGATATTCCCAATTATTTAAAACCTGCAAAGATTATCCAGACAACCCAGCATAATTCAAATATAAGTACATATGCATACATATAAAGTTTAGAAACCTTTACATACACTAGGCTAACAAAAGAGTTTTATAGCTAGAGTAAGTCCAACAAAATTACACACATTTGCTTCTGAAAGCCAAAATGAAAGAATTAGCTTGATACGATACAGTTAATAACCTAACCCCGGACCTTGCCTGTAGTTCATGGAGCCATATACAATCGTAAGCCATACTTGACTGTGCAAAAGATAATCTGAAAGAAATGCCAAGGCCCTTCAAGTGGGCTCACCAAAATGGAATATAAGTAGAAATCCTATTGTGCAGGAGGGGTAGAACCCGCCTCAACATCTAAATCTAAAATAGATAAGAAAACCATGGGGTGAGTTATAAAAATCAGTGAGAAACAATATATTCATAGATCACATGAGACAAGCTTAAACGTTCTAAAACCATACTTTAAATTAGGTATAATGATGAAATAATTCTCATAACAGAAAAGATAAATAATTATTATCATATTCAAATGAAACTCTAGGGAGGATTCTACTCCAAAAATAATTTCCTAATTTGGGTGGCTCACATGACCTGACCTTATCGGTAACTAATCTGTCTCACGTCTGGACTTGCCCAGCATGGCTACAACATCCGAACGTGTCTGCCAAACATGCCGGGCTAGTGATCATCCTGCTAGCTGGGTTATTTGAGGTGCACCAAGGCTAATATTGCTGCCATTAGCAAGAAGATTTCTGTTACAGCTTCCTTCCTTCAGGAAAACTTTCCTTCTTTCTAAATAACTTGTCTACATAACTGCTCTTATCTTATTCAAATGTTGCTTGCTTATAACTTTACGAATATGCTTAACTCTCAATGAAAATTTCATATGAATACAATAAGTACAACAGTATATTCATTGTATCTTGTCTCATGCCTAACATGCCTAATATCAATTATAACATAACTTAATAACTAGAAGACAAGATTTCCAAATATGAATATGTATGAAAATTTTCTCTAAATCTTGGAAATAAATCTATTTACATTCTTTCAAGGTAATCAGCACTATAAACATCTATACATATAATTTTACCTAAGTGTCCATCTATAAATATATAATCCACTCACCGCCAAGACCACAAGGCAAGAGCTCAAGTAGGCAGTGCCCTGAACCAACTGGAAACTCTCTGGAATAGTTCAAAGCTATAAAACATACCAAACTAGCATAAATAAACTTCTAAGAACCAAACCTAACTCCAATCAAAACCTAAACTGCAAAATCCCTAATCTATGAACCCCACACTCACACCATAAGAACCAAAACTCCACCTTATGGAATAGACAATCAATCTATAGCTAAATGGAGACAAAAAAAAATCTAACCTTTACCTTAAAGCTTTAGAAAGAAGATTGGAGCAAGGGTGAGTGGTAGGTCTCCTCCACTCTTTACTTTCTCTCACTACTCGAAGAGAGAAAGATAAGCTTAAGGAAGAAGATGATGGTGGGGATGATGAAGAGGAAGTAAAAGAATGGATTTTTTGTGAATAAAATTAGAGGGAAAAGGTGATAGGGTGAGGGAAAGCACAAGGGTTAAAGAACCTAGAGGGATATCAAAGAAAGAGAACTTTGGACCAAAATGAGAGTAGGGGGTTGAATTTCATCTCATATAATTAGACAGTGGGCGCCTGGGCCACCATTTCCTGGCTCCTGGGTGCCTAAATGCCTGAAACCCAATTGCTGTCAACACTACTGGCACCTAGGCACTGACAACGTGAAATTTTTTTCATATATATTTAAGGTTTCACACATATTTCTAAGCATATTTCTAATCGTAACACCCTCCCAAGTATAGTAATATGCTTAAGTCATGGCACCACACTCAGAAGTTGTTATTGTTACCTGAACAGACCTTGTCTGATAGCAACCTCTGGTTATACCCAATATTTCTTGATCTAGAGATAATACGGAAATATAGTGAGAATTATTAATTCTCAGTAGGATTCAATTAATTATCACATACCGTGTCATCATTATTATCTCTAGCTGCTTCGGTTTATTATGAAGAAGGTGATTATGCCAAAGAAATTGTTCAGTTTTATAGTTTAAAAATATATTGTCCGAAGTAGAGTTCATTTTATTCATACATTGTTAATCAAAGGAAGAATCTAAACATAAATGTAGTAGAATAATTAATGTCTGCATATAAACACAATTAGTCTCTTAATAAGCAAGGAAAAGAACTAAAGCATAAGCATAGCAGATCAATGAACAATTGAATAACATGCATTTATGAGTGCAACAATACATTTGATGCAAGTGATTATTTCTCTTGTTAACTTTCTTTACTTTTGTTACTTGGCGTACTTAGACATTACGTATCGTCGTCCCTAGGGTGCTTGCATAAGTTTTAATCTTTAGTCTTTACTGTCCTTGGGTAGTTTGATCTAAGAGTGAGCTCAACTCATGACCGTCGTCACACAAAACTAACCTACAAGGGGACTCACGTGCCTCTAGTCTTGGAAGGATCTCATTTTGGCCACGTGCCTCTAAATTGAAGGGATCTCTCCTAGTCACGTGCCTCAAAAATAGAGGGATCTCAGCTGACCACTTGCCTTCAATGTAGAGGGATCTCATCTGACCACGTGCCTCCAAGGTAGAGGGATCTCATTGTTTTATACTGCCTTCATAGAGAGGGACCCAATTAACTGCCTCCAAGTGAAGGGATCCAATCTTATCCTTACATATACAATTTCATGTTCATATCATAAATATTCATAACAGAAACTATCATCATTTCATAAAATTCTACCGAAAATTTGGCAGCATAACGGATCAAGTCCGCTTTCCCATAAATAGTGCCAATACTTAGGAAAATAATTTTTCAGAGAAATCATCACACTTCATTCATAATTCAAACATCAAATTCATGGGCACAATTGTTGCATATAAAACATGATTGTTGTCTCAGCACTTTCATTCAACCCATTTTTTGTAAATCAGGCCATAATTTCTATTTAACTCATCTGGATCTAAATTTTGGATATGTTAGAGTTTTATGTGTCTATTTTCTAACCTCTTTAGTCCCATATAATTTTGATAAATGTAGCTCAAGTTATTTAAGTTTTATCTTGGCCTGCCTTGTAGCTGGCCAAAATTACACGCTTAAAAGTAAAAATCTACTAAAAATGGAAAACTAGTTCAAATCATATGAAATTAGTATTATATTAAAGCTAACAAGATAACTTTTCATTTGCAATAAGTTCTATTTCATTTGCTTTAGTATAACTTGAGTTATAAGCCCCAAAATTTGACCTTTTTGAACTACCCTATTTTGACCTAGTTTGGACATAGGGCAAATTCCTTGAATCACTGGGAGCAAACGGGACCATATCTAACTCTGAAATTTTTATGGAATATTCTCCTATGTGTAATATTTCTAACAAAGTTAGTTTCATTCAATTTGAAGTTGTATAGGGCATGTTTTAGCCTGAGCAACCTAGTCTACCTAGAATCAAACTCAAAAACCTAGATCAAATTTCTAAAATTCATATCTCTCTCAATACTAATCCAATGGCCTTATATTATATATTTATGGAAATTCTTGAATGTCTAGTTTCATATAAAAATAATTTCATCAAATTTAAACGGTTATAAGAGGAGCCGTACACTCCACCGTACAGACTGCCGAAGAGTTTTAATCTTCGAGCCCCTCACTTCTTTCTATTCTCATCCTTTTCTACTTTTTAATCGATTTTAAACATAAAAACAACCAATAAACTAGCCAAAGATCATCATATTCATTCAAGCATCATAGAAGAAATGAGAAAATAAAAGCCCTAATTAGCCATCCATACCCAAGAAAACAAAAACAAAGTTGAATCTCTACCTTATTTTGATGCAAAACTAGCTAGTCTTGAGTTCTAATGAAAGGTATGGGTACAAGAGAGTCGAGGGAGGCTGAAAATGGAAGAAAGAGATGAAGAAGAAGAAGAGAAGAAGGAGAGAAGAAGGAGAGAAGCCTGTTGGAGGAGGGAGGATGAAATTCTGCTTGTGGAGAAGGAGAAAAATCTGACCAAGCTTTAATGAAGTGGATAGCTTGCTAAATGTTGATTGGCTCTTGAATGGGTGGTAGCAAATTAACCAAGTCTCTCCACCCATTTGTTGAAGCATGTGGCGCCACAATCCAAGGGCTAGGTGGCTGAATTTTCAGCCTCATAATTCAGGTCTTCATATGTGGAATTCAGTTGTTTCGGTTCTGACAGTTTAAAATACTGAAATTCTACCGATTTCCTTTAAATCTGCAAAATGGTTTTTGAAGAATCTTGTGAGGTTTTATATGTTTCTATTTTGATTCTTCTTAATCCTAATCTCTCTAATTAACTTCTAATCAACTCCTAGTTAACGTCTAATTAACTTTTAATTAACTTTACAAACTCAATAAAATCGAATAAATTGATTAACAATGTAAATTAAACGTTTTGTAAATTGAGGGTCTTTCTATTTTTTTTTTTTTTTGGTTGTTTTTCATGACTAATGGCATTTTCATAATTATGGGTAAGTCTAGGGGCATCCCATGTCATTTCACATATAGGTACCTCCGTGGCTCAATCAGCCGAGGTTTAGGTTTCTACGTTTTCGCTATGCGATTCTGCTTTATTTAAAACCTTATTCTACTAATCCTATTGATATAGAGACCTAAATGTCATTTTCTAAAAAGTTCTGGGGCAAGGTTGTGATTAACAAAAGTTTGCCCAAGGACGTTTTTATCATTTCCTATTATGTTATATGGGAATGTTACACAATATCTTCTAAATCATCAAAAATACTAATCTAAAAGATCATAGAAAATCCTAAGGCATGACATCCCCAAATTACAAACCTACACATAACAAGCATACTGAGCATTCATATGATATTTAATCATTCACTAATAATCCATCACATACATAGGTCATGATTTTTGTGTAGTTCTTCTCAAGAATCCGTGCACTCAATTCCAGTATAGTTATAATATATAGGTCAATATTCAAATCAACAAGCAACCTCATCATTTTTCTCTTGATTAGGGAATAAGCACACCAATGCTCTCAAGAGTCTTATGGACATATTTGGGTGATTATGTGCAATCTTTTAAATTGCCATTTTGCCCTTAATTCTTAAATTAATCTTGAGGAGAGGTTTTAACTTCTTTTTTATCTTATTAACCTTTAAAGTTTGCATTTTTACTTTAGTACAGTCTTTTAACTCTTATATTTACCCTTCAAGCTTAATTCCTCAAGAAAGTTAATAACTTTATTTAATTAGATACTTTAGCTAAAGATCCATATCTTTATTAATTAAGCATTTTTCTCTTTAATCAAGATATAGGGCCGAAACCCTTTAAAATCAGCCTTAAGCTCATCTTAGTTTTTATTCTTCTTGAAACCTCAATTAATCACTTAGTTTTTATGAAGTTTTCTTATTAACTTAGTTGAAATCATTTCCTTTCTCTTTTTCTCCTTAAAGGCCAAACCTGTAATAACCTAATGCGAGTTACAGCTATCTGGCAGTACTATATCCTGAAAAATTATAAGTATGAACCCTAAGACTCTTTAGAGGGCTATAGGATTAAGACATTTTTATAAAATCAAAAGTTCCAGTAATAGTTCTCTAGACATCAATGAGTTAAAAAGTGGTTTTTAACGAATTTTAGAGAGTGGTTAACCCCTTGTTTTCAACCTAAAAGTTTATAAAAACTCAAGTTTTTAGAAAATTGTACTAAAATCCAAAATTTAGATTTTGATTCTTAAGGATTTTGATTTATTTGATATTTTTATTGAATCCGAATGGGATACTTCATTATTTACATTTGTGTTTTAAAGTTAATGGAAAGTAAAATTAAAGAGGTTATTAACTTAAAATTAAGGAATGTAAATATGTGTATTCAATGTAATACTCGTGCCATATGTTCTAAGTCTGTCCTGTTATTGTGTTTTTCATAGTTGTAATCAATTATAAAAGAGTTATAATCGATTACAATTGTCTAAACTGGATTCCTAACCATTTTGGATGCCCATGGAATGAAATTTTCATAATTGCAATCGATTACACAAAATTGTGATCAATTACCAAAGGCCTATATGGTATCCGAATGCATTTTCTCTCTTCATTTTACACGTTTCTCTCTTTCTCTCTTTAAACCCAAAACTCTCTCCCTTCTCTCTAAAACAATTCCTTCCTTTATCCTTTGCTTCCACTTTTAAATTTTCATCAAAATCTACACTAAACACACATTAAACACTCCCTATTACCACAAATCACTGTCAAATTCGTCACTCTCTCTCTACCTCTACCATTGATGAACTTGGAGCTTGGAAGAGAAGAAATTGCAGAATCTGCATTTATTCTCATTCCCATTTGCTTCCTAAGGATAACTCTTAACACTTTTCCTTTTTCTCTTCTTCAGAATTTCGATTATTGCATAATTTGGGAACTCCTTATGAACCTTAGGTTAGAAAATTGGGGGTTTTGAGGTTTAGGAGTAATTAGTGTTAATTCCTTGTATCAATAATTAACATTTAGTTAATTTATCGTGTTTGTGGTGCTAAATGACTCCAAAGACCGCTCTATGAGCCCCGAAGCTCCGTAGAGTTGAAATTCTACCCTCAGAATAAGTCTGTGAGTAGATAGTATATCCCTAATTGATTTTCTAGTATATTTATCTTATCTATATTCATATTCTAGTAATCATTATGGCTTTATGAGTTGTTTCTTGATTAACTAGTTTCTATTGATAATTTATTTTCTTAATGATATTATTCCTAAAATTTGTACATGAGACAATGACTAAATTTCTACGAAAATATGAGAATTGTTCTTGTTTGAAAAGTATTGAAAATGGTTTATTAAGGATTTTGCATGAGATCAAACTGAAAAGAGTTAGTATACTCAATGGCATGGTTTTGTTATGGGACTCTTCATATATGAGTATATAAATAGTATAAATGACGTTGAAAGGAAAGTTTTCATTGGAATAATCTATGTCAAATGTTATGTGAGATGGTAAAGGAAAAGACTTGGGAAAGTCTATGCCAAGATTTGCACACTAATGGCAGTATATGTTAGCCTTGATGCACCTCGGATGATAAATTACACAGCCACACATAGTGTTGTGCGTGGCAGAATATGGAATCACACGAATGAAAGGCCACCTAAGTGTGATTTCTGACAGACCATCGTAGAATATATAGTTTTCTGAGTTCAGGAAATTAAATAATATTTTGAAGCTAAAATTTCTACTGAATTTTAATTTTATATATATATATATATATATATATATATATATATATATATATATATTAGTTGATATTTGTTTTATGCACATTGTCTCTTATGTGAATTAGGGACATTCTATCTCTCACTGAGTTCCATAACTTTACCCTGTTAATTTTTTTTCTTTTTCAGATACAGGTGTTTAATTAGGATCTGATCCTCCTGTCTCTCGGCAATGAATTCTTACTTCTTGGGTTAGTCCTTCTTGTTTCAAGGGCATTATGTAATTTAAAGTTTTTGTAGATTTCTTAGAGTATTATAGCTCCATAGTACTATAGACAAGATCCAACCCTTGCTAGATTATAATGTCGTTTATGCTGTAGTTATATGTATTACGTTTGTTGAATTTATTGAATGATGGAACTACATATTTGGATTAAGGTTGTTGAAAGGATATGTATATGTATATGTGTGTATATGTATGATTGAACATGCCCTAATAATTAGTTATGCTGTATGCTAAAAGGCACATTTTGAGTATACCTAGATCCCCGATAGATGTGTGCGATTGTTTAATGTGTAGGAAGATGATCCATGTTTAGGATTTATCCTAAATACAAAGGGAACTTTGTCCAACTTTGGTGAAAATTTTGTGGTGAAAGGCTTGCTAGGGGACTTGTTCCCTCTGTGCCGGTCACGGCCATTGTTAGGTCATGACAGAACCTATGCTACAATTTTATTTCAAGTTATATTTTTACTTCCTTTTTTACAAACCGTGTTAAGATCATATGTAAATTGTAGATCAACCCTTGAAGTTTCAAAATCTTTTCTCCTTTATTTTTCCTTAACACGGCCAAGCCACCTACAAGCCAAGCATCAATTTTTACTTTGTTTTACTTCTTGATTTCACTTGTTTAAGACTTATTGAGGCTTATGGACATAGATCTAAGCTTAAAAAGTTTAATCCTATGAGATACTTGATAAAAATTAAATCTTTTCCTAGGTTCATGTTTTAAGACCACTTTCTCATGGTCACTTTTCTAACAACCCACCAAACAAGATAAAGGAAGCAACTTTAATATGGATTTAACATAAAAAATGACATATAAGCAAAAGAATCAAACAAATCATTCAAAAAGGTGGTAACTTTTAAGCTTTCTCAAGAAACAAAACAAAGAATAGGCCAAGAATGTAAGATCCACTATGAGTTCTGACCTCAGACTTCGAGTTTCAAATGTGTACATAATTTCCGACTTCTGACTTCATCATGGTTTCCGACCTCCGAGTTTATGGTTTAACCAGAATGGTCACAAGTACCGACCTCTAGGTCGAATGTAACAAGTTACAACCTTATAGTTGATCTCAACTAGAATGGACACGAGTTCAGATCTATGAGTTGTTCCCCAAGTTCAACCAAAAATTTACACGAGTTCCGAGTTCCGATCTCCTACTTTACTCCCAAGCTTCAAATAAAACAAACACGATTTTTTATTTTCAGATTTATTTCCAAGTTTCAAATGGGATGGGTATGAATTCCGACATCCGACTTTAGCTCCAAGTTCAAATAAAATGGACATGAGTTTCAACCTTACGCAAAATTGAGACGAGTTCCGATTTCAGATAGAGTGGAGGCGGTTCCACTTTTAGGCGACGTGGAAAATGATTTAGCCACAAAAGAGGGAGACATGGCTAAACTTCACTCACAAAATTTCAACCAATCAAAACTCACAAAGCCAACTACCTCTTCAATGCTTAAATCAGATTTTTCTCTCTTATTTATGCCACTCTCTCCTCTGATTTCACTCTCTTTTTCTCTCTTTCTCTCAACCAACTCTATCAAACCTTGAAGCTTTACAAGGTTCTATCAATTCAAGCTCCAAGGCTTAGCAAAATCCCACTCATAGAGGTAGGACTCTTCAATTTCTTCTATTATTGGTGCTATGGTGGCTAAGTAGAGTTTCTATTCCCTCCATTAAATTGATGATATATGATGTTTATATAAATGCTTATGGCTGCATTAATGTATAAATGTTGAGTTTGGATGAGAACTTGGGTGAGAGTTCAAACAAAAGGATCCAAAACAGAAGCTGGAACCTTGAAACCCTACGGCGTCCGTATTGGCAGGGTGTACGGCTCCACCTACGGCTATTGAAACTTGATGAAACTATTTTTATATGAAACTAGACATTCAGAGCTTTCCATAAATATATCATATAAAGCCATTGGAATAGTATAGCGAGAGATATGAATTTTTGAAATTTGACCTAGGAATCAGGACTTTCATTCGGGCAATGTGACTTGAGAAGGGGTAACTCACCCTACACAACTCCAAATTGAGTGAAACCAATTTTGTTGGAAAGCTTACATGTTACATAATAAAATTCCGAGTTTGGTATGGTCCCATTTGCTCCTAGTGGTTCGAAGAAGTTGCACTATATCCAAACTAGGCCAGAATAGGGTAGTTTAGGAAGGTCAAATTTTTGGGTTGTTAACTCGAGCTCTACTAAAGTGAACGCAGTGAAACTTATTGCAAATGAAATCTTATCCCGTTAACTTTAATATGATAGTAATTTCATATGATTTGGCCTAATTTTCAATTTTTAGTGGATTTTTACTTGTAAGTGTGTAATTCTGGCTAGCTTCAGGGCAGGCTAGGATAAAACTTAAATAACTTGAGCTACAGTTATCAAAATTAGATGGGACTAAAGAGATTAGAAAATAGACACATAACACTTCAACATATCCAAAATTTAGACGTAGATGAGTTAAAATGAATCTAAGGCTTAATTTCTAAAAATGGGCAGAATCAAAGAATATGAGCAAGATTTCTAGAATTGAAGGATTTGGTACCTTAATGCATATATGAGTTCAATTAAAGTCTAAGTGTTGCAAATTCCATGTTGGTGCTTGAAAGATTGATGCATTATATTTGATCTCTTACTGCAACTGACTGTCTGCTAAGACTAGCACTATTCATGAGGAAACGGATCTTATCCATTTTGCTGCTAAATTTTTGGTAGAATTGTAAGGAAGTTATGAGTCTTCATATGTTATGAATAGGCATGTGGAAATCAAGTATGCAAGGATATATGAAAATAAATGATGAAGTATATGTATGAGTGTATTCAGTATATCTATGCTTGATTATGTGTGAAAATGAAAGGATATAAATATATTAAATATGGATCATTTCACCCGGAGGCATTTTTGAGATCCCTCCTTGTGAAGGCAGTTAAAGGATAAAGATATGGGTCCCTTCACTCGGAGGCAGTTGCACGTTGGGTTCCTCCCTGTGAAGGCAGTTAAAAGATATAATGAAGGCCCTATATTGCTAAGGAAAGTGACATGACGATCACACCTGATGGAGTATGACATGGCGATCATACTCTGGGATATGGCATGATGAGTACCTCCTAAGGAATGTGACATGGCGATCACGCTCTGATGGGGTATGACATAGCGATCATACTCTAGAGTGTGGCATATAAAGATTCTATGATGAAAGGTATGATGATGAGTCTATATTCCGAAAGATGTGATATGGCGATCACGCTCTGATGGGGTATGACATGGCAATCGTACTCTGGAATGTGGCATAATGATTCCCCACCCTAAGGGATGTGACATGGCCATCACACTTGATGGAGTATGATATGGCGATCATACTCTGAGACGTGGCAAGGGGAATATATTTCTAAGGAGTGTGACATGGTAATCACACCCAAGAAAGTATGACATGGCGATCATACTCTGGAATGTATGGCAAGAAAAGGCATGTGCAGATGTTATGTTTCCAGTATATTGGTATTATTATATTTTAATGCATTGTAGTTATTATTCATAGTATGATTCATGACTTCATTGTGTATTAGCTCTCCCAAATGACAAGTGTATGAATAAAAATGAACTCTGTTTCGGACCATATGTTTTCAAATTATAAAATGGAAACATTCGTACATGTTCATTCTTTTTTTTTTTTTTAAACCGAAGTAGCTGGAGATAATAATGATAATACAGATGAAAGTTCTTAGTGAATCCTACTGAGAATTTAAAATTCTCACTCTTATTTCTGTGTTATCTCTAGATAGTTCAGAAGTCTCGAAGAAGACCCTTCGAGGTGAAGTTGACTAGTAAGATTAAAGGTGGCCGAAGGTTGCTACCAAACAAGGTCCGCTCAGGTACTAGTAACAACTCCAGAATGTAGTACTATGACTTAAGCATAGTAATGTATAGAGGAGGATGTTACAAAATGGTATCAGAGCAGTTCGATCCTCCCCAGACCTGAGGATTTGGACTGACTACATTTCCAGTGCACTCTGGAATCCATAGAAATTGTCATGCGACAAATCTTATCTGTTCATATAAGATATAGGAAATTAGATTTGCATGACTACCTAACTGTCAATGTTATTAGTTGCTGTCACACTTAACTTACTATTGAGCCTGATTAACTCAATGTTTTATTATGTATGATTTGGAACTAGTGGCTTCCAGGGGGCGTGGCAGGCCACGAACTATACCCACTCCAGAAGATCCTGCTAATTTTAAGGACACGATGCATGAAATGGCTCATGCAATGCGAGAACAGGCCGCTGCAGCTCATCAAATGATGAACTAATTGGGTAAGCGGGCCGCAGTCGGTCATGGGAGAAATCCACATGGCCTAGGAGTAGACCTAGACTGTTTTAAGTTTGCTGAGTTCAGAAAAATGACTCCGCCTAGCTTCCAAGGAGCTTTCAACCCTGACAAGGTTGACGAATGGATTAAGACGATGGAAAAGGTTTTCTCTATTTTGGATTGTTCGAGTTGCCAGAAAGTAGCCTTTGCCACTTATATGCTCGAAGCAAACACAGAATTTTGGTGGAATAGTGTGAAATGGCTATTAGAAGAGTCCCAGACAAAGATCACCTGGACTGTGTTCAAGGACGCGTTTTACCAGAAATACTTCCCTACATCAGTTCGGAATGCCAAGGAGTTGGAATTTATACAACTTTGCCAAGGAAGTAGTAGCATATCAGAGTATATCACTAAGTTTGAGAAACTATGCAAGTTTTCCACAATCTATCAGCGGAATCCAGATGAGGTGTGGAAGTGCGTCAAATTTGAAGGCGGATTGAGGGAAGATATCCTTGCAGCAATAGGTCCTATGGAGATTAGGGATTTTCCTACCTTGTTAAATAAGTGCAGACTTGTGGAAGACTATAACAAGAAATTGGAGATTTCCTAATCTGATACTTATGGAAAGAGGCCTGCACCTGAAAACTAGGAACTCAAATATGCCTCACCACTAGAGAAACAATTTCACCTTAGCGGATACAAGGGCAAGCAGCTGCAAGAATCAGTGGTCAAACAACGATGTCCGAAGTATGGGAAGAATCATGGAAATAAGCCTTGCCTGGTTAAATAGTATGTGTGTTTCAGTTGTGGCAAGCTATGACATATGATCAGAGAATGCCCTGAAAACCAACCACCAACTCCTAAACCGCAACGTTTGGGAAGAATTTTCACTATAAATATAAAGGAGGCGACACCCCAGAGGAGCTATGGCAAGAATTAGGGATAAACCAGAATAAGGAGTTGGCTAATTTAGTTTTGATCGATCCTATTATGCCAAGTGGTTTTACATCTACTGTGTGCTTATATGTGAACCTTATTTAAACTGTTATAATTATAACAAGTTAGTTTATTAATGAAATTTTGAGGACAAAATTTTTTTAAGGAGAGTGGTAATGTAACATCCACTATAAGTTCCGACCTCCGACTTCGAGTTTCAAATATAGTGTACACACTTTTCGACCTCTGACTTCATCATGGTTTCCGACCTCTAAGTTTATAGTTTAACCAGAATGGCCACAAGTACCGACCTCCGGGTCGAATATAACGAGTTTCGACCTCATAGTTGATCTCAACTAGAATGGACATAAGTTCAGATCTCTGAATCGCTCCCCAAGTTTGAACAAAAATTTACACGAGTTCCGAGTTTCGATCTCCTACTTTACTCCCAAGCTTCAAATAAAACGAACACGATTTCCGATTTCCGGATTTATTTCCAAGTTTCAAATAGGATGGGTATGAATTCCGACATCCGACTTCAACTCCAAGTTCAAATAAAACGGACGCAAGTTCCGACCTTAAGCAGAGTCGAGACGAGTTTCGATTTCAGATAGAGTGGAGGCGAGTTCTACTTTTAGGCGATGTGGAGAATGATTTAGCCACAAAAGAAAGAGACATGGCTAAACTTCACTCACAAAATTTCAACCAATCAAAACTCACAAAGCCAACTACCTCTTCAATGCTTAAATTAGATTTTTCTCTCTTATTTATGCCACTTTCTCCTCTAATTTCACTCACCTTTTCTCTCTTTCTCTCAACCAACTCTATCAAACCTTGAAGTTTTACAAGGTTCTATCAATTCAAACTCCAAGACTTAGCAAAATCCCACTCAAAGTGGTAGGATTCTTCAATTTCTTCTATTCTTGGTGCTATGATGGCTGAGTAGAGTTTCTATTCCCTCCATTAAATTGATGATTTATGGTGTTTATATAAATACTTATGGCTAGATTAATGTATAAATGTTGAGTTTGGATGAGAACTTGGGTGAGAGTTCAAACAAAAGGATGCAAAACAGAAGCTGGAACCTTGAAATCCCTACGGCGTCCGTACTGGCGTGGTGTAGGCTCCACCTATGCCCACCAAAACTTGATGAAACTATTTTTATATGAAACTAGACATTCAGGGCTTTTCAAGGCCATTGGAATAGTATGGAGAGAGTTATGAATTTTTAAAGTTTGACCTAGGATTTACGACTTTTATCCGGGCAGTGTGACTTGAGAAGGGTGTAACTCACCCCACACAACTCCAAATTGAATGAAACCAATTTTGTTCGAAAGCTTACACGTAAGGGAACATTCCATAATAAAATTCTGAGTTTGGTATGATACCATTTGCTTCCAGTGGTTTAAAGAAATTGCCCTATGTCCAAATTGGGCCAAAATAGGATAGTTCAAAAAGGTCAAATTTCAGGGTTTATGATTCGAGCTCTACTAAAGCAAATAAAATGAAATTTGCAAATGAAAGCTTATCTGGTTAGCTTTAATATGATACTAATTTTGTATGATTTGAGCTTGTTTTTTATTTTTAGTGAATTTTTACCTATAAGTGTGTAATTCTGGCTAGCTTCAGGGTAGGCCAAGATAAAACTTAAATAACTTGAGCTACATTTATCAAAATTAGATGGGACCAAAAAGGTTAGAAAATAGACATATAACACTTCAACATATCTAAAATTTAGGTCTAGATGAGTTAAAATGGATCTAAGGCTTAATTTCTAAAAATGGGCAGAGTTGAAGAATATGAGTAGGATTTCCAGAATTGAAGGATTTGGTATCTTAATGCATGTATGAGTTCAATTAAAGTCTAAGTGTTGCAAATTCTATGTTGGTGCTTGAAAGATTGATGCATTATATTTGATCTCTAACTGTGATGGACTGTCTACTGAGACTGGCACTATTCATAGGGAAACGGATCTGATCCGTTATGCTGCTGAATTTTCGGTAGAATTGTAAAGAAGTTATGAGCCTTCATATGTTATAAATATGTATGTGGAAATTAAGTATGCAAGGATATATGAAAATAAATGATGAAGTGTATGTATGAGTGCATTCAACATGTCTATAATTGATTCTGTGTGAAAATGAAAGAATATGAATATATTAAATGTGGATCCCTTCATTTGTAGGTAGTTATGAGATCCCTTCTTGTGAAGACAGTTAAAGAATAAAGATATGGGTCCCTTCACTCAGAGGTAGTTGCACGTCCTCCTTATGAAGGCAGTTAAAAGATATAATGAAGGCCCCGTATTCCTAAGAAAAATGACATGAAGATCACACCCGATGGAGTATGACATGGTGATTGTACTCTGGGATATGGCATAATGAGTACCTCCTAAGAAACGTGACATGGTGATCGCGCTCTGATGGGGTATGACATGGTGATCATATTCTGGAGTGTGGTGTAACACCCTACTAATTTTATGTTATGCTTAAGTCATAGCATGAAACTAGTCAGGCCGTGTTACCATGTTGATACTTTACTTACCTTTCTTGTCTTTAAATCGTCTCTATTGACGAAATGGCGTACTGTTATATTAAAAATGAAATGAACCTAAATAAAATATCATCAGGATAAATATAGTACAATAATATTACTGCATACGTGTAGACATATATATATATATATATATCAGAAGCCACTTTTCAGTTTATGTACAAAGTTCTAAAGTAGAACACATATGGGGCTGGTGTATCAGGAAAATCATAATACCCTCATCTGCCAAAATACTTTATGGTCCTCAAAGGACATTTCGTAACCTAATGCTAACCCTACAGTCAAAACCCATGACCCAAAGCTACATGCTGTCCAAAAGAGGGTCATGCTGTACAACATCTCCTGCCGCTAAGCTACTCCGTCAGGTAGCCGTTAGCCATGCCAGGCTCGGCCGATGTATAATCTGCACTGGGTCCCAAGGAGGAAGAGGGTGACGAGCCGGTGGCCTCGGAGGGGTCACTCTCGGAACTCAGCGGGACGTCGGGGGCTGCCTGCGGTGGTGACTCAAGAGCAGGGTCAGCGGGTGCTGCGGGTGCAGGAGGAGCAGGATGCGGGTGCGCCATATGTAGAGGGATGGCAATATAAGGGGTAGCAGGGTCGAAGATGGGATGGTGTAAAAGAACATCAAAGTTCCTATCGCTGAAGAGGTACAGACGGAAGTTGCACGAACCAGCTATGTACAAGGAGTCCAACTCCAGGTCATGGTGGAACTGTAATGCGGGAATCTCAATAAAGAGGGTGGCTGTGGAGTCCATCGCCAGTGTCTGAGAATGATGCGGGAGACACAAAACGGAGTGAGAATTTCAAGAAAATTCTCAGTAGGGTTCGGTTATCTGCATGCGATATCACATACATTCTCAGTTGCCTCGGGTTTTATTTAATTATAAAACATATGTTCAAGTTGAAAAGTCCAGTTCATGAGTTTAAGAAAATGTCTGGTCCGAGGTAAGGTTCAGTTTTTACTTTACATTGACATAAGAAACCACATAGATTACTAGTACGGATACATAGAATGGTAATCAAAATAAATAAATGCATAGCAGTGAGCAATTATAACATACAACTGTAAACATCTTGATGCAACTATCTCATGTATTCATGCATTCATGTAATCATGTAGATTCATTCTTGAACTTTCCTTCATACACTTTTTCATTTCTTTCCATCATTTTTCCATCTCTCTTGGTCCCCTGGGAGTTCTTAGCCATTTAGACTCCTGGGTAATAGTCTGCTTATCAGGATCGAGCTCGTTCCTATACAGAAATGCCGGGTTTACTTTCCCCGACCTTCCCACCGATCTATTCCCATTAACTTTCTATCCGGGGCTGGCCCAAGTAGTATGGAACTTACACAATAGCACAATTCTTTTCATAACTTTCATGGCTTTCTTAAGAATGCATATGCCTTAACATGTAATTCATAACTTGTTCATGGGTTCTACCGAAAATTTGGCAGCGTAACGGAACGTGTCCGCTTCCCCATGAATAGTGCCAGCCAATCAATACATCAATTTATCACAAGGAACACAAATTCACATTTATACTTCAACATAGAACTCAAGTCCATATCAAATCCATTAAGACAGAAATCCTGCCTCAGCATATTCAACCAACCCGGTTCTTGTAATTCATGCCACAATTTCATTTCAACTCATTTGGACCTCAAATTTAAATATGTTACAGTTTTATGTGTCTATTTTCTAACCTCTTTGGTCCCATCAAGTTTCGGTATCTATAACTCAAGATATCTAAATTTTATCTCGGCCTGCCCATTGGCTAGCCAGAATCAGGCAACTAAAAGTATAAATTCACTAAAAATCGAAAACTTACTCAAATCAGACGAAATTGGTCTCATATTAAATCTAACAGGACAACCTTTCATATACAAAAAGTTCCATTTCATTTGCCCTAGTAGAGCTCGAGTTACAAGCCCCGAAACTTAGCCTTCCTGAACTGCCCTGTGTTGGCCTGGTTTGGACATAGGGTGATTTCTTCAAATCACTGGGAACAACTGAGTTGATAACAAACTCGGAATTTCTTTTTATATTGTTCTCCTATGTGTAAGCTTTCCAAAAAAATTAGTTTCACTCGATTTGGAGTTGTATAGGGTGAGTTACACTCTTAAGAACCTAATCTGCCCAGAACCAGAGTCAAAACCCTAGGTCGAGATTCAAAAATTCATATCTCCTTCATTCCTGATCCAAAATCCTTATATGATATGTCTATGGAAAGCCCTAGATGTCTAGTTTCATCTAAAAATACTTTCATCGGATTTGACCGATTGCAGGCGGCGCCGTATGCTCCGCCATACGGACTGCCGTAGACTCTCCACCAAGACAGCACCTTCATCCATTTAATTCTCTTAGTTTTCTTCTTCTAATTCTACTTCTAACTCAAAATCTTCTATTAATCCAAACATAATTATTCATTCCACACATCAATTAAGGTGAAAATGATTCAGCCCAGCCAGCCAAGTGCATGGATTTGATGCAAGAAATTAAAAACCCCTACCTTTGATTTAAGTGTCTTGTGCTGAATTCTTGGAGTTTGGATGAACAAGGCTGGAACTTAGCTTGAGTTTTGGATGTGTGAGCAAGAGAGAAAGAGAGCTGAAGGAGAAGAGGAAATGCAACGTGAATGAGGGTCTGAATCAAAGGGGAAGGATGTGTTATATAGGCATGAGTGGGAGTTAACTTGGAAGGTTGTGATTGGCCTATAAACATAAGGCCAAGTTTCAGCCAACCTTGCTCTCCACGTTGCCTTCTTTGTGTGGTATAATCACTCTCCACGCTCCACGTTGCCTAAAGTGGGAGTAGTTTCTAGCATATTCTGGAAACGAAATCGGAACTCGTACGCTCTATAAGGTCGGACCTCGTGAACATCTGTATATGAAGTCGGAACTCAGAAAACATCCAGTCGAAATGAAACTTGAAAGCAGAGCCTGGTGTGAAGCCAAGCACTTAAAGTCGGAACTCGGGAATCATAAAATTTCTATCCCGGAACTCGAAAAGATATAGAAATGAGAGTTACTAATATTGGACTCAAGATCGGATCTCGTACATTGGTGAATCATAATGTCGGAATTCGGAATACAGTCAGTTCATTTGAGCCTCAGAGACGAAGTCGGAAATCGAACATTTTGCTCTTTGACCGCTAAGGTCGGAGATCGTAACTTGTGCTGAAGTCGAAGACGAACTCGTAAGTTGGAAGCATCAGTCACTTCATTTCAGCTCACGAAATCGAAAATCGTAAGCTTCATTCATTAAATCGGAGACCGTAAGCTGCATGCATGAGGTCGGAAATCGGAAAAAGTCCCTTGTAAGCCTTGGAACGAAGTCGGAAATCGAACTAATATTGAGACCGGAAGCTGAACTATAATACAAACTCGGAAATCGTAAATCCTCGTCTGTCCAGCCTTGAAGAGGAAATCTGGAGGTTGTGAGTGCTATGAACTCGGAAGTCGGAAGTCGGAAGTCGGAAGTCGGGATGTTACATGTGGCATAAAGATTCTATGATGAAAGGTATGATGATGAGTCCATATTCCGAAAGAGGTGGCATGACGATCACACTCTGATGGGGTATGACATGGTGATCGTACTTTGGAATGTGGCATAACGATTCCCTATCCTAAGGGATGTGACATGGCGATCACACCTGATGGAGTATGACATGGCGATCATACTCTGAGACGTGACAAGGGGAATATATTTCTAAAGAGTGTGACATGGTGATTACACCCGATGGAGTATGACATGGCGATCATACTCTAGAATGTATGGCAAGTAAAGGCATGTGCAAATGTTATGTTTCTAGTATATTGGTATTATTATATTTTAATGCATTGCAGTTATTATTCATAGTATGATTCATGACTTCATTATGTATTGGCTCTCCCAAATAACAAGTGTATGAATAAAAATTGACTCTGCTTCGGACCATGTGTTTTCAAATTATAAAACAAAACCGTTCGTACAACATGTTCATACTTTTTTTTTTTAAAAAACCGAAGCAGCTGGAGATAGTAACGATGATACGGCATGAAAGTTCTTAGTAAATCCTACTAAGAATTTAAAATTCTCACTCTTATTTCCGTGTTATCTCCAGATAGTTCAAAAGTCCCGAAGAAGGCCCCTCCAAGGCGAGGTTGACTAGTAAGATTAAAGGTGGCTGAAGGTTGCTGCCAGACAAGGTCCGCTCAAGTATTAGTAATAACTTCAGAATATAATACTATGACTTAAGCATAGTAATGTATAAAGGAGGAAGTTACAAAGAACACCATAGTCATGGTTAGGGCTAAGTGTTCTTGAGTAAAAGTGAATAAAGATCACAACTTTACACATTTTTTTAGAGGATGAACACACTAAAAACTCAAAAGAAAAAGAAAGAACATGCAATGAAGCACTTTTCTCAACATTCAAGAAGCTAGAAACTCTGAGACAAAGCTTGAAACTCAAAGCTATGGTCAAGCTTAAGTATTCATGGCGTCTCATAAAAGAAGAAAAGTCTAGATAGAGGTTCCTTCCTACAAGATGATGAACTAAGCAAGAAAGGTTGAAGCTTTGATATGAAAATCCTCCTCCTTGCTCTAAGATAACCCACAATTTTGGCTAGAAAGGAAGGTGAGACTTATTGCTTCTTTCGCTTGGATGAGAGTGTGTATGACTATATGACTATGTTTACAAGAGCTAGAAGATGTAGCTCTCACAATGCTTGGTGAGAGTAGTTATGGAGTCTTAGGTTCTTGGAGAGAAAGCAAGAAGATGATGAACAAGTAGAGAGAGATTTGGGTTCTCTTGAAGATGAGAGATTATGAGGGAGACTTGGAGAGGAAGGAGCATGTTTAATGAAAATGTGAATGTGTATGTGTGTGTGTTGTTTGGCCGTGGGGTGTGTAAGGGGGTTAGGGGGAGATATTTTTATTTTTGTTTTAATTAAGGGAATAAATTGGATGGTTAAGGTGATTACTTTAGACAAATCCTTGTACTTGTCTTACAAAAAGCAATTGTGTCACTTTTTACTTTTGATGATTTCGTACATACTTTATTATCTAGTAGACTTAATTTGAATTTGATGATGAGATCAAGTATTCTTATTACTTAAGTGACCTAATTAGTTAAATATTACTAATTCATGTTTCCATGATTAGTGAAATTAAAATCATAATTATGCATAATTAATCTTGATTAACCTAATTATTATGATTAGTGCTTAATTAGTCTCTTGGAGGTTTAATTTTCTTGATTAACTAGTTTCTAACCTTAATTAAGCATTCTCTTAATCTTTCTCGTTTTAATTACCTTTTTTTATTACTTTTAGATTAAGCTTTGATCTCTTAATTCTTCATTAAGTGCCTAATTACTCCGCATTATGGAGGTAATTTAGCACAAAAGAAATTAGAGATGTTACATTTTGCTCTGTAGTCATGTTCTATGCCCTTTGTTCTTTCTTTATTTGTTTTATTGGTATCTTAACTTTTTTTTTTTATAGAATAACAATAAAAGGTGGATATATTGACTAGTTGAATGCATATCTTAGAGCTTGAGATGTTGTCAATGCTATTGTTGTTATATAGTTTGCTAAAGTCAAGTCTTTCAAAGGTAATTATCATCTTATATATCGTCCTTCGATTCTATTCTAAATTTAATTTATTTAATTAGAGATAATCCCTATTCCTTGCACAAGTTTATTAATCTTTTTGGTATTGTTATTAATAAGAATATTTTTAAAGGTAAGATATAATAGCAATTAAAAATTATATATGGCAAGAGTATATTGATTGTTTTTCTTTAATTATTCTACACAATAAAATATATCAAAGATAGTTATGTTGGGAGAGTTTGTTGAACACTTCATTGTAGACAACATTCTAAGTGTAGTCTGAGTATTTCTCATCATTTTCTTTGTTTTTATAATGTAAAATTTTCGTTGAGGAGAATGCTCGCTCTAATCCGAGGTCAAATCATGCCATTCCTCATCATTCTCAAATATAAAAACTATTCACCTTTCTGGTGACGTCACTTCAAACAATATAACATATAATTGTCTGTGTCAAAATATAGATTTTGGCAAGTATAGCCCAATATAGTTCAATGATTGCCCTTGACTTTTGTTTATTGTCATTGCGTAGCACAATATTATCGAGAATTGTATTCTTTTGAAAATAAGAGGACACATTGAGTCTTTTGTTATCAAAACTAATAGGGGGTACTTTTCTATTGACACTAGTGTAATGCTTTTATTATCCAATCTCCTGGTGTATAATAAGTAGTTTTGTTCCATTGCACATTATGATGTGAGATTCATGCTCCTTAGCAACATATATAATTGGCATTTCTTCTTTTAGTTGCAAGCAGTAATTTGAGAATCCAGTAAAATTTAAAGTACTCAAAAATTCTTTTAGATACACAAGTTCCTTGTTCAACTATGTTATATGTTGCTTTATTAATTTCATCTAAGTTTCAATATTGTTTTAAATTGTTGGACTTTCAATTATGCCAAATATATAATTATTTGTTTTATCAACAATATTATTTAAATGAGTGAATATTGCCCTTCTATAAGATATTCTTCATCTCGTTTGCATTGTTATAAATTAGAATGTGTGTTAAGAACAATTTATTTGATTGAATTACCAATTGATTTTAGTAGAAATTGACTTGGCACTCTTGTCTATGTTGAAATGCCCTCTCCTTCTCTAACAATTATCGATATTTTCCCGTCTCTAATAATGGTTACATGATCACACATTATTTTTATTTAATTTGTTATATATTGTAACTGATTCCACTTTAATGTTACATATCATTGCTTAATAAAATGCATTATGATCTTTTTTTCTTTTTTTTTTTTTTTTTGTATTGTGGAAGGTCAAAAGGCCCAAAGAAAGAGCAAATTTCAAATGTGAGAATTGAACTTAAGATATTGTCTTTAGTAACTAGCCACTTCACCACCGATCCACCACACTCTTTTTAAAGAGGTGCAACACTAGGGCTTTTTAGGAGGTCATCAATCCTAATACTACTTTCGCCCAAATATGCTTAACTACGAAATTTTGATGGGATTCGGCGCATTAGTGCTGGTATGCACTATAATCTCAACTTGTTGGACAATTTAAAAGTAAAAAATAATTTATTTGTCTGACTTTAAAATAAATATAATTTTACATTTCTAAAAAATTTAAGCAAATTACTCAAAATTTTAGCAAAAAATTATGTTATTATAAGCTAACAAATTAATATAATTATGTAAATTTTAAACTTAAAACAAAAGATTGAATTTATTATGCGAAACTAAAAAAGGTGTCATGTAAAATCATGTAAAATCAATTTTGAATGTTACGGTTACTTCTTTCTTAAAATTGAATATTAAATAATTTAAAGTAAAAATATTTTATATTTCTATTTTGAAAACAAATTTAATATTACATTTTTTAAATTTCTAATAAATCAATTCTCAAAATTAAAATTTCAAAGAATTACCAAAACTATGTCATCATGAGCTAATAAACTAATGTAAATATTTTGGTTTTAACCTTATGAAATTCATAGATAGAATAAATTACATTATTTGAATCATATGATAATTATGAAGTGAAGTGAACATTTATTACAAAGAGTAGTGAATTTTGCTTTTATATATATATATATATATATATATATATGTATATATATATATATATATATATATATACATATATATATATATATATATATATATATATATATATATATATATGTATGATAAATTGTTTCTACATTTAATTACCAACTTGTTAGCCAAATATCCCTTAATAATTTCAAGTAAGAAAGTTTTGCAGTGTGCAATGCATGCTACAAAATTGGTTTTCAACTTGAATTTCCCTGAGGTAGATGAACTAAAATGAAAGTATGTATAAATTTGTATTCCATATATTGCTCATATTTGGTTTTTAATCCTCCAATCCATAAGTTAAATTTTTTTAGTTTAAATTATCCAGCTAGATAAATATGTTGACATGAATTCCCAAATTATTAGTGCAGCATACACTCTTCTAGTTAATTATTAATTTATATTTTCTTCATTATATTTTTTAATTAACAATTAACTAGTAAGGTGTTACTATGATTGTTCCTTTTATGAGCTTTGAAGTTTTTTTTTTTTTTTTTTTTGCATGCGGAAATTAATCATTTGCTTTTAATTTTCTACATGATATGGTCTTATTTATCTTTTAACTTTCTTATCCTAATTTAATTTGCGGAATCCGATCTGTATTAATTCAATAACTCCAATGGTGAATCAAGCAATACCAAACTACACCACCCTAGATATACATGGATCAAATTACAAGTTTGTGTCATACATAGATGTAGATACAAGCTTAGTATAGTACAATGCTAACAAACTATCTACATGCCTAGTGACTTAGTGCATGTTTGTTTTGGCGTTTTGAAGCTCAAACGCTGGTTGAAGTTCCTCGAACGCATAACTTTGTTTGTTTGGGTGTTTTCACGTTCTTCCAACTTCAACGAGTTTTCTTCTCAAACCCCCATTCACCCAGAAGCAAATATTTGTTGCTTACGTTCTTCAAGACAATTAGGGGCCAATCTGTCCAAGAGTCCTCGCCATCCTGCGTGACCACTTCTCGTGCCTTGTTGTTGAGCCCGTAAAAACGTGGGGAAAATTGGGTGAGAAAAACTCTTAATAGGGTAGTGTTTCTAGGGATATGCCATAGCAGACCAAAATCCTCCAAGATGTGAAACAAAACAAAGTAGCAGAAATAGTATTCTTAATTACCTACTAACTAGAACATTTAGCAAGAAAATAATAATAACAAATATTTAGCTTTCTTTTACGGATAATCATATCTAACGGCAATCGTACCGTAACTCATAAAAGCACATAACTTTGGCTAGTGAAATCTAGTAGCAATTATATCATTATTCATAAAATCACATAATCACATAACTTAGGCCAGTCATATCCAACAATAACCATATCATAACTCGTAAAATCATGTGTAACAGCTCACAGAATTTATAGCAAGAAAACAAAGAAGACAAGTATAATTTGTAGGTGGTATTCAATAACTAGCTGACAACAAGAATGTAAATCACAAGTGTATATATGAGTCTGTAAGTAAATTTCAACAATCTATCTGCATTACAGGTAAAAGTGCTAAAGGAAATCACTAAACCATCGACCCCTTGATGTCACACCTGCATTAACAAGAAGGGATTGGAATTAGTGATGAACAGAGGTGGAGAAGAGACAGAGGAATTTTACGGAGAGAGGAGAATTGTCATACCAAGCCTGCCTTCCCCCTTGGAGTCCTCCTGCCTTATGCACCTCATGTCACGTAGTCTCTGAGGAATGAGTTAGTTACTCTCCTCCTAGTGCTCCTTCGTGGTCCCACATTTATTGCACCAGGTGCCACGTGTCCATTTTCCTTAACTGATTTGCCTCCATCATGATATGCCCTTTCTTTAGTACGTGAGTCCTCCCCTTCAGCACCAAGTTGCATAACAGTTCCTCCCCCTTTAATTTCAACCTTGTCCTCAAGGTTGAGTTCTGGATAATGTGTCGTCATTTCCTTAACATCCTCCCAGGTAGCTTCATGCTGTGATAAGCCCTCCCACTGAATTAAAACTTGTGGAATAACCTGACCTGCTCTTGATATGCTTCGATTTGCCAGCACTAATATCGGTTGTAAAACTGGCCCTTGATCAGTCGTAATTAGTGGCATAGGAATATAGGGATTCGATGCCTCCCCTTTAAAAGGTTTGAGCATAGAGATGTGAAATACCGAGTGAATTCTAGCTGATGTAGGGAGTTGCAACCTGTAAGCTACCTTGCCAATTCTTTCTAGTATCTGGAATGGGCCAAAATACCTGAGGCTAAGTTTCTGGTTCTTTCTGAGTGCCAGAGAATGTTGTTTATATGGCTGTAACTTAACTAAAACCATATCTCCTGGTTGAAACTCCTTATCTTGTCTATGCTTGTCAGCTTGATTTTTCATTCGGTTTTGTGCTCTTTCCAAGTCTGTCTTCAGTTTGTGCAACAATTTATCTCGTTCCTCCAATAATTGAGTCACTTCTGGAAGATCATTATCTGATTTAACATAGCCCATGAAAGAGGGTGTTGGTCTGCCATAAACTGCTTGAAATAGTGACATACCTGTGCTGGTATGAAACGATGAGTTGTGCCAAAGTTCTGCCCAGCCCAGAGCTTTAAACCAAGCTTTAGGATTCTCAAAAGTACAGCATCTCAAAAACATTTCTAAACATTTGTTCACAGCTTCAGTCTGCCCGTCAGTTTGAGGGTGATATGAAGAGGACATAGCAAGTGTGGTGCCTTGTAAACGGAAAAGATGTTGCCAAAATGCACTTGTAAAAACCTTGTCTCTATCTGACACGATTAATCGAGTAAATGCTTTAGGCTCTGATGATCAGTTCTGATGATGAACTTGTGACCAAGAAGATAGTGTCTAAATTTAGCAATTGACTCGGTGACTGCATAAAGTTCTTGCACATAAGCTCCTTGCTTTTGCATTCGGGGTGGTAGTTTCTTAGAAAAGAAAGCTATTGGATGACCATTCTGACTCAATACTACTCCTATCCCTTGTCCTGAAGCATCAGTTTCTAGAATGAATTTTTGTGTGAAATCTGGCAGTACAAGAACGGGTCCATTTGTGATAGTTATTTTCAATTTGTCGAAAGCCCCTTGAGCAGTCTCGGACCAACCGGAAAGCTTCTTTCTTAAGTAAGTCAGTCAATGGTGCTGTAATAGTTGCATAACTCTTAATAAATCTGCAGTAGTACCCTGTAAGGCCCAGAAATGCTCTTAACTGTTTTATATTTGTTGGAGTTTGCCACTCCAAAGCATCCTGCAGCTTTTGCTTGTCCATTGCCACTCCTTTTCCTGACACCACATGGCCAAGATAATCAATCTCCTCTAAGCCAAATGAGCACTTAGAGAGCTTAGCATAAAGTTGGTGCTGCTGTAATATTTTTAGGATAGCTTCCAAGTGGGATAAATGTGCCTGCCAAGATGAGGTATACACTAGGATATCATCAAAAAATACGAGGATGAACTTCCTGAGAAAAGGTTGAAATACACTATTCATCAGAGATTGAAAAGTGGCAGGGGCGTTGGTCAAGCCAAAAGGCATGACTAGCCATTCATATAATCCTTGATGTGTTTTAAAAGCAGTTTTAAATCTGTCTTGAGGATGCACTAATATCTGGTGATAACCAGATCTCAAATCCAATTTAGAGAAGAATTTAGCACCATGAAGTTCGTCTAAAAGTTCATCTACAGTGGGCATCGGAAACTTATCTTTGACTGTTATAGCGTTGAGAGCCCGGTAATCTGTGCAAAACCTCCATGTTCCATCCTTTTTTTTAACTAACAATATTGGTGATGCAAAGGGGTTGGAACTTGGCTGAATGATCCCTTCCTCTAACATCTCCTGAACCATTTTCTCAATGATCTCTTTCTGGCTATGGGGCTGTCGATATGGCCGAGACTTAACTGGTGTTGCACCCTCTATTAAGGGAATAACATGATTATGACTTCTGCTAGGTGGAAGACCCTCTGGTTTATCAAACACTGATTTGTACGTATTCTGGTTCCACATCCTCAGGTAATGGTAAAAGTGAGAGAGAGCTGCTCTCCTGTGGTTGCAGCTGAATGGTGTACATTTCTGCAATAGATTGAGTATGAGACATCCTTCGAATGTGGTGAAACTGAGTAGCTATAGGCTTTGAAGGTTTCAAGCCATACAAGGTAATTAAGTTGTTGTGCCAATAAAATCTGATAAACATGTCCTTATGGTTAGCCATGTAAGTTCCAAGAGTTGCTAACCACAATCCTCCCAAAACCAAATCAACACCAGAAACTGGTACTAAATATACTGGCAGACACAATTCATGGCCTTGGATGTGCACAGAAAGATTCGGAATACGCCCCTCTGCCATGATAAAATCACCATTCCCTACCACCACTTTGAATTCCGGACTCGGCTCAATAGGAAGTTTCAAGAACTGAGCTAATCTAAGTTGAAGGAAGTTGTCGGAGCTGCCACTATCAACTAAAATTTGAATTGGTTTGCCATGTAGAGAGCCTTCAAACCGCATTATCGTGACCCTGCTAGTCCCATTTAAGGCGTTATAGGATAGTTGTGGCTGATAACTGTCTTGATCCTCTTCAGAAGGTGAGCCACCCGGTTCTGGACTGTGAGGATTGAGTTCTAGTTCCCCATCATCCTCCATTTGCAACAACAACAACTGCTTATTAGGACATTTGTGTCCTAGGAAGTACTTCTCATCACATGTGAAGCAAAGACCTTTCTCTCTTCTCATTTGCATCTCTGCTTGTGACATTTTCTTAACATTGGTGTTTCTATGTACTGGCAATGCAGGTTTCGATGGTGGGCTAGGTAGCAATGGTGGTAAAGTGGAATTATGGCTATAGGTGTTATTGGGTTGCTGGCTTGTTATGAAATGAGATATCTGTGACCAATACTGTTGCTTTGGTTTGTAAGTATATTTCTGTTCAAATAATTTTTCCAATGAAACTGCTCTTACCAAGGACATGGGATTCTGGGCTAATACTTCTCGCTTGATTTCCGGTTTCAAACCCCCCACAAAACGTTCAAGAACTGCATCAGGACTGACACCATGGGACCTATTAGCCAGCGCAGTAAATTGAAGGTAGTAATCCTGCACAGAGCCTTGCTGAGCAATTCTGAACATAGCAGCTCGTGGGGATTCAAAGGGTGATGGGCCAAACTCCATCTCCAATGCATGCAGGAACATTTGCCAAGAGGGAAAAGGGTTATTTCTTTGCATCATCTGAAACCATGGAACAACCTCACGATCCAGATGTAATGATGCGATCTGTATTTTCTGCTCCTCTGGTGTTGGGTGAAGATCAAAAAACTGCCCAGCCTTGAAAATGAAATGCAGAACATCAGTACCATCAAATCGATGAAAATCCGGTTTGACATGGCAAGGCACAAAGGGAGTTCGAGGTGAGCTATTCTCTGAGACATGTAATTGAGCACCATGGGATGTTTCACCATTGGTAGCCAACGCTTGCTGGATCTGTTCGAGAATACCTTCCATTCTGTCCATCCTGTCATTAGTAGCTTATTCCTTCTGCTGTATCACCTCCAATATGCGAGAGTAATCGGCATGCAAGGCATCAACTCTTGCAGCTACATCTTTCAACCGAGTACTATCACCCATGGTGTGACAACAAGAGCACCAAATGTAACAGCTCACAGAATTCACAGCAAGAAAACAAAGAAGACAAGTATAATTTGTAGGTGGTATTCAATAACTAGCTGACAACAAGAATGTAAATCACAAGTGTATATATGAGTCTGTAAGTAAATTTCAACAATCTATCTGCATTACAGGTAAAAGTGCTAAAGGAAATCACTAAACCATCGACTCCTTGATGTCACACCTGCATTAACAAGAAGGGATTGGAATTAGTGATGAACAGAGGTGGAGAAGAGACAGAGGAATTTTACGGAGAGAGGAGAATTGTCATACCAAGCCTGCCTTCCCCCTTGGAGTCCTCCTGCCTTATGCACCTCATGTCACGTAGTCTCTGAGGAATGAGTTAGTTACTCTCCTCCTAGTGCTCCTTCGTGGTCCCACATTTACTGCACCAGGTGCCACGTGTCCATTTTCCTTAACTGATTTGCCTCCATCATGATATGCCCTTTCTTTAGTACGTGAGTCCTCCCCTTCAGCACCAGGTTGCATAACATCATGTAACTCATCACGGTCAAATAATTTTTCATCATGAATTGAATTCAGTCCTTCATGTTGTCTTTTACTTTAATCTGTTGCTCGTAAGGTCTCCATAAAATTTGCAAGAGCTTTCATTGCTAAAACATCCCGTAGTCAAATTAGTTGTCACAAGCTAATCCCGTATGAGTGGCCTAATAGGTCACAAGTGAATGTACCATTAATCCACTACAAGAATGGGGCTAGTATGCCACTGGGTGAATGCACCACTACGAGATGGGGATAATACATCACCACAAATCAGTACAAGTCTTTAAATGAATATACCAATGATCCATTGTGAGGTGGGGTCAATATGTCAATGAATAAATTTTCCTTTAATCCATGTGAGGGGCCAATCATCCACTTAGTCTCTTATAGTTCTCATATGATTATTTCATTTAGACATCATAAATCTCAAGCATGCTAAGTCATAAAGGCCGATTTAATATTTCTTTAACTTAGAATCATAGTTAAGACCCTCCTAATAACAATATTAAGCTTAAGTCAAAATATTGTACTCAGGAGGTGCTATAATTAATTAGATGAACCTTGATTTATTATTCATTTTATTTTCTGCAAAAATAACAAAATATCCTTTCACATGCCACAAATATTGGTGTTACAAGACAACCTTTCTATTTATATGAATAACTCTACTAGAAGCTTCTCTAGGGAAATAGCCATCATGCGCTAACATATATATGTATATATATATCTTCAGTAACCAGTCCAATTTCGGTCACAATCCTCTAGGTTGGCCCTCTTCAAGATCTTCCGAATTGTCCGGAGATGACATAGAAACATATATAGGAATGAGAATTTTATATTCTCAATAAGTTTCTCAGATTAATTGGCAATCTATGTCATCGTTGTCATTCTAGCTACCTTGGTTTATTAAGGAAAAGGCGATCTCATACATAGTGGTAAGGTTCACTTATTAAGTTCAAAAACCGTATCTTTCCAAAGAAAATTGATTTTAACTCATACACTTGGATATAGCTTGGAAATAATTATACAACTACTAAGTATGCATTTTCCTGACAAATCAAACTATTGAATAAAGATAAGTATGCCACATGCTCATAATTGTATAACTTGATGCACTTTCTCATTTTCTTTCTTACTTTGCATATGCTTTTAATCTTTACTGCCCTTATGTAGTCTGATCTGGGAGTGAACTCAACTCGTGACTGTCGTCATACAGTACTATCCTATAAGGGAACCTACGTGCCCCAAAATTGAAGGGATTCAGTTGGCCAACTGTCTTCAAAATAAAGGTACTCATATCTTATTTGTTTAATTACCTTCACAGGAAGGGACCGATAACTACCTCTAAGTGAAGGGACCTCATCTTCTTATATTGTTAGCATAGATTATCATTTGTATTCATACATGAACATGCTAAATGTACTTATGGTGATATTACATAACTCATTTGTAACTTACTTATGCCATAAATCCAGCAGCATGACAGCTAAAATAGGGAAGATCCCTAAAACAAACAACACAGAAAAAAATTAGTTAATCATAGAGATCATAAGTAACATGTCAACATAATATCATTTTGGTAAGAAATGGCATAAATGGTTCAGCTGATGGGCTCCTCATGGTCCATAGAACTTCTAAGTTATAAATACTTTAAGTGGTCACATTTCTCTTAAATTTTGTTGAACTTCTAAATTACACAAAAGTTATGTTTTAATTTATTTTAATCTCAAAATTTAATAGATTGTACCCTATTAATCTACTTTTAAACGTCTTTAGTTTCACTAAATTTTGAAATGTATAACTTAAGTTATTAAGGTTTTACTCAAGGTCGCCCTGTTTTAGGATAGACTTGCACACCTAAACTTAGAAAATCACTAAAAATTCATCTTTTATTATTTTGATCCAAAATTTTACCAAAATATACCTATTTAGACCCTCTTTCAATCCCAATAAGTCTCACTTTAATTGGGTAGGTATATCAAGTTATAAACTCCTCAATTGGGCTGCTCTATTTCAACTTAAATAGAGTATAGGTCAATTTTGAGGAATTGCTAGGAGATATTTACTTATGATCTAATTCTAAAATTTTATAGACATGATTCCCTATATGTTATATTTCTAACAAAATTGGTTGCATTCAATTTGAAATTATATAGGGCGAGTTATGTCTCTCATATCACACGACAGTGAGTGTAATTCAATAACCTACTTCTAAAAATAATATCTAATTCATTTCAATCCAATCGACCTATAATTTATATGGTTGGATTCATCTTTAAGTCTACTTTTATCTAAAATTAGTTTTACTCAAATTTGAGCTCTACAAGTCAAGAAATACTATTTCCTACATGGACAGTCACTAGGGTTCTCCCAATAACTTTTCCTATTTTGGGTCTATCTTGGTCTTTTGATCTATTTTTCTGCTTAAACAAAGTTTTCTTACTTCAAATTACTAAAAAGAAGTTATATTAGCACCATACAAGAATAAATCAAGGATGATATAAGAAAATCCTAACAACCATCAATCTCTAGAAAACAACAAATTTAAGAAATCCTACCGCAAACTTAAGGTGTGGAGCTCTTCTACTTGAAGCTTGATGGCTCTACTTCTTCAAAACCTTAAGATAGATGCAAACCCCCTTCTTACTCTTAGATGGATTGAGTTTAAATGATCAAGGGAAGAAGGTTTTAGGCTTGTCGTAAGGCTTCTTTGATGATATATAAAGGACAAGGTGGAAGATTGGAACAAGGGGAAGCAAGGTGGAAGCAAGGTTTAAGAGCTTTGGGTGACGATGGAGGAGTTGGAGAATAAAATGAAGGATGAGAGAATGGAGGGGCTAGCCAAATTTTTGAGGACACAATGGGGAAAATATGACTTCTTACTCCATAAGTTAATATGACCTATGAAGTGGTTTGATTGGTGGACATCTAAGAAAATTTAAATTTCCTTAAGCTTGCTATCTGTGTGGCTAGTGTCTAGCCACATATCCTAGAGTTTTTTTTTTTAATTGATACTTATGTCATTCTACAGTATAAACTCCTATCAATTCGATTCTTGTTTTACAAGACACTGTTAACAAGAAATTTTTTCCCAATTAGCAAAACATGCCATTTTTCTACAAAGAAAACTCAAATTCACCTTGTCCTAACATTTGCATTTCGTTATCACCTATTGTATATCTATAATGTATCTAAAAATAAATCATTTAACAGTATTAATCATGCACACTGTTATTCGGAATGTTACAGTTTATGGTTTATTTTTTTGTCATGATTATTCAACTTATGTTAATTCTTAATAACTAAACTTTGATTTGTAAGTTTTGTTATCATATACACGGATCTCCTAGGTATTAGTTTAATTAACTTGCATCTTCCCTAAAGTTCCTAAAAATTTTATGATGGAAGTTGACTTTATTTTTCTAATCAATCCCCCTTAGTTTGAGCTATCACCCTTGTTTATCCTTCCTACTTCTTAGTTCCACTTTCGTATAATCTAACTATTGCTTCTCTTCCTAAAGGTACTTTAAACTTTTCTAATGGGTTTTGTATAGCTCCTAACATATTAAACATCCTTTTCCCACCTCATTATTTTTCATGATTAACTATGTTTTAAATGTACCTTGAATCTCTTGATTTGCCTTTTAATAGCTTAACCTTCTTTTTATCTTTAATTCTTGCTTTGTTTTGACTTCAATATTAAACTAACTAACTCAAAACCACCTTATCCACTACTTATCATAGGTGAGACATATTTCCCCAAAAATTACAAGTTTTCCTAGTCCTAAACAAGTGTAGTACCCTATATTATTTAATTAGTATGTACATATATAAATATATATTTAATTTTAATACAATGATAGTATAAAAAAATTTATATTATCATCCAAATATATATTATTATATTGATAAATATAGTTAATTTTTATATTCACTTCTTGAATGATTGTGCAAATACAAGGATTTGGTTGAATGTCGATGTAAATGTCTTTTACACTGTCAGCTCATCAAAATAAATTTTATAAATATTTGTATACATAATTATATATATTTATTTATTTTAAAATTCAGTTCGATCTTGGTTCGACCGCGGTTGAATGATAAACCTTGACTGATTCATTGGTTTGATTTTGAGAACCGTCTAATATAAAAACATATAAAAATGAATCATGCTATAAATAAGCTCCACTTCTCGTACAATCAAGTTTTAACAACATAGTATTTTCTTTTAGTTTTAAACATAAAATAATATAATTCATGCAAAGAGTGAATGGTCGAGCACTCTGGGCTTCGGCATTGTCCGATACTAAGTTCTCTCAACTTGAATTCCGGGGCTGCAGTTGGAAGAGCCGTATAAGTTGACTTTCATGTTTTGCCATATGCCCTGTACCTTGCAATTACTCTTGTCAGTCAAGTTGGACTTTTTGTTCATTATCATTTCGGATTTATCACAATCATTTTTTTTTTTCGAAAGTACTAATATTATTAAAGTATATTATCAAATATTTATTATATAAATTATTTTTCTATAATAAAATTATGGGAGACATTACTCTTACAAGCTCTCACAATTTTTAGAGATAGAATATTTATGATTGCTCTCACTCTTAATTGATGTATTTTTCAAAAATTGAATTTGTGTTCTTATTTTTATGGGAGACTAAGGATATATTTGATATAATTTTTTGGAGAATTATTTTTGAAAGAATTAAGTTAAAAGAATTATTTTTAGAAGAATTATTTTTAAAAGAATTTATTTATACTTGATTTGAGTATATTAAAAATAAGTTTAAGGTAGATACTTTTGTTTAGAAAAAATAAAATAAACTTATTTTTAATTATTAATATAAAAATAATAATAAAATTTTACCTTAAAAATATTTATTTTAAAATAAAAAATAACTCCAATAATTTTTTTAAAAAAATATTTTTAATTGTAAAAAAAAAAATCAAATACACGTAAGTATTATACAATCCTGATACTAATAAAAGTGCTTTTGGTGAGGCTCAATTGGAGACCAAACACACTCTAAACTGTTTATCACTTGTACAACAGTGCTTCTGTTTTGATATATTAATTATATCAACATGAATTATATTTAATAGATTCTTATATTTTTATTTTAATACTACTAAGAGCCAATAAATAACACTTGATAGTTCTCTGTATGTTGGCGCATAACAACTCATTTTGTCATGGTGAGTTTTGCTTTAAGCCTCTCGAGCTGCCAACGACCCCATTATACGCTATTTAATTTAACTATAAACTGTCCTTCGTCTCAAGGTTAAAATTATACTTGGAAGCATATAAAAAAAATTATACATTTTATTTTACCAAAAGAAAAATTATACTTGGGAATTTTCAGATAAAAAAAATTATATTAGGAAGTTTATAAAGAATTATATTGTTTATACATAATGTTTTTAACACCAAATATAATATTTCTCTTTCACACACACTTATATATATACACTATATTTGTACTATATCTATATATGAGTTGTTTAAATAATATTTTTCTTTTGTAAATAATAGAATAAAAAGACGCCCACAATTTATACATTGATTGAGTTATATAGTAAGTAATTTTAACCTTCTAAAAAAAGGATATGAGTTCAAATTTTAGGGAGATAATTCTTGTGAAGAACATGACTCTTATATTTTTCCAATCAAACAAAACCGAATCTTATTGATGGTATAGATGGGTTGAATCAATAAGGATATCTCATTGTCTCCCCAACAAAAAATAAATAAATAAAAATAAAAGACAAAGAATATTTATAAAAAATAAAATAAAATAAAATAGGTCATATTTTCTTCATATTTAAATATTCATTCATTATGTTTAATAAAAGAAGGAAAAGAAAATATATATTTCATTTCCTTCTTGACTTCCCATTTAAAAGGACAAAAAGCAAGAAGTGAGTAACAATCGTTCTACTACTCCTTTTAAGATCATTTTTTAACACACTTTTGATAAAATAAATTATTCTCTTCCTTCTTATTCTCTCGAATTTTCTTCTATCCTAACATATCCTCAATACTGAAGCTCAAGCAAAGTTGTTGAGTCCATTAATTAGCGGTCAGACTCACAAGCCTTCTCATGCCCTTTATCCAACCGCCTCAACACAATTTCCTATCATGTTGCATTAATTAACAGTTAGTACTTTGCACTTGCACAACTACCCCTGCTTGTTCTGGTAGCAAACTCGAAAGTGCCTTAATTGAACCTCACCGGCACTATCATCATGCCTTGTGTTGTTATACCATCTTGCATGTCTCCTCCGCATCAATCAACTGTGCTCCCTCCTCTTACTCTTTGTTTTTTTTTTTTTCACTTTGCTCCAAAAATGTCCTTCTTCTCTTCAACCTATGCTTCTTCTCTTTCCTCCTACTACCAACTCATTTTCACCGTTCTGGCACTACTCATTTCGGGCCTAATCTTCTTGCTCACACACAAAACCAAATCGAAGAGGCTAAACCTTCCTCCAGGGCCACCAGGCTGGCCTATTGTCGGGAACCTCTTCCAAGTCGCGCGTTCTGGAAAACCTTTCTTTCAGTATGTGAACGATCTTAGACAAATATATGGCCCAATCTTCACCATCAAGATGGGGACAAGGACAATGATCTTCCTCAGCGATCCAAAGCTAATACACGAGGCCCTGATTGAAAAGGGTGCAACTTACGCCAGCAGGCCACGAGAGAACCCAACAAGGACCATCTTCAGCGCCAACAAGTTCACCGTCAATGCGGCGACGTATGGCCCGGTTTGGCGGTCACTGAGGAAAAACATGGTGCAGAACATGCTAAGCTCTACCAGGCTCAAAGAATTTCGCAGCGTGAGAGAGAACGCAATGGACAAGCTCATCGACAGGCTCAGAGCTGAAGCAGAGGCGAACAATGGAGTTGTTTGGGTGCTCAAGGATGCAAGGTTCGCAGTGTTTTGCATACTTTTGATCATGTGTTTCGGGCTTGAAATGGATGAAGTAACAGTGGAGAAAATGGATCAGATGATGAAATTAATTCTCATCACGTTGGACCCGAGAATTGATGACTATCTCCCAATTTTAAGCCCTTTTTTCTCGAAGCAGAGAAAGAGAGCCTTGGATGTTCGTAAGGAACAGATTGAGTTTATAGTGCCTTTCATTGAGCAGAGAAGGAGGCCAATCCAAAGCCCAGGTTCGAATCTCACTGCCACGTCATTTTCCTACCTTGACACACTGTTTGACCTCAAAGTTGAAGGGAGAAAATCAGCACCTTCGAACGCAGAATTGGTTACACTTTGCTCCGAGTTCCTTAACGGCGGCACGGACACAACGGCTACCGCGGTTGAGTGGGGCATCGCGGAACTCATCGCCAACCCAGACATTCAGAGAAAGCTTTTCGAGGAAATTGAACGGACGGTTGGGGAGAGGAAAGTGAATGAAAAGGATGTTGAGAGAATGTCGTACCTGCATGCTGTGGTGAAGGAGCTCTTACGGAAGCATCCTCCAACGTACTTCTCGCTCACTCATGCGGTGACTGAGCCAACAACACTGGCGGGTTTCGACATTCCAACTGATGCAAATGTTGAGATATTCTTGCCGCCCATCGGGCATGACCCGAGAGTGTGGACCGATCCGGAGAAGTTCGATCCGGAGAGGTTCGTAGCAGGCGGCGAGGATGTTGACATTACCGGGGTCACCGGAGTGAAGATGATGCCGTTCGGGGTGGGGAGAAGGATATGTCCTGGGTTGGCTATGGCCACGGTGCATGTTCACCTGATGCTGGCTAGGATGGTGCAGGAGTTTGAGTGGAGTGCGTATCCAGAAGGTAAGAAGTTGGATTTCGCTGGGAAGTTGGAGTTCACTGTGGTGATGAAGGATGCACTGAGAGCAACCATTAAGCCGAGATCAGCATAAGGAGCGGAGTTGTAAAGATTGTGTCTATTGGTGTTTTTGTGAAACGTGAATTCGACTATACCATTTACTTCTCGATGTCAATTTAGGGAAATGAAAATGATTCCTCTTGTGTGTTTTTAAGTCGAGTTTCTCGAAACATAATATTGTGACGAAGTACTAGTAATTTGTCTGTAAATAACAATCACTTCGGCGAATGCAAGTTTTCATATTCAAGTAATGCCAAGCTCAATATCAACAAGTATTGTGTGAATTTGATATGAGTGTGAGAGTGTCCATTCACAAGTATGAGAAGTGTCTGCTGTAAATGAACCAAACAGTATAGAATCGTGCAATGTCAAGGTATAAAGTGTATAATGCTCGAATAAGACTTTCAGCTGAGATGTAGAAAATGATGTATTGTAAATATTGTGCTTACTGGTAATTTTGTTAAACATGCTTTCGACTCTACCATTTGCTTTTCGGTCTGAGATCAAGAAATGGAAGCGATTTTTCCTTGTTTGTTTTTAAGTCAAGTGTTCGTCAAAACATAATATTCCGACGAAGTGCTAGTAATTTGTAAATAAACAACAATCACTTCCATGAATGCAAGGTTTCGTAGTCAAGTTGCAGTAATTATGAAACGCAATGAGCACAAATATAAATTTGCAACTTGTCTTGATTGAAGGAGATCAGTGTAACAATAGACACTGAACAATGCTGAAAGGCGGATTGAACATAAAGGTGGAGGATATTTACCTGAGTTCCGCGTGCATTCTTGAAATGTCAAAAGTATTTCGAGTGATTAGCAGGATTAGTGAGACGTTTCGAGTGTTTAGTTTTCTCCAATAATTTTGGACTAATTCAATTACAGACACAACCTAAACCCAAGCAACATGACAAATATCCCTTTGATAGTTATTTACACATATTGGACACCACTTTGCTAATTGCAACTTCAAATATTGAGCACTTCCTTGAATAACTTCCACAATGAGTAAATCACCCACGTTTTTCATTGTTGCTATCAACTTCATTTGCCTTTGATTCCGCTTCAACACTCCACTTATCGACCATACATGAGCTAACGACATTTGCATCCAAGTTCCTTTAAATTGACCATATTTTCGTGCTAATAATTATAACTGGTTGATTGTCATTATTAAGTCTTGGCCTTCATTGTGTAGCTTTCTATGATCAATATTTCCTTCCACTGACGGCGTACTATTGTCAACGTTGAGATATCTTGAGGTTTTGCTTAAATTTTCAATACAAGAAAAATGACGATTTGTAGCGAGCAACGCCGCAAAATTGACAAAATCCGCTGGAAATAATGGGTTTGGGATGGATTTGAAATGACCAAAAAAATGCTGGAAGATAATTGGTTTGTGTTAGATAAAAATAATGCAATCAGCTAAATCTCTAAGAAGAAACTTATCCGAAAAGTAACATTCCAAAAATTACCAATATTTAGATGATTTATGCTGAAAGAGGGTACTCTGCTTCTTAGCAAATGGACTCCTCAAACGGCTCACAGGAACAAGCATTTGGAAAGATCGGTCAACGAAGAATTGGAATAGAAATATGATTTTTATTAATCAACTGATGAGTTTAGACAAAGCCATGAAGATGAACAATGAAACTAAAGAGATAACATAAAGCTAAAAAGGAAACTAACAAAGAGAAATAAAAAATGATAATTAAAATGACATGATATATGGTTGATTTGAGAAATGTTATTCTTCTCTGTGTATGAGCCTTTTATAATTTTCCTTGACTCTCACCACTTCCTTATTTCATGTATATAGTGATCATCCATGTACTCATGTTTTTAGTAGTGGTAACCGCTACTTTATTATGGCTTTAGTCTCCAACTACTATTTTATCATCAACCATTGGGCTCAATTATTTTTCTTAGCCCAACATTCCATTCAGTTGATGCAACACTTTTAAGTCTATCATTAGTTTTCAGCTGATGAATATTTGCCTTGGACCCAATTGCTTTTCTTGGCCCATTCCAGCATCTAACCAAGCCCAATTTCGGGTCATTTGTCAACCTATAATTATCCTAATTTATGGTGCCAACATATGCCCCCCATACATTACCTAGCATATGGCTAAATACTTAGCTAGGTAATGTATTTAAGCTCATTAACATTACTGTTCTTTCCATCACAGCTACCGTACAAGTGATTCCCCTTCCAGCCGATAAATCTCAGGTAGATGATAATCAACCGATGTCTCATCTAAGGGAACCTGTAGTAGCCAATGAGGCCTAGCCAAGTCAAGTTTTGGAAGGAAACAAAACTTCTCCACAAAATTCTACTGCCCCTACTACTCTTCGGCAGGCCTATGCTAACATTGCACTCTTCTTATCTGATGTTTTGCCACCCTTAATGACTTGATATTAATCTTTATTAGTAAAACTGCATCTTGACCATAGGTTAGTCTAAAAGAAGTTAAACTTGTAGCCTTGTTTCTTGAATATCTAAAGGGCCAAAGAACCTCGAATAATGCCTCATACCATTTCCTTGGGCCTGGATGGTTCTTTTAATCATATCAATTAGAACCTTGTTAGTTGCCTCGGCTTGACCATTAGTCTGTGCATAATAAGGTGATGAATGGATTAATTAAATTCTATATTCTTGTACAAAAGATTTCACCTTATCTCATGTGAACATGATGCCTTGGTCAGCCATAATGGTTTCTGGAATGCCAAATCGATGTATCATTTGTCTTTCAATAAATCTTACCACATCAGCTTGTGATATATTTGTCATCGGCTGAGCCTCCAATAGTTGGGGATTCGTCTGTTGCTCAACAAATTGCAAACTATTTTGGTAATAGCTCGGCTATTGTACCATCAGTTGAGACACTAGAGGTCAAGAGCTTGGCAGCCGAGCAGCAAATTGCAAACAATTCTACTGACTATTCGCTGATTAACTAACTGAGCTTTTAGCTGCATAGTTTATGGTTGAGCAACTGGTTACTGTACCATCAGTTGAGACACTGGAGGTCGAGAGCTCGGTAGATGAGCAGCAAACTACGAATAATTTTGCTGACTATTCAGCTAGTTAACTAATTAAGCTCTCAGCTACACAGTTTGCCATTGAGCAACTGGCTGCCTTGATGAAATGATGTACACAGGTTGACTTATTGCTTGAGGTGAAGATAATACCCATGACTGCTCTACAACAAAATCATCCTGTGCTTTGTATGCATTTCTCCAAGGGAGGAGAGTTGAGTTTGCCTAAATAGATACATATTTTAGTACTTTTTGTTTTAAGCTTGAAATCAATTTGAACTGATAGATCAGTCAGACATTGGATTAACCCTTATCTCCAATCGGTCGATGTCATCGGCTGATAGTTGATCATCATTTTCCATAGTATTGACATTACGCATTATGAGTTTATATCTAGAGACATGCTATGCTTTTTTTGTTTTTTTTTTATGAAGTTGGTCATCTCCATATTAGTCTCTTTAGGATCATTTTGAGTCTTGCCCAACTTCCTTAAGATTCCCAACGATATAACATTTATGATGCGCCATTATCTACCAACACTTAGTTGATTGGTTTGCCATCAATATAAGCATTTTTCTTCATCGACTACTTCCTCATCGGCTGAATCACAATCGACTAAGGCAACCAGTTGAAAAGCTCTAGGTCCTACTCTCTTTATATTATGAATTGCTCAACTCGAGCTGCTTTCCACAATAGTTGAGCCAAATCATACTATTTAGAAGCAATCAACTTTTCGCTCAACTAAGGATTCATATTGTTCATAACAATAGAGATGCATTCATCTTCTGGTAATTGTATGCTACATTTTCCTTTTATCCTTCTAAATCTTTCTAAAAACTCTATCACAAGCTCATTGGCTTGTTGTTTGATGCCCAACAGGTTTAGCACAGAGTACTCTGGCTGGGGCCTATAAAATTCGTCACGAAATAACCTTTCTATATCGGCCCAGCTTTGCATAGAGTTTGGGGACAATGATGAGTAGCAAGTGAATGCTGCCCCAGTTAAGGATAATGGAAACAACTGTAGTCTTAGAAAATCATTCTGACAAGCCTCAACGCGTTGGGCTATAAATCAGCTGACTTGTTCCATAGTTGACTTGCCATCTTCCCCAGAAAAGGTTGTAAAATCTGGGGTTCTAATACCTCTTGAAAATTGTACCCTATCTACCCAATCTGGGTATGGTTTCCTGTATACCGGTCTCTCAAAGGTCTTAGCTGCACTCCAAAATACCTTCTCATAGCCTCAGCAATCATATTTGGATTAATCAGTTGAGGCGTAATCCCCCTTGGCTCAACACAAGGTTGAAACTGAACAGGTGCTACTTGCCAATTGATCCATTCTTCTGCTCCTTGAGGGATTCCATTGGGCAGCTACATGTGCGGTAGAGGAAATATCGGCTGTTGGGGCACATTCATCGGCTGAGACCTATAGTTTGGTGCTACACATACGTTGGTTGTGCCGATCCTCCAAGCTGGAGAGAGCATCCATCAATCGGCTGAACTGTTAGCCTTGGGTTATAGGGGCTTCCTCGATTATCCCCTTGGGACTAACCTGTTTGACCTACTAGATCAACCGTTGTGTGAATAGGTTGTTCCCAATTGCTATCAAAACCATTCCCTAGTCCCATATTGTTCACTGGTAATCCTAAATTTGCTAGTGCATTCGAGGGTCTTTTCATTATTTGTACTTACCTAAGTTGAGGTCCTTGATGCCCCCCAGCATAAGTCATTGCCTCATCATTATTCTCAGGGGCATTCGTATACATATACTCAGCCGATTGACCATGAGTTTGCCATATTCCTTTTTGTTGTTGCTAAAATATCTGTAACTCATTTTGCACCATTGGCTTAACTATCTCACCAAATTGCTTAGATACTTCCTGCATCAGATCGTTTACTCCTACTTCGATCTGTTGCCATATGAAGGATGTGGACATTATTAACAATTGCCTCTCCTCGTATTCAGTTTGCATAGAGCTAATCACGTCAAGAGAAGCTACTAAAGCCTTTGGCAGCCGAGAGGTAACAGCTATATTCGGCTGCTCTGAAATCACCCATTGGGGCGTAGTTGAGGCTATCACATATGTAGCTGATTGCCCCCCTGCTTTCGACCTTGGGTAGAACTTGAATCCCTCAGCGGCTGAGAGACAACAGCTATATTCGGCTGCTCTGAAATCACCCCTTGGGGTGTAGTCAAGGCTGTCGCATACATAGCCAATTATCACCCTGCTTTCTGCTTTGGGGTGGAACTTGGATTCTGGTTTGTTGAACTCATGTTGATCACCTTTCCGGACCTCAAATTCATATGCCAAGTATGATCTAGTCGTGGAATAGGAAACTCTCGCTAGCCCGACCCTGATGGTCCCACGGGGTGTGCCATTTTTATGTTGGATGAAAATGATGCAATCGGCTAAATCTCTAAGAAGAAACTTATCCAAAAAGCAACATCCCAAATATTACCAATATTCAGACGATTTAGGCTAAAGAGGGTACTTTGCTCCTTAGCTAATGGACTCCTCAAACAGCTAATGGGAGCAAGCCTTTGAGTAAGATCAGTTAACGGAGCAAGCCTTTGAGTAAGATCAGTTAACGAAGAATTGAAATAGAAATATGATTTCTATAATCAACTGATGAGTTCATACAAAGTCATGAAGATGAACAATGAAAGTAAAGAGATAACATAAAGCTAAAAAGAAAACTAACGAAGAGAAATAAAATCTGATAATTAAAATGACTTGATGTGTAGTTGATCTAAGAGATATTTTTCTTCTCTGTGTATGAGCCTTTTATAATCTTCCTTGACTGTCATTACTTATTTATTTCATGCACGTAGTGGTCATCCATGTACCCCTGTTCTTAGTAGTGGTACCTGTTGCTTTATTATGTCTTTAGTCTCCAACTACTCTTTTATTATCAACCATTGGGCTCAATTATTTTTCTTAGCCCAACATTCCATTCAATTGATGCAACACTTTTAAGTCTATCATTACTTCTCAGCTGATGAACATTTACCTTGGACCCAATTGCTTTTCTTGGCCTATTCCAGCCTCTAACCAAGCCCAATTTTGGGTCATTTGTCAAACTATAATTATCCTAATTTATGGTGCAAACAATTTGCTACAGGTTTTAAGTTAGTCGAAAATTTGCATTAGACTTTCCAATAGTTTTTTCTCTCTGTACATAATATTTCTGGCAGACAATAGCTGCCAGAAGTTTACAGTGGATTTGATCCTCCAAAAAATTGTGGCAAACTTGTTCTTCAGAAATTTCTAGCGAATTTGTCTACCAAAAATGATCAATTTGAAAAAAAAAAAAACAACAAATCCTAGTGCATTTTATGGCAATTGCGAACAAAGTTCATGCAAATAATATGAAGCACTCGAATTTAAAATAAGGATAGAGAGATATTTTAATAATACTTTGAAGATAAAGTTTTAGCATAATTCTAATTACTTCTTGTATTTCTTTATTTTCATAAGTTTCTACTACCTTAAAGTCTTCAACATTTTCCATTGAGTCTTCAATTTCCTCTATTAAGTCTTCAATTATTTTCAATGATTCTTCAACAACTCCTATTGAGTTTTCAACTTTTTCTATTGAGTTTTCAACAATTTCTATTGAGTCCTTAACTTTACCCCTTGAGTTTTCAACAAATTCCATTAAGTTTTCCACTACCTCCATTGTGTCTTCAAACGTCCATTGAGTCTTCCACGAACAAGAACACAATAGCCAAACAACAATATATCATACTTATGTTTTTTTGGAAAAAAAAAAAGAAAAAGAAATAGCAATGGTGTATGAGCTTTTAACAATGGTGGCCTGAGAAAGGTGGCAGTAACAAAGGTTGAGCCAAAGAGTGAGAAAGAGAGGAGGTTGGGTGGAGGTGAGAGTGACAAAAAGAAGAGGTTGAGTGGAGGTGAAGTGAGAGTAAGTGTGAGATTGTTTTTTAGGGGGGTATTCATCTCTGTTTGAAGGGGCGAGTGAGATTTTATTTTTCTGATTTAAGTAATTTGTGGCGAACAAGAGTCCATTGGTAACAATAAAATATAATTTTTTTAAAAACTTGTAGCAAACTTTTTCACTGTAAAATTTATTTTCTATTTTTTTTCCATTTTTGTGGCAAACTAAGTCCTCTGAAAATTTCCGATGGACTTTTTCGCTGCAAAGAGATAGGTAGAGCATGCAAATAGAAAGGAAAAACATAAAAAATTGAAAGAAAGATCAAAGAAGGGAATGGAGATGGTCACATACCTTGGATGAATGAAGAGGTAGCTGTCACCACTGCCTTTGTTCCATAATCATTGTCGCACTACCACTAGACCATAATGTCAAAAAGGCGAAAATGGAGAAAAGATGAAGAGTAAGAGTCAAATAGAGTGAGAAAATGAACCAATATGAAAATCGATTGATAGTGTGTTGTAGAAGCTACATGCACAATAATTGAAATATGGAAAGGCTTCTTAGAGAAGCATCCAATAATCACATGTATTTAAAAAGAAAAATAAAATATAGAAAATTTGTGATTGGTTGACATGGTGGCATAGTATGGATTTACAACCACTAAGTCATTGCTATATAGAAGATATGGTAAGTCATGGACCAACAATGAAGGAGTTGGTTCCAAGAATCTAGGAAAACTAATAGAAAATGAAATAAATAAATAAATCAAATTCACCAAAATTTTCTGATTATGAATCATAGGCAATGGAATTTTTGGAGGGAAACCAAATTCATCAGAACATACCACATCATCAATTCCACCAGCTCCATAACCTTCTTTTCTCTATGTGTATGTGTGTGTGTGTGTGTGTGTGTGTGTATGTGTATGTGTTTGTGAGTGTGTACACAAAGAGTAGTGATATATTGTAACGTCCGGAAAATTTTATTGTTTTTAATCGCTTTGTTCGGTTTTACTGAATAAGAGAGACTAATTAGAAATTGATTAAGTAATTATCTAGGGCCAATTAAGTATCATTTAGAGAGTTTAGTCTTGAGGGAATTAGATTAGAAGCATAGAAGATCTCATAGAATTTTTCCAAAAACTATTTTGCCAATTTAAAAGAAATCGGCAAAATTTCGGTATTTTAAATTGTCAAAACAGAAACACTAGAATTTCATGAACCAAAACCTCAATTGAAAGGCTGAAAATTCAGCCACCTTACCTCAAGAGTGTGGCACCACTTGCCATGAGAGTGAGTGAAGAGACTTGGGTTTTTATCCATCACAAACTCCATCCACCAATCATCTTTCAAGCTTTTTCTAAAAGCACTCAAATATTTCCTTCTCACTCCTTAAGATTTTCAGCCATCAAAACAACAGACCCACCTCTTCATTTTCCTTTCTCTCATCTCATCTTCACTCCATCTTCATCATACCTTCAAGCTCCAACAAGCTCCAACAAATTTCTTCAACCCAAGACCTAACAAGTTTTACCCCTAGAAAAGGTAGGATCTCTAATTCTATTCTTGTTTCTTATGAATTCTAGTTATATGGGATTTCATTTTTCTTCACCTTTTTGATGTTAAATTGGGTATAGATGATGATTTATGGCTGGTGTAAGTTGGGTCATTGAGTTAGAATTGAAGTTGGAAGGACAGAATTAGGAAATAAGAAAAAGCAGAATGCTGGTTGGGGTGAAAGCCTATGGCGTCCGTATGTTCATCCTATACGGACCAAAATCTATCCATCAAAAGTTGATGAACCTATTTTTATATGAAACTAAACATTTATGGCTTTCTAACCATGTTGGATTAGTATTGAGTGAGTTATGAATTTTTAAAATTTACCTAAGAATTCTGTGTTCTATACTAAATAGTATGAGTTGTGAAGCGTGTAACTCACCCCACATAATTTTAAATTGAGTACAACAAACTTTGTTAGAAAGCTTGCATATAGGGTTACATCCCACAAAAATTTTAAAGTTAGATTTGGTCCCAATTGCTCCTAGTAATTCAATGAACTCACCCTAAGTCCAACATGGGCTAGCACAGGGTAAACTAGAATTGTTAACTTCAAGAGCTTATAACTCAAGCTTTACTTATGTAAATAAGATGAAGCTTGTTGAAAATAAAAGCTCGTCTTGTTATCTTTAAATTGGTATAATTTTCATATGAGTTCACCTAGATTCCTATTTTTGTGAATTTTTAATTCAAGGGTGCATTTCTAGCCAGTTACAGGGTAGACCGAGGTAAATTTCAAATAACTTAAGCTACATAAATCAAAATAAGATGGGACTAAAATGATTGAAAACTAGACAAATATCACTTTAACATGTGCAAAATTTAGGTCTAAATGAATTGAATAGAAATTATAGTGGAATTTACAAAATTGGGTAGAATTGAGTAGAGGTAGCAGAAAACCCATTTTATGTTGGCATGTCATATTGTTGCTATCATTGCTATAAACTTGATTCTATATTAGTTTTATTGTTGGATTGATCTTTCTGGTAGCCCAACACTATTCATGGGGAAGCGAACTCGATTCGTTATACTGCTGAAATTCCAGCAGATTTTTCACATACTAAGCAAAATATTTATATATGCATGTGATATTCAAGGTAAATGAATTGTACATGTGATTTATGAGGATTATAAATGATTCCATATTACTTGGGCCAGCCCTTGAATAAAGCTAAGAGGAATAGATCAGTGGGAAAGTCAGGAAAAGTAAACTCGATGATCCTATATAGGAACAAGTGTGGTCCTAATAAGCAGACTATTACCCAGTAGTATTTGGCCAAAAACTCTCAAGGGACCAAATATGGAAAAATATAAGTCATATGAGTTGAAAGACCCCTAAAGCTAAGTGCATTTTCATTTCTATATATATATTCCTTGTGATTGTATTACTATTTGCATTATGGTTATTGCTCTAACTATGTTTGCATACATGTCTGGTTATACTTCTTGTTACACTAATTTAAATTAAGTTTTGTTTTGGGTTATGTTTTCCATAACATTAATTTAATTGAATATTATAGTTATGTTATACCATTTTAAATTAAGTAAACCTGAAACAACTAAGAATGACAGCGATGTCAGATTTGCATAGAATTGGATTTCCTACTGAGAATTTTTTTAAATTCTTGCCCTACTGTGCATTGCCACGTCATTTCTCAGATAATGGAGCATGCGGTAACCGGCGTTCTTTTAATTGATTTTCACGACCTGCAACTTCATCTTCACCTCATCCTAGACTCTGTATATATCGTCGGTAGTTGTAGATTCCGCTTTTATTTCGTCTTCGGCAAAGACTTTGCTGTCCCACTCACTCACCCGCTGTTTGATCCTTCTGTACCCTATGTTGCCATTCCACTATATGTGGCTCACCTCTTTCCACCTCCAGCAATAGCAACAGCCCCAGCCGTATCTCCAATGGCATCACCACAATAGGTCCCTTCTATTTCCCTGGATAATGATGAGGACTTGTCAGAGGCTACAAGTTTATCTTCTTCATCCTCTGCACCAGGCGACAGTTATGCTCCAGCAAACACCAGCATGGCAAATGGCTTCTTTTCTTTGGAATCCATTTAGAGGAGTATCTAGCCCTAGCAGATTGTAGTGTATAGTGTGGCCCTCTTTTGACATTTTTGGGCCATAGGCTTAGTCTTGTTAGTATATGGAATGTCTCGTGAGGGCCAGCTAGGGTTCTACTTTGTACAGACAGGTCAATTTATTTTGTTTTAGCGGCCTCGTCTTTATATCCTGTACTATTTATGTTTTCTTTTTGCAAACTCTGAAAATGAATATCTACATGTATATATATGATGTAGTTTTTGTAGTTCTATTTGCTTCGCGGATTTTCTTTTCCTATTATGACATTAAATGTAACATCCAGCACGAGTTCTGACTCCACCTTCAAGTGTCCATAATTTCCGACTTCCGAGTTCATCTTCAAAATTCACATAAAATGGACATTATTTCCGATTTTCGACTTCATCTTCGAATAAAACGGGAATAATTTCTGACCTCCAAAATTCATTTCCAAGTTATACACGAGTTCGGACTTCCAAGTTTATTTCAAGAGCTTTCCATTTCTATTGGTGTTCTCGAGTTTGGCCTATTACCGACTTCCGAGATTGAATTGGGACTTCTGAGATTATATATGTTCTGATTTCCTGACATATTAGGTTAATATTTTGATTCCCGATTTCTGGTGTTATGCCTAGAATCGATCTCCGAGTTTGATCATGGATCGAGTTTTAGAATTACGTGTAATGAGAGTTATCAAGCATCCTAGTTCTCGACTTTCGAGATGTGGGTATAAGGTGATTTATTCCCTATGTGATTTCCGATCTCTGACCTTAAGCCACAATAAGTCTTCCAAAACTTTTATATATTTCCTGAGTTCCGAGTTCCGACTTCAAGCAGAATGGAGATGAGTTCCGATTTAAGATACAATGGAAGCGAGTTCCACTTTTAAGTGACATGGAGAATAATATAGCTACAAAAGAGAGAGACATGGCTGAATGTTACCCACAAGAAATTTAGACAATCAACACTCACAATTCCAACTACCCTCGTTATATTTAAGTCAGATTTGTCTTCTTACTTCTTGCTGACTTGCGCCTCTCTCTCCCTCCTATACCAGCCTTCTTCTTCTCTTCCCCTTTTAACCTACTCCATCAAATCTTCAAGCTTTGTCAAGGTTCCATCAATCCAAACTCAAATTCAGCAAGAACATATTTAAAGGAGGTAGGATTCAATTTCTATCCTTAATTTCTTTAAATTGTGGCTATATGAAATTTCACTCTTCTTCATGTATTTGATGATATATTGGATGTATATGATGGACTATGGTTGGATTAATATGAAATCTTGAGTTGGAATTAAGGTTAGAAGAAGAAAACTAGGAGAAGTAGAGGATTGGGATGCTGTCTAAGTGAGAAGCCCCACAGCAGTCCATATGGCAGAGTGTACAACTCCGCTTACAGCAGTTCAAATTCAATGGAACCATTTTTATTTAAAACTAGATATTTAGAAATTTCCATATATATATATATATATATATATATATATATATATATATATATATATATATATATATATAACGTCATTGGATTAGTATTGAAAGAGATATGAATTTTTGGAATTTGACCTAGAAATTAGGACTTTCGTCTGGGCAGTGTGCTTTGAGAAGGGTGTAACTCACCCTACACAACTCCAAATTGAGTGAAACTAAAGCTTACATATAGAAAAACATCCTATAAAAAGATTCCGAGTTTGATACAGTCCCAATTGCTCCTAGTGGTTCGAAGAAGTTGTCCTATGTCCGAACTGGGCCAAAATAGGGCAGTTTAGGAATGTCAAATTTTGGGGATTATAACTTGAGCTCTACTAAAGCAAATGAAACAAAACTTATTGAAGATGAAAGGTTGTCCTGTTAGCTTTAATATGATATCAATTTCGTATGATTTGAGTTGATTTTCGATTTTTAGTGGATTTTTAATTTTAAGTGTGTAATTCTGGCTAGTCTCAGGGCAGGCCGAGATAAAAGTTAAATATCTTGAGCTACACTTATCAAAATGAAATGGGACCAAAGGGGTTAAAAAATAGACACATAACACTCTAACATATCCAAAATTGAAGTCCAGATGAGTTAAATAGTAATTTTGGTTTGAATTACAAAAATCGGATTAAATGAATATGCTGAGGCAACAATTATGTTCTACATGCAACATTTATTCCTATTGGATTGATGATTGAATTCTAAATGAAATGTTATGATTTCTCTGTACAATTGATTGTCTGAGCACTGGCACTATTCGTGGGGAAGCAGACACGTTCCGTTATGTTGCCGAATTCTCGGTAGAATTGTAAAGAAAGTTATGAGCATTTGAATATGTATGTGGAAATTCCATATGCAATGATATATGAAAACAAATGACGAAGCATATGTAAGAGTGCATTCAACATGTCTATGCATGTATGAGAATGAAAGGATACGAATATGTTAAATGTGAATCCCTTCACTTAGAGGCAGTTATGAGATCCCTCCTTGTGAAGGCAGCTAAATAAGATAAGATTGGGTCCCTTCACTTGGAGGCAGTTGCACATTGAATCCTTCCCTGTGAAGGCAGTTAAAAGATAAAGATGTGGGTCCCTTCACCTGGAGGCAGTTGCACATTGAATCCCTTCTTGTGAAGGTAGTATAAAACTATGAGTTCCCTCTACCTTGGAGGCATGTGGTCAGATGAGATCCCTCTACATTGAAGTAAAGTGGTCAGCTGAGATCCCTTTATTCTTGAGGCATATGACCAGAAGAGATCCTTTCAATTTAGAGGCACGTGACCAAAATCAGATCCCTCTAAGACTAGAGGCACGTGAGTCCCCTTGCGAGTCAGTACTGTGTGACGATGGTCACGGGTTGAGCTGACGAGCTCACTCCTAGATCAGACTACCCAAGGGCAGTAAAGACTAAAGATTAAGACATATGCAAGCACCCTAGGGATGGTGATGCATAACGCCTAGATGTGCCAAGAAAAGAAAGTAAAGAAAGTAAACTAAGGGTGTAATCTTTCAAAAGGGAAGGTGACCCAAAGTAAGCTTCCCTCACCCACGACTCACATGAGGCATGGCATGACCCAGCTAGTGTAAGTATAGGGGATAGGGCTTACATGAAGCAAGGCATGACTCAGCTAGTGTAAGTACCGAGATGTTATAGTGGCGACAAGTTAAGAAAAGCTTATAGCACTGCCATACATGTTTTATGTAATCATAATTGTACCTATGCTCATTATAATATAAATGATCAAAGGATATGTTAGAATTGAAATCTGCATCGGATATTCATGTTTTCGAAAACCTAAGAAACTGAACCTTATGAATACCTACTATTATTATATCCCATGTTTTATTGATATTAAGCTTGTTCTATCTATTTATGCAGTGATTTTTATTCTAAGTATGAAATATTGTCAATATGACTTAAGTGTATGAGATAAAATGAATTCTGCTTCGGACTATATGCTTTCAAACTAGAAAATAGAACAACTCGTATAATATATTCACTTTTTGTAAATAAATCGAAGCAGCTAAAGATAATAACGATGACACGGTATAAAGTTTCTTAATGAATCCTACTGAGAATTTATAATTCTCACTCCTATGTTTATTTCCGTGTTATCTCCAGATAGTTCAAAAGTTCCGAAGAAGGCCCTCCGAGGCGATGGTGGCCGAAGGTTGCTACCAGACAAGGTCCGATTACGTGACAGTAACAACTCCTAGGTGAGGTATTATGACTTAAGCATAGTACTGTACTTGAGAGGATGTTACATTAAATCCATTGTTTATTCTATGACCAAAACAAATAACCAAATAAACAGCTAATTCTTCTATGGGTAAATAACATTGGATCAGAATAAAATTTAATTAGACATCCACTCGTAATAACTTATCGAGTAATATATTATGACTTAAACATAGTATTTTGTCCGATAAGGTGTTACATATATCATTCTAAAATATCCTCCTAATTTCTAAACAAGGAAAATAAATGATGCTTTTCATCTTTTCAAGATAATAAATATATTTCCATGTCTAGTAATTAGAAGAATTGTTAGGAGGATATTTTAGGAGAGTATATCATTTTTCATATACAAAACCAAACTTTTTATTGGTATAATTTTTACAAAACCCATCGTTGAATTGAAAGTTTATATCTTATAGATCATGTGCAATACCTTACTAACTAACTATTATTCTTATTATTTATTTTACTTTGATAATAATTAACGAACATAATATTACCAACTTCCTATCTTAATTTTTTTGGGGTAAATTTTTTTTTTTCACCAATTGTTGTTACTAATTTTTAATTTCATTTTACCAAATTAGCATAGCAGAATTAATTCTACAACATTCTAGTCGGTTCATCCATAGCTAAGGCAACTATCACACACTAAAGCATGCCTAATAGCCACTGAAGTGTCAGAACAGTTACATAAGTACCAATATAAAATATGTAACTAGAATATAAAAAGAGGATGCCCTATACCACCAATCATCTCCATCCAACCCATGTATAGCCCTCAAAACTGAATAACAAACTGTGTCAGGTGAAAATGCCAAAAAGGGATGGAAAAAAAGGCATCCTAACTACAACTACATCAAAAGCATACTAGAGTCTAATAATTAATAACAATGATAGTAAGAACACAGTCCACAATATGCAATATAATCCTATTATTAGTGACATTGGGCTCGAAAGCCACTTCTATATCAATGTTGAGGATAATCTGCACCATCTGAAAACACCAAAGAAAACAGGTGAGAGAAGTCTCCTAGTAAGTCGGCATTCTTAGGGGAGCCTGCTTCATTCTAAATGTCCTACAAATAAGGCAGGAGTGTAGCAATATGCAAAGTATTATAATAATTCACATGTCACATTATCAAAACATTTAACATCAAAAGGAGACATAGATAAGTTACAAGCAGTAAATAAGATAAATTATCATTCTCGGCCATCTATTAGTGTCAAGCAAGTTGGAAGTGCATAATAATAAACATAACTAGTAAAGTACCATCATAAGCATAATAACTATAATAAATAATGGTAAGTATGCCGTCAATTCCTTTTTACTGCTTCCTGATTCCTTTCTAATAGTTGAAGTCTACATGGTTCTGCATCAAATATTCGGATTTGTGAAAGCTCTTACTGCTAGGGCATCCCCTAGTAAGATCGGTGATTGCCAAATCCTTATTCGCTACAAGGCGGGGCCTAAGGCATCACACTACAACCAGCAAGTCCTTATCTGTTACAAGGTCAAGCCCAAGGTGCCATTTAATTCTCATTTCAAGACTTAGTGATTTGCTACTAGGCCAGGCTTAAGATGTCACTTAGTGAAATGCATGGTTTGTCCACTGCGTGGTGGAGCACACATACTTGCTTATTCATTTATTTTATATAGTAGCCATATAGTTCATACATAGTGCACATTTTGAGTAATACATCAATATTTCAAACATATAGTACACAATGTGCCAAGAAATCTCATGTTCTTGCATAAGAGTGCACGTAGCTCATGTATCTTCACATTATGCTTAATATAGGATAGTTATCATGGGATTCCACAAAATACTAGCCACATAGTCACATAGATTCATAAGTTCTCAAAGCATAGATATTTACTAAGGCAACATAACATAATCTTTTAAATAAACATTCCTACACAACATAGTGAAGCCAAATGAATAATCCCTTTACTAATTTACATATACCATGTGAATTGCACATACATCCATGCCATAAAGAATACTTCCCTTAAGTAAGAATGCTAACACAAATCAAACAAAGGATAAGAATGAGTCAAAGTAATGATTTAAGCGAAAAACCCGCTAGAAAAGCAAGGAACTAAGTAGTTCATATGAAATTTCTAATAGGACCTAATCTTAATCTGTAACATCTTCCTAAGTACAATATCATACTTAAGTCATAGTATTACATTTAGGAGTTGTTACTAATAAATAAACGGATCTTGTCTGATAGTAACTTTCGGTTGTCCATCCAATCTCAATCAACTTTATCCAGGATAGCCATCATCAAGATCTCCTGAGCGATATGAAAACAAGATCAAAACACATATAGGGGTGAGAATTATAAATTCTTAGTATGACATATTAGACTATCGCATATAGTATCATCATCATCATTCCAACTGCTTTGGTTTATTAAAAAAGCTAATCATGCCATATCAACTATAGATTTCATTTTATAAAGTTCAAAATATTTTTCTGAAGTAAGTTAATTTTATCTATACACTTGACAATTAAGAGAGCAGATTCATAATAGTAACAAATATAATATAATTTATGCAGATGCAGATGCACCTCATATAATCATGTAAGAGCACTTGTCTTTCTTGGCTTTCTTTAACTTTCTTTACTTAACACACCTAGGCATTATGTATCACTATCCCTTGGGTGTTTGCATATATCATTAATCTTTACTACCCCTGGTTAGCCTAATTTGGGAAATGAGTTCATCTCGTGACCGTCGTCACATAATACTAACCTAAAAGGGGACCCACATGCCTTTAAATTGGAGGGACTCATTGTGCAATTGCCTCCAATATAGAAGGGTCTCATCTTTTATTATAACTACCATCAAATGAAAGGACCTTATAACTACCTCCAAATAAAGGGATTCTATCTTGTCTATTCATATACCTTCATGATTCATATGCTCATATGTGTTTCTTGTACATGGTCATGCATGAAGATGCTACATAAATCTTCACATATACTTATGATTATATTACATAATTTATATACTTTTGCCGAAAATCCGGTAGCATGACAACTGAAATAGGAAGGGCCCCCAAAATAGATAGCACAATTAACAACCAGCCAGTCACAACAAACATGATTATCATAAATAATATGCCAACATAACATCATTTTAGCATGTAAATGCATGAATATTTAGTCCATTTGATCCCTCATGGTTTGTAGAATCTCTAGGTCATGAAACTTTCAAGTTGTCCTACTTTCCTCAAATTTGCCTAGAACTTCTAAATTTCACTAAAATTCCATTTTGATTCATTTTAATCTCAAAATTAATAAAATGTAGTCTTGTTAATCTAACTTTAAACCTCTTTCATTTCACAAAATTTTGAGGTATATATCTTAAGTTATTAAAGTTTTACTCAATATTGTCCTGTTTCAAAATAGACTTGCACAACTAAAATTACAAAATCACTAAAAATTCATCTTACATCCTTTTGATCCAAAATTGTACTAGGATGTATCTATATGGACCCCCTTTCAAATTTAACAAGTTTCACTTTAATTGGGTATCCATAGCTCGAGTCATGAGCTCCTTATTAGGGCTTTCCTGTTTCAACCTGAACAAAATATAGGTCAAGTTTAACAATTTATTGGGAATAATCTACTAATGATATGGTCATGATTCCCTATGTGTTAGATTTTTAATAATAGTGGTTACACTCAAATTGAAGTTATATATTGTGAATTATTCCCACTTCCTCACACACTAGTCAGGACAGGAGGTATTAACTAATAGTCTATTTCTAAAAATTATAACTCCTTCATTTCAAGTCCAATGGACTTATAATTTATATGATTGGATTCATCTTTGAGTCAGGTTTCATCTAAAATTAGTTTTACTTTAAATAGAAATTTATAGCTTGACACATGCCTTCTGTAGTACATACTACCCCTGGGTTCTCCTATAGTAGTTTTTCTATTTTTGGGTTGATTAAGGTTCTTTGGTATGTTTCTCCATCTCGATCAAGTTTCATCAACCTTAAATCACTAGAACAAGTTAGATTTGCATCATATTATCCTTATAAAAAGTAGAACAATAACAAAGAGACAAATCCTAATCATCAATAAAATCACAAAACCACAACAAATGTAGGAGCCTACCTCAAGGTTCTTGAAGCCATGTAAGCAAAGAAGTCAAGAAAAACTCCTAGCTTTCCTTTTCCCTCATGGCCGTATCATGTATGGAGGTGGGAAGACTTCACTTGATACTTGATCATCAAATTAATAGAGGGGTTTTATAGAAGAGAAGGTGAAGATTAATTTTCATAAGAAGAGTAAAGTGTTTTAAGGTTAAGAAGGCCATTAGTTATGAGCTTGAAGCTCATGGCTATAGAAGTGGTGAGAAAGAAAATAAAGAAGATAAGATATGGTGGTGTGGGTGTGTGTGTGGCACAAAATGAAGGAGAGAATGGGAGGATAAGGGGTTTCTTGATATTTTGTAGAGTAAGTGGTGGCGATAAATCCACCAACTGAGGCCTATGTGGCTCATTTCTGGCCACATACTCTAGCTTAGGGATGGAAATATCCCAAATGGCCCATCAGGGACCTTTGGCCTTGTAACACCCTCCCGAGTATGGTAGTATGCTTAAGTCATAATACCTCACCTAGGAGTTGTTACTGTCACTTAATCAGACCTTGTCTGGCAGCAACCTTCGGCCACCTTCAATCTTACTAGTCAACTCCGCCTCGGAGTTCCTTCTTCAAAACTACTGAACTATCTGGAGATAACACGGAAATAAACATAGGAGTGAGAATTATAAATTCTCACTAGGATTTATTAAACTAACATAAGCTATGTCATCGTTGTCATCTCCAGTTTGCTTCGGTTTATTATGAAAATGGTGAACATGCTATATAAACCGCTAAATTTTATAGTTCAAAAATATAATGTCCGAAGCAAAGTTCATTTTACTCACACACTTGGCAATTTGGGAGAGCCCATACGAAACAAATTTCATGAATTATATTAGGAATAGTAGCTGAAACATAATAAAATACAATAGCATCAATATACTAGGGACATAATATCGGCACATAACTTTACTTGTACTTAAATTCATGCATATACATAAAGTTTACTTTTCTTTCTTTTTCTTTCTTTTCATCATAAAATCTTTACATGCCACGTTCCAGAGTATGATCGCCATGTCACACTCCGTCAGAGCGTGATCGCCATGTCACGTTCCTTAGGAATATGGGATCTTTGTTCGGTACTTACACTAGCTGAATCATGCCATGCCTCATGTAAGTTCTATCCTCTATACTCACACTAGCTGGGTCGATGTCATGCCTCATGTGAGCGGGGTGCTTGCATATGCTTTAATCATTAGTCTTGAATCTTTAGTCTTTAGCCTTTACTGCCCTTGGGTAGCCTAGCCTTGGAGTGAGCTCGTCAGCTCGACTCATGACCATCGTCACACTGACTCACCCACAAGGGGATTCACATGCCTCTAGCCGTGGAGGGATCTCATTTTGGTCACGTACCTCTAATTGAGGGATCTCTTCTGACCACGTTCCTCCAAGGTAGAGGGTAGCTGCCTTCACAAGGAGGGATTCAAAGTGCAACTGCCTCCAAGTGAATCCACATTCAATATATTCATATCATACTTAAATCATCCTTGCATATATGAATCTTATGAGCATAACACATAAATGTTTATCACATTCATATAATTCACATATTTCTGCCAGAATTTCGGCAGCATAACGGATCGAGTCCGCTTCCTCGTGAATAGTTCCAGTATACCAGAATATCAATTTGTCACAAAGGTCACAACATTGCATATATATTTCAACATGGAACTCATAATAACAATAATCTCATTAAGGCAAAGCTTCTGCCTCAGCATAGTCAGCCAACCCCGTTCTTCTAAATCAAGCCATAATTTCTATTTAACTCATTTAGACCTCAATTTTGGCTATGTTGAAGTGCTATGTGTCTATTTTCTAACCTCTTTAGTCCCATCTAATTTTGATATTTATAGCTCAAGATATTTAGGTTTTATCCCAGCCTGCCCAGTGGCTAGCTAGAATCAGACACCTAAAAGTAAAAATCCACTAAAAATCGAAAACTGACTCAAATTACAAGAAATTGGGCTTATATTAAATTTAACAGGGTAAAGTTTCATTTGCAAAAAGTTCCATTCTATTTGACTTAGTATGGCTCGAGTTACAAGCCCCGAATTCTGACCTTCTTAAACTGCCCTGTTCTGGCCCAGTTTGGACATAGGGCAACTTTCTTGGATCACTGGGAGCAACTGGAACCTTATATAATTCTGAAATTTTTATGGGATATTCTACTGTGTGTAAGCTTTCTAAAAAGGTTAGTTTCACTCATTTTAAAGTAGTATAGAGCGAGTTCTACCCTGAACAACCCAGTCTGCCTAGAACCAGAGTCAAAACTCTAGGTCGAAATTCAAAAATTCATATCTCTCTCAATACTAATCTAAAATGCTTATATGATATGTCTATGAAAAGAGGTAGATGTCTAGTTTCATATAAAAATGTTTCACCCAATTTAATTGGCTGTAAACAGAGCCGTACACTCCGCCGTACGGACTGCCGAGGGTTTTTGGTTCTCTAACTCATCAGCTCTTCCTATTTCCATTCTTTCTTGCTTCCAATTAGCTTTCAATCACACAAACAGCCCAAAACCAATCACATATCATCATAATCATTCATTAACACATCAAAGATGATAAAAATAATCGAAGCTCAGCCAGCTAATACCACAAAATTAATTCAAGTATCAAACCCCTACCTTTGTTCTAAGTGATTTTGCTGGATTTTTGAAGCTTAGATGAGCAAAGCTTGATTGGGCTTGATATTGGCTGGAGTTATATGAGTGAAGAAGAGAGGAAGAGGGTCTGAAAGAGAGAAGAAGTGGCGCAGAAAAATGGCTAAAGTGAAGGGAAGGAGTGTGTATATAAAGGCATGGTAGTGGTTGGAATAAAAGGTTGTAATTGGTGCACACATGCATGGCTGAAATTCAGCCAAGCTTCTCCATGTGTTGTGGCCAATGTGGCGCCACTTTTGTGTGGTAATGTGGCTGAGTGATCAGCCTTAGGTTCTAGGGTTTGAAGCTTGTAATTCTATTGGTTTGGTTCCGGCAGTTTAAAATACCGTAATCTTACCGATTTCTTTTAAATCGGTAAATCGGTTTTGAAGAAATTTGTGAAGTTTTATATGTTTCTATTCTAATTATTTCTAATCCTAATATCTCTAATTAACACTTAATTATCTCCTAATTAATCAATTAAAGGTGCAAATTATTCGTTTTGCAAGTTGATGGCCTTTCTATTTTTTGTTTTTCGTAGCTAATGGCATTTTCGTAATTATGGGTAAGTCTAGGGGCCTCCCATGTCATTTCACATATGGATACCTCCGTGGCTCAATCGGCCGAGGTTTAGGTTTCTACGTTTTCGTTACGTGATTCTACTTCGTTTAAAACCTTATTCTGCTAATCCTGTGGATATAAAGACCTAAATGTCGTTTGTTAAAATGTTTAGGGGCAAGGCTGTAAATAATATATAAGGACCTAAAGGTCATTTTCTAAAAAGCTCAGGGGCAAAGTTGTAAATAATAAAAGTTTGCCCAATGACATTTTCATTATTTCCGATAACGTTATATGGGGATGTTATAGGCCTGGCCTGATTTATTTTAAAATAAAACCAAGCTTAGGCCTATTAAAAGGCCTCTTTACCTTTAAAAAGCCAGGCTTAGGATTATTATGGAGCTTGTTAAGCTTATATATATGACTAAAATTCTAAATGTGAGAATTGACCTTGAGACTGTACCATTAATAACCAACCTCTTTACCACTAATCCAACACACCATTTTGTTATATCTATGCATAGTTTATATCTTTAACCTTTATAATTTTTTATTTAAAATTCAATTTGAAAACCTTAGCATAAGTTACTAATTCAAAATCTATTTTCCACAAGTCATCCCCCACCTCTTTTCTTTTTCTCCCATTCTTCTTATCTTTCTCTCATCCTTTCTCCAACATAGCATGAGTTACTGATCCAAAATCCATGAAAGTCCTTGTTGCTTTAAGAGGTTTGCATTAGAATAATCATGTAGCAACTTGCTTGCATATTTGGAAATCAAAATTAGTTAATTAAAGAAGAAAGGCTCGCCATGTTACAAGAAACAACGTGAAGATGAAGAAGAAGGATGCATAAAGAGTGAGATGAATTGGAAAACAGAGATGAAGAGGTTCACTCATTGCCAAAATGCTAAAATCTCCATTTGCCATCCTCTCCCTTACTTCTGGGGCCACCCTCTCAGCCATTGTGCGGCACGGTGCCATTGTCTTCACAAGTTGCCATTGCTTATTTTCACTTAAGGCGATTTACTAGCCACCATCGTGGTCTTCATTAGTCATAGCCACTGCAACCCACTTAGACTTGTTGTTTTTTATTTTTATTTTTTTTTTCTGTTGGTGTTGTTGTAATTGATTTTAACGATGAATTCTTTGTTAGATTTGTAGGGGTTCTATGTGATTGATCTTCAATTTTATCCACTAAAATGAATTTTAGTATTTGCATCTTGATTTTTTTGTTATCTGTTTGTTTGCTATATGTTCTGTTAGGTTCTTTTCTATTATTTTCCCCTCATTTAAGTTCATTTCCTGTGCTGTGGAAAACAATTTGAGTAAATGGTTGAGTTTTATTATATTATAAATTTATGAAATGAGTATGAACCATTGATTTTACATGTAATTACCCTTTGTTTCTTCCCTAGTGTCCTGTAAGCTTATCATGAAATTAGTAAATATGTACAATATAAGTTTGGTCATTATACTGATAACAAAATATAGGCATTCTAAATAGGCTTCAACCTAAGCCATATTTTAAAACAAGCTAAGCTTAGGCTCAACAAAAAGGCTATAATAGGCCACAAGCCAGGCTCAGGCCAAGAGATTACAGTACAGGCCTGGCTTGTTAAAGATAAAGCTTGGTCTAACCTAGTTTGTTTCCATCCCTACCCAGCTATTCTCATGACATGTCTATCTAGTCTCTGTAGGATTATTTCCCTAGATTTGTCATGTTCAAAGACAATATAGAACCCTTGAAGATTAACTGAAGATATCCACTATGTGAGTAATCTCACTCTTTTATTTAAAATCATGTGTATAAAACATCATTTATAAAGTTGTTATATGTATATTGTTTAGCTGTTAGTATCCTAGGACCCGCATAATCCCAAAATCGAGATTTTTCTTATAATGCCCCTCTTGACAACTATAATTCATTATTTATGGTTTTGTCATTACGGTCTAACAATTACAATTCTGTCCCTTCTTTTACTATGATTCAATTATGTACTATTTTACTCTTGCCTTGAGCTCAAGCTTCCTTGTATACCGTTCTATTCTTGGAGCAAGGAATGTTAATAATCTTCATGTTCAGAGTTTATTAGTGTGATTTAAAGTGTATGAAGTCCAAAGATCCATAGTCCGAAGTCCTAAAGTCCATAGTTCAAAGTTCATAGTCCATGTCCATAGCAAAGGTACTCCAAAGTTGAGGAAAGACCTTAATTAGTCTAAAATAAATCCAAGTTAGTCTCAAAGACTCATTATAGTCCAAATATAGTCCATACAAGGTCCATAAGCATAGGAATATGTCCAATGGTCATAAGCTCCATAAGCAAAGGTCATAGTTCATTTTAGTAAAGTTTTAAGTGTCTTTTAAAAGATGAATAAGTCTTAATGGTTCCAAAAAGCCTATTACTAAAAACGGCTAATTCAATCATGCCCAAAGGTTTGATAACGCATAGTCATGACAAAACAAATAAAATAATTTCATGCTTTAAAAAGGAGGTCATGGTCGAACCATATATAAAGCTATAACTTGATCATTTTATTTCAAAACTTTACAATATTTTTCATAAGGCTTTATCACATCAAAATACAACACATAAGGCATCAAATCAACACTTTAGATCAATTAAATGAACAAAATAAAAATAGTTGGCTTTAAGTCCAAAACAGGGCAGTTTTGGAAATATGCTTTTACTACATGATTTTAACTCTAAAATCAAGGAAAATTAACAAGCAAGCATATATCATACTAACATAGGTCCTATTGTTTTCGAAACATCATTTTGATGCATTTAAAACACATCTAAAATATGTTCGAAATATGAAAGTAGAACAAGCATAAGGTAGATTTAAGAAATTACTCGCATTAATATATTTTAAATGCCTAAATCAAGGAAATTTTAAGAGACAAGCATGTATCTTAAGATGTAGGTCCTAAAGCTTCATCAAGCAATAATTTATCTTTTAAGATACTAACCCAACACTTTAAATATGTTAAACAAGCGAAATAAAATGGGTTAAGTTGCTGCTTGAAATAGGGTAGCCTTCAAATTTCTCTTTAAATACATATTTAGTGCACCACAAACAAGCAAATCTTGCATGAAAGCACATAACTTCAAAATGCAGGTTTTATAACTTCAAAATAACATTTTTGCACATTTTATACCCTTGAATAACCTATTGGAATATTGCAACCAAAATAGGGCAACATGCAAGTTTTTAATGAAAATGATAAATTTTGTGACATGAATTGAAGCTATTAAAGAATCAAGCTTCTATAAGGCAAGACTAAGGGTTCGTTTGGTTTAACTTTTGGAGGAAGATCTTTTGAAAGAAAGTCTTTTAGAAGAAGGCCTTTTAGAGGAATTACTTTTAAAAAAATGATTTTTATTTGGTTTGAATATGTCAAAAGTAAGTTTAGAAGAATGAGTTTTGTTTAGATAGGATAAAATAAAATTTTTTTTGGTTGTTGATGTGAGAGTAATAATAAGATTCCTTTTCAAAAGGTCTTTTTCTAGAATGAAAAGTAACCTTAAAGATACTTCTTCCAAAAAGCCTTCTAAAAGAAGGCCTTTTAAAAGAAGTTAAACCAAACACTACTATTTACTGTACAAAGTTATTTTCCTTCTCCTAAAAGGCCTTCTGGGAATTGCAAACTGCAATCCAAACGGGCACAAACATGTCAAGCTTTAATTCATCATCTTTAAACCTCAAAATACATATAAGCACAAAAGAAAACCCTCAGCCATTATGAGCTTCAAGGAGCCAAAATAGTGAGTTTTCAAACTTTAATCAATCAAAACTCATGATAACACATTCTTACACATAAAGAGCCATCAAGTGAACATAGAAGCATCATCAAAATTTGTAAAAACAAGGACCTTACTCTCAGCCTTAGCCAAGACCATGAGCCTTATGGGGTTAAAGATGAAGGTTTCCAAGCTTGAAGACTAATAATAAACCCATGCAAGCTCAAAGATACACACAAAAAAGCAATAAAAAAAATGGTTATCAACATCAACGCCCAAAGTAACCCAAGTCCTCATCAAGCCCTATTATGACCGTGACACATATAGGGAAGAACATGAAGATTTAATGTAACATCCACAACGAGTTCCGACCTCCGACATCGAGTTTCAAATATAGTGTACATAATTTTCAACTTCCGACTTAATCATGGTTTCCGACCTCTGAGTTTATAGTTTAACCAGAATGGTCACAAGTACCGACCTCCGGATCAAATGTAACGAGTTCCGACCTCATAGTTGATCTCAACTAGAATGGACACGAGTTTAGATCTCTGAGTCGCTCGCCAAGTTTGACCAAAAATTTACACGAGTTTCGAGTTCTGATCTCCTACCTTACTCCCAAGCTTCAAATAAAACGAACACTATTTCTGATTTCCAGATTTATTTCCAAGTTTCAAATAGAATGGGTACGAATTCTGACATCCGACTTCAGCTCCAAGTTCAAATAAAATGGATGCCAGTTCTGACCTTTTGCAGAATGGAGATGAGTTCCGATTTCAGATAGAGTGAAGGCGAGTTCCACTTTTAGGCGATGTGGAGAATGATTTAGCCACAAAAGAGGGAGACATAACTAAACTTCATTCACAAAATTTCAACCAATCAAAACTCACAAAGTCAACTGCCTCTTCAATGCTTAAATCAGATTTTTTTCTCTCTTATTCACGCCACTTTCTCCTTTGATTTCACTCTCCTTTTCTTTCTTTCTCTCAACCAACTCTATCAAACTTTGAAGCTTTACAAGGTTCTATCAATTCAAACTCTAAGACTTAGCAAAATCCCACTCAAAGAGGTAGGATTCTTCAACTTCTTCTATTCTTGATGTTATTGTGGCTGAGTAGAATTTCTATTCTTTCCATTAGTTTGATGATAAATGATGTTTATATGGACTCTTATGGTTGGATGAATGTATGAATGTTGAGTTTGGATAAGAACTTGGGTGGAAATTCAAAGAAGGATGCAAAATAGGAGCCAGAACCTTGGAGACCTTATGGCATCCGTACTAGCAGAGTGTACGACCTATGTTCACCGAAACCTGATGAAACTATTTTTATATGAAACTAGACATTTAGATATTTCCACACATAAATCATATCAGGCCATTGGATTAGTATTGAGAGAGATATAAATTTTTGAAGTTTGACCTAGGAATCAGGATTTTCATCCGGGTAGTATGAGTTAAGAGGGATATAACTCAACCTATACAACTCTAATTGAGTGAATCCAACTTTGTTAGAAAGTTAACACATAGGAGAACATCCTATAAAAATTTCCAAGTTAGATATGGTCCCGTTTGCTCCTAGTGGTTCAAATAATTTGCCCTATATCCAAACTGGGCCAAAATAGGATAGTTTAGGAAAGTCAAATTTCGAGACTTATAACTCGAGTTCTACTATAGCAAATGAAATGTAACTTATTGCAAATGACATCTTGTCCTGTTAGCTTTAATATGATAGAGTTTCTTATGATTTGAGTTGGTTTTCGATTTTTAGTGGATTTTGCCTATTAAGTGTGCAATTCTGGCTAGCAGCAGGGCAGGCCGGGATAAAACTTAAATATCTTAAGCTAACCCTATCAAAATGAGATGCAACTAAAGAGGTTAGAAAATAGACACATAACACTTCAACATATCCAAAATTCAAGTCTAGATGACTTAAAATGAATCTAAGGCTTAATTTCTAAAAACGGGCATAGTTGAAGAATATGAGCAAGATTTACAGAATTGAAGGATTTGGTACCTTAATACATATATGAGTTCAATTAAAGTCTAAGTGTTGCAAATTGCATGTTGGTGCTTGAAAGATTGATGCATTGTACTTGATCTCTTACTGTGACTGACTGTCTGCTGAGACTGGCACTATTCATGGGAAGCGGACATGATCCGCTATGTTGCCGAATTTTCGGTAGGATAGTAATGAAGTTATGGGCATTTATTATATTATGAATATGTATGTAGAAATCCCTTATGTAAGGATATGAATATATTAAATGTTGATCCCTTCACTTGGAGGTAGTTAATTAGATCATTCCCTGTGAAGGCAATTAAAGGATATGATAAAGTTTCCATATTCCCAAGGAGTGTGACATGACGATCACACCCCGATGGGGTATGACAAGGCGATCATACTGTAGAATATGGCATGATGAGCACATCCTAAGGAACATGACATGGCAATCACGCTCTGATGGGGTATGACATGGCGATCATACTCTAGAATATAGCGTGATGATCCCACACCCTAAGGCATGTGACATGGCGATCACATTCCGATGGAGTATGACATGGCGATCATACTCTGAGACATGTCAGAATGAATATATTCCTAAAGAGTGTGACATAGTGATCACACCTCAATGGAGTATGACATGGCAATCATACTCTGGAATATGTTGACAAGCAAAGAAAGTAAATTAACTGTGTGATCCTTTAAAAGGGAAGGTGACCCAAAGTATGCTCCCCTCACCCACACGAGGCATGGCATGACCCAACTAGTATGAGTATAGGGGATAGGGCTTACATGAGGCATGACATGACCTAGCTATTATAAGTACTGAGAAGTTATGGTGGTGACAAGTTAAGAGAAGCTTATAGCACAATCGTACATGTTTTATGTAATTATAATTGTATCTATGCTCATTATAATATAAATGATCAGAGGATATGTTAAAATTGAATCCGTATCGGATAATCATGTTTTCGAAAACCTAAGAAACTGAACTTTATGAATGCTTAACATTATTATATCCCATGTTTTATTAATGCTGAACCTGTTCTATCTATTTATGTAGTGATTTTTATTCTAAATATGAAATATTGTCAATGTGACCCAAGTGCGTGAATAAAATGAACTCTGCTTCGGATAATATATTTCAAGCTATAACACTAAACAGCCTATTAACCTGCTTACACTTTCACAATAAACCGAAGCAGCTGTAGATAATAACGATGACACAGCATATGGTAGTTAAATGAATCCTACTGAGAATTTAAAAATTCTCACTCTTTTTCGGTGTTATCTCCAGAAAGTTTAGAAGTTTCCAAAGAAGGCCCTCTGAGGTGAAGGTGGCCGAAGGTTGCTGCCAGACAAAGTCCAATTAAGTGACAGTAACTACTCCTAGGTGAGGTATTATGGTTTAAGCATAGTACTGTACCTGAGAGGATGTTACAAAATGATATCAAAGCAGTTCAATCCTAACCGGACCTGAGGACTGAACTGACTATGCTTCCAGTGTACTCTGGAATCCTTAGGAAATGTCATGCGATAAATCTTATTTGTTCAAATAAGATATTGGAAATTAGATATGCATGAGCGCCTAATGTGATTGTTATTAGTTGCTGTCACACTTAACCTATTATTAAGCCTGATCAACTCAATATTTTATTGTGTGTGATAAGGTTCTAATGGCTTCTAAGGGGTGTGGTAGGCCACAAATTGCACCCACTTCAAAAGATCTCGCTAATTTCATGGACACTCTACAAGAAATGGCATATGTCATACGTGAACAAGCTGCTGCAGCACACCAAATGATGGACCAACTAGGAAGACAACTTGGGGTCGGTCACGATGGAAACCCGAATAACTCAAGACTAGACCTGGAATACCTTAAGTTCGAAGAATTCTAAAAGGCAAACCTGCCCAATTTTAGAGGAGCTTTTCATCTTGATAAGGCTGACAAGTGGATTAAGACCATGGAGAAGGCCTTTTCCGTTCTGGACTGCACTGACCACTAGAAGGTGGCCTTCGCCACTTATATGCTCGAAGCAGATGCAGAATTTTGGTGGAATAGTGTGAAATGGCTATTAGAAGAGTCCCAAATAGAGATCACCTGGACTGTGTTCAAGGATGCTTTTTACCAGAAATACTTCCCTTCATCAGTTCGAAACACCAAGAAGTTGGAATTTATGCAACTCTACCAAGGAAGCAGTAGCATGTCAGAATACATTGCTAAGTTTGAGGAACTATGCAAGTTTTCCACAATCTATCAGCAGGATCCAGATGAGGCATGGAAGTGCATCAAATTTGAAGGCGGATTGAGGGAAGATATCCTTGCAGCAATAGGCCCTATGGAGATCAGAGATTTTCCTACCTTAGTAAACAAGTGCAGACTTGTGGAAGACTATAACCAGAAATTGGAGATTTCCAAGTCTGATACTTATAGAAAGAGGCCTACTCCTGAAAACCAGGAACTCGAATATGCCTCACCACCAAAGAAGCAATTTCACCTTTGCGAATATGAGGGCAAGCAGCTGCAAGAATCGGTGGTCAAACAACGATGCCCGAGGTATAGGAAGAACCATGGAAATAAGCCTTGCCTAGTTAAATAGTATGTGTGTTTCAGATGTGGCAAGCCAGGACATATGATCAGAGAATGCCCTGAAAACCAACCACCAACTCCTAAACTGCAATGTTCGGGAAGAATTTTCACTATAAATATAGAGGAGGCAACACCTTGGAGGAGCTATGGCGAGAATTAAGGATAAACCAGAATAAGGAATTGGCTAATTTAGTTCTGGTCAATCCTATTATGCTAAGTGGTTTTACATCTACTGTGTGCTTATATGTGAACCTTATTTAAACTGTTATAATTATAACAAGTTAGTTTATTAATCAAATTTTGAGGACAATTTTTTTTTTTTTTAAGGAGGGTGGTAATTTAACATCCACAACGAGCTCCTACCTCCGACTTCGAGTTTCAAATATAGTGTACATAATTTCGACTTCCGACTTAATCATGGTTTCCGACCTTTGAGTTTATAGTTTAACCAGAATGGTCACAAGTACCGACCTCCGGGTCGAATGTAACGAGTTCCGACCTCATAGTTGATCTCAACTAGAATGGACACGAGTTCAGATCTCTGAGTCGCTCCCCAAGTTTGACCAAAAATTTACATGAGTTCGGAGTTCCAATCTCCTACCTTACTCCTAAGCTTTAAATAAAATGAACATTATTTCCGATTTCCGGATTTATTTCCAAGTTTCAAATAGGATGGGTACGAATTCTGACATCTGACTTCAGCTCCAAGTTCAAATAAAATGGACGCGAGTTTTGACCTTATGCAAAATGGAGACGAGTTCCAATTTCAGATAGAGTGGAGGCGAGTTCCACTTTTAGGCGATGTGGAGAATGATTTAGCCACAAAAGAGGGAGACATGGCTAAACTGCACTCACAAAATTTCAACCAATCAAAACTCACAAAGCCAACTACTTCTTCAATACTTAAATCAGATTTTTTCTCTCTTATTCATGCCACTCTCTCCTTTCATTTCACTCTCCTTTTCTCTCTTTCTCTCAGCCAACTCTATCAGACCTTGAAGCTTTACAAGGTTCTATCAATTCAAACTCCAAGATTTAGCAAAATCCAACTCAAAGACGTAGGATTCTTCTACTACTTCTATTCTTGATGTTATTGTGGCTGAGTAGAATTCCTATTTTTTCCATTAGTTTGATGATGCATGGTGTTTATATGGACTCTTATGATTGTATGAATGTATGAACGTTCAATTTGGATAAGAACTTGGGTGGAAATTCAAAGAGGGATGCAAAACAGGAGCTGGAATCTCGGAAACCTTAGGCGTCGGTACTAGCGGAGTGTACAGCTCCGCCTACTATCACCAAACCTGATGAAACTATTTTTATATGAAACTAGACATTCAGGGCTTTCCATACATATATCATATAAGGTCATTAGATTAGTATTGAGAGAGATATGAATTTTTGAACTTTGACATAGGAATAAGGATTTTCATCTGGGCAGTGTGAGTTGAGAAGGGTATAACTCACCCTATACAACTCCAAATTGAGTGAATCTAACTTTGTTAGAAAGCTAACACACAGAAGAACATCCTATAAAAATTTTCGAGTTAGATATGATCCTATTTGCTCCCAGTGGTTCAAAAAATTTGCCTTATGTCCAAACTTAGCCAAAATAGGATAGTTTAGGAAGGTCAAATTTCAGGGCTTATAACTCGATTTCTACTAGAGCAAGTGAAATGTAACTTCTTGTAAATGAAAATTTCCTGTTAGCTTTAATATGATACTAGTTTTGTAAGATTTGAGTTAGTTTTCAATTTTTAGTGGATTTTTACTTTTAGGTGTGCAATTCTGGCTAGCAGCAGGTAGGCCGGGATAAAACTTAAATATCTTGAACTAACCCTATCAAAATGAGATGCGACTAAAGAGGTTAGAAAATAGACACATAACACTTCAACATATCCAAAATTCAAGTCTAGATGACTTAAAATGAATCTAAGGCTTAATTTCTAAAAACGGGCAGAGTTGAAGAATATGAGCAAGATTTACAGAATTGAAGGATTTGGTACCTTAATACATATATGAGTTCAATTAAAGTCTAAGTGTTGCAAATTGCATGTTGGTGCTTGAAAGATTGATGCATTGTACTTGATCTCTTACTGTGACTGACTGTCTGCTGAGACTGGCACTATTCATGGGAAGCGGACATGATCTGCTATGCTGTCGAATTTTTGGTAGGATAGTAATGAAGTTATGAGCATTTATTATGTTATGAATATGTATATAGAAATCCCATATGCAAGGATATAAATATATTAAATGTGGATCCCTTCAATTGGAGGCAGTTAATTGGGTTCCTCCCTGTAAAGGCAGTTAAAGAATATGATGAAGGTTCCATATTCCTAAGGAGTGTGGCATGACGATTACACCCTGATGGGGTATGACATGGTGATCATACTCTGGAATATGGCATGATGAGCATATCCTAAGGAACGTGACATGGCGATCACACTCTGATGGGGTATGACATAGCGATCATACTCTAGAATGTGGCATGATGATCCCACACCCTAAGGCATGTGACATGGCGATCACATTTCAATGGAGTATGACATAATGATCATACTTTGGGATATGGCAGGATGAATATATTCCTAAGGAGTGTGACATGGTGATCACACCCCAATAGAGTATGACATGGCGATCGTACTCTAGAATATGTGTGACAAGTAAAGAAAGTAAATTAAGGGTGTGATCCTTGAAAAGGGAAGGTGACCCAAATTATGCTCCCCTCACCCACATGAGGCATGGCATGACCCAGCTAGTATGAGTATAGGGGATTGGGCTTACATGAGGCATGGCATGACCCAGCCAGTGTAAGTACTGAGAAGTTATGGTGGTGACAAGTTAAGAGAAGCTTCTAGCACAGCCATACATGTTTTATGTAATTGTAATTGTACCTATGCTCATTATAATATAAATGATCAGAGGATATGTTAAAATTGAATCCGCATCAGATAATCATGTTTTTGAAAATCTAAGAAACTGAATCTTATGAATGCTCACCATTATTATATCCCATGTTTTATTGATGCTGAACCTGTTCTATCTATTTATGCATTGAATTTTATTCTAAATATGAAATATTGTCAATGTGACCCAAGTGCGTGAATAAAATAAACTCTGCTTCAGACAATATATTTCAAGTTATAACACTAAACAGCCTATTAACCTGCTCACACTTTCACAATAAACCGAAGCAATTGGAGATAATAACAATGACACAACATATGGTAGTTAAATGAATCTTATTGAGAATTTAAAAATTCTCACTCTTTTTCCGTGTTATCTCTAGATAGTTCAGAAGTTTTTGAAGAAGGCCCTCCTAGGCGAAGGTGGCCGAAGGTTGCTGCCAGACAATATCCAATTAAGGGATAGTAACTACTCCTAGGTGAGGTATTATGACTTAAGCATAATACTGTACCTAGGAGGATGTTACATTTAATGCACAAAAACTAAAAGAAACATGCATATGAACACTTAAACACATGAATATATGATTTAGACTCCAAAACTCCAAAAGAAAACATCTAAATCCAAACATCTCATAAATTTGTAGGTGTTGAAAGGAAAAGCATATATTCTAAAAATAGAGATTAGAAACTCCGAATAACACAAAGAATCACACCATACACATGTATGAAGCCATTAAGTGAAAAAGAAAAACCCTACTTGTTTTGATTTCTCAAAACTCGAACTCTCCAAGGCTAGGACAATAGCTTGCTCAAGTTTTTCGCTCCTTTTTAGAGGCTTGAATTTGAGCTCCAAGGTTGGGGGATGATGGTTTTTGAGGGTGATAGAGATAAGTGAGGATTTGTGGTGTTTTAATGGAGTTTTCTTAAAATTTTTGGATGAAAATAGTGGAGGAAGAAGGAAGAGTGTGTCTTGGCCTCCTAAGGGTGTTTGGCTAAGTTCTAAAAGTGTGAGGGTGTTGGGGTGTGTTTCCTTTTATAAAAAAGTGGGTGATGAGTTAGTTAGTTAATTATGTGATTAGTTTGACTTAATTAGATAGTCAAGTTAGTTAATTGTCTCACCTTTGATTAATTGATTTAGAAACTTTATAAAACTCATGTAGAGACATATTATGACTTATATTACATGCGTAATAAGGATTAGGAAGGAATTATATTGGTTTAGTGCATAATTAGTAATATAAGAGAATAATCAGCTATACTTGATATATAACTATTATGCTATAATCGAGTAATTAATTAGGAAATGATCAAATTTCTTTATTCAACTATCAAAACCAAATTATTATCGGTATGGTTACATGGCCAAGCATTCTTGTTTGGCATTTGATTCCATTTTTCTTGTAATTTACCTATTTACTAATTAATTTGTCTAATTACTTAGCTTAGGTTAAATTAATATTTACATTGTCCATGAAACTTTTAGTTGTCACCATACGGTGTGTGTTATTTGCATGGCTACATGGGGGTTTAGGGGTGTTGAGTTGGTTTGACTTAGTAATTGTAGTAAAAATAGGTAAATATGACTATATTAGTTTAATATAAAGTTACTTAAAGTTAAATTCTTACCTTTCATGAGTGTTCTTCTAATTTATCAATAGAAATCTAATTTTAGGCTACAAAAACTGATGGGGGTTTGGCCATGGCTTTATCTTGGCCAGTCATGGTTTTTTTTTTTTTTTTGGTTTTTATTAAGTTTATAATGTTAGTTTTAGCCAAAATTGTTTCTAAAAAGGCCCAACCTATTTTAGCCGTTGCTAAGGCCCAATTTCGTGGCTCTCCTGGCCTAGGTCCAAAACTCCGCTGAAACATTTTCCTAGGCAAGAAACAGTGGTCTTATAAGGTTTTCAAGACCTATTTTGCATCTCGACAAGGTTATTTTTGTGTAATTATATAAATATTCTTTAAATTTGCTAAAAATGGATACTTATCTTTAAAATTATATTAAAAATGAATTTATAATTTTTCTGAAACTTTTTTAGGTCTTTCGAGTAGTTGTTGGCCTTCGATAAGCCTTTTAATGTTTTTTGTCTATTTTTTGTTGGAGTTTCTATTGTATTTTCTGTTTTGTGTAACTAATGATATTTCTATAATTATTAGCAAGTTTAGAGGTATCTCATGTCATTTTACACTTAGATACCTCCGGGGTCTAATCAACAGAGATTCGGGATTCTACAATTCCATTGTCCTACTTGGTTCCACTAAAACACCTTGTCTACTAATTCTAATAATGCAAGGATCTAAATATAATTTTTTAAAAGTTCATGGACCTAATTATAAGTAAAATGTATCGTTTAAATGTAATTACTAAAAATATTGAGGCATTTCCAAAAGTTCTGGCAACCAGGGGTATTTTTATCATTTCTAATTTTTAGTATAAGGCACGTCGTATTTTCAACTGTAGTATCACACTACCTTATAGTTCTCAGTGTGAAAATCATCATAATATATTGCTGCTTGAGAAATTCTCACACTATCCAAGTGGAATAAATCAAAATTCATATTATGCTATATTAAGAAAAATAGAGATGTTATATCATATCTATAAATTTTCATATTAATCTAAAATCATTTGATCACTCTCTTGTATGCATGAACTCGAGCTAAACTAATTAAATTGGTTCGAGTTAGTTCAGGTCATTGGGTTTAATTAGGTAGAATCTAACCAAACCCACCCAATCATATCAATTTGGACATCGGGTTTGATAATTTTAAATCCGATCACCCGATACCCAAACCAATGACCCGACCTCATATATATAATTTTTTAAATTTTTTACAGCTTATTTAATTTATGATGAGTTAAGTTATGTTGTTATTATTAATTATGTTATGGATTAGTGATTAATGTGTGGTTAATTAGTTATATTTTGCTGGTTGTTGTGATAAAATTTGGCCATGTATGATATTGATTAGAAATTTGTAGATAAAAATAAGAAAATTTATGCCAAATTGAAATGTGTTATGTTTTGTGGTATTTTTTTAATATATTTATTGGCTTAATTTATAAGAAAAGAAAAGAAAAGAAAAAGTGACCTGACCACTTGAACCAATTTAGTTGGTTTGATTTGTTTCGAATTTGGCATTTTTTTTATATCAAATCAATTAAAATTAGTTCAGATTTGTTTTTCGGGCCATTCTCTGGTGAAGTGACAAAATAATACTTCATTGTGAAGTTATAAGTTGTATCAAATAAATAGATGACATGTGGAATTATTTAGATGCGATAATTGTTGTATTTCGGACAATAATAAAATGAGATGAAGGTCGGAAGATTTTACAATAGAGCTAGTTGAGTTAGTGACTCACTAAATAACAGCTTTCAAAATATTTTTTAGGTCTAAACAATCTCTTCCCTTTCCTTCCTCTTTCCTTCCCTTCTTCCTCCCATGTACACCAGCACATAATGCCACCGGCAACTCCCTTCACACTATTGACCTCTCCGCCGTCAACATCTCCCTCCAGTCTATTGACTTATCTGCCGTTGCAATCACCGCCAGCTCCATCCATCAGCGGCAGCACTCCTCCGAGTCTACTATCTTAGAGCCCGCCTTCACCTCCATCTTCAAGCTCCAGCAATTAGAACCAAATCTATATCTTATTGCTTCTTGAGTTAAAAATCCCATGTCTGTTGCAGTTATTGCAAAAATCGATCTCCTATTGTATAAAATTCCCATCCTTTCTCCATTTTCATTAAATTTCAATTTTTCTTTGTGTTAGTGAAACAAAACTCGAACTAGAACACTAAGCAGTTGATTGAAACAAGCTATAAATACCAGAATTTTCCAAACATAAATGGCACATGACTTGATAAGTATAAGAAAACAGAAAGAAAAGAATAACATAGAACAAAAAGATTTTTTTTGTTTGAAGAATGTCAAACTCTCTCTTGCTCAAGGGAGAAGATGCATCATGTATGAGGGAAGAAGGGGGTAGGAGAGAAGAATGCATGAGGGAAGAAGCGGGCAAGGAGAAGATGGGAAAAGGCAATGATCAAGTACTTTACTATTTTAATATTTAAAGGACCACGATGATTCTTAAGTTGTAAAGACTATTTTAGAATGTTCTTTTTTAAATAGCACTAAACACATATAATGTTTTTATTAATCCACCCCGCGGCTTCATGGTGTCTATACTTTACAAGAGAAAGCACTTTGTTTTTCATGCAAACCCAAACTAACCAAGGTGCTTGCTGCCATGCACCGTGAAACTAAGGTGCTTGATGCACCGTGTAACACGACGGGTAGTTAGGGGTTTCTTTCCCCAGTAGCCGGTTAAACCAATTAAAAAGAATATGTGAAATTACTTCTCTAGTCCAGCCGTCACTTTCCTTTTCCATACCCCCTCTCCAGCCATCTGCCGTGCACATCTTCCATGCTGCTTCCTCTTCCCTCAAGACAACAAGCTTCCTGAGTTCCTCCACCACCGCCACATCAAATCCCTCATCCTCTCCCAATCGCACGGTGAATGCGTCTCCTGCAGCCTCACGCTCACCCTCTTTAGCTCACCCTCTTTAGCAATGACACGGTTTGGAACACCTCTATTATCGCATTCTCTTGCTGTGACTGCGTTCATGCTTCACTCCCATGCCAACAGTCCTCTCTGCTGCATCACTGTTCACTTGTATGATTGCCGCAAGGATCCACCCCAACCCCGACAATAACACCATCTTCCACCGCATCAGCATAGAGCCAACACCATCTTCCACTGCATCAGCATGGAGCCTTTGGCACAGCCTCACCATGCTTCGGCAGCATAGTCGTCGACGCCGAGGTCATGTAGTGCGTGGCTAACTCTGAGCATATGAACTTTGTCATTGTGGGCTTCACTTTTAGCTTTGAACTTTTCTATTCTTGCTAATGATGGTTTTGTTGTTGAGGCCTTGAGGTTGATTGTTATGTGCAATTGGATTTGAATTTGTGTTATGGCTGTGTCCATGATTATTGGTGTGATGTTGAAAAGTGCCTAGTTTTTGTTTGTGAAAATTCTTACAATTATGGAGTAATGCTTCTTTGGATCTCAACATTAATCTCACATTGGTCATGAAGGAGTTCCCGTAATGATAAAATGGAAACTATATGAAATGCTTTCTCAAAACAATGTTATGGCGAATGTGGTGCCATTTCAGCCCATTGGTGCCTTGGTAAGTGAAGAAAACAATTAACCCAAATGCTCACAAAGATGTGCGAGAGATTGAATCCAAGATGGTGTGATGTGTCGCTGGTTGCCGCTCATAAAAAACAATGCTATAAGGTCTTGCCCACCATTGTCCAGATCTGAACAGTGGCAATTCCTCAACACCGACGGTCGCTCATGGTTGGAGCTCTCATGACTGTTGAGCTTGTCTTGGGCTTTCAATTTGAAATTAAATTTATGAACTTAGTTTAGTTTATTTTGAATTTAAATTTAAGTTGAACTAATTTTTTTGATAGTTTTAAAATTTTACAAATTTAGATTTCTGCTACCAGTTACACAAGTTGCCAACAACAATCTCCATCATTCGATATTATTTAACTTGAAACGATGCTTTAGATCAAACCAATACACGCGCTGCGCACAAGGTGCATCAGGCACCTTATCTTACGCGATGCATTTGAGACAACACCACTAACTAAACTCAATTACATTTTTAAAGTCTATTATTGATGTAATAATAAATAATTAAATAATTATATACAAAATTTTTATATTAGTAATATATCAAAATTAATTTTTTTTAATAAAATAAAACAGCCAACCATGGACAAATTGCCTTGCAAACCTCGACTAGCATCAAGTTGGGAACCTCGCAGTTTGGAGGTGCCCTTGTAGGAAGTGTAAATAGTATTGATCCATAACGGTCGGTGTTAATGGCATTCTGTTTAGTTAAATTGCAAGTGTTCTTCTATCTTTGGCTGTCTCTTTTTTAATTTGGGGGGGAAAAAAAAATAAAAAAGATGCAGTACACACTGTATCCAAGAATGGCATCGACAACTGTGTCAGACCGCATAGCGCAGTGGATTAGCGCGTTTGACTTCGGATCAAAAGGTCGTGGGTTCGACTCCCACTGTGGTCGCATCGGTTACAACCTCAATGCTTTGTCTTTATTTTTGAACAATCGTCTCCATTTTTTCTTATTTTTAGCATATCCGTCGATTTCGATGTAAGAATAGCAAAGAAACACACGATGGTACTGGTAGGGTTCACACCCCTCTTGATGAGATCCTCACTGTCAGTGTCAAGTCCAACCCGTCTTCCTTCTCGCCGCCAGCACTTGTTCCCATTCCCTTTTCCGCTTTCCGTCAAACCCCAACCTCTTACCTCTCTGAAACCCAAACCAATTTTGGTCTTTGCAGTCAACAACAACAACAACAACAAGACGGAGGTGAGTGAACGGGGAGACAAACAAGAACAACAGCAGCCCACTGGTTCCAATGGAGAAGAAGACGCTAACAATAATTTCAGCAAACAAAAACGACCCATTTTGGGTCTCAATTGGAATGCCCTTTTGGAACCTGACCCTGACAACGTCCTTGCGCTTGGATTAACGGGTCTTCTCACATGGGCAAGTGTCCAAGTCCTCTGGCAGCTCTTGTTCATCTCATTGGCTATTCTTGTCGCTGCCCTCAAGTACTCTTTCATTGCCGCACTTCTTGTTTTCATCCTCATCACCCTTCTCTGAATTCATTCTGGCCCTTTTTCATTTTCGTTGGATAATGCACTTCTATTTATTTTTATAGGTTTTGTGTTTTCTTTTATAATTTTGGGTTGGGACTGTAATTCGATTTTCTTTACCAGTTTGATAGAACGATGTTCATATGCTATGGAGATTTAATATTAATTGTGTATAGCTACCATTGATCTTGTGGCTATTTTCATTATCGTTTGTCGTTACCACTTCTTCAGTCACTGGATCATGCACATTTTTTTTTTTTTCCCTATTAGTGGTTTAGAACTTTCACCAGTTGTGTAATTTGATTATAATGATGTTTAAATGTAACGGAGAATAGATTAATTGTGCATCTATACCACTGTTCTTGCAACTAGTTTTCATAATCTCCTTCATCATTCCATTGGGCAATGCATCTTTCTTTTACTCTCTCTGGAACTGTAATTTAATTTTGTTAGTGTTGGCACCAAAAAATTGCTGCTAGCAGAGGAGGAATAGACGGATAAAGCAATATTTGATCTAGTTTAGCCAATAGTTGAGAGTAGTTTGCCAAAGGATAGGTCATGATTGACAGTCGACACCAAATGTGTTGCTCGCATAAATTAATTGAAAGAGGTTAAAATGTTTGGCCAAACTTAAATTGGTCATCAGTTAAAATTCGGATGTCAGAATAACCGTTATTGCATATCTACGATAAGCCCAATACGAAAGCATCGATCTGGCAATCATGGCTAGCCTGGTTAAGGCCATTTTACACTTGAGAAAAGCCGTTTCGATAGTGTTTTGGCCATTTTTATATTTTTGTCTAAGCTGGTTTGCCTTATCTTTTGTGATTGAGATTCTAATTAGGCATAGTTGCCTATATGAACTTTTATTCGTATATTTTGAAACTTGACAGCTGATATGGGTTTCAGCTGCTAGCCGATGGCTGACAGCTAAATAGTGATATTAGTTGTTATAGCCGAGGGTATAAATTTCCTATTAAGCTTTGGGCCTTTTTGATAGCTTGTAATCCACAAACGTGCTTCAGCAGTTGAGGAATGCGGTTTCTAGTTCAGAAAATGCGGAAAATAGATAAAATGCAAAGAGCATTTTAGGCGATTATCACTATGTTGAGAGTAGTGTACTCATAGAAGACATGGAAGACGGTTACATGACAGTTACCAAAGGGCAGTTGTGGAAGAAGTCTTGCCCATAAATAGAGTAAGACTCAACTATTGCAATACACCCAACACAAATTCATGTTTGCTTCATTTTACTCTATTTTACTTGCACTTTTATTTTTTCATGCCAATTTAGGATGCGTTTGTTTGTGCTTCTCATTAAAAAAAAAGTACTTTTTTTTTTAATTTCCAAAAAAAAAAGTGTTTATAAAATTTTTAATATTATTTATTTATGCTTTTAAAAAAGAGTAGAAGTAGAAAATAATCAATTTTTTTTTTTTTGCTTTTTTAAGAAACAAATAGGGAGTTGCTTCTTTTGGAAGCAGAAGCAGTAGAAGAGAGAGAATGTTACTCCTTAAAATTACCAATCACCATTTTCCTACTCAATTTTGATTTTATCCTTAAAATTTTAAAAAATTACCACTCTCTTCCCACTCTTATACTCTCTCTCTCTCTCTCTCTCTCTCTCTCTCTCCATGTCTTTAATTGTAATTTTATTAAATAAAGTATTTCTATACTAATCACATTCAAATAATTTAATAAATTTTAATTTTGATAAAAAAAAGTACTTATATAATTATATCCAAACATAAAATATTTTTCTATTTTGTTTCTATTTTTACTTCTGCTTCTGCTTTTTAAGAAGTACTTCTTTTAGAATCTTAACTAAACGGACCCTTAATTTCAACCTTTTTGGCCTTTTGGCCTCTTACTTGTACCAATCTCTTTCATTAAGCTTTTCATAAGAATTGGCTATTGGAGCTTAAAAGAGACACTCATTGTAATTGGTTAGATATTTAATGCAAATTCTGCTGATTGCATCATTTCTATTCTTTACTTGTGGTTTTGGTTATACTTGTATTTGATCTTAACTAAGTGTTTTCCTTGAGTAACTTGAGAACTCATATCCAAGGAGCAGATTTTCCTCCTTGAAGCAATCGTTTCACTCTTGAAATCAAAGGGTTGGGCTAACCGATTTCAAAGTTTAGCACGCCTAACACACAAATTCACCTATAGCTAAGAAATATCTCAAATAGTTAGCCCAATTATGTAATGAGACTGAATGAAGTTCCCAAGTAATAGAGAACTAGTTCTGCATTGTTGCCATTATTCTTGTGGTTCTTTGTTTTTTTTTTTTTTTTTGGTGCTTGCCCCCCTCCCTTAATACTTGTTTTTCTATTCAGAACTAGGATTTTAGGTGGTTAGTGTGAATGGCTTATGAATATTGGATAGTGATGTCTTCTAAATGACCTTTGAATGAAATTAAGAAGCTTCTCAAATCCAGATTATTTTAATGGGGCTAATTTTTTTACATATGGAATTTTGGTGGAGTAATTGATGGGATATGAGTTTTTTGAAAAAATTAGGACAATATGGTGTTTGAAGGAATCCACCAAAAATATAGGCGAATTCTACAAAAAGATAAAAAGTGAATCCGCTATTCGTACTAGTGAATTGTTAAAAAGAAAAACAAAACAAAAAAAGAGGAATCCATTTTTTATTATTTTCTTTCTTTGCCTGCAAAACTTGAAATATGAACAGTAGCAATCAGGGAATCTATGTCATATCTTTCATCCTACCCATGCTAGGGAGGAACTTGGAACCTAAAACTTAGAAGGTAGCAACAGTAGCATAACCTGGAACATGAACAACAATAGTCAAGGAATCTGTGTCATGTCTCACATCCTACCTATGGCAGGGTAGGATCTAGAACTCAGGACTTGGAAGGCAGCTACAATAGCAAAACCTGAAACATGTGTGTGTTTTGTTTTTGGGTGTGTGTGCATGAGTGGTAGAAAGAGAGAAGGGAGAGGAGACAGAAAAAGAAGAGAGAGGAGAGAGAGAAGAAAGAAAGAGAGAGGAGGGAGGAAAGAGGAGATAGAAAAAAAATAAAAGAGATGAAAGAAGAAAAAGGAAAGAGAGAGAAAAAATACCACATTTTTCAAATTTTGTCAAAAATACCATATTTTTTCATATTTTTATACAAAAATTCCGTATAAAAATTGATTTCCTATTTCATGGTTCCATGCATTTAAATTGCTCTTCCATTTCTTTTTATCTGAATCATTGCATTTTGAGAAAGTAAGCTAATTTCACAAAAAAATGGAATGAAGGACCAAAACTGTTTTATAAGCACGGATATAACTACTTCAATTTGTTTCCGTTTTCATAGTTTCCTGGAATGATAGAGCATCGGTCAAATGAAACTTCTCTTTCTGACTTGTTTGGATGGAGTTTCTTCAAAAATATCTTTTTTAAAATAATATTTTTTTAAAAACTCTTTTGAAAAAGTAAAAGTTATTTTATGTTTGGATTTTAATATTAAAAGATTTTCATTTATCCTTAAATATCTTTCTTATGTTATAAAAAAATATCTTGTTTTAGAAAATGAAAATTGTAGCTTATATCTTTAAATCATTGATAAGATGTATTTTTTTAAGTATTTTTATTTTTTAGTGACAATACTATATCAAGAGTCAGCTTTGAATCCCTATCTTTTTCTTGGTCTTAGATATTTTTTAATAAAACATATATCCACAAGTTGCTATCACGATACATATTTTTTGCACATGATATAGACCTAACAAGTGAGTCGAGAGAGGAAACAAATGAAAATGTTGTGGACATAAGCTTTAGAAACACATGCTTTTATTATAAGTAGAAATATGATGAAGTAGAATGTAAGCTTAGCACAAGACACACTAGTTCTAGCTTAAAGTGAAAATTCAAGACAATATTATACTACAAACCACACTAATTAAGTATCTTGAATCCATCATACAAAATACTGAGAAGTAAAGCGAGATGTAAATCATAGGATTCAGGTTGGATGCATGAAATAAATGAGAACTGTAGGTGTTATTTGTGATAAAAAAAAAAGAGTATTGTATAAGTTTAAGAGAAAATTTTCCACATATCTATAAGATCAAGAATACTATATGGGATTGAATATTAGAAGGAAAAATGCAAAAAAAGATAATAAACTCAATGTTATAGAGATAAGAATGTTGCACGCATTAGTAAACACATTCGACAAGATTAACAATAAATACAATAGAGAGAAAATTAACATACCACCTATTATAAAAAAAAAAAAATAGTAGAATATCGCCTTAAGTGCTTTTATCATGTGTGAAGAACACTGTAAAATCCCCAATAAAGAGATTAAGTCTTGATTTGGTATTGTTATGATTTTTTTAAAGCTGCTGTGTTCTTTGAGCTTTCTCAAAGCTATTTTAAAAAAGTCATGGTAGTACTATTTGGTAAAACAATGTGAAAGTTACTCTCAAAAAATAGAAGTAACAACATTAATATTTAATGAAGTTAATCTTAAAATTTAAAATGACTATAATGGATATAAATATTAAAGAGAATAATGTTATATTAGTCTTTCAAATTTTAGAGAACATAAGTCAATTCTAAAATATATCTCATAAAGGATCTCAAAAATATCCCTTGGCTTTTAAAACCCAAAGTATAATTACCCTAACTTTTTTATTTACCAAACAAAAAATACTAGTTTATATTTTTCATAAATAGGAGCACCCATAAAAAAGCACTGCCAAATTAGACTTAAATCTAATGAAAAGCAACCTAATAGCTAGAGGCTTAGGAAGATAGGGCATACATAATCAAAAGGTCTGATTATCACCACACCTACGGACACATCGATTAAGAGTGTGTAATTTTGAAAGATCAAATTGAGTGGTTGATCCGGCAAGGACATCAGCTTGATATTTCCCAACAAATACATTTTTTATGGCATACTAATATAATGAATGTGTAACATATGATTATCAAATAAGCTTTTCAATTGGATAAATATAATAAATCATTTACTCCAGAAAGGCAATTATATGATTTGTGTCAGCTACGGCTAGCACTGGCTAATTGTATGCTAGCATGCTGAAGCTCATCTAATTAAATCGAAAAATGATATTTGTATATATTTACTTAGTGTGTCTATCAACACTGGGAAGTCATGCTTAAATGGTGGGAAATTCATGTTTGTAACTGAAGAATCAAGAAAGATTGCTATTGTAAGTAATAATGCTATCACTTTTTCAGTCACATTTGTAAAATCCCCATTTATTTGCATATGAATTCTTAATCAGGTGATAAAGTTATCACTTGTCACTACTTTTCTCTCGTTTCCCAGTCATCAATGTAAATTCCTCACTATTTACACACGCCAATACATACACTTATTGAGAATATGTATCATTTCCCAATTAAAATTTACTGAACTAAAGCTTGAGCTCGAGCACTGGTTGAATAAAAGGAGCTATTGCAATATATCCAAAAGAATAAAAAAAAAAAAAACAAAAAGGAGCTGTTGCATACCAAGTGATCACGCATTGAATTTCCAAAGGCCTACTCATTAACTATGTGAGGCTATCAAGCTAAATTACTACTGTGGCTTCTTCATTTAATAAAATAACAATGGTGCCTTATGCAATTTGGTGGTACCAAATATATATATCTATCAACACGACCAAGCCAACACCAAACCATACGAAAAAACAATTTTTTTTTTCATGTTTTCTCTTAATACAATCTCCTGTCGTCTTCTAACCCTTCAATCAGACTACATTCTGTTCATTCATTTCAATAAAGAGAGCATTCCTGAATAGTGAAGACAATCCAACGTGTCAGATCCAACAGAAAACGGTTATTGGTAGGTTAGTCAATGATTAGCCACTAATTTCACTTGACTAACCAACCACTTTCTTCCTGTTCAAACATCTTCCACTTTTTCTGCTGTCATTTTCCCTCGGGTGAATTTCTTGAATACATAGTCAATTCAATATGTTCGAACCAAAAGGAATTAGTGCAAGGCAATTAGGCAATCAAATCCCCCATGTTATCTTGGCTTTCTGCCTCAATCAAGATCTCATTCACTTTAATAAACAAGCCAAGTTCAGGAAAGCATTTAAAGATTTGAGCTCAAGGAAATCATGAATGGCTCAATTAATTTGCACATCTAGGGCAAATCATTTTTAGTAACAATTTTGAACTTGTGGCCGAGGTGCAGCACAAACGGCAATCTCTTGCCTCGCTAAAGCAGCCACACCCTTGGGCCAGGGCGAGTCGTGTTGACCAAAATAAAAAACGATTTTGAACTTAGGATTACATAAGTATTACATTGAACAAAAAATAATAGTAACAACAATGCTGCATTTAAATAAATTCCAATTAAGACACCTGAATACAATTTGATCCCTGTTAATTTTCTAGTTCAATATTGCTGTTTCTTTTCTATATTCAATTTGAGGATTATCCGCATGAACTTGTTCACTCCTTAGCATCGGCAATTATTTGCTCCAAACATTTCATTAGATACGAGAAAGAAGGCCGTCTCCAGGGATCACTACAGCACCAACAGATTGTCAATAGAATAATACTAAAAAAGTTTGCGATAACGAGCTTTGAACTGCGCAAATTGCAGATTCACAAGATATTGCAAGAGAGTGCAAGAATCTGTTGCAGTAAGAATTACAATTATTTATTTAATCTACTTACGTAGCCCAGCAGCACTCAATCAAGGCAGCCGCTTGAGGATTCACATGGCTTGGGATCTCTAGCCTTTTGCCCATAAAACCAACAGCTGCAACAACCTGCACTAGTGGCATTCCATTTGTCAAATCAAAAGCCACTTGATGCATAATATAAAAATGATGAATGTGCAGAAAGGCTAGTGAAAAAATAGACCAAGGCAGACGCTCAAATAGAGGAGCTAACATATAGCCTTGGCCATCTGAAAAGCCTCTCTTCTCCGAGGTATCCCCACAATCTATGGATGTGAGACTAATCCTTTCGGGCATTGAGTGGTAAAGCTAGGCCCTCCCACAAGGGTGTCTCCAAGACCAACAATCCAAAGCACCATGGCAAAGTAAATAACCTGTGAAGGATTTAGTTGTCTCCATGGTTGTTCCAGGGTCAATAGTTCCCACAAGATTACTCCAAAGCTGAATACATCGCATTTTTCATTTGATGGTTCACCTCGGATGACTTCTGGTGCCATCCATTCAGGCTGATCATGTCCAGAACGGGAAAAAGGATTAATTCAGTATGTGAAACCGAGAATTGTTATATACCAGAAATAGTTAACGTAATAACGGAATCAACACATTTTTGCTTTTCAGTCAACGAATAGAACTTACTGTCCCGGCCGCAGTTCTAGATGAAAGGAATGTGTTTGCCTTTGTACGTGAAAGGCCAAAGTCACATACCTATAGTAAATATTACATAACAAAAATGAATGTCAATACCCCACCATCTGTAGATTCATTTATCCATAAGTTTGAATGTGAGGACTTTGTCGGTGTTAACAATGAGTGAATTACATTAATCATCAGGAAAATAGGAAAAGCATAAGTGCCCGTATCTTCCTAGTGCAAGCAATAGCATTATAAGCACTGTTAAGTGTTAATAATGCAGTGTCAACTGGGGAACAGCCATATGACCCTTTCATTCATTTAATGTTATGACAAGGGATATATCCTTAAATTCTTGCTTGACAATTCGTAGACAGAAAGAACAAAGAAGAGATACAAGAACAGCAAGAGCCCACTGATTTCATTTCTTTTTATTTTTTTCTCATTTTTTTTTATTAAAGGGGGGAACCCTCTACTGGTCCTCCCTAGCTGTCGTAATCATGTTATTTGCAATTGCCTTCAAATGAAGAAAATGGAAAAGTTGACCTACCAACTTACTCAACTCATGTATTCAGAAAATTATGAAACATTGCACTGGAGAGGTAATATATGCAGCTCCCATCAATTAGATAGCATTTTACAACCCAGAAGTAGTTTAATATAAACTATATCATCCTGTCAAATAAAATTTGGTAATTAATGTAAATGCCTAATAGTAGCCAATTGAAAAGACTTGTCAGTGGATACATCTTGTTGGTGATCAGCACCTAACTTTAGGAAGAATATTCTGATTTTAATTCTTTATTTGTCCAGTTTAGGAAGAATAGAATCTTTCCTTTCTTAGGTAGTCAATATCTGTAATTTATTTTTCATTTGAGAGGAGATTGTTTCCTCCTTTAAATTAGGAATAGAATCAGGTTTATTGATTCTGCCCAGGCCTATATATTTGGACCTTGTAACCTCTTCCAAGATATAGAAAAATACCTTTTCTACACATCTCAACCAGTTCAGCTGAAACTCTTCCTTGATTTTGTTCATACCAACAGTTCTTGTACTAGAATTACCAAGATTTTGGCTTTGATCTCATCTGGAACGCCGTGAAAATTTTATATGTGGCTTACATAGACCTCAAAAGATTTCACTATTCTCTATCGTGACCAAATATTTCAAATTTCCCCAAAAGCATGTGTTAATTTCTTTGATTAACAAATAGTTGAAATTTAAGTAGTAAACATTCAGAATTCCTCCCAAAATGTCCCCAACCTTTACAGATCTTAAGAAGAATGAAGAGACCAACATTTTAAAGATTTTCAACTCAAAAAGAAGATGTTTGGATCCGATTGCAAGGTGAGGAATTTGAGTCCCACATTTCGTATTGGATTCCAATATGGGGTTTATGTGGCTTTGGACTTTCGCATGACAATGGTTATCTTTTGTGGTAAGGTTCTCTCAAGGTACATATTAATTGGTATTAGAGGAGTTCGAGGAGATGGCAGTCAAGGTTGGTTGATCTGTGTGGTGTAGTACTTCAATGCATAGAGGGGAAGACTGGATTGGGAAAAAGTCATCGACCATTGTGAGTGCTCTGAGAGGTGTCTCATCTGGCACCAGCAATGGGATTGGTGCAGCCCAAATGGGACTAGGTGGACCTTATTGAAGGTCAAACAATTCCTTCAGTATGATCTGGAACAGCCAGTCTGCATTTGGGGTGAGGAACTGGAACCATTAGAGTCAAAGATCTTGGATCTAGAAATGACGATTATGGAGGAGGTCAAGATTGATAAGGAAGAGAAATTCCAAAAGAAGTCAATACTCATGGAGTAGAAGAGGTTGTGTGGGAAGCTTGGCCCAGTTAAGATTTTTTCAGTGGCACGAGAGAAAACATAAACCACTCCCAGAGGGGAGGTAATGACTGAAGAAGAAATCAACTCCCTGTGTTAAGCAATCATATCCCTGTTTTGGCAATGTAGAAGCATGCAAAAGGGGTGTTTGTCAGATAGGAAAAGAAAAAATGAGAAAATTACAAGGCATTTCTAATATGGTTTTTATTTTTTCGTATTTTAAAATTGTTTGACAAAATTGTGATATGTGACATCACACCCTTCTCCTTTTTTTGGGGTAATTTTTTAAATTTGATTTTTAATTATAAGATACCCATGGATACTTGATCAGAAATGGTTACCGGTGCAGACAAGGACAGGGCAGAGGCCCCATTAACTCTCCTAGCAATCAGACCAGCAGCAAAATTTAGTAGTTTTAGTTGATTAAAGTATCAGATCAATCAAAGGAAACTTCAAAAACAATGTCTACAAGTTACCTTGACGGTGTATGTATCATCAACCAAAAGATTTGGGGACTTCAAATCTCTATGAACAATGGGAGGTCTCATTTGATGTAGATAATTCATTCCGCTTGCCTAGACAAACATATAAAATGTCTCACAAAGTCTAATACATAAATGATAACGCATTATTTTCTGTTTGATGCCAAAAAAGACAAATGGGAAGACAAGCAGTTTTGACCAGTGAAGGTATACCACATCATAAGCCATACTTAAACGACGCCTCTCATTGAGCGATAATCCAACACCAGGCATGTGCAGAAGTTCATACAAGCTTCCTCTGCAATTCAAAGGAGAGTATTTGTTTAAGAACATCTCATTCAACCTAAAATCAATTCCAACTAAGCGCATAAGAGAGGAACAGTACAAAGATAATTGGTCAGGAAATTAATGTACCTTGATAAATATTCTGTTACTATAGATAACTTTGGGGGTTGAAATACTGCACCCATCAGAAGTACAATGTTTGGATGCCGCAGGCGCTTCATGAGGGAGACCTATGAAGTAAACTATGATAATGAAGTGCGATCAACGAGGACAAAAATTTTCAAATGTGCAAAATCTTATATAAAAGACCTTCCTGACCCTCGTCTAAAAATGTAAAGGAACACCGAAATTATCACACACCTCCTTCAGAAATTCTTCTAATCGTTTAGCATCAAAATTTTGCACCTTGAGAATCTTCACAGCAACATCCTAAAAGGTTACACAGTTAGCATACAATGGGATTGTTAATGACACCCAATGATGAAAAAACAGCATGAACATGAAATATGGAACAATAGTTATATTAATAATTATCTTATTGACACATTCAATCTGCCATTTAGTTCTTTATTTTGTTCAGTTTTTAATTAACTTTTTCTTTGAATTCTTTTTTTTTAAAAAAAAAAAAAGGAATCGCACCAACACATAAAAGCTTCCATATCAAAAGAAATAAAATTAAATAAAAGCTTAGACTACCGAGAAAGAGACTGAATCTGGGTATTTATAACTCTTTAAGACCCCTCACTAAAAGCCTGACACAGAAAGGATCAAACTTCAGTCAAGCAAGTTCAAATACATGGTCAAAAAAAAAAAAAAAAAATACTTCCTCTGATCAAATTAAAAAAAAAAAAAAAAAAAAATACACTTCTACTAGTCAAGGCCCCAAATTTTTATTACATTTTAAGTATTAAAACCATGACACGCCATCAGGCCTTGATCAAAATTTCATCATATTTATTTTTGATAAAACATCATTATTTTAGGAACCAGTAATCTTCAGCTCATGGAACTAAAGCAGTTCGACAGTTTATATCTAAGAAGTACAGACATCAACACGAACACTTGACACGACACTGACACTGACACTGACACGGATACGGAGACACACCAAATTCATAAAATTACAGGACACGGACACGACAGATATATAAAATTTTTTAGATATTTGTAGATATCAAATTACCAATTTTTATTACTTTCTAAATCCCTCCTAGAAAAAGGAGTATTCTTTAATGTATGTCATGTATACTTCTTATACCCCTCCTAAAAAATATGGGGTACTATTTCTATTCACATCTAAAAGAAATTCCTAAATGAACTCGGATTTTTGGGCTTTTGAATTCTTTTACGTCCATCAAATAATTGCAAAAAAAGTACTAGGTCATATTCTGGCTGTATCCAAGCTGTGTCCAACCATGTCCAATGCGAGTCTGAGCCATATTTGACACGTGCTCAAGCCATATCCGACACGTGTCTGAGCCATATCCAGTTGTGTCTGACATGTGTCTGAGCCGAAAAATAATATTTTTTAATTGGGACACGTAAAACTGCGTGTTAGACACGTGTCATACTAGTGTCCAACATGCATCAGGGTCCCACTTGTGTCAGACATGCAGACACACCATCAAGTTGGTGTGTTCGTGCTTCATAGGTTTATATAAAACAAATTTGGTGTCTACATCAGTACTACTCTTTTGGAAGCAGAAGGCTGCTGTGTTTTTTAAAACAGTCATACTAGTGTCCAACATGCATCAAGGTCCCACTTGTGTCAGACATGCGGACACACCATCAAGTTGGTGTGTTCGTGCTTCATAGGTTTATATAAAACAAATTTGGTGTCTACATCAGTACTACTCTTTTGGAAGCAGAAGGCTGCTGTGTTTTTTAAAACTGTCAGAGAATATGCATTAGTTGCTACTGTTAGTGAATTGGGTTTATACTACTCTTGTACCATGCTTTATTCTTCAGATAAATACATAGACAAGATGAAAAACAAAGTTTTGTTATACACAAAGTTGGTACCAGTGAAGAAACCCTCGGGTTGAACCATATAAGCCTCCTCAATGAATACACCATTTAGGAAGGCATTGTTAACTTTGGGTTGACGAATAACCCATTTTCTGCACAAAGAGAGTGTGAGAATCACTCGAACTGTGGCAGGTTTAACCACTGGTGATAAGGCCCCTGAGTAATCAAACCCAATCTGCTGGTGAAATCCTTTGGCCACTAGGCAGGCTTTATACTTGTGTAAAGAGCCATTAGGGTTTTGTTGACCCGAAAGACCCACTTGCAGCCGATGGGCTGCCGTCCTGGTGGTAGAGGAACTAATGACCATGTGCTATTCCTCTCGAGGGCTTCATACTCATCAGTCATGACAGCTAACCACTGAGGTGAGGCCAAAGATTCAGAAACTGCACTAGGTTCAGACGTAACAAGGAAAGCTGTATGACTGGTTTGAGGGGTGAGCACAGGTTTTGGATCTAGTAAACATAGGGTGTGAAGGAACTAAGGGAGGAGGAGAAAGAGAAGAAGAAGCAGAAGGAACAAAGAAGCTAACAGAGTCAGAGGAAGAGGTGGCTGAAACGGGTGAATCAGAGGAGATGGATGGAACAGCAGCTGAATTAGGAATAGGAGAGGCAGGTTAGGCAGTTGGGGAGTTAGACGTTGAAAAATGAGGGTTAGAAACAGGTGAATGATGAGGAATAGGTGAGGAAGTGTGAGAGAGAGAGCAAGGGGACTATAGGCCAGGAGGGCTGGAAGACGAGGGATGAAGGGAGGTTGCTGATCTCAAAGAAAGGAGAGAGGACAGAGAGGTCGGAGGTGGATAGGACTGTGGGTGTAATATAGTAAGAGAGTAAGAAGACCTAGGCTTGTGAGAAATGGTGGATGAGGAAGCAAAGAAGAGTTCTCTGTAACGAAATTTGGACTCATTAAGGAGGACATCTTTAGAGATGAACACTACCATCTGTGGCTAGGCACCTAAAACCTGTGTGATGTGGACTGTAGCCCAAAAAAATGCACTCTAACGAATGGATATCAAATTCATGCTTGTTATATGGTCTAAGTAAAGGGTTGCATGCACACCTGAAGACCTTAAATGATGAGTAATCAGGTTTCCTTTTGAAGAGTGCTTCAAAAAGGGAGGGAGTGAGTAAGGAAGAGGGAGGAATGCAGTTGATGATATAAGTGGCAGTGGCCACTGCCTCATCCCAATAAGTATGAGGCATTGAAGCTTGTACTAATAACAACAGTCCAACTTCAGTTAAATGTCTGTGTTTGCGTTCAACAGTACTATTCTGATGGTGAGTATGAGGGCAAATCAGCCTATGAATGATGCCATGAGTGTCTAAAAACTTCGAAAATGGCCTAAACACCCCCCTCCCCCAAAAAATAAAAAACAGGCAGATTGGACAGCCTTAATAAGAAAACCAAGTTGAAGTTCAGCCATAGTTTTAAATTGAATAAATACTAAGAATGCCTCAGATTTTTTCAAAAAGTAAACCCAGGTAAACCTAGAGTATGCATCAATTAATGCAATATAAAATCGATAACCATGAGATGAGTTGACAAGATAGTCCCCACAAGTCAGTATAGACTAGTTCAAGGGGAGATGTGTAAGTATATGGGGAAAGGGAAGAGGGTAGGCAATGAACCTTACCAAGACAACAAGCTTTACATGTGTCAACACTCATCTTATTAGTGAATGGTATCTTACAAAGATGTAGGATGTTGGATGCAACTTGCTTGGATGCATGGCCTAATCCACGGTGCCATAGTTCAAACACAAGTGGGCACTTTATATCTACAACAGCATGATATGCAGATCTAGAAACAGAACTAGATGAAGGTATTACATGAGATTTATTAAAACCAGAAAGATTACAATGAGGAAGAGCTCCTGAACTAAAAGAAATGCAAGTAGTTGGAGTACTTGAAGCAGCTGCAGGAGAGGAATGCCTTGAGGACAGATGCTGCAAAGGAAATGAAGTAAACCTATACAGCCCATCCTTGCCAAGCACTCCTTGCAGCAACACTTCTTTAGTGACCAGAGATTTAACTCAACAGTACGAGGGATGGAATTCAAAGACAACAGAGTTATTCTTTGCTAGTTTACCAAAACTAAATTTTTTGGTTATGGAAGGAACATAAAGAAGATCATGTGGTGTTAATGATGAGGATGCCAAAAAAGGTGAAATAATATTGATGAACCTATGTGAGATATAGGCAGACCTTGTCTGTTGCCCACATGGAGCTAGTCAGCTCCATGATAAGGAGGTGCATGCATGAGATTTTTGAATTCAGGTGTAACATGAGAAGATGCTCCTGAGTCTGGGTACCACGCTGCATCAACCACGGAATTAGGAGTAGCCACAACAACAGAGTGAGAAAACATAGCCTCAGAATGAGTAGCAGATCTTGAGGGAATAGTGTGATAGGAGGATGGATAGGAAGTAGGTTGAGAAACAAGAGATGCAGGATAAGCAGAAGCACGGTGTGCATAGGGAGGTGGTGGAGGAGGAGATGGAGAAAAATTTTAGTCACACCTATGCCACAGTTGAAGCTTGAATAGCCCAGTTTGTTGCAAAGTTGACATTCCAGAGTACTATGACCTGAGGAACGCCCATGGCCACGAGATCCACAACCACTAGAATGACCACCGTGCACCGCGCACCAGAATGACCACCGCAGCTACTGTGGCCTTCACAACCACCACAGTATCCATTGAAAGTTTGCAGCGCCTAAGATTCGCTAGATCCAACACAATCTCCCATGAAAGGAGCACTACCACGGCTCGCAACACGAGCTTAAAGCTAAGAAACACCTTGATTCTAAGAAGGCTTATCAATATGAGCCTCTTGAGCCAGCAAATGGGCTTCGACTTCCACAACAAAATACGGATCCATGCGTGTAGTGATTGATGTAACGAAAGCATCGTAATCCGAGGATAGGCCACCGAGAATCACTTCAATATGCTCTTGCTTAGATACTTGGCAACCAATGGAGACTAGAGAATTTACCATCGCCTTGATTTGAAGTAGATACTCAGCAGTCAGAGTGGAGCCTTTGGCAGTGTTTCTCAGTTCAGTCTTGAGTTGCTGAACTCGAGCCTTAGTATGCAAAGCAAAATAGGTTTGGATCTTCCACCGAACTTGCCAGGTAAAATCGCACTCAACAACAAGAATGAGGATTGAATCACTCATCGGTGCCATCAGCCACGATAGAATGAGTTGATATTGTTGCTTCCAAAGTCGGAATTCCTCAGAGACCTGATCATTGAGAGCATCCTCCAACATCGCAAATTGTGGAGGAGTTTTGGCCAATCGATCACTGTAGTGACTCAGGTTGTGTGCTTTGATTGCTGCAAGGACTTGACGGCGCCACAACAGATAGTTCTTGTCATCTAGTTTGATGGCAAGTGGTTGATGGAAAGTAACTCGATGACTCGGTAGAAGTTGAAAAAGAAGACTAGTCACGGTGGTTTTCGGTGACTAGAGAAGAGAGATCAGGAGGAACAATGCCTTCACCATGAGGATTAGGTTCAAAATCCATTAATGTGAAGCTTAGGCTCTAGGTTTAGAGAGAGAGAGAGAGAAGTCTTAGAGCTTAGAGAAAGTGAGGTTCTAATATTATGATCAATGAATGAGTACAAATGAGTTAATATAGTACAATAGAGAAGGGGCTTTTGGCGGGAAAGTCTGTTACAGCTTAACAGTTAGTGACAGCTGTCACATGAGGATATAATCCTCTACGACCATGCCTATTCTAACTTACTAGCTCTCTTTAGCTCATTTTATCAGTTATTCCTTTTGCCTAAATTTATCTAATACAATATGCAGAGCAGGTTAGAGAAAACGCTAGCCACTTCCCCCTGCCTATTCTGAAAAAAAAAAAAAATCAGAAAGGGGTTAAAACAGCTCTCCTTCCCAGATTCAGAATTAGCTGATCTATCCTGTCCTAGGGTTCCTGTAATTTTTTTCCCATTGCTAAGTGTGGTTGTTTTCCTCCAATTTGGGTGAGTTTTCTACCAACACCCAAGCAACACATGCACACATTTTCGGAGACCCACACTATCACCATTGGCCAGACAGGCACGACTATGTAGGTCGTGCTGGTCGTCCAATTTCAAGTCAGTTTTGCACGGCCAGATGCAGGTTTGGGCGTTTTTCCTGACACTGCTGTTTTTTGTGGTTTCTATGTTTGGGTAACACTAGAAGGGCATTTTCTAGTGATTGCTGACCTCTCTGGTGTCTAGATCTCTCTCTCTCTCTTTTCCCGGCTGTGTTTGTGCTCTAGCTCTGTTTTGGTGTTCTGATTCTATTTTTTGCTATGTAGGGGTGTTTGAGGAGGCGTACTCTCGTACAGGTTCAAGCTCTACCAGTTCTGATGAGTCTAAGGCCTCTGCAAAGCCTACGGTGCTTCTTGAGAAGAATTTTGCTTCAGTCAGAATTACTTATGACAAGTTTGATGGGAAACATTCGTTGAGTGGCATAAGACCATCGACATGTTTCTTACTGGGTTGAGAAAGATAATCGTTTAACTGATGAACCTTTCACATCACTTACTACGAAAGATAAGTGGCTATGGGAGGATACTCAGTTGTTTGGCATAATTAATAAGACCCTTGATGCCTCAATTAGACATGTAGTTTCTCATTGTGATGCAGTGAAGGAATTATGGGAGAATATGGAGTTTATTTATTCTAGGAAAGCCAATCTCTCTCATAATTATGAGGTGACCCAGGACTTCATTGCCTAGCTCAGAAATAGAATTCCCTCCAGGCTTATCTCATTGAGTTTACAGTGGATCTATGAGGATTTGAATGCTCTCCATCCCATTTCAAATGATGTTAAACAATGCATATGCAATGGAAGCAAATTTTGACTAGGTTTGAGAATGTGACTTTTGTTGATGTGTATCGTCGCCTCTTACGGTGCCATCGCAGGTTCCATTTTGAACCTCCTCTTGAAACCTTGGCTGCATTGGTGAGTAGAGGTGGTGGTAGAACAAGTAGAGGAGGACATAGCAGTAGTGGTTGTGGTAGATTTGGTGGCCATTCTAGTTGGTGTGATGGTGCATTATATATCCGCCATCATAGTGATGAAGAGGGTCATATTAAGATATATTGTTGAAACTTGCATGGGAAACCAACACCGTCTCAGGGCCACCATTATCTGCTAATATAGTCACTCAAGAGGGTATTTTACCACCACCCATATCTAACACGGTTTCAAAAACATTACCATGTCTAATGCTAAATTTGAGGCATACATTTGGCTCCAGGCTTCACAGGGTATTGGTACTTTCCCTACGACTACCCTTCTCTAGTCAAGTAATCCTACTACCTTTCACCCCTTCCACCTGCAGCTGGGTCATTGATTCAGGTACAACAAATCACATGTCCAGTAATACAGATACTCTTTCCTCATTTCAGTCCTCTTCTTCACTACCTGATGTCATCATTGCTAATGGCTGTTCTGCTCCTATAATAGGAAGTGTTGCAACCTATTCGTCACCTTCTCTTCCCTTACATTCAATTTTGTGTCGATATCACTTTCCTATTAATCTCTTGTCTGTTAGTAAAATTATAAACTCCATGAATTGCGGTGTTCACCTTTTTTCCTCTTATTGTTTGTTTCAGGATCTTCAGATGAAGATGGTAATCGGTAGGGGCCGTGAATCAAATTAACTATCTAACTGACTGCATATTTTGGAGTCAATAGTTTAAGAACCACAGCCAATTCCTTGTTCTGCTTCTACCTTTCCATTTCAGCTGCATTGTCATCTTGGCCATCCTCCCTTGAAGATTTTGAAGAAGCTGTCTCCAACCTTAGGGTCCTCTTTTGTTTAGATTGCAAGTTCTAACAGTTTGCTAAACACCATTTAAGGAACTATCTTCCTAGAGTCAATATGCGGCGCATCCCCTTTTTCTCTTGTTCCCTTGGATATTTGGGGACCTTGTGCCATTGAATCTAAGTTTGGTTTCATTATTTGTCACTTTTGTTGATGATTATACTCATTTTACTTGGATTTATTTTATGAAAAATCAATCTATAGAGTTTGCTATATTTCATGCTTTGTGCTGAAAATCAAACCCCAATTCCTTGTCACTATTTGCACCTTTCGAAGTGATAATGCTAAAGAATATGTTTCCACTCCTTTTGAGATGTTTATGCAAGAGCATGGCATCCTTCATGAAACATCCTGGGTACTCACCCCTCAACAAATTGGGGTGGCTGAATGGAAAAACAAACATTTACTTGAGGTTGCCCGTGCTCTCTTGTTTGAAATGGAAGTGTCTAAAATATTTTGGGCTCATCCCGTTTCTGCTGCTTGCTACTCAGTCAATCACATTCCTTCCCCAGTTCTAGATGGTCAAGTTCCTTATTCTCTATTAGTTCCATCTCAATCCTTATTTCTCTTCCTCCTCAAGTCTTTGGTTGCACCTACTTTGTCCATGAAGTTCATCCTCAGTCTCTAAGTTGGATTTCCTCATTCTCGCAAGTGCATTTTCTTAGACTATTATCACAATCAAACGGGATACAAATGTTATTCTCCATATTTGAAGAGTTACCTTGTTTCTGCCGTCACCTTCTCTGAAACCACTCCTTTCTCGTCAATAACCTCTCCTCCCTCTCCTTTGAGTGAGGATGACGGCTTTCAGATATACCACTTCTCGACACCTTCTTCCTCTCATCCTATTGCCTACTAGTCCTGTGTCTTCTTGACCTCGTCCCCTTCGTATATCACATTTTCCTCATACTGCTGCACTAGCATTTCTTAACTCACCTCGTCCTAGAGTTCCTTCTTTTTCTTCGGATCCTGGATAGCCTATGTCATACCTTGATGTTCCACTTGCCCTTTGGAAAGCTAAATGCATTTGTACTTATCCTATTTCTTCATTTGTCCTTTATGCTGGTTTATCTAGTTTAGATCAGTCTTTTGTTACTTCTATTGATTCTATTACTCTTCCTACTACTGTTTCTGATGCCCTATCTCAGGAGTGGTGTATGGCTATTTGGATGAGATGCATGCTCTTGAAAGTAATTAGACGTGGGTTTTAGTTTCCCTACCTCCTGGTAGACAAGCAATTGGTTGTAAAAAGGTTCACACAGTTGAGGTTAATCCTAACGGGCCTGTCGCTCATTTGAAAGCTCAATTGGTTGCTAAGGGTTATGCTCGGGAATATGGTATTGACTATTCTGACATCTTTTCTCCAATTGCTAAACTTGCTTCTATTTATTTGTTCATCTCACTTCTAGCTAGCTATCAATAGTGCTTGCATCAACTGGATATTTCAAATGTCTTTCTTCATGGTGACTTACAAGAAGAGGTGTATATGGGGCAACCACCAGGGTTTATTGTTCAGGCAGCAGTAAAGTGAGGTTGAAGAAATTCTTATATGATCTCAATTGTATATGCTTATATATCTGTGTATATCTCTGTATTTATTACTCAGTGTTGTGTTTATATAATCCAGCCCACGCTGTCTAGTTGAAACACACGGATTTCATAAGCCTTTCTCCTTTCTCTCTTTCTCTCAACAGATCCAAACACAAAATCACAACTGCTTTTCATAAGAATCACTAAGAAAATCATCTTTTTTAAAGGCTTAAAATAACTTATTTTAAGAAGCTTAATAATATCCTTAAAATATGGAAGGATAAACAAGTAAATACTTATAGAAAATAAATCCTTACAGAACCACGCCAATCTGCACGAATGACAGTTCCAAATGACCCTGAAAAACAGTTATATTGCCCTTATTTTATTGTTTGATAATAAATTTTCTCTAAGATACATAGAATGCTCGGGTAAATTCAGGAACACACACACACAAACACACCCCCACCCACCAAGCGTTAGAGAGAGAGAGAGAGAGAGAGAGAGAGACTGTGACTGTGTGTGCATGCGTAAAGATCAAGTTACATGTGCAAATTTAAACAACTTTTATACCATTAAATAATTTTTTATTGGTGAAATATTCTACCAAAAAATCCACTGTTAGATTAAGAGTAAACATGCATTTTGATTATTGAAATATTTTTGTGACATTCATTTAATCTCAAAAAGATTTTTGACATCAAATAAGTCCTTGAAAACTAACATATTACATCACATTAGTCCTTGAAAATTGTTTGCCATCAAATAGGTCCCTAAAAGTTAAAATATAATATCACTTTGGTTCATAAAAGATGTACGTGACATCAAATAGGTCCCTGAAAACTTTTTGGAAGACAGATTTTTACTTTTAGGGATCTTTTTGATGTTATATTTTCACTTTCAAGAACTTCTCTGATGTCAAAAATTTTCAAGGGCTAATATGATGTCACATTTGACCTTTCAGGGACCTATTTGATGTAAAAAATCTTTCCAAAGCTAAATTTATATCACACAATTCTTTCAAGGATCAAAATGTAAGTTTACTTTTAGATTAAATAATCATATCTTATAGACCATATATATAAAATTTTATTAATGTGAAATCACTTAATACACATATATTTCAAAATAAGCGTTATATATACCATTTAAATGTATAAAAATAAGAGTTATTTAATCACATTCTTATTGATGTACAATGTTTTAAAAATTTGAAACAAATGATCTATGCAATAAGTAGTTGTAAACAGTTGAATTGATAAAAATTATATTTAATAGAAAGTTACTACTAAGTGTGCTTATACATATTTACATACATACAAACATACAAACATACATAACCCAAATTAGTCCTCCAAAGATATACGCATCATCAAGTTATTCCTCTAAAAATTTTGGACATCAATTTGGTTCCTCCATGTTTAAAATGGACATAAATTTAGTCCTCTAATGTATATTTTGACATCAATTTTATCTTTGACTTGATAGATACTTTATATTATAAAGCAAAAAATTGATGTAAAAAATCCTTGAAGGACTAATTGATACTCAACGTATCTTTGAGAATATATATATATATATATATATAAGTGCATGAGGTTTCAAATATAGTACCCGTCCCAATGTTCTGCTTTAGAACAAGTTCACTCCATTGAATATCTAGATCGTCCTTGACAAGGGCAACTTCATGACTTGGAGAATCCACTGGTGAATGCTTTGCTTCATTGAAAGACGCATAATCCTCTGTACTAGGACCTACATAAGAAGGCATATCAAATTGCAAGAGTATAATGCCACTGCAAAAGAATATCTAACAAAATACAACAACAATTCAGCCTTACCCCACTAGATAGCGTTAGTTACATAGATCAAATGATGCCATAGAATTCTGTTATATACCATATTTACATTTACACCATTAAAGTCTAAATCTCTTTTAATAGCAGGTTTCAAATACATCCCATAATTGGATGGTACCAAAACATATCACAATGCGGCAACTTCTTATTGGCCACTTTATTTACATCAGCATCCAGTTAGCATCTAATCAATATATTTATATTATTATGCTAGCTAATTTTTTATTTATAATATTACCCAAGGTTCATTTAGCAAATATGTGAAGTTAATCAAATTTTCAATTTATCTTGAATCTAATGCAAAATTTCTAATTTGTCCTTGAGTTATAATTTATCCAAATTTTCAATTTACATAACCTAATTCTAATTTTTTATCCATCCTAATTTACATAACTTAATAACCTAATTTAGGAATCAAGATTCTCATCATCCTTAACCCCAATCTGCCACCAACCACCTCTGCCATCGCCAAGAATTGTTGCTCGACTGCTCTCCCCTGCTAACAAGGCCGATGCCATGCTCCCCCATTTGCAAACCTTCGCCCACTCCTTGCTCTGCTCAATTGACCATGTAGTAGGCGTTAAGCTACCAAATTCCCTGGTTTTATTGACAAAGGCTAGCTCTCATATATACCTATCAGATGAGGTCCACGTAGAATGCATATCAAGATGAGGTCTGTAGTATGCTGGTGTTGGGGTCTATTTAGAATCTCGTATATACCTGCTAGCTGAATCTGATGGCCATGAAATACATACACACAAACTACATTTCCGGATCACATCCATACAAAAGATTAACCCATGAATCAAGTTTTTGTAAGCATATACGTCAAACTCAAATTTTAGCGTTCAATTCAATAGAAAGATAAAACTTGCTTAAACATTATGGTACTTGAGTTATATAACGTGTTCCAATAGTCTTCAAATAAACTGGTTTAGAAGATTATATCATTCTCGACAATGGCAATTTATAATGGCAAAGGCAGCGGCAACTGGTGGTAGGGATTATTGATGATGTGAAATTCGATCCCAAAATTAAGTTGTTAGGCTATGTAAATCAGGATTGTTGAAAAAATTGGGATTAAGTTATGTGAATTGAAAATTCGGAATAAATTATGAGTTTGAGATAAATTAGAAATTTTGTATTAGACTCTGGACAAATTAAGAATTTAATTAATTTAATATATTTACTAAATGAACCTTAGGTGACATTATAAATAAAAAATTACTAAGCCCAATATTATAAATATATTGACTAGATGCTGAAATAAATAAAAGTAGCCAATAAAAATTTGACACTTTGTGATATGTTTGGGTACCATTCAACTATTGAATGTACTGAAGTAATCAACTTAATAGTATCACCTATTCTCTATGTATTTCTAGCTTTTGAAATATCCCATCTAATCTACTCACCTTATTGGTGCTTCTACAAGCATTCTCCAACATATCTAAATCACCTCTAACAGAGTACAAAGCATTTTAAAATTGTTTACTAAACACAAATTACCTAAATTAAACCATCAGTCATTCCAATTCTATGAAGCACGGACACACCAATTTGGTAGTGTGTCCGAGTATCTGACACACAAGACACAAACGCTTGTTAGACACCCATATGACATGCGTCTGTACGTGTCCAGATAAATGAAATATTTTTTTTCAGTTTGGACGCATATCAGACATGGCCGGACACGACTCACGTGCAGCATGGACACAAACAAGCACATATCTTTCTTTCTTTCTCTTTTTTTTTTTTTTGCCACCGGGGGGAGGGTCTTCATTTGTTTGATGGACCAACAAGCAGTAAGAGGCCTAATGAACCCAAGTTCAGTTTGACCCCCAAAAGAAGAAAAGTTCAAAATAATTACGAAAATAGATCAGGATCAAAAAAGTAGTTAAGAATAAGACTTTCTCTTTTCATTTCAAATAGTCCTAAATCCTCTCAATCTCTCCTTCCCCAGCTACAGCAACCCACTGGTTTGTGGAAGGGACTTAGAAATAGGAAGTGCACATAACATATATCAAGAATACTCTGTCTTTTAAGAGGGGTAAACAGTAATGAAAATTAGAAGTTTGACATCTACTATAATTTTATGAATTTGTTGTGCCTTTGTGTCCATGTCATATCCCTTATCCATGTCAATGTTTGTGCTTCAAAGTTCCAATTATATTTGATCTACTCTACAACAAGAGATAGCTCATTCTTCTAGCTGATTGGGTAAATTAAAGTTTAAACATCATATAGCTCCAATTACGTGTGTCATTCTTTCTCTTTCTTCTTTTCTTATAGAGTGAGCTTAACTCAATCCCAAAAGCTAGATTATAGGAGAAGGATTGCCCAAGTACTTATAAAGGCTATATTGACCATATCCTTAAGTGATATAACCCCAACACACCCCCTTTACGCCTAGGGCTAGACATCCAGAACGTGAAGTTTGCAGGGCTAGACATATGTGGTGGCCCAATAACAACTGTAAGATAGGCTCTAATACCATCTTAGAATTAAGTAAGCCTAACTCAATCCCAAAACCTAGTTCATAGGGAGAGGGTTGCCCCAATACTTATAAAGACAATATTGGCAAATGATGGACTCTTAACACTTCTAGATAGGAAAGATGGTTCATTCTTACCCAATGCAGCTATGTGGTTGTTCCCACCTACATAATTTGCACTAAGAGCTTTAGTTTGCTTTAGACCCATTTTGTCACTAAGATCCATTGCACCACCTGCCATGATGGAAATCAATAATTTTAGCAATATAACCTCAAAATTATATTATTTTCTCCATCAACGCAAAGTAATGAAATATTAATGATTACACTACATGAACATATGGAATGTAAGTTTATTTGGACGCACACTAATTCTACCTACAAGTGAAAATTGGAACCAATACCGTGCCACAAGTCACACAAACTAAGTATCTTAGGCCCATCATATAAAATGATGAAAAATAGAGGGAGATGTAAACCACAGAATTCAAGCTAGGTTGATGAAATTAAGCAGTGCTTGAAAGGTTATTTGCGGTGAAAAAAGAACCACTCAAGCTTGGGAAAAAATTTTAACGCACATATATAAGACTGCCAATATTATATGGGCCCAAATGTTGGGCAGTGAAAAACCAACTAGAAAATAAGATCAATGTTGTAGAAATGAGAACATTACATTGAACGAATGGACACACTAGACAAAATAGGATTAAGAATAAATGAATTAAAAATAAAGTTGGGACAGCACCTATCGGGAAAAAAAATGTAAAATCCCACCTTAGGTGGTTTGGTTATGTGTAAAGAAGGCCTGTAAAAGTCCTAGTAAGGAGAGCAAATCAGAGGGAGGATCGTCCAAAAGCTAGAGATAGAGGGAGACCAAGAAAAACTATACACAAAAACGTTAAGAAAGATTAACATTTTAATGGCTTGGCTATGACATGGTTTACATTAGGACACTAACATTATTTGATCCATGTAGTGGACCCCACCAAGTGGGACAATGCTGGGTTGCCAGTTTTAACACTAAATAACATATCTTGGGCAAGGTTAATTATTGTGATACTGCAGAAGCAACAAAGATAGGACAAAACACAACATTTTTTTAATAAAATGGAGAGAAACAATTACAAAGTATGATAAGGAAACCTAGGCAGTCTTTCTTTTTGAGTGGAGCAAAATGCCAAATCCTTCAATGCCCATCCATCAGGGCTAACTTTAACAGTAAAGACCCCCGACGACCTATTGTAGACTTCTCATAGGGGTTGGAGCAAAAGTCTATGTTTAATTGGAATCCTAGATAAAATTGCCGTCCTGGATGGTCAAGTGCTTCCTTAACACTTTTAGGAAAAGAAATAGAAATAAATGACAAAGCAGACAAAAAGACATCATGGGAAGAAGACACATGATGATAACTCAAAAAAATTATACAGTGGGGATTATGAGTAGAGATGTTACCTTTATGAAGAGTATGGGTAGAGCAGGTGGAGGTTTTGACAAGTCTTGGGTAGGTGGAAATGTTAGAGCAGGAGATGAATCACCCTTAGTCGCAGTGGGTACAACCTCTAGATTTTTTGAACGTGGTTGACGCTGATAAGTTATAAGTGGGCACTGGGTAAGGAGAAGAAGGAATGAACTAGGAAGCGTGTCCGGACTTGGGTACCTGAGAGACTAGTGGGTGGATGGAGACCAGAGAATCAAAGTGGAGAAATGGTAAGACTCGGGAGACAACATCTAGTTCAATGGGAGAAGAGGAGTAAGGAGTCTCCTCAAAGAAGGTGGCATTTATAGACATGTAAAAACAGTGTATAGAAGGAGAATAACTCCAATACCCTTTCTGGACTCGAGAGTATCCAAGGAAGATGCGTCAGAAAATAGGGATTTCATTCATTTTTTAATACTACATCAATGGGTGATCTATATACAAGAAAACCTAAAATAGAATAGGAAATAAATTAAATGCTAAATCCCATGATTTGTGGGATGTCCAAACTGACAAAGGAAAATAATTAAATCAGCCTAATCCCAGGGATACAATCTGTCTGTGCTATAAAAATCTTTCCTAAAATAGTTTATTTTTCCACACTTCCCCTCAAGCTGGTGAATAGGCATTCTCCATTCCTAGCTTGGATACAATATTATGGAATAGTGTACTACTCAGCCCTTTGGTGAGTATGTCAGCAAGTTGACCCTGTGTAGTTACATACAATGTGCAAATGAGTCCACTTTCTAGCTTCTCTTTGATAAAATGTCTATCAACCTCTATGTGCTTTGTACTGTCATGTTGTACAAGGTTATATGCTATGCTAATTGCAGACTTGTTGTCACAATAGAGTCTCATAGGTCCATCCCACTTGATCTTCAAATCCTCAAGAATGATCTTTAATCAAAGTAGTTCACACACACCTTGTGCCATAGCTCGAAATTCCACCTCTGCACTAGATCATGCTACCACGTTCTGTTTTTTGCTTCTCCATGTCACAAGATTCCCGCCAAGGAAGGTACAATACCCAGAGGTTGATCTTCTATCAATCAGTGATCCAGGATAGTCAGCATCCATATATGCCTCAAGTATTAAATCTCCATTTCTCTTAAATAGAATACCTTTTCCTGGTGTTCCCTTGAGGTATTGAAGTACCCGATAGGCTGCTTGAAGGTGGACTTCTTTTGGGCTATGCATGAATTGGCTGATTAGACTCACTGCATATGCAATATCTGGTCGTACATGAGATAAATAAATTAACTTTCCCACCAGATACTGAAACATTTCTCTGTCCATTGCAGTATCTTCTTTTGCTGTTCCAAGTTTCACATTCGGGTCCATGGGAGTGCTTGCTCGTTTGCAGGCTATTTTACCTGTTTCTTTTAGTAAATCTATAACATATTTTTGCTAGGAGATAAGAATACCTTGTCTAGAGTGGACAACCTTAATTCCAAGGAAGTGCTTTAGCCTTCCTAGTGATTTGATCTCAAATTCCTTAGCCAAACTCTGACTTAGAATTTGTTTCTCCATGTCATCATCTCCTGTCACTATTATGTCATCCACATACACCAAGAGTGCTGTTACTGCCCCTGAAGAGGAGTGTTTAATAAATAATGTGTGGTCCCCTTGGCTTTGTCTATATCCCACAGCCAACATAGCTCTTGCAAATCTTCCAAACCACGCCCGTGGCGATTGTTTAAGACCATACAAGGCCTTCTTCAATTTACACACAATGTTGGCATTCAAATTCTTCTCATAGCCTGGTGGAACCTCCATGTAGATTTTTTCCTCTAGATCTCCATGCAAGAATGCATTTTTTACATGAAACTGTTGTATGTCCCAACCATAATTCGCTGCCAATGCCAATAAAACTTTGACTGTATTCATTTTTGCAATTGGAGCAAAGGTCTCTAAGTAGTCAATTCCATAAGTTTGCTTATAGCCCTTGGCTACTAACCTTGCCTTCTATCTTTCTATTGACCCATCTAGTTTATACTTCACTGTATACACCCATTTAGACCCCACACATTTCTTCCCCACTAGCAGGTTCACTAACTCCCATGTTTTGTTCTTTTCCAATGCCTCCATTTCCTCATTCACAGCTTGTTTCCACTTTTCATTGGACAAAGCCTTGGATAGGGTTGTAGGGATGGTAATGGTGTTGAGGTTGCCTAGAAAGCTCCTATGTGATGGTGAGAACTTATTAAAGGACATAAAGTTTGCAAGAGGGTGTACTAGTCTTTTAGTGCACTCTCGTTCCTTTTCTAAGGGCTATGGGTAGGTTTTGGTCATCACTATCCACATGAATATCAGTTTCATCTTACAATGAAGAGTTGGAAATTATTACCTCATTCAAAGACTCTGAGTTGGATTCTTGGACTTGTACAAGTTTTGGGATGGCCATCTTCTTCCTTGTGAACACCTTGCCTTTGCTAACATCTTAGATTCTTTAGGATAGGGTCAGTTTGTGGATTTTGGAGCTCAGGTTTGTAAGTGCTTTCAGGTTTAGAAGTGGGTTCAGGCATAGGTTCAGGTCTGGAAAGAGTAGGATCAGAAGTGTTTTCAGGTGTAGGTTCAAGATCAGAATTTTTTGGGGTATGGATAGGTTCAAGTTCAGCATCAGGTTCAAGCAGTGGTGATAAGCTCAAATTCAGTAGAAAATTCTCCTTATCTCCCCTTGAATTCTTCCCTTGAAGATAAGGTTTAGTGAAGTAAGGCTCCTGCTCATGGAATGTGACATACTTTGAGACAGAGAATTTTTTTTACGGTGGATGATAGCACTTATACCCCTTTTGAGTTGCAGAATACCCCACAAAAACACATTTTAGGGCCCTAGGATCAAGTTTCCCCCTGTTTTGATTGTGGATATGAACAAATGAAACACACCCAAAAATCCTGGGGACTAGATTGTTGGAAGTGTGTAGGTCAGGGTAGAAAGTGGAGAGTATGTCCATTGGGCTCTTGAATCCCAAAACTTAGGTGGGCAAACGATTTATGATATGGGTGGCAGTGAGGATAGCTTCCCCCCAAAAGGACTTGGGAACATTTTTTAGAATAGAAGGGCTCGGGTATTTTAAAAAAGGGCACCATTTTTCCTTTCTGCCACCCCGTTTTGCTATGAAGTATTTGACACAAGATGATTCATGTAGAATTCCCTCTTTATGGGAAAAAGAGTAAAGGGTTTGATTGAAATAATCTCTTGCATTATCTGATCTAAATTTCTTGACACTAACCACAAACTGATTTTTTATCATAGAACAGAAATTCGGAAGGACAGTACTAACATTAGATCTGTGTTTGAGTAAAAAAATCCAAGTAACACGAGTGCAGTCATCAATGAAGGAAACAAACTACCTTGCCCCAGAAACATTAGGAATGGTAGATGGACCTCAAATGTCACTATGAATGAGATAAAAAGGAACAGAACTGCTTTTATAATTAATGGGAAAAGGTACACGCTTGTGTTTTGCAAGCTCACACACTTCACAATGGAAATCTTCAACACTTAGACCTTTAAACAAGGAAGGAAAAAGGATTTTAATAATTCTAAAAGACAGATGTCCAAGCCTATTGTGATGGAGCCAAATCTTCTCTTTAATGCTAGAAAGAGAAGGCTATTCTGAACTAAGGGAACTAAGGGAATAGGGAAGGCTGTTCTGGCTTGGTGTTTCAAGGTAGTAGAGACCATCCTTTTCCCTAGCACGTCCAATCATCCTCCCCGAATCCTTGTCCTGAAAATACAGTAATTGTTGTGAAAAATCACAGTATAATATAGGTCTTGAGTGAGTTTGTGAATAGAGATAAAGTTTGTGGATAGCTTAGGGACATGAAGAACATTTTTCAAGGTCATTAATGGATTTATTTTTACATCTCCTATGCCTGCAACAGTAGCCAAAGAAACATCAGCAGTGGCTATTTTTTACTGCTTGAACAAGGAGAATAGGTTAAAAAAATTATTGCATGTGTGGGTCATATGATTAGTAGCTCCTAAGTCTATGATCCAGGAATTGGCAAAGCTTGTACCCAAGGCACTTAGCCCAATTGAGAAAGGAAACTTACCTGAATAGGTCAAGTAACAAGTTCCTGAAGGTTTCTCGAGGCTGTTAATGAGTGATCTCACCCTTTCAATCTCTTCTTGGTTGAGTCTGCCTAGTTCTTGTGATGATGTTTCTCCTTGTGACATTGCAACAACATGGGCCTTGCTGTTGTTCCTTGACTGTTCTCCTCGTTGACCCCATTCTCGCCTTGGTGGTTCTCCATTAAGCTTCCAGCACTGTTCACGAGTATGGCGTGGCTTATTACAGTAAGTGCACCATAAGTTGTCACGGTTTTGTTTTTTGGACTGACCAGATTTTCCTTGTTCAAACCCTAGTCCTTTTTCAGTATTTGATTTGCCACCAGCCATCATGGCAAAACTCACCAATTTTTGGTTCAAGCATCAACTCCCTCCTACTCTCTTTACTCCGAACTACGGCTACAACTTCATTAAAATCTGGGACCTTTGACTTGCCAAGAATTTGTATTCTCACCAGATCGAACTTTGGGTTGAGTCCAACAAGTAAGTCAAGACTCCATCCTGCTCGATGAATTCTTTTATTACTGCTGCATCATCAGAACATTTGGTTTTTCTTGCCCTGTAATGATCAAATTCCTGCCACAAGGACTTCAATTGGTTGGCATACTCAGTGACTGTCTTGTCTCCCTGTTTTGCTGCCATTGTTTCCACCTTGACCTCGTATACCTGAGCAGCATCCTTGGCCTTGGAATAGGTTTGCGACATTGCATCCCAGATTTCCTTGGCAGTATTCAAGAACATGCATGTGTTAGTAATTTCAGGAACCATAGAATTCCACAGCCACGCCATAATATTGGAGTCTTCTCTATCCCATGCTTTGAATTTGGGGTCTCCTTTCTTTGGCCCATCACCTTTGATGTGGCTAATCATCCCTTTCCTTTGAGTATGGTGCTAACAAGTTGAGACCATTTAAGGTAGTTTTTCCCAGTCAGTTTATATGCAGCTTGAATGTTCTACAATTCTCCAAACTGCTGATCTTTGCTCTCTGACATTGTTTGCCGCACTCCCTAGGCAATTGAGGCCCAGCTACTTTAAACAGGAAGGAACCAGCAATGAAGGCTGGCAGATGTGTGGTAGAAATGTACAGGTTTCAAGAGAAAGGAGAGTAAGAGGCAGTCCCAAGAAAGAACTGCTCTAGTACCATGTCAGAAAATAGGGATTTCATTCATTTTTGAATACTACATCAATGGATGATCTGTATACAAGAAAACCTAAAATAGAATAGGAAATAAATTAAATGCTAAATCCCATGATTTGCGGGATGTCCTAACTGACAAAGGAAAATAATTAAATCAGCCTAATCCCGGGGATACAATCTGTCTGTGCTATAAAAGAGCACAGACAGTTTCGATAATATAATGATGTTTTCTTTCTATTATACCATTTTGTCATGAAGAATGGGGAGAAGTGAATTGATGGACCATGTCATGGGATGCCATAAAAAGATTTAAAAGGTGCAGAAAAGTATTCTTTTGCATCGATGAATTTCATGGCAAAAGTTTTGAAAAATAGTAAACAATTTAGAGCAATCTTTCATTAAAAGAGAGAGAGAGAGAGAGAGAGAGAGAAATTCCAAGTACATCTTGAAAAATCATCAATGAAGGTAACAAAATACCTATACCCCAAAATGGCACTAACTCAGCTGTGACCCCAAACATCAAAATGAACAATATGAAAGGAAGACTCTACACGAATACAGCAATGCATATGGTAGAGAAAAGAGGCAGAAGATAGTAAAGCCCACATGACTCAGATCCCACGCCAATGCCCATCTTGTAGTCCAGTTCTATAAGAGGAAAGATTCAGCAATAAAGGTTCGAGAGCAGTTAAGAGTTCAGGTGAGTTGATTAATAGACTAAATTAAATGAACATTCAGGTACAAAAAGAATAGAATTCAGGGATAGAGATAGGAGAGGGGTAGCTTGATCAATGTCGATGGCCTTAACTTAGATCCATCAGCGAGGGTGATGTAATGTGGTGTTCTAGGAGACAATGATTTTGAAAAAAGAGAAGGATTACCAGCTATGTAAACAAAGCTCCAGAATCCAAATACCAGGATCCAATAGACAGTGAGTGAGACAAATCGTTGAATTTCCAATGTGGGCTACATTGGTTGAAGATGAGATTTTTCTAGCTGCATTAAGCTGAAGATACTCTCTACATTCATCATCTGACAAAATAAAGGAGGTCTGACACTTCTTCAAACATTTAGCACTGTTTGTCAAGGTGGCAAAGGACAAATTTGCCAGGAATCCATGAAACACTGAACGAAGTTAATCATAAACAAAAAATGGCACTGATTTAAAGCCAAACAGAGTTGAACATTGAATCCTTGGAAGTTGAAACAGCACTGAAGACGAAGACACTAAGAACAGCAATGTTGGTAGTGAAGACCCACTACTGAAAAAGTGGTCAAAATCAATGTCTGACCCCAAAATTAGACTCAGAAGACGCCAATGATCAAGACATTGAAAGCAATGGTCAAAAAGACGGTCAAACACACTGTCACGTGGGTGGCACTGGCGAAGCAGGTTTAGGGTGGCTAACGACTATAAAGGTGCATGAGGGCACGTGAGAGTAAATGGCTGGCCAAAACAAGTTGCAATCCCCGGGACTAGGCCCTGCAAAGGGAGGCAAGTCCAATCGCAGTGTCATCTATTGGAAAACTTTTTTACCAACAAGAGACAGTTGACAACGACTAGAGGTTGCTGGAGGTACGACATGGCAACAAGGTTGGCCAACTGAAGTGATGACAAGGTTGGCAGGAAAAATTTCATCGGAGGACAATCGGTCCTCCTACATAGGATTTTAGGATTGCCTCTCTATAGGCTCTAGATACCAACTTGAGAAATTTTGGGTAACTATCTATTCTAAATTCTAATCCTAATACAACATATATGATTAGATTATCTACAAAATAAACGAACCAACTCATATCAACAGAAGTTTTTCTTTGGATGGAAAAGAAATATTATTAGCTAAGCAGGTAAATTGAAAAAGAAGATAACATATCCTCCAAAACAAACCACAGTGCAAAAAGAAAACAAATATAAAACCCCCAAAAAATCCAGAAAATAAACACAACCAAGCAAGGAAACAAAAAGAGGAATCACCACAATTGGCCCAACGAGAGGAAAAAAGGGGGAAGAGAGAAGAAGAAGAAGAGGGGGGGGGGGGGACTAATACAAAATGAACACAAAACAACAGTCCTCCCTTCAAAGCTTCAATAGAAGAACCTAATTAAGTCTTCTAAATCCTTTAGGCCCTCCATAATACTTCTAATATTTCATGTCAAACCAATGATAAAATGCAACTGAGATTTGAAAATTCCAAGATATAATATTGAAAACATAGGCATGGGAAACCAAGAAAGAAAGAAAAAAGAAACAGTAGTTTTCAGTAAAATGGCAAATAAAATGCTGCCTCTCTTTTCTCAAGACTTTAATGACACTTGATAGTTATCTTAAATGCATCCAAAGAGACAGAAAATAACCTGACGTTGTATCAAATATAAGATTCAGTGCTTGACTGTCCAAGAAATATAATTGGGCTAATGTCTTAGTATATTCAGCTGCTTCAACTGTCTTGAACTTTGGGTGACATAATGGTGAAGAGATCAACATTGACGATGCAGAATTCAGTAAAGAATCAGGTTGGCAAGTTGACCCTGGCCTTCCAACTAAATCAATCATATACTCCCTAGAAAGGTGTACACAAATTATATTCCTATTTTAATTGAACTCTTTGTCGTTTCTGATAATAAAATCACGTGCGGCACATTTGACATAAGAAGAAAAAGTGAAACAAACACATTGATAAAAAAGTTCCCTCCACCCCTGCTAAATATTTGTCAAGTCTTCAACAAACCAACTATGGAATGATTTGATACTATGGAAAATTATGTATAGTCAATCAACTACTTTAGGAAAGTTATTATAACAAGTACAGACTATATCCATAGGATTAGGCTCAGTTAGGACATTCCACAAATTATGCAATTTAATATTTCATTTATTTCCTATTCTGTTTTAGGTTCTGCGTTCTCCTGTATATAGTCACCCATAGTTATTTAGTATGAATGACAGCACTATTTTCTAAATTCTGAGATGGTATCAAAGCATTTCTTTTATGGGACCGCCTCTGTTTCCCCTTCACTCTAAAACCTTGGTGTTTCTACCCTACTCTTATTAATCATTTGGCCTTCATAGCTGACAATACCACACACCTGCCAGCCCTCATTGCTGGTTTTTTCTGCTTCAAGTAATTGAGCCTTAATTGCCTAGAGATTGTGCAAACAATGTCCGAGAACAAAGATATTGAGGGTGCTCAATCTCAACAAAGAGTCGCAGAACATTCAAGCTGCATATAGACTAAATGGAAAAAGTTACCATAAATGGCTGCAACTGGTTCGCACCATACTCAAAGGAATGACAAGCCAAAGAAAGGAGACGACAAATTCAAAGCATGGAACGAAGAAGACTCCATGACTATGGCAAGGCAATGGAATTCTATGGCCCCCGAAATCAATGACACGTGCATATTCCTGAATACCGCCAAAGATATTTGGAATACAATTTCACAAACCTAGTCCAAGGCCAAGGATGCTGCGCAGGTAGACGAGTTCAAGATGAATACAGTGACAGCAAAATAGGAAACAAGACAGTCACAAAGTATGCCAACCAACTGAAGTCTTTATGAAAGGAACTAGATTATTATAGGGTAATAAAAACCAAATGTCATGATGATGTAGCTTGATAAAACAGTTCACCAAGCAAGACAGAGTCTACAACTTTCTTGTTGGACTTAACTTTTAGTTTGATTGGGTGAGGATACAAATCCTTGGCAGGCCAAAGATTCCTGACCTTAATGAAGTTGTGTTGATAGTTCGAAGTGAAGAGAGTAGGAGGGAGCTTAACAAGAAAAAGTGTGAGTTTGGGGTTGCAAAGGTGGAGTATTTGGGTCACATTGTCTCCGCTGAAGGGGTATAAGCGGACCCCAAGAAAACAGAAGCCATGCAACAATGGCCTGATCCCAAAGATGTTAAAGCAGTAAGGGGTTTCCTAGGGCTTACTGGCTATTATAGGAGGTTTGTTTAGGGGTATGGGGTGATGGTGAAACCCCTTACAGCACTGACCAAACAGAATGGTTTCATATGGATCCCAGAAGCTCAGATTGCTTTCGACAAGCTTAAAACGACCATGACAGAGTTACCGATTTTGGCTGTTCCAGATTTTTCCAAGGGATTCGTAGTGGAAACAGATGCTTCAAGTCAAGAATTAGGTGCCGTACTAACACAAGAAGGCAGGCCCATTGCTCTTTTCAACCAAGCTTTATCCCCAAGAGCCCAAAAGAAATCAGCCTATGAGCGTGAATTGATGGCCATTGTCTTAGCCGTGCAGAAATGGAAACATTATCGGCTGGGGCATCATTTTGTGATTTTGACTGACCAGAGGAGTCGGATACACCTGACTTAACATCGACTCTTGGGGGATGATCAATCCCGATGGACCTCCAAACTCATTGGGTTTGATTTCGAGATCCAATATAGGCCAGGTTTCGAGAACAGAGCAGCGAATGCGTTATCTCTCTAGATGATGTATGCAACAATTTCTGTAGCCCAGGCCAATATGGGGAGTACAATTAAGGCTGAGGTGCACAAGGATGTAGCCTTATAACGCATCATTCAGGGGGTACAGTAAGGAAAGGGCGAATTTCCGGGTTATGCCTTGTATCAAGGGCGTCTTTTCTATCAAGACCGAGTTGTGCTACCTAGAACCTCCTCCCAAATTCCGAATCTGCTTGATGAATTTCATTGTACTGCTGCTAGGGGACATTCCGAGTTCCTGCGCACTTATAAGAAGGTTGCTGTCTCCTTCTGTTGGAGGGGTATGTGGAGGGATATCAAGGAATTTGTATCTAACTATCAGGTTTCCCAGCAGAACATGAGGCTCTATCCCCAGCAGGATTGCTCAATCCTTTACCGATTCTAGAGAATATTTGGACGAAAGTGTCCATGGACTTCATCTCGAGGTTACCTCGTGCTAAGGGTTTAACACCATCATGGTTGCGGTGGATAGGTTGAGCAAATATGCCCATTTTGTTGCACTTTCTCACCCCTTCATAGTGAAAGAGGTCGCTAAGGCTTTCATTAAGGAAATCGTGAAGCTGCATGGGTTTCCACAAGAGATCATTTCCGATAGGGATCAGATTTTCCTCAGCCATTTTTGATCCGAGTTGTTCCACAGCTCAGGGACCAAGCTTAAGTATAGCACTTCCTACCACCCGCAAACAGATGGTCAGACAGAAGTGGCTAACCGCTGTTTGGAGACTTACCTTCGCTGTTTTGTGGGACATAGACCCAAACAGTGGCCAGATTGGTTTAATTGGGCTGAATATTGGTTTAACACGACCTTTAACAACTCCACGAAGATGACTCCTTTTTAGATGATATGTGGAAGACCCCCACCCATATTATTTAAAGGTGAGACTTACCCCTCAAAGGTTGAAGAGGCGCAGTCTTTAATGGCTTATAGAGATGAAGTTTTGGCTAACCTTAAGGAAAATTTGGCATTAACTCAACAGAGGATGAAGCTGTTTGCTGATAAGCATCTGTGCGAAGTTTCCTATGAGCTGGGGGGACTGGGTATTCCTAAAGCTACAACCCTATAGGATGAAATTCTTAGCTAGGAAATTGAATGAAAAGCTTAGCCCACGTTACTATGGACCTTTTCAAATCATTGAGAAGTTGGGTTAGGTAGCATACAAATTGGCTCTACCCCCTAGTTGCAAGCTACACCCAGTTTTCCATGCCAGTAAGTTGAAAAGAGCCCTGCTTCCACAAGCATAGCCACACGAATTACTTGCTACTCTGACAAATGTGGGAGAGTTAATAATGACACCCCAAGAGGTGCTAGCAATACGCCACAGACCAAACAGGGCGATGGAAGGGCTGATTCTTTGAAAGAACGTTGATAGTGTAGGATAGTCCTTAGAATAGTAGATTACACTCCACTGTCAGTTAGTTAGGTAGTTAAGCGCTGGCTTCTAGTGCCAGCTGGATGTAACTGTCTGTAACAAACACTCCTCTCCTCCCTCACTATATGAACATTGATGTACCTAGCAATCATTCATAATGAAACTATTCAGATTCTATTCAGTTTCTAATTCTCTCTCTCTCTCATTTCCTCTTCTCTCAAACTATATTATGGTGTCCAGAGCCTAAACAAAGCTTGCAGCTATGGATCCTCCAGAATCCACTCCGATCAGTGCAACAACTGGTGCAACCACCATTCCAACCCAAAATTCTTCTCCCTCAGTCACACAAAATTCACCAATTCCTTCAAATCCTCTTCCATCACCACATCACGTTACATTTTTTCATCCTCTCACTATCAAACTCGATGACAAGAATTTCCTCATATGGCGACGTCAAGTAATTGTCACCATTAAAGGCCATGACCTTCTCCACTACATTGATCGTGCAGCCAAAGTTCTGCCACGATATGCTTCTTCTGATGATGCTCTCCAAGATTGAGTTTCTGAGGAGTTCAGGCTATGGGAGCAGCAGGATCAGCTTCTTCTCTCGTGGCTCATGGCCTCTATGAGTGAATCCATTCTCATGCAAGTTGTGGAGTGTGATTTCACATGGCAGGTTTGGGAAAAACTCCAGGTCTACTTTGCCTCCCATACTCGTGCTTGAGAACAGCATCTGAAAACTGAACTCCGCAATTCCCCCTAAGGATCCACTCCAATTTTTGAATATTTGTTGCAAATCAAGGCTCTTGTCAACACTCCAGTCTCCATTGGTTGTTCAGTTTCAGATTCCGAACACATTGCGGTAATCCTTGGTGGCTTATCTACTGAGTATGATGCCTTTGTAACCTCAGTGAATACGCACATAGATCGGTACTCCGTCGCCGAGATCGAAGCGCTACCTCTTGCGCATGAGTCGTGCATTGAACAAGCTCAGCAGAAGTTAACTTCACCAGCGTTTCAGGCTCATGTAGCCAATTGAGATCAAAATCCTGTTTCCGCTGATCAATGCGGCTCCATCGCACCACAGTCCTTTGTTGGTTTTCGCCGTGGCCATGGCCGCAGCGACCGTGGTGGGCGATCCGGTGGTCGTGGCGGCCGAGGCCGAGGCCGTTCTTCGGGACGCAACTCTCTTCAATGTCAACTGTATCACAAGCCGGGCCATACTAGCTTCAACTGTTGGCACAAGCTTGACCAGAATTTTCAGCCCTCACCACCTCCTCCTCCACCGTTTGCTCATCTTACTACATATCATCCATCATTCATACCTCAATCACCTTCACCTTATCCACCTCCTTCACCCTATCCATCTCCTCGTCCTCATGCTCCTGCAAGGGTTCCAAGTTCCTCATCCTCAGTTTATAGCCACTCTGACTCCATGGCTACACCTGAATTAGTGGCTGAAGCGGCATGGTATCCAGACTCAGGAGCTTCAAGTCATGTGACTCCTAAGTTCCAGAATTTAATGCACTCTTCTCCCTACCAAGGAGCTGACCAACTCCACATAAGTAATGGACAAGGACTTAAAATTTCTCATGTAGGCAGGTCAAATATTATTCTTCCAAACACTTCCTCTCTGACTCTTAAACTTTATGATCTACTTTATGTTCCATCAATTACCAAAAATCTTGTCAGTGTTAGTAAATTAGCTAGAGACAACAATGTCTATTTTGAATTTCATCCCTTTCACTATTTTGTCAAATCACAGGGCACTAATGAAGTGCTGCTGCATGGTGTTTTGGGCAAGGATGGCCTGTATCGGTTTCATTCCTTCAACCTTCAACACCTAGCATCCTCACCAACTGTTGGTACAACAAGCTTTCACCCCAACCAGATGTTTCCTAATACTTGTACTCCTAGCGTACAATTTTCTGTCAATAATGCTAATGCTTCTTGTAATATAAATAATGTACACTCTATCTTTGACCTTTGGCATAATAGGTTAGGTCATGCCTCTAAAAATGTAATTTCTCATATTCTGCACCACTGTAACATTCCATTTTCTAATAAAAATGTAACTGATATTTGTAGGGCTTGCTGTTTGGGAAAGGCACACTGCCTCCCAACTCTTCTTTCATCTTCATCTTATACTCTTCCTCTTGAACTAATTTTCATTGACCTATCGGGGCCTACCAGCATCACATCCTCACAAGGCTACAAATACTATATTGCCTTTGTTGATGCATTTTCTCGATACACTTGGGTTTATTTTCTTAAAACAAAGTCCGAAGCATTTCAAGCATTTCTACAATTTAAGGCCTCTGTTGAGTTGCAATTAGGTTATAGTATCAAATCAGTTCAATCTGATTGGGGGGTGAATTTCGTGTCTTCACTAAATATTTTCAAATTCATGGCATCACACATCGCCTCATTTGTCCACACACACACCACCAAAATGGAACTGTTGAACACAAACACAGACACCTCACTGAAGTTGGGCTCACTCTGTTAGCCCAAGCTTCCATACCACTTAGGTTTTGGGATGATGCAGTGGCCACTGCCACTCACATCATCAACCGAATTCCCCCTTCATCTCTTCTTTCTACCTCTCCATTTGAGGCCTTATTTCGCAAACAACCTGACTACACAGCCTTCAAAGTCCTTGGTTGTGCTTGCTATCCCTTTATACGCCCATATAACAAACACAAGTTTCAATTTCACTCCTCAAAGTGCACCCTTCTAGGCTACAACCCTCACCACAAAGGTTACAGGTGCTTGAACCCTAGTGGCCATGTCTATATTTCCAAGAATGTTGTTTTCCATGAAACAAGATTTCCCTTTCAAGAGCACCACCCACCTTCACCACCTTCCTCTATCCCTAACATGTCTTACCCTCTCACTTTTTTAAAGAATCCAGCTGCATTTCCCACTCACTCACCACCTCTATCACCACATCCTTTTCCTCTTTCCCCAATTTCTGCACCCTCTCCAAATTCCATTCCTCCTAGTTCTCCTCTGTTAAGCTCATCCCTTTCTAACCAACCAGCTCATGCCTCTCCTCAAAGCCCCACTCCCTCATCACTGTCACTGTCTCCTTCTCCTACCTCTACTTCACCTAGTTTATATCATCCCTCCCCAGATTCCTCACCCATATCCATCCCATCCACTCCCACTCCTCATCCTATGCTCACTCGCTCTAAAGCTCACTCACCTGCTCTCCAAGCTCTTCTCACCTACCCTGAACCGGCCATGGTTTCTGAAGCATTGGCCTCACCTCAGTGGCTTGAGGCAATGACCGAAAAGTTTCATGCTCTCCAGAAGAATGGCAATTGGTCTCTAGTCCCACATCCCCCGAGTAGGCACGCTATCGGCTGTAAGTGGGTGTTTCGAATTAAACAAAATCCTGATGGTTCAGTCCATAAATACAAGGCCAGGTTGGTAACAAAAGGATTTCATCAAAGGGTAGGTTTGAGACTTTTTCCCCTGTGGTCAAACCTTCTACTATCAGAGTTATTCTCACACTAGCACTATCTCAACAGTGGCTTATTCGACAACTGGATGTTAATAATGCCTTTCTCAATGGCATTCTCCATGAAGAAGTTTACATGACACAACCTGAAGGGTTCTCTACTGACTCTAAGCTAGTGTGCAAACTCCACAAGGCATTGTATGGTTTAAAACAGGCACCAAGAGCCTGGTTTGAAAGGTTGGCAGCAGCTTTGGTGAAGTTTGGCTTCACAAGCAGCAAATGTGAACTGTCTCTCTTCGTTCATACCCATGGATCCAGTGCTACCTATGTTCTAATCTATGTCGATGATATCATCGTCACTGGAGCTCCTACTACTTTCATTCAAGACGTCATCTGAAAACTTAACTCTGAATTTGCCTTGAAAGACCTTGGATCTCTTCAATATTTTTTGGGACTAAAAGTACATCACCTCTCTGATGGGTCACTACTACTTTCACAGCAAAAGTACATCAAAGACCTCTTGATCCACAGCAAGATGGACAAAGCCAAACCCATCTCTACACCTATGGTTTCTGGACTTAAACTATCTAAGCATGGTAGTGACAGGTTCTCTGATCCTTCCCTTTATCGTTCTGTGGTTGGAGCTCTTCAATATGCAATGGTAACAACACCTGAAATTTTTTACTGTGTAAATAAAGCCTGTCAATTCATGTCAGAGCCCCTTGACAGTCATTGGAAGGTAGTAAAATGCATTCTTCGATATCTAGGGGGCACTCTCTCCCATGGTTTGCATCTGCAAAGGTCCTTTCAACATCCCTTGGGCCTCAGAGGGTTTTGTGATGTCGATTGGGCCTCTGATGTTGATGACAGAAGGTCCACCTCAGGTGCTTATGTTTTCTTGGGCCCAAATCTAGTCTCTTGGTGGTCCAAGAAACAGCCACCAATTGCTCGATCCAGCCCTGAGGCTGAATGCAGAAGTTTGGCAGACATAACAGCTGAGATCATGTGGCTTCAATCCCTCCTTGAAGAACTTAAAGTTCCCTCACCAAGGCCTATTGTATGCTGTGACAACTTGAGCACAGTCATGCTATCTCACAATCAAGTTCTACACTCGCGAATGAAGCACATGGAATTGAGTCTATTCTTTGTGCGAGAAAAGGTCATGCAAGGGAAACTTCTAATCGCTCACATCCCTTCGTCTGATCAACCAGCTAACCTGTTAACTAAGGCTGTCTCCAAAGTGAAGTTCTCAGTTCTCAAAGACAAAGTCAAAGTGAAGGATCTTCAGCAGATCTCCAAGCAAAAACCCCTGCTGGAATTGCGGGGACATGATAGTGTAAGATAGTCCTTAGAATAGTGGATTACACTCCACTGTAAGTTAGTTAGGTAGTTAGGCGCTGGCTTCTATTGCCAGCTGGATGTAACTCTGTAACAAACTCTCCTTTCCTCCCCTACTACATAAACATTGATGTAACTAGCAATCATTCATAATGAAACTACTCAGATTCTATTCAATTTCTAATTCTCTCTCTCATATTTCCTCTTCTCTCAAACTCTATTAGCCAGCATGTGAGGACTCTTGGGAGCTGCTGCAAGATTTACAGCGCCAGTTTCCAGAGTCCTACCTTGAGGACAAGGTGGTTGTCCAGGGAGGTAATGTTAGGGACTGAATGTATGGGTTGGTTTACAATAGGAGGAATAGAGGAGGAGAAGGCTATAAATAGGCCCACAAGCTTTAATAAATTGTAAAGAAATAGATAAAAGGCGGGAAAGTTAGTTAGGCTATAGGAGGAATATAAATACGTTGCTATTGAAATTAGGAACTCTACACAACACCAAGAACCCTAGAATGTATTCACTTCAGAGGGAATGAAGAGCCCTCCAACTCTCCTACAATCAGAAAATGACTCACACCTTTTCTATTATTTCAACTTCCTTATTGGGAAAGTTAGTTAGGCTATAGGAGGAATATAAATACATTGCTATTGAAATTAGGAATTCTAGACAACACCAAGAACCCTAGAATGTATTCACTTCAGAGGGAATGAAGAGCCCTCCAACTCTCCTACAATCAAAAAATGACTCACACCTTTTCTATTATTTCAACTTCCTTATTTATATTCCTCCTATAGCCTATCTAACTTTCCAGCCTTTTCTCTATTTCTTTACAATTTATTACAGCTTGTGGGCTTATTTGTGGCCCTCTCCTCCTCTATTCCTCCTTTTATAAACCAACCATATATTCAGTCCCTAACACTACCCCCCTCGACAGCCACCATGTCCTCAAGGTAGGACTCGGGAAACTGGCGCTATAAATCCTGCAGTAGCTCCCAAGAGTCCTCACATGATGGCAGGTTCTTCCAACAAATCAGCCCTTTCGTTGCCCTGTCTGATCTGTGGTGTATTGCTAGCACCTTTTGGGGTGTCATTATTAACTTCCCTGCATCTATCAGAGTAGCATGTACTTCCTGTGGCTGTACTTGCGAAGGCAGGGGTCTTTTCAACTTACTGACATGGAAAATTGGATGTAACTTGCAACCAAGAGGTAGAGCCAATTTGTACGCCACTTGACCCAACTTCTCAATGATTTGAAAAAGTCCGTAGTCACGTGGACTAAGCTTTTCATTCAATTTCCTAGCCAAGGATTTCATCTTATAGGGTTGTAGCTTTAGGAATACCAGTCCCCTAGTTCATAGGAAACTTCGCACAGATGCTTATCAACAAATAGCTTCATCCTCTATTGAGCTAATGCCAGATTTTCCTTAAGGTCCACCAGAACCTCATCTCCAGAAGCCATGAAAGACTGCTCCTCTTCAACTTTTGAGGGGTAAGGCTCACCTTTAAACAGCACAGGGAGGTCTTCCATATACCACCTGAAAAAGAGTCATCTTTGTGGAACTGTTAAAGGTCGTGTTAAACCAGTATTCAACCCAATTAAGCCAATCTGGCCACTGTTTGGATCTTTGTCTCACAAAACAGCGAAGGTAAGTCTCCAAACAGCAATTAGCCACTTCCATCTGGCCATCTGTTTGCGGGTGGTAGAAAGTGCTATACTTAAGCTTGATCCCTGAGTTGTGGAACAATTCGGACCAAAAACGGCTGAGAAAATTCTGATACCTATCGGAAATGATCACCTACGGAAACCCATGCAGCTTCACAATTTCCTTAATGAAAGCCTTAGCGATGTCTTTCGCTATGAAGGGGTGGAAAAAGTGCAACTAAAAAGGCATATTTGCTCAAGCTATCCACCACAACCATGATGATATCGAACCCCTTAGCACGAGGTAACCCCGAGATAAAGTCCAAGGACACTTCCGTCCAAATATTCTCCGGAATCGGTAAAGGATTGAGCAATCCTGCTGGGGATAGAGCCTCATATTTGTTCTGCTAGCAAACCTAACAGTTAGATACAAATTCCTTGATATCCCTCCATATACCCCTCCAACAGAAGAGAAAGCAACCTTCTTATAGGCACGCAGGAACCCGAAATGTTCCCTAGTAGCAGTACAGTGAAATTTATCAAGCAGATTCGGAATTTGGGAGGAGGTTCTAGGTAGCACAACTCGGTTTTGATAGAAAAGATGCCCTTGATGCAAGGCACAGCTGGGAAATTCACCCTTCACTTGCTGTACCCCCCGAATGATGCGCTATAAGGCTGCATCCTTGTGCACCTCAACCTCAATCGTACTCCACATATTGGCCTGTGCTTCAGAAAATCTTTGCATACATTATCTAGAAAGATAACGCATCCGCTGCTCTGTTCTCAAAACCTGGCCTATATTGGATCTCGAAATCAAATCCAATGAGTTTGGAGGTCCACCGAGACTGCTCATCCCCCAAGAGTTGCTGTTCAATCAGGTATTTCCGACTCCTCTGGTCAGTCGAAATCACAAAATGATAACCCAGAAGATAATGTTTCCATTTTTGCACGGCTAAGACCATCGCCATCAATTCACGGTCATAGGCTGATTTCTTTTGGGCTCTTGGGGATAAAGCTTGGTTGAAAAAAGCAATGGCCCTGCCTTCTTGTGTTAGTACAGCACCTAATCCTTGACTTGAAGCATCTGTTTCCACTACGAACCCCTTGGAAAAACCTAGAACAGCCAAAATTGGTAACTCTATCATGGTCGTTTTAAACTTGTCAAAAGCAATCTGAGCTTCTGGGGTAAGTATGAAACAATTCTATTTGGTTAGTGCTGTAAGGGGTTTCACCATCACCCCATACCCCTGAACAAACCTCCTATAATAGCCAGTAAGCCCTAGGAAATCCCTTACTGCTTTAACATCTTTGGGATCAGGCCATTTTTGCATGGCTTCTGTTTTCTTGGGGTCCGCTGATACCCCTTCAACAGAGACAATGTGACCCAAGTACTCCACCCTTGCAACCCCAAACTCACATTTTTTCTTGTTAACCACCAATTTGTTGGCCATTAGAAGTTGAAAAACAGCGCGGAGGTGCTCCAGATGGGTGTGCATATCCTTGCTATACACCAGTATATCATCAAAGAAGACTAGGACAAACCTCCGAAGAAAAGGTTTCAAAACGTCATTCATCAAGGCCTAAAAGGTAGAGGGGGTGTTGGTTAAGCCAAATGGCATGACGAGGAACTTGTAATACCCCTCGTGTGTTCTAAAAGCTGTCTTCTTGATGTCCTTCTCCACCATTCTGATCTGGTGTTACCCAGGTTTAAGATCCAGCTTAAAAAAATTGATGCCCCAGCTAATTCATTCAACAATTCATCAATCACAAGAATTGGGAATTTATCTGAGACTGTTATCTTATTTAGAGCACAATAATCGACACAAAATCTCTAGCTTCCATCCTTCTTCTTCACTAAAATAATGGGGCTTGCAAACAGACTTGTGCTTTGCCTGATGATCCTCGAATCTAACATTTCCTTCACCAATTCTTCTATAGCTGTTTTCTGATAATAGGGATAACAGTAGGGTCGTAAGTTAGGGATGGGTGCACCCTCTTGAAGTGTGATTGCATGATCATAACGCCTATGCGGAGGCAAGCTTGGGAGGGTTTGGAAAACTTGCTCATTTTCTTCTAGCACCTGCAGAATCTCAACCGGAATCCCCGATTCACCAAAAGGTGCTGCTGCCGCTGGCCACAACTGCACTAGAAAACCTTCTCCGCTAGCCTATAAGGATCTCAAGGCTGATTTGAAAGCCAACCCCCCATAACATAGGTCAGGATCTCCCCATAAGGTTATCCACTCACCACCCTGCCTTACTACTAGCCTGGACTCCTTGAAATTTGCGATGACGTCCCCCAAAGTGTCTAACCAAGCTAATCCTAACACTACTGCAGATCCTTCTAGTGGAAACAAATAGAAGTCTTAAGACACCAATAAGCTTGGGAACTGCATCTGTGTCCCTTTACAACACCCCTGGCTCGCTATCGGTTGCCCATTTCCAACCTTTACCCCGAAACTTGTGTGGTTCGCGTTTCCAATCCTCTCTCTTGCATCAGATTTGGACAGATGAAGTTATGAAAAGCCCCTAAATCAATGAGTACCCTCACCTTGCGTCTTGAAACCTCCCCCCATAACCTGAAGGAATGGACAGTAGATTGCCCTGTCAAGCTCTTGTAGTCGAGTTGTAGACTATTCATAGCTCCCCCTATTTCCTCCACTGCATCTTGCCATACAGGTTCACCCTCCAATTCAGGTTCTTCTTTAATTATTAAGAACTTGAATTGCTTATTTTTACACACATGGTCAGGTGTGTATCTCTTATCACATGCAAAGTATAACTCTTTCATCCTTTTTTCCTTGTATTCTTCATCGGATAATTGCCTATACCCTGTGCCACGAGAGCTTTGTGCTCCCTGGGTGGGGTCTAGTCTCTGCGCCCCAATGCCTACTATATTAGAACCCCCACTAGTGTTTTTACCTACGAACTAGGTCCCTCTTCCTCTGGTTGATCCCTAAAACCCTGTACTCTTACTCACACCTTTACTACTGTTTTTCACTAACAAGTTGTTCCTACTTTCTACCATTTCAGCCAAATTCATAAGCTGATCTAATGCATGGAAAGAATGAAGTTTTAGCTCGGCTCGTACCTTATCTTTCAGTCCATTGAGAAAAAGCCAAGTAGGTACCTTTGCTCGAAGATCTTTAATGGACGCGAATACATCTCAAACAGCTCGCGGAATTCCCTCATGGACCCTTTTTGCTTGATACCGACCAGAATCTCGAAAGGGTTTTGTATCAATTCTAGTTGAAACCTTCTGATCACCGCTTCTTTGAAAACCTCCCATGTTCTAATTGGAACCGTTTCTTCCCACCATCTGAACCAGGTCAGTGCCTTCCCTTCCATAGCCACCACAGCCACTGAAACCCACTCCTCCTCAGGGACACCCCTGATCTCAAAGAATCGCTCAATGCGAACCACCCAAGTGTAGGCGTCATCACCCTGGAACAGAGGAATCTCCAATTTCCTTGACAAGTCCAAGGTCCGAACATGCCTCTGCACATTGGATCCCTCATCATTCGCCTTGTGGGAACCCTGACTCCCCTCGCGATGGCGATCGCGATTTCCTCTCCTTGGATCTGCCCGCGACCATTGATGCTCGCTAGAACTTGTTGCATCATCGTGTTCATGGAAGCTTGTAAATTAGCGAAGCACTGATCTCTCTCTTGATCGCGTTCATCCATTCTTTTCTACATCGCATTCATCGAGGCTTCCAAATTCTCTATCTTCTTGTCCATTTTGCCTTGAGCCATGGAGACTTGTGCCCGAGATTCGCAAAAACAACTAATACCAATTGGTAGGTTCGAGTATAGAGAGAAGGGAAGAAGAGAAATAGATATAGTTGCTACTGAAATTAGGGATTCTAGACAACACGAAGAACCCTAGAATGTATTCACTTCAAAGGGAATGAAAAGCCCTCCAACTCTCTTACGATCACCTTTTCTGTTATTCTAACTTCCCTATTTATATTCCTCCTATAACCTAACTAACTTTCCCTCCTTTTCTCTATTTCTTTACATTTTATTACAGCTTGTGGGCCTATTTGCGGCCCTCTCCTGCTCTATTCCTCCTATTGTAAACCAACCCATACATCCAGTTCCTAATAGAACAACGGCAAGGCACATGTCACTGCCATGTACAAGGTGAATCAACATTACAAGAACTTGGCAGTCTCAACCAAGAAGAGACCTAAAGGGTAAGATCACTCATAAACAACTTTAAGAAACTTTCAAGAACTAGTACTTTGGCCTATTCAGGTAAGTGTCCTCTTTCAATTGGAGTAAGTGCCTCGGGTACAGCCTTTGCCAATTCTTGGATCATAAACTCGACCTCTAGATCATATGACCAACATATGCTACCTTCCTTGTCCAAGTAGTAAAAAAATAGCCATTCTTGACAAGTCTTTGACCATTGTTACAAGCATAGGAGAAGTCAAAATCAGTCCACCAGTGACCTTGATAAAGGTTCTTCATGTCCCTAAACTATCCACAATCCTTATCTCTATACACAAACTCACTCAAGACCTATGTTGCACTATCATTTTTCACAACAATAATTGTATATTTTAGGAAAAGGATTTGCAGAGGAAGATTGAACGTACTAGGAAACAAGATGGCCTCTGCTACCTTGAAACACCAAGCCAAGAGGAAAAACTGCATCATTCCCTAAGTTTAGAATCTGTTTCAAGCAATAAAAAGAAGATTTGGCTTCACCACAGCAAACTTGGACATCCATTCTTTAGAGTTGTTAAAACCTTTTATCCTCTTCTTGTTTAGAGGTATAAGTGTTGAAGATTTCTATTCTAAAGTGTGTGAGCTTGTTAAACACATGCGTGTACCATTTCCAATTCGTAATTCTTAAGATCGTGGGCCTAACTCAACCCCAAAAGCTAGCTCATAGGGGAGGGTTGACCAACTTATTATAAAGGCTATCATGGCCATATCCCCAAGCAATGTGGGACTCTTAACAAACCTTCATGCCCAGGACTAAATATCTGAAGCGTGAAATTTATATGACTGGACAAATACAAGTGGCTCAATAACAGCCACAGGATACTCAGATACCATCTTACAATTGAGCGGGCCTAACTCAATCCCAAAATTTACCTCAAGCTCAACCATTGCTTGGTGATAGATGGGTTGCTTCACTGGGGTATTGTGTGATTCTTGTGTAGAAGATGAAATGGGTGCAGTTGAAGGTGGCTCAACCATTGGTTGGTCAGAGAAGAGAATAGTTTGAGGACCACAACCTCCTTCACCAATGCATGATTTGCAAGCTATTTTGAGAGAGTTGAAACTCTTGCCATTGGTGGGGGATTTGTAACATAGTTCCCACTGAGTTTTCTTATCAAAGTATCAAAACTCCCAATCCAAAGCAACGAGATGCTTCTTTGCTTTCAATGACAAGGCTGCATTGGACCATTGTTTTTGCTACACCACTATGAATTCAAATTTTCAATGGCTCCTAGTTCACCTCCTGAAATCAACTATGAACCCAAATATTGCCCTCAAGTGGTGGTTGACTGGTACATGTGTTCAACATCAAAAAACCAAAGGCACAATGTAGTCCTGTCCTTGAAAGCAAATAAGCATCTCACTGCTTTGGGTTGGGAGTTTCGGTACTTTGATAAGAAAACTCAGTGGGATCTACGTTACAAATCACCCACCAATGGCAAGAGTTACAAATCTCACAGAACAACTTGCAAATCATGCATTGATGAAGGAGATTGTGGTCCTCAAAATGTTCCCTTCTCTCACCAACCAATGGTTAAGCCACCTTCAATTGCACCCATTTCATTTCCTGCACAGGAACCACAGAACACCGCAATGATGCAACCCATCTCTCACCAAATAACGGTTGAGCTTGAGCTAGTCTTTAGGGTTGAGTTATGGTCACTTAATTCTCAAACATCCATCCTCATTCCACCTTATCTGTCTAGGCCTTGAGGAAGTTCCCAATGGCGATTGGTTCTACCCACCATGCCATTGCAAGATATGCAACTGTCCCAAATTCATCGAAGATTGTGCAAATCATGCGGATAACAGCATTATAGCCAATGATCAATGTTAGCACAATTACCACATTGGGTGCCTAAGGTCTAAAGGCTTTACTAAGCTGAAGAAACATCCAGATGAGGTTTGGTTCTGCAATGGAGCTTGTGAAAATATTTTTCAGCCTACAGATGATGAAAGGAAAAGCAATTCCTATGGGTGAAGATAATCTAACTTGGACATTGTTGAAGACAATGAGAGTAACAACTATGGGGATCATGACTGTGGAAGCTTGGGTCAAATCAAAAGCAAGCTAAGTGTGGCTCTAGGAGTAATGCACGAGTGTTTTGAGCCAATCATTGATCCTTTCTCCGAGAGAGATATTGTTGCGGATGTTATTTTTCAACAGAAGTTCAAAGCTGAACCTTTTGAACTTTTGAGGGTTCTACACTGTGATTCTGGAGAGAAATGATGTGGTGATTTTTGTTGCCAACATAAAGATATTTGGCAACAAGGTTGCAAAATACCTCTTGCAGCTGCCAGGATGCAGTTTCTAAGACAAGGAATGTGTCGCATCTTGATGGATAAGCTTGAGAAGTAGTTGATTCACTTGGGAGTGGAGAGGATGGTTTTGCTTGCTGCTTCTTATTTGATAGACACTTGGACAAACTCATTTGGCTGTGCAAGGATGACAGATTTATATAAGTCTCAGTATCTAGATTATACCCTTCTAGACTTTCAGGATACCACCTTGCGCCACAAATCATTAAAGGAACCTTCAATGCTATCTAGGCCATAACTCTAGTCGATATGAGACTCAACACACCCCCTTATTGAAGCAACCAAGAAAATGCAAGAAGCTAGAGGGAAGCCAAGAAGGCGCAAGAAAAGAAGAGGGGAGTCCTTAGACAAAGAGTGGGTTCCACTACAACCCATGTTAGATGCATCATGTTCATGTTCTGGTAGTGGTGAAAGTTGCAAGGTCTTTCGATCAAGCAAAAGAGTGAGGAATGGGGATGAGGCACAAAGTTTTGACTCCTCATTTCGGAATCCTAGAACTGTTTTCTCTTGGTTGATAGACAACAAATTGGTACTCCTAGAAGCGAGAGTGCATTGCCGTGGAGGGAATAATGTTGTGAAGATAAGGAACATAATGAGTTCTGGGGTAGCTTGTGATTGGTGTGGTTTTGTATTTTCCCTCACTCATTTTGAGGCTTATGTTGGTTGCACCAAACATAGACCCGCTTCCAGTATCTTCTTGGAAGATGGAAGTCACTAATGGATTGCCAAAGGGAATCCTTGAGTTCTCAGGAAAACATGCATAATTATGTGGTGGGAAGCACTTCTCAAGACCAAAATGACAGCTTTTCTTCCATTGGTCTTTATGGGGGTGAAATATTGTTTTGTTGTCATCTTAAGATTGTGGGTCTAACTCAACTTCAAAAACTATCTCATGCGAGGAGGGTTGCCCAAGCTATTATAAAAGTTATCATGGACATATCCCCAACCAATGTGGGACTCTAACAGTAATAAAGGCAATTCCATTCCTTTATGTCTCATTTTGATAGGACAAGTATTATAGAATAGAGAAAAGGTATGTATAATGTTGTATATGTGTATATTTTGAATGGATTCTTGATCAAGGTGACCAAGAAAACCAGGATCTCCACATATGAGAAGAAACTTCAAGAGGCCTTCTCTTCCTCTTCTCACTCACTATATTGCACTCACTAACTAACTCCCCTCTCGCTCCTTTATGTTTTTTTCCAACAAACCCTCTATAGATGTGTGTGTTTGCCACACTCACGTACCTTACTGTACTGTAGGTATTTACAAATGGGCCTGTTTATCATATTGGCCCATAACCCCATCCCCACTCTTAATCTTCCTAGTGCTGTTTGATAAAGGTTCCTGTTAGTGTATTCTGCGCGTTAAGCATTGGGTGTATGGGTGTACACCAGTACCATGCTTGTATTCTAGAAGATTTCACATATGCTGAGTCAGATTTCACATTCATAGTGACCTTTGCTTTGACTTTTTCTCTCACCTATATAATATTCTCTCTTTTCTTTTAATACAGATAAAATAAAATTACAAAATTATCCATGACTATAAGTTGACTTAGAAAAGAAGGGGGTGATTTTTCCTCCAAAATAAAATATGTAGCAGGCTAACCTCCAAATGGGAAGTGGAGGTTTGCAATCTCCATATTTAAAAGTATTTATCTCCAATATTTTTATTATATTAATTTTATAAACTCCAACCATGTACATTAGTTTATTAAAATTTATAATCTTCAAATTTTTTTTCAAACTAAGTATTACTTTTTATTTATTTATTACTTGTAAAATTAATTGGAAATTTTTGTGACTGACAGATAAAGCTGAACCAACACAAGTATTAAGTCAGACACTGAGACATTTTACCCTAGTGGCAAGTTTCATATGTTCAGAAAGAAAGATGATTCAAAGTTCAAGCCTCACCAATCACACTTTTGTCATGCAAATCCTTGGTAAATTGAGTACAGTACTCTGTGATTTTTATTCTCTAACTGCAGCAAGTAAAACCATTTCCAATTTCCATAAGGTATAATTTGTTACTAGGCATATTTGGGAAAGATTACTTTCTGGGATATAATTGTTTTTCCTTCAAGTAAACACTCAAATTAGTCATCCAAATATTTCCACAACATCAAATTAGTCCTCTAAAGATTTTGGATATCAATTTGGCCCTTAATGTTTGATGTGAACATCAATTTAGTACTCCAATGTACATTTAGACATCATTTGTTCTTTAAATTGATGGTAAGTTTATTCTACAAAGGACTGAGTTAGTGTAAAAAATCTTTAAAGGACTAATTTGCCATCTCGTGTATCTTTTGAAGGCCAATTTTATTACTCCTTTTTACTATTTCAAAAGTTGTCTCAAGAAGCTCTTGATCATAAGATTCAACCCCAAAATTTGCTAGACTAGATACAAACTAGAACAAGGAAAAAAAATTAAATTAAATTAACATACATAACCCATACGAGGCATACCATATTTTCAATTTTTTTTTTCAAAAAAAAAAAAGGGGAAAAGAATCCAATGTTTAACAGAAATATTCTAAAACTCCCATCTTTACACAATTTGACCACTTTTACACCCAAAATGTTTCAGATATTTCAAAAGTTAATCATATTCAAATTCTCCATGCAAATATTAATTGATTAATGCAACAAACCTGTCCGAACCAAATTGCACTATACATGAAGCACCTAAATCCCTCCTACAATATTTGCAGCCTTTAGCAATTCGGCATGGTAGGTTAATTAAGTCAGCTAGCACCTGCAATTTAAATTGTTAATATTAGATATCCAAATGCACTATGTAACCAGAATTCAATATTACAGGTGAGTTTGGTATAGAGTTAAAATAGGGGAGAAACTTTTAAGGATTTGATTTATGTGTAATTTTACCCCAATACCAAAGTCACCCTTAATAAAGGAAAATTCTCAGTTAGGAACTCCAAGTTGCTTGAAACACTATAAAACAATGAACGGAATCAAATAAGAATAGAAGAAACATGTTATAATCTCAGTGATGTTGATAAAAAAAGAATGCACGTAACCAGAAAATCAATCAAAATATAAATAATGCATTTAAATAATGTGCAATACTTTAAACAGCAATGCTCGATGGACACAAAGACCAACAGGTAAGCTTCCAATTGGAAGAATGACAGAATTCAGGCTGCTTTTAAGAATTTGCGTGCATTCCGTCCACCGTGGACCTAAATTTTCCTCAGTTGAAGATCCTCCCCTTTTGAAAACAATAGGAACTTGTCAGTATGATGTCAATGCAATGGTGTCTATCCAAAACAATTTTTTCTTTTTCTTTTCTTTTTTCTTTTCATTTTTCCCCCCAAAATTGAACACAGGTGAACTCACCCCATCCTACTATAAACAAGATTTGCAAGCTGATCAGTAGCAAATTTTGTAGAAATCCAGCTACTTGAAAGACTGACTACTCTACTTTGCAGTTCTCTCAAACCAGGATCTCTAGATTTATCAATAGCAACCACTACAATTGACGAGTCATCACAAGGTTCAACTGACATCAGGGATTCAAATGATGGGATCATACCAACATTCTGTACATCAGAACTTATCATCCATGTATAAGCATCCATCCCATGGATTAGGTAAAAGCCATCAAGATTTTTGTCAGAGTATTGCAAACAGCCATTTACCTGGCCAATGTGAGCGCAGAAAACAACTAATTAAATTCCAGTTAAAGGAAAGGTTCATAAACATAACTTGCGCATGTGACAATTGTAGATTTAGACAAGTGAACAATTCATTCTGATTCCTTCTTTCTAACAAAGAGAGAGGACAGAAACCATTGGATTAAGCATTAACACAAGCAAAGAAGACTCCAAAGTTACTTTACACTGTGAAGTTAATATCCAAATTACTAATCAACACTGAACTACGTCACACCCAACTAATGAAGCACAGCACCAAGATACTACAAAAAAAACCAGCATAATCAGTAGATGGTATATATCTTGTAACACTCCTGTATACAGAGAGCTGAAGTACATGACTCACAGATGAGTGTTTTCAACAGCTGCTCTTTTATTTTCAGAAACAGTTCCATCACTCATGGCCAAAAGCAGGCCCTTATTGCATTTATAGACAAAATAAAATCACTACAGTTTGGAGTCAATAAATGATCTGTTTTAATCGTATAAGCCACAGATGAAAAAGAAATCAGCAAAAGTACAAAAGTTGCAAAATAGGGTACATATTAAGATTTATCATATCTTTGAAATCAATTTGAATTCTGACATTGCTTAGACTCATATTAATATTTAAAAGACTTAATTTGAAGAGTCTGTCATATACCACAATCATATACTTTCAAAAAATTCTTCACCTATATTTAGTTTTTGTTTGAATTTGCTTATTTTGAATAGCTTATACTCAAAATCTTTGAGAGATTTTTTTTCAAGAAAAAAAAAAGCAATTTTTCTGTAAAACTTAATCTAATCCAAACTCGCACTAATACCAGCTCAACCTTGCTCATAACTGATGGAATAATAATTAGATATTTTCTAAGCCAAACTGTCAATATTCTATATGAACCACTTATCTAACGACATACTATTGTGTAACAAGCAACAACAACAACAATAATAACTAAGCCTTACCCCATTAGGTGTGGTCAGCTAAATGAATCAAACGACACTATTGTTGAACAAGCAAACAATTGAAAAATTATATTTCATAAACATGAGAATATTAAAATATTATGTGTAGTCACGAGTTAAGCATGTATACAGTCAAACGCCTAGGAAAGTGATTGAAACTAGAAACCATGTCAAAGGTATCAGTGATCCTCCATCATGCCACCTATCCCCCTCCCTCCGCTGGTTCTTGCACCTCCAATGTACAGAAATAATAATAAAATTATAAAGTAAATCCAAGAGATGTTTACTCGTAACACAGAAGTATAAGCGTTAATTGTTTCCTTTTCTATTACAAACAAATTCAACTATTTGAAACAACACCTAAGGCTGGAGAGTGTGTTTGGAAATACAGTAGTATAAGTGTATAACCTTTCATTGTTTCTTTTTAATGGCAAACCAAACAAGAGAATCATTAATATCGACTGTTTGGTACAGGACTTGCTCATTCTCGCATAAGCATGACAGAATTCATTTTAAAAAATATTATTTATACATCAGTTAATTGGTTAATTGACCCCGTAAAAAGATGCAATAAGTAAAAGAAAAGAAAAATACATGGAACTAACACATACACAATACAAGACTATACTGTAATGATGATATTGGATGTTTGACCATCCACCAAGTGCTTGCATCTCCTATTTGTCATTATAAACTAAGAAAAAAAAATTAAAAAACAAAAAAAAAGAAACTCATGGTGAAATCATTTTCTATCCTATGAGAATTTCAATTGTATCAGCAAGGGAAAAAGAGAGAGAGAGACCCATTTTCCCAAATTTGAACTCACTCATTCACGAGAAAGATTAAAATTCGGAGTACCCAAAAACGGTGCGACATTGCCTGGGCCGAATTGGATGAAGAAGAGGTGGGCCCCAAGCCCAGCAAATTGGGATCGTCGGTAGAAGCAGACTGCCAGGAAAGGCGAAGCGCCAGTTCCCGCTGCAGCTGATAGCTCTCCTCTATCTGCTTGGCCCAGCTCTTGGACGAAGCCTGCTGCTGTTGCTCATCGGCCACCTCCATGGGTTCCCCGCCACCAGCAACAAATTGACGGTGACGATGGTGATTATCAGTATCCGATTCTGAGGGAGCACCACTATGCATTTCTTTTTTGGAATCTGAGCCTTCCTTCTAACTTCACAAAGCCAACTCCAGCAGTTTGTTTGCTTCTTGGTTTTGGTAACTGCTTTTTATTAATGTTCTAAAAGCTACTTTTCCCTGATCAAGAAAAAAATATATATTAGGAGACGAGAATTGTCAACTTTTAAGGTAAGTATTTTTCTAATAATTTTGTTTTTCGAAAAAAAAAAAGCATCTAACATTTTTTTAAAACATAAAATCATCTAACATGTTAAAAAGGGAAATTATATTTTAACACATTATGGATATGCACAGTATACATAGTATCTAAATGTAACTGTGAGCATATATCATGGTAAATTAAAAAAAATTATTTTTGATGTATTATTAGTATAAAAAATTTTTACACTATTATCTAATTATATATTATTATCATATTAACAAAAATATTTAACTAAATCACATACTATCTTGGATGTCTTACAAATAGAAATATATAATTAAATAGTGATACAAAATTCTTTTATATTGACAATTGATGATAACTCAAAATCAGATTATGGATTAAATTAACGATTAAAGGGTGATTAATGTAGGTAAGGTCAAAAAAGGCGTGTTTGGTCACTTCTAGAGAGAAAGGTGTAGGGACGATACCTAACTAGGATGAATCGTTAAGAATGACCAAGTTCTCCATAGAACTACTTTTCTGATGTGGCTTGGTAATCTTTTAGATATAACATTGCCTTTAGCTGAGGTTTTCCCTCAAAAAGACATTACTTGGATCCTTGGTGAAGTCAAAATTCCTTCATCCAGCTAGATGCTCCGCTTTTGCCCTCAACTTCCCCTAACCCATAAAAACCAATACTAGAATTATACCAAATAGGAAAGATTCCCCATGACCTACTCTTCCCTTATAATCTTTTTGCTATAGTTTAAGCTTAGCTATCTCTGAACCTACTGATAAAGATGATAAAAGACAATGCACCATGACTAAAGCCCCTTGAAATGTCCCTTTCACCTAGTCAGCAACCTTTGTCTCATTCCATGACTCTTAGAAGACCACAAAACTTGTGACCCATGAATTTGATCCCATTTAACCCAAGATATCACACACACTCTAGTACGCTTCGTGCCCCCAAAACCTGGAAACAATGAGACACTAGTCTCCCAAGATGAATCCACAAGAAACCAAGTGAGTTTATTGAAACCACCTTGAAACCCAGCCAAATCCTAATACCCATGACCCTGGAACAACTTCACTAGTATTTCCAAGTCACTAGAAGCCTTTAGTACCTATTGAGTCCCTGAGAAGCACACCCAACCCATATTAACCTAACCTAGACGTTCTAAATGTTATCATGAGTGGCTGAGCGTCCTAGAGAGAACACAAGGACAAATGATGTCATCATCCCTCTAGGATCCCTGTGGTGGTTACACTTGTTCTCTATCAAGGACTATCTAGGAGAGTAGTTTTCTTGACCTATTCTTGCTCACATTTCCTCTAAAGTTTATGAATCCAAGAATCTCATAATCTTAGCTTAATGTCTTAAAGCACTTGTTGAGAAATAGATTCATAACATTTGGTGACTCCACTAGGGAGGACATGTAAGCAATGGCTAGGCAAAATCATGCCAATGGGATGCCACCCATCACCTCGAGGAATCTATCCTTCAATCCAGAAGATTTTCCAAGACCTAAAAGTCGAGATGCTAATTGTGCAACTTGAAGGGAGGCAACCTAGTGGAAAAAGGAGTGGATGGGGAAGAGTTGTTGTTGTAGATCTCCTTACACCTTTGGACATAATGCTCATATCTTGAGGGAGTTAGCTATGAATGGGCAACTTGGAAGAGAGGAAGGAACCAATACAAGGCTCCATGGTAGGATGCTTAGCTAGCAGCAGGGTAGATTAGCTGTCAAGGGGGCTTACACATGATTGTTCATGGGTCTACAAGAAAGCTAAGTATATGTAACCTTTGATACTATTTTTGTTCAAAAAGAAAGAAAAACATGACACCTAAGGCTCTAAATTTTTAACTTTAGATAATATTTGTCCTATATATTATTCTCACCTTTCAAAGGTTACTTTGCTCTTTTATAAGTTCACATTTTTCATTGTTATTATGCCATGTTCTTGACACATATTGCACATATGAATTTTAAGCTCAAACCACGCCATTGTTGTTATTGTTATGAAAGAAAAACAAAGGAATGAGATGCCCTAAAAGAGAAGATGAAACCAAATACCCCATTTTAATGCTACTATGGTGAAGATATATTTTTGTTCCTATATCAAAAAAAATTTATATGCAATTTGGAAGGATGAACCTTTTCATTCCATGTTACATTATAGCATGATACCACTGCAGTGCTGTGGTTAGACTATAAATTAACTAGAAAAAGTGCATAACATATTATTAAAGAGCTTTATTAGAATGTATCATTAAAGTGTATGTTAAGGAATAAGAAATAGAAATTGTTAAATGGAAAACAAGTATCAAGCATACTTGCTAAGTGATAATCATAAAACAAACAATAGTCTATCTTTTGTATTTTGACATTCATCTAAGTCTCAATCTGCCATGACCAGTCGAAGTGTCATTTATAATGCCAAACTTTGATGTGTAAGTTTTATTTCTTTTATTGCCTTTTCATTCTATTACTATTCTATGATGTGCTAACCATGGCATGATGTCTCCAACAATAAGTGGTTGATTGTTTGTATTATGGCTTTCCTTGCAAGTATGAGTGTTCTATATATGTAGCATAACTGATTCTTTAAAAATTGACATAAAGTATTACTGCAAAGGCTTTAAGGCTAAATAAGAACCAAAAAGTTTAAGTGAACATCTTTATTTGACAAATTAGTGAAGATTGATTAAAGAGAAGAAGTAGTAGAAAAGGCAACAAATATCATGAAGAAGAGTAAGACGAGTGTTAGAAATCGCAATGAAATTTTGGACGCTCATGAATCTACTGAGGAGTAAGATGCTAGACGAAAGCAATAGACGAGGGTAGTGGACGCTATGATAAGAATGCCAAATGCTACATGATGTGTTAAAAAATAGAAAGAAAGTGAAAGATGCTTTGGCAAGATTAAAGGACATTGTATTGAAAATATGCTGAGAGTAATGGATGATTTGGCAAGAGTGACAAATGCTATAATGAAAATGTGCTAAAAGTAATGGACATTGTATCAGGGTGATAGATGCTGTACTGAAAACCAAGTCACGGTTAGATGGAGACTATAACATTCCCAATTCTATCTAAGCTAATTAGCTAAATGTCACTAACTAATTAGAAAAATTAGTGATTAGTTAAGGATTAATCAACTAATCTCGAGTAAAAGTTTAGTAATTAGGGAAAAATTAACAAGTCAACTAAAAGTCAATGATCAACAAGAAAAGTCAACAATTAAATAATGACACACTAAATGATTTAATTAAAGCCTAAAAATCCAAATCTTGCTAATTCATGATTAAGAACATAATTAAGATAATATAATCTATTAATTAAGCACATGACAATGTTCTATCTTAATCAAATGTGATAAATTGATGCTCACAGACTAAATACATAATGAGAATCATTCATTTTAGAGAAAAAGTCTTAAAAGTGTATTTAACCAAAATTGTTTAAAGAGTAATTAAACTAATCTAATTCATTAATACATAGATAATTCTAATAATAATGAAAATTCAAAATTCTCCCCCTTAATCAAGATGAAAAATTCAGCCACTCAAACCCATCATCTACCATTCAATTGCTTCTTAATCTTACACTATTCGATCATGGCTTAATGTGGTTAATTAACTTAAAGATTGATTAACCAAAAGTGGGATAATCTTATACATGGATCACACTTGATTTCGTGTAACGTCCCCCACTTTCTTAAGTAGAGTATAATAAAAATTTTGAATTATTTCTCTTAGGCAGTGTGGGAATTTCTCAAGCATTGGTATATCCCAACAATCCTCACACTCAGAAATATAGGGTAGCATAACACTGCCGTTAAAAATATGGCACTGCCAGATGCTAAAAATTATGAAATAACAAAAGTGCCCCTATCAACTTTTGTTAATTGTAATTTTGCCCAAAAGTTTTAGAAATTGTACTTTAACCCCAAGTGAATATTTCCACCCTAGAACTTTTCATAAAATAACCTTTATGTCCCCACATTGGTAGAATTAGCAGAATGGGGTTTTAAACGAAGCAGAATCACGAGGTGAAACTGTAGAAGTTTAAATCTCTATCGATTGGGCCATGGAGGCAGTCTGGTGTGAAATCATGTGGGGTGTCCCTGGACTTGCTCAAAATTATGGATATGCCATTAGCCACGGAAAATAGAAAATAGAAAAGTTCCAAATTTACAAGAATGATTATTTCATGTTAACAAGCAATTTATTTGATCTTATTGACTAAGTAGGGTTAATTAAAAGTTAATTAGATGTTAATTAGAAGGATTAGGCTTAGGAACAATTAGGATGGAGATATAGAAATTCTCTCAGAGTCATTTAGTAAAGTTTTGCCAATTTGAAGAAAATCGGCAAAGATTCAGGATTTTAAACCGCCAGAACCAAATCAGTAGAATTTTCTACTGGAAACCCTCACTTAAGTGGCTAAAATTCAGCCACCCCTACCACATATGAGTGGCGCCAAGTGTTGCTCAAGATAATGGAGAAACTTGGCCTCACCTCCACCGGATTTTTATCGTTTTTCGCCTAGATTGTTCGATTTTCATTGAATAATTGGGATTAATTAGGATTCGATTAAGCATTTACTTAAAGCCAATTAAAAGTAATTTAGAAAAATTAGACTTGATGGAATTAGATTAGGAACATAGGAAACCTCATGGGAATTTTCAAACTAGTTTACTAATTTAAGAGAAATCGGTAAGATTTCGGTATTTTAAACTGTCAAAACTGGACCAATAGAAATTTTTCTATGAGTGCCCTAGGATCAATGGCTAGGATTTAGCCAAACCACCCCCTCATGTGGCGCCTTGATCAGCCATTGAGGGAGGGAAGCTAAGCAAAATTTGATGATGAAGTGAAATCCACCAATCATCATGCATCTTGCTTCCAAAAATCTTCACATTTTCTTTCCTTCTCTCCTTGTCATTTTCGGGCACCCCATTAGTTGCCGAAGCTCATCTCATTCTCTTCTCTTTACTCTCATTTTCACTCCATTCTCATCCATTCTTCAAATCTCATCACAAGTTGCTTCCATCAAAGACACTAAATCAACACAAATTCAACTAGACAAGGTAAGAAATCCTACTTCTCTTCTTACTTTCTCTTATTTGGGGTTGCATGGTGGTCATGTATAACCTAAGATATTGATGTTATGTAGAGTGATAATGATGGTTTATAACTAATTTTGCATATATGTTGTGATTAAAAATCGGAATTGATAGCAGAAAGCTTGAAGAAGGGAGACAAACCAAAAAGCTGTTAGGGTTTTCCTCAGCGGTCCATACGGCGAAGTGTATGGCTCTCCGCCTATAGTCGATTAAATTTGATGAATCTATTTTTATATGAAACTAGACATCCAGGGCTTTCTACAAATATAAAATATAAGGCCATTGGATTAGAATAAAATTAGTTATGAATTTTTGAAATTTAACCTAGAAACTTGGATTCTTATCCGGGTAGTATGAGTTGAGAAGGGTATAACTCACCCCACACAACTCCAAATTGAGTGAACCCAAGGTTGTTTGAAAGCTAACATGTAAGGGAACACCTCATAAAAATTTCAAAACCAGATTCATTGCCATTTGTTCCCAGCACACCAATGAAATTGACTTAAGTGTAAACTAGGCTGGGACAGGGTAGTCCAGTAGGGCAGTCTGAGGTAAAATACTTATAACTTGACCTATACAAATAAAAATGACATGGGACTAAAAGAGTTGGAAACTAGACACATAAGGCTATGACATATCAAAAATCCAGGTTTAAATGAGTTGAATTGGACTAAAGGTGGATTATACAAATTTTGGGCATAATAGGATGAAATAAATAGAAAACTCTATTGATGTTTGTATTAACCTTGATGAATGATATTGTAGATATATAATTGTTGTCCCAAATTGACTTATAATGTTTGACTGATTTTACTGGTAGTTTGGCACTATTCAAGAGGAAGTGGAGTCGATCCGTTGTGCTACCGAATTTTCGGCAAAAGTTTATGAAGTTATGAGAACTTCTGCTATGGGTGATTATGCTTTGAATATATTTACATGTACATGTCATGTTCATGTACGTCATACATGCAAATATAATTAGAATATGATATGAGAAGTAAGGTATGAGACATATCCATGAATGCACAAAGCATCCGGATGCATGATAAGATATGAAAAGGAAAAGATAATAAGAACTTGCAAGAAAGACGTACTAAGCTACTACGTGAGGCATGACATAGACCCATCTAACATGGGCCAGAGCGGTACTGTCTAAGACTTGGGTCAACCCTCGACCAGATTTAAGGGGAATAGACCAATGTGAGGGTCGGGGAAAGTAAACACGTCACTCATGTATAGGTACGAGCTCGGACCTGAAAAGCAAGCTATTACCTAGAGGTGAGAGAGGCCATTCACCTCCAGGGGACCAAGTACAGAAGAGTAAGATCAAGTTGCAAGTTAAAGAAAGAGATGAATTAAGTCAAGTGCACTTGAATACAATCAAGTACAAACATCTATATGTGCATTTCTAATTATCTCATTATGTCATGATGTTATTATGATTCTTACTAAAGTCTATTACATTATTCGTGTTTCTATGTCTGTCATATGATATGCCTAGTAGTGGATAAAATATAATCCGCTTCGAGGAAGATGTTTTCAACTTAAAATTGAACCACTGTTTGCATATATGTGTTCACATTTTCATAAGAAACCGAAGCGGCTGAAATGTTTATGATGGCATGTATGAGTAATAGTTCGAGTTTACCTACTGAGAACCTTTGGTTCTCACTGCCTGCTTTATGTTTTTCTTTTTCGTAAACATTCCAGAATCTAAGTTGGAAATCAAATGCGAGGCAGAGTACTAGGACATTTTTTGAGTAAGACTTGGGCGCAAACCAGACCAAGAGACTATTGAAGCTAGCTAGCGACCATGTCGAAGTAAGTTCTGTGTATTATATCACTCACAATTTCTTTTAAATTGTAATTATTTTATCCTCTATGTGTCAGATATGACAAAGTTTATGAACTATTAGTTAGTAATAAGGTGTGGAGTTAAAGGGCCATGTATTATATTTTTCATATTTTAAAGCTTTCTTACCACAGTGACACCTCTTTAATATAACTTCATGACTCGAGCATGACTTATATAATAAAGGGTGTTATATTTTGCATTAATCATTAAAGTGGATCAACCCATTAATGGCATGGAGTCAGCCATTAACCACCTTCGAAAACACAAAAGGGTTTAAGCCATGCACCCGGACTCAAGGTGAAACAATTACTCTTTCACCCCATGGTCACCAAGCTTATTCCTAAGTGAAAGAAGCAACAAAGCCATCAGCCTATGGCCATGAGATTTACACCCCAAACAACCCATTTACTCTCCTTATAGAACTTCCATTCTCTTGTTAAAACACCAAAGCCCTTACTTTTCTCTAAAATTCCACACTACCCCCCTTTATTCTTCCCATTCCTCTTATTCTTCCTACATTCCCTACTCCAACAAACCCCATTTCCCATCACCATTCTCACAAGCCCTTCCAGGACCACCCCTTTTGGTATTTGAAGAACACAATCCAACACACACTTAGCTTTATTTTCAAGTTCCAAGGGAGGAAGACCATCTCCAACCATTCCACTCTTCAAGTACTTCAAAAAACTTCTTGTGGTAATGACTCTATCTCTTCTTCTTTGTGCGTTTCCAAGCACTAAAACTCCTAAGCTTCTTATAGCTAGGTGGTTCTAGAACTTGCTCTTAGGTCTTATGACCACACTCTTTCTCTATGAAGTTTTTCCTTATGTTAAAGTATTTTCTTAAAATGTGATTATGTTGTATGAATACTTTTATGAATCAAATTTTATTTAAACTTTAAATATTGTTTTATCACTGAAACCTCAAAATATGAAATCAAAATAAAAGATAAAAATGGTCACTCGAGGAGGAATCTCAATGTTTCTACAAAATAAACTAAGAAAATGAAATCCGAATATGTTGAAATTCTGGCAATCTGTATGGCAAATGTAATAACTCATTTTGTACAACTCAAAATGCAACAAGACTAATTTTAAATGAAAATAGACTCATAGAACTTTCCATAAAATATGTGAGCATTAGACTCAAAATGAGAGAGATATAAATTTTGTAAGTGGGTTATACCTAATGGTGTTTATGTCTGGATAGCTTGCACTAAAATCTTTATAACTCAAGTTATATAAAACATTTTTTAGTGGGACTAAAATTGTTAGAAAACTAAGGCATAAGAGAATAACCCTATAAAATATCTCAGGATTTCTTTTGTGAAACTCCCAGTAAATTCATGAAGTTATGTTACCTGAGTAAACTTAAAAACTGAGCAGTTATACTAATTAATACATAACTCAAGTTAAACTTTGAATTTTTGAGTAGGGTTTGTTTTGTTTTAAAGAGGGTTCTGAGAAATATAATCACACAAAAAATCAAATTAAACCAATAAAGATAAAAGCATGGTGAAATTTCTAAGTTACTATCCTATAGTAAAAACCTAAATTCGATTAAGGCAAAGTGAAAAAGCAAACTTAAAGACCCCAAAGACCCTCAACTTAAAGCATTAAGACTTCATAATTCAACTTAAAAGATTTAAAAGAGAAGTAGCAGAAATTTGCCTCCAAGAATGATAAAGGAATGGCACAAGATGAAAATCTAACTAAAAGCTTGCACCTAAATTACTAAGGTAAGCTCATAACTTGTGACATATGTCTCTATGTGCAAGTATAATGATAATGATGATGATGATTATGATGAATATGCTAATGATGATTATGATTAATATGATGTTGTGAGATGCTTAATGATGTATGAAGATTGAGGCTCTCTGTTAGGCAATTTTTTTGGGGAAGCTCTGGTCTAGCTATTATTGTAACACCCTCCCAAGTACCGTACTATGCTTAAGTCATAGTACCACACTCTGGAGCTATTCTTTGTTACAGTGGACCTTATCGACAAAGAACCTCACCTTGGAAACTTCTACAATTATCTGGAGACAACATGGAAAGAGGAGTGAGAATTTTAAAATTCTCAGTAGGATTCTCTAATTTTCATACATAGTGTCGTCATGGTCATCTCCAGTTTGCTTTGGTTTACTTTGAAAAAGGTGAACATGCTGCACAAACTGTTTAATTTTACATTTCGAAAAATGTCTTATCCGAAGCAAAGTTCATTTTTACTCACATCTTAGTCCTTTGGGAAAGTGTACACAAGATTAATTCATGAATAATACCATGGATAATAACTTCAACATATAAAACGCACATAGCATTAATCTAATGGGAACATCACATTGTACCTCACTTAACTTGCACTGGAATTCATACATATACATAAAGTTTTACTTTTCTTTATTTCACCTATGTTCGTACGCCGTTCCTAGGGTGCTTGGATCTGCATCTACACTTGGCGTTACGCATCGCCTAGTCCTCAAGCGGCAAGATCATACCACATTCTAGAGTATGATCGCCATGTCATACCCCATCAGAGCGTGATCGCCATGTCACGTTCCTTAGGAAGATGGGATCCTCATGCTATATTCCAGAGTATGATCGCCATGTCATACCCAATCAGAGCGTGATCGCCATGTCATGTTCCTTAGGAATATAGACTCATCATTATATCTTTACATGCCACATTCCAGAGTATGATCGCCATGTCATACCCGTCGAACATGATCGCCATGTCACGTCCCCTTAGGAATATGGGATCCTCATGCTATATTCCGAGTATGATCGCCATGTCATACTCCATCGTGAGCGTGATAAGCCATGTCACGTTCCTTAGGAATATAGGATCTTCATTAAATTTACACTAGCTGGGTCATGCCATGCCTCATGTAAGTCCTACCCCCATATTCTCACACTAGTCGGGTCAATGCCATGCTACGGTGTGAGTGGGGCATATACTTAAATCTTTAGCCTTTAAGTCTTTACTCTTTAACCTTTACTACCCTTGGTAGCCTTTGGCCTTGAGTGAGCTTGTCACCAAGTGACCATTGTCACACCGACTACCCACAAGTGAATTCACATCTTTATGTTCACACTTAATATACTTATATCTTTTCATTCTCATGCTGTCAAGCATAGTCATGCTAAATGTACTCGTACATATGCTACATCAGTATTTCTCATATATCTCACATCCTACTGCTTCTTGATTTATTCTCATATATTTTCTATCATAAATTCCTTGTAATTTAGACACTCATGGTCCCCTAGACTCTGCCAGAATTAGCTGACTAGACAGGTCCGTTTCCCCATGAATAGATAGTGCCAGCTCACAGTCTTTCATAACAACATAATCAACTTAACACATATATATCAATATCAAACTGGCCATCCTCAACTCAAACTTTATATGTTTCCGTAATACTTGTGAAATCTTCAATTGGGTCACTTTGTGAAACTATCACTTTGGCCATTCTGCTACCTTCTACTCGGTCCTGCCCGAATTTCATATGATCCACTTTTATTTCCATTCAACTCATTTAGATCTGAAATTTGGATTTATCATAGCTCTATATGTCTACTTTCTAACCCCTTTGGTCCCATATCATTTTGATCCATATAACTCAAGATATTTAAATCTTACCTCAACTCGTTCAGTCATTAACCCGAGTTACATTCCTGGAAGTATAAATTCACTAAAAATCGAAACTAAGCTCAAATCATGCGAAATTGGTCTCATATTGAAACTAACAGGACAGCCTTTCATTTGCCACAAGTTTCACTCCATTTGTTTAAGTATACCTCGAGTTATAAGTCCTGAAAGTCTACCTTTCTGAACTACTCTATTTTGGCCTAGATTGGACATAGGACAACTCTCTCGAATCATTGGGAACAATTGGGACCATAACAAACTCGGAATTTTATATCGGGGTGTTCTTCTGTGTGTAAGCTTTCTAACAAAACTGGTTTCACTCAATTCGGAGTTGTATAAGGTGAGTTATACCCTCCTCATTTCACCACCTTTCGGATGAAAATCCTGAACCCTAGGTCAAACTTCAAAAATTCGTATCTCCCTCAATACTAATCCAATAACCTTATATGATATATCTATGAAAAGCCCTGAATGTCTACTTTCATCTAAAAATGGTTTCATCGGATTTAACCGATTGTAGGCGGTGCCGTACACTCCGTCGTACGAACTGCCGTGGAATTCTCACTCAGGCAACATCCCAACCCATCCATTTCTTCTAATTTTCTCCTTCTAATCATAATTCTAATTCAAAATCTACTATGAATTTAATCATAATCCATCATAATACATCCAATAATTCATCACATACACAAAGAAGAGTTCAATCTCATGCAATCATAGGGCAAGGAATTTAAGAGTAGAAGTAGAATCCTACCTCTTTGGAGCAATATTTGGCTAAGTGCTGAAACTTGGAGTGTTAGAACCTTGCTAAGCTTGAAGGAGTAATGGAGTTGATTGAGAGGAGGGAAGGAGAAGAAGGCTGGGAAGGGGAACGTAAATCAGACCGAAATGAAGAGGAGAGTCTGATTTAAATACATGAAAGTTGTGGTGTTGATTGGTTGGAATTTTGTGGTTGAAGTTCGCCATGTCTCACTTTTGTGTCAAAATTGCTCTCCACGTCATCCAAAAACTGGAATCACGCTTATTCTATCTGAAATCGGGGCTCGTCTCTATTACACCTTAAGTCAGAACTCGGGTTATCGGTTGAGGCTGAGTCTGAAGTCGTATGTCATAACTCGTCCCATCTCGTTGTGACTTGACGAAATCTTCTATCAAGGTATGAGCTCTAAGTCATGCGGTGGCAATCCTATAATCTCGGAACTCCCTATTTGAACTTTCGGGAATGCCAACGCTGGATGTAATCGATCTCGAACTCGTGCGATCCGAAATTGCCTCAAGGGTCCGAACTCGTGTCCACTCCAATTGAGTTCAACATAAGGTCGGAACTCGGAAATTCGAGTCACATTTCCAAACCCAAGTATTTAAACTCGGAAGTCGGTATCTTACATTTGATTATATCGAAAACCGTGTATAAACACCTTTGAGCCATGAAGTCGGAAGTCGTGAAGAAGTAAATTATGCCACTTGAAGTCGGAGGTCGGAAATTATGCCCAATATACCTCTAAGTCGGAAATCAGTCATAATCAAAATTGAAGATTAAATCGTAAGTCGGATAGGATGTGAAGTCGGAATTTATGTGGAATCCGAAGGCGAACTCAGAACTCGGAAATAATCTTCTTATCTGAGTTTCAAAGGTGAAGTCGGAAATAAAAATGAATTCGGAACTCGGAAATAGTCATCCTATTGAAATCCAAAGGTGAAGTCGGAAATTGGGATTGATCAATCCTGATGAAGTAACAGAACAAATGGGGATGTTACAATTATATACAGGGATTTTCATGAAAATCATGGACTTAGCATGATTTTTAGCATTATATGCATTAATCAAGATAAGATAGAGCTAAAGGTGTGATCCTTCAAAAGGGAAGGTGACCCTCAAAGACAATATAAGAGGATATGATCTTTCAAAAGGAAAAGTGATCCTTAAGCTTAGGGCATGATCCTTTAAAAGGAGAGGTGACCCACATTCAAACCCCCTCTTTTGCCAAGGTTTTAGGAATTTATGGTGGCGACAGCCATGGTATAAATTCATTACCACTTCATGTCGAGGGTGGTGAGTATGTGAATGTATGGCCGAAGTTCACCATGCCATAACATATGTCTAAGTAAAAGATGAAAAGAGTATGGATACATGATCGAAGTTTATCATGTTGAAGCACAAAAGAAAGTGCAAAGAATCAAGAAAGAAATGAAAGAGAATTTTAAGATATTTATGCATGATGCATCTATTTATATTTCCGCTCCATGTCTATGATTATGTTTTTGTCATGATAAGAATATGTAACATCCCTATATAATGTAATAAGAAATAATGAAAACGTCCGTGGGCAAATTTCGATTATTTGCGACTTTGCTCAAAACTTTTAATAACTACATATTTACCCCTAAAGATCTTTTCCATAATTACCCCTAAACTTTTTAGAAAATGACATTTAGATCCTATATCAATAGAATTAGCAAAATAATGTTTTAAACGAAGCAAAACCACGTAGCGGAATCATAGAAACCCAATTCTTGGCCAATTGGGCCGCGGAGATGTCCACATGTGAAACGATATGGGATGTCCCTAGACTCGGTCAAAATTACAGAAATGTCATTAATTATGAAAACCAAATAGAAAATACTAAATGATTTACGAAAAAATTAAAAACGTAACAATTTTAAAGGCACAGTGCGACTGATTTGCACTGTTAATCAATTTATTAGAAAAATAAGAGTAATTAGGAGTGAATTGTAAATATTAAAGTTAAGGAAAACTTAGGTTGTCATGTAAGAAATTATGAGAAATTATTTAGTATAACGCCCGGAATTACAACACATTTAATTTACATCGTTAATCGATTTTATTGGATAAGTAAGATTAGTTAGAAATTAATTACAGATTAATTAGAATTTAATTAAGTGTTAATTAGAAGGATTAAATTTAGAGAAGATTAAGATAGATACATAGGAATTCTTACAAAACTATTCAATAATAATTTGCCGGTTTGAAGGAAATCGATAAAAATTGGGTATTTTAAACTGCCGGAGCCGAATCAGTAGAATTATGCACCAAAAACCCTAACATGAGTAGCCAAGATTTAGCCACTCCTCCCCCCATGTAAGGTGTCAATTTGCTATCCAATTTGTGAAAGAAAGTGGCCAAACACTCACCACAAATACAACCACCAATAAGAGCCACTCTTTCTAACTACCTATGTCATAAAACTCATAAAAATGCCTCCTCACTCATTTATTTTCGTTCTCTTCCTCGTAGCTAACCCCTCTTCATTCTTTCTTCTTGCAATTTCACTTTATCTAGCTTCCACCTCCAAGCTCCACCCATATCCTTCACCAAAAACTCAAATTTAGCTAATTTCTACATCAATTTGAGGTAGGATTCAAGCTTTATTTCTGTTTTTATGGATTTGTGGTTGATTATAATTCTTGCTTCATCCATCTAAATGAAGATATATGATGTGCTTTTGATGATTTTTGACTGATTTATTAAGTAATTGGTTGAGTTGGAGTTGAATCTTGCATGAAAAACTAGAAAGGAAGCAAAACAGGAAATATGGAATATCTTGATTCCTAGGGCGTCCGTACTCACAAACTCTACAGAATCTCATAGAGCCATCATAAATTTATGAGACCATTTTTAGGAGAAACTAGACTTTCAAGGCTTTCTATACATATAAATTATAAGGCTATTGGGTTAGTATTGAGGGAGATTCAAATTTTTGAATTTTGCCCCTAGTTTCTGGCTTTGATTCTAGGTAGGGAAGAATTTGCAGGGCATAACTCGACCGATATAACGTAGATTTGGGTGCAATAAAATTTTTTAGAAAGCTAAGACATAGAAGAATATACCATAAAAATTTCATGGCCAAATTCGTTTTCTATGATTCCCAGTAATTCATGAAAATTACCCTAAATTCTAATCGGGTTAGAATAGGGCAGTGAAGGTTACCCAAATTCGTGGATCATAGCTCGAGTTTCACTTGATCAAATGAGATGAAACTTATTGTGAATAAAAGCTAGGTCAGTTAGCTTTAAAAAATATATATTTTGTATTGTTTCAACTAGTTTCCTATTTTTGGTGAATTTTTAGTTTTTGGTAGGCAAATCTGCCCAGCAACATTATAACATACTTAGGTAAAATGTTAATAACTTGAATTATATACATCAAAACTTAATGGGACTAAAGAGGTTAGAAACAAGATAAATAACATTATAACATATCCAAAATTTAGATTTAAATGAACTATACAAAAATTATGACTTAATTTCTAAAAATGGGCTGAATTGAAGAAATTGGCAGAAAATCAATTTAAATGCAAAGGCTACAAATTTTGTATGAGTATTGAAATGGTTGATGTATTTTGTTGGTCTTCTATCTAAATGATTATCTGGCTAGCTAGCACTATTCATAGGAAAGCGGACTTGATCCGTCATGTTGCCGAATTTTCGGCAAAAGCATATGAAGTTATTGTAGCTTGTGTTATGAAGATTTATGATATGAATATGAAATTCCACATGCAAGAGTATTTGAAAGTAAGTGTACTATAATGCATATAAACATTGGATGATGATATGATCATGGTTCCTTTTATGAAAGATGGCATCTTTGCATGCAAAAGAAGAAGATTTATAAATATGTGAGAATAAGTCCCTTCATTTGAAGGCAATTATTTGGATCCCTCCCTATGAAGGTAATTAAAAGATATGATGAAGGTCCCATATTCCTAAGGAGTGTAACATGGCGATCACACCTCGATGGGGTATGACATGGCAATCATACTTTGGAATATGGCATGATGAGCACATCCTAAGGAATGTGACATAGTGATCATACTCTGGAATATGCATGACAAGTAAAGGAAATTAAGAAAAATCACACTCAGAGGACGGCGATACATAATGCTCAAGTGCAGACACAAGTAGATACCCTAGGAACAACGATACATAACACATAGGTGTGTCAAGAAAGAGAGTATAGAAAAGTAAAGGAAGGCTAAATAAGTGCCTATATATATGTATATTATATATATATATATATATATATATATATATATATATATATATTTCGATATTCTTATTATGCTAAAATTTACTATATTTGTGAGTGTTGTGATTGCCATGCTAATTATGAAACAAGAATTGATCATATAATTGCAATGTGATTCAAGTGCTTGAATAAAATGAATTCTACTTCGGACAATATATTTTTGAACTATAAAATTGAACAGTTTATATAGCATACTCACCTTTTTCATAATAAACTGAAGCAGCTGGAGATAATAACGATGACACTATGTGCGACAATTTAGAGATTCCTACTGAGAATTTTAAATTCTCACTCCTATATCTATTTCCGTATTATCTCCAGATAGTTCAAGAAATAATGAAGATAGCCAGAGACTGCTATCAGACAAGGTCTTTTAAGGTAACAATAACAACTTCTAAGTATGGCATTACGACTTAAGCATGATACTGTACTTGGGAGGGTGTTACAGAATACATGTTTAAAGGAATCCACTTCAGCTAATTACATTTTCAAAAACCTATTAATCAAACTTTATGCATGCCTATTGTTTTTCTTTTAAATGAAACCCGAAATGGCTGGAACAATAGCGATGACACTTATGTGTTGAGTTATAATCCTACTGAGAAATTTTATTTCTCATGTTCATGTTTCGTATCATCTTCAGCAAAAGGTGAAGCCCAAGCAACCAATGAAGCTTTAGGCGGCCGAGGGTGAAGTTTTTAGGGGTCACTACTGTAGCTGCTCTTGATCATGAGGCTATCTTGCGGGTAGATACTACTAGTGATGTTCCTTGCTACCGCCTTATGACCTTTATTATATTTCACCATTACTAGTGAAATAATAGTTCTATTTTTGTGGCTTTGTATGATTTAGGTCATGATAATGCCATGAGCCTTTAAATGTAACTTATGGTACTATATATTATATTATATGATGTGGATATCTTGATTCAGCCATGCATGAATATTTCCCTTTATTACTCTTATGCTTTATTTCTTTACATTTGGCCTTTGGTTCGCAAAATTTATGCGACACTCTTCACACTGCTCATGTTTTTAAAACGCTTCAAAAATGATGGCATATTCCAAAAAACAAAATTTACCTTATTTTCCATTTAACTTAATTTAAAAGTGAAGTTTAAGTTTTTCACGAGCATAAGTAATAACTAATAAATCACAGTAATACGATTTAAGCGTACTATGAATTTATTTATTAGGGTGTTATAGAAACTCAAATAGAAAAGAAGCTTGTACAAAGAACCATTGCATTTTGTTGAATCTAGAAGCAAAGAAGGGTTGGCCTATCAATTGCAATTATGTTAAAAATATCCTATTTAATGTTACATGTAATACCCCAACATGAGTTGCAGTTATCTATCGATATCGGAACCTGAAAAATTATGAGTCTGAACCCTATGCCTCCTTGGAGGGCTATAGGATTGAAACATTTTCTTAAGACCAAAAATCCCAATAATGGTTCCCTGGATTTTAATGATTAAAAGGAGAATTTTTAACAAATTTTAAGGAATGGATAACCCCTTCGTTTTCAACACACAAGTTTATAAAAACGCGAGTTTTTGAAAAATTGATCCAAAACCCAAAAGTTGGATCCTGATTCCTAAGAATTTTGAATTTTTCGATATTTTTATTGAATCCAAATGGGGAGTATTCTCTTATTTACATTTATGTTTTAAAGTAGTTAACTTAAAATTAAGAAATGTAAAAAAGTATATGATACCCATGCCCCAAGTTGTGAGTCTGTTCTGAGTTGTCCTGTTGTTGTATTTTTCGTAATTGTAATCAATTACAATGGGATTGTAATCGATTACAATTGTCTAAAATAGGTTTCAAACCATTCTGGTAATCGATTACACAAGATTGTAATTGATTACAAGTATTTGGGCCTGAGGTAATCGATTACATAAAATTGTAATCGATTACCAAATGCCTATATAACGACTGGACGCATTCTCTTTCTTTTTTCACGCAAAAACTGTCTCTCTCTTTACTCGAAAAACACCTTTCTCTCTTTCTCTCTCTCTCTCTCTCTCTAAATCCCTCTCTTCTCCATCCCATGCCCCAATATCGATTCTTTTCACTTAACCCACTTCAAAACACCGATTAAACACTTCAATCTACGTCTAAACCACCATTAATCAACTCCTTCTCTCTCTACCTCCACCATGTATGAGCTTGGAGCTTGGAAGAGGACAAATTGTGAAACCTACACCCATTCACATCCTTATTGGCTTTCTAAAGGTAGTCATTGACATCTTTTTCCTTTTCTATTCCTAGGAATTTCAAATCTTGCATATTGGAGATCTCCTCATGAACCCTAGGCTAGAGATTTGGGGCTTTTGTGGTTTATGAGTAATTGGTGTTAACTCCCTTGAGTTAATGACTAATAATTGGATAAATTACTATGTTTATGATGTTAGATGGTCTCAAGGAATGTTCCCTTAGCCCCGTGGCTTTAGAGAATTAGAATCCTTACTCTGGGCTTGTGTACTGTGAGTAGATAGTTTATTTCTATCATAGTTTCATATATATATATATATATATATATATATATATATATATATATATATGTATGTATGTATGTATGTATATTATATGCAAATGATTTGGGTATATGCTAGAATTACGATTTAAACTTTGGTAGCCTATTTATTCCAACTTGATTACATGAGACAACGATATGATTTCCGAAAAAGTATGGTAAATATTTATTATATTAGTTTCCTATGCAGTTTTTGGAAATTGTTCTTGTTTGAAAGGAAAGAAAGTAAATTCTTGAGGATTTTATATGAAACTGGAATGAAAGGATTAGATATACTTAAGGATATATGAATTTGTATGCCATTTCTCCGCACCTGAGTTATGTACTTTTATTAATTTTCGAAGCATTAAGATGTTAAAGGTTTCATTTTTTTATTTAATGTTACGTATAATGGAAAAGGAAGACTTGGGAAAGTCTAGGTTAGGAGCTATAGGCTAATGGCAGTGGGCGTTAGCCTTGGATTCACCTATGATAATATATTACACAGCCACACACATAGTGTGGTGCATGATGGAAATTACACGGCCACTCAAGAAAGTGGTGTATGATGGATTATAGGGTCATATGAAGGAAGGGCCACCTAAATGTGATTTATGACGGATTATCCTAGAATAGATAGTCTCTATGTTTTTGGAAAAGAAAATTTGGATAATGTCTGGCTAAGATTTCTGTTTGGTTTTATTATACATATAATTGTATTACTTTAATATCTATAAGTTTGCACATTATCTCATCTGGGTTATGGACATTCTATCTCTCACTGAGTTTCATAAACTCACCCTGTAGTTTTCTTTTCTTTTTCAGTTTAGGTGTTCAAGTAGAATCTAATCCTTCAGTCCTCGTTAATAAATTTTGAATATCGTAGGTGAGCCCTTCTTTGTTCAAGGGCATTTTTGTAATTGTTCAAGTGTGATAAGCTCTTAAAATATCTTAGCTTCATGGTACTACAAGCAGGGTCCAGCTTTGTTTAGATTATATTGATATTGTTGTGTATTATTTATATATATACATATACATATATGGAAATTATTAGATTTCTAAAGGATTGACAATTGGGTATTGGAGTAAAATTGTTTGAAAGGATTGGTTTTCTTTTTAAACAATTAAAAGTATCTTGAGCGAATAAATGTAATTATATATTTTATTTTTATACTATGTATTGTGGAGTGCATTATGAGAATACCTGGATCTCCAGTGGATTGTGCGTTTGAGTTTTTTGTGCAAGGAGAGGATCTGTATATGGGGAATAGTCTTGAATACAAAGGAGACTCTGCCCAAATTTTTAAGAAAATTCGCTTAACGTGGGCTTGTTAGGGGACTTGTCCCCTATGCGCTGATCACGGCTCGGGTTGGGTCGTGACATTACACATGCATTCCATTCCTCATATAAACAACAAGTATGTTACAAATATCATGTTTAATGTTATAAATACATTTATGGTATGTTGTTAATGACACCATAGGGTATAAGACTTCTAATATTCATGGCAGTATTAGTGTGACATGACCTAGGTAGGTGCACTATAATGATACAATTAGAGCTAATAGAACATGGCCATGGTTTGAATAGGCAAAATCATAAATGGATAGGTAAAGGAAAATAGAAGAAGCTATATAAGAATATGGATGACAAGGAGAAGGTTAAGGAATTCCAGAAATAAGCGCTTATAAGGGTAAGTGTTTTAGTTCCTGAAGTCTAGGGCCAAGGGACTCTAGAAGCACACTCATCTACATGACCAATATGATAAGCATTTAGGTACTTAAGAGTCCTAGGCCAAGGGGGCTTTAGGAGCATGCTGTCACGGCTGCCCAAGAGGGGAGGAGTAGTGTAGGGCAATGACATTTGCCCTCCTAAAAATTATAGGCCACCTGGTAAAGGGTTTCGGTATTCTGTGAGCCTAGGGGCAAAAGACACATGAAACCACCCTACACCAATGACACTCTCTGTAACATCCAAAGAATTTTATTGTTTTTAACCAATTTATTCGGTTTTTATCGAATAATTGAGGTTAATTAGAATTCGACTAAGTATTTATTTAAAGGTTAATTAATTATCGTTTAGAGAGATTAGATGTGAGGGAATTAAATTAGAAACCTAGGAAATTCATAGAAATTTTCCTAAATCGATTTACTGATTTAAAGGAAATCGGTAACATTTCGATATTTTAAAAACTGTCGGAACTGAAATAGCAGAATTCCATACATGAAGACCTGAATTATGAGGCTGAAAATTCAGCCACCTAGTCCTTGATTTGTGGTGCCACATGCATCAACAATTGGTGGAGAGACTTGTTCATTTTGCCACCACCCATTTCAAGAGCCAATCATCTTTCAAGCTTTATATTATGAAACCCCAAAATTTCTTCTTGCTCCCTTGGACTTTCTGCCATATTAAACCAACAGACCCCTTCCATTTCTCTTCTTCCTCATTCATTTTCACTCTACTTTTATTCAATCTTCAAGCTTTAACAAGATCCCTTCAATCAAAAACCCAAATATAGCAACACGACACCAAAAAAAGGTAGAGATTTACTTCTTTTCTTGTCTTCTTGGTTATAGAAGCTATTTAGGGTTTTAATTTTTTTTCACTTCTTGATGTGGTATTTGGTTATATATGATGATTATTGGCTGGTTTGATGTCTATCTTTGTGTTTAAATTGAAGTTGAAGTAAAAAGGGATGAGAATAGGAAGCTGGGTGATCAAAAACCCTACCACAATCCGTACGGTAGAGTGTACGGCTCCGCTTACAGCTTTTTAAATCTAATGAAAGTATTTTTTTTTTAAACTAGTCTTCTAAGGCTTTCTAACCATTTAAATTATAAGGCCATTGGACTAGTGTTGAGGGAGATATGAATTTTGGAATTTGACCTAGGTTTTTGAGATTGATTCTAGGCAGGCGAGATTTTTTAGGGCAAAACTTGCACTATACAACTTGGAATTGAATGAAACAAACTTTTATGGAAAGCTTACACATAGGAGAACACCCCATAAAAATTTTATAGTTAGACTCAATGTAACACCCTACTAATTTTATGTTTTGCTTAAGTCATAGCATGAAACTAGTCAGGATGTGTTACCGTGTTGATACTTTACTTACCTTTCTTGTCTTCAAGTTCTCTTTAAATTGTCTCTATTTACGAAACGGCGTACTATTATATTAAAATGAAACAAACAAAATATCACCAAGATAAGTATAGTACAATAATATTACTGCATGCATGTAAACATATGTATATATATATCAGAAGCTACTGCTTCAGTTTATGTACAAGGTTTTAAAGTAGAACACATACATGAGCTGGTGTATCAAAAGACCATACTGCCCTCATCTATCAATCTACCCTATGGTCCTCAAAGGACATTTCGTAATCTACTACTAACTCTACAATCAAACCCATGACCCAAAGCTACATGCTGTCCAAAAGAGGGTCATACTGTACAACATCCCCTACCGCTAAGCTACTCAGTAAATCATAGCCACAAAGCCGGGCCGAGTATAGTCCGCGCTTAGGTCCCGAGGGGAGGAAGAGGCGACGAGCCTGTGGCCTCGGAGGATCACTAACTCATTTCGGGACGTCCGGGGCTGCGCGGTGACTCAGAGCATGGTCACGGGTGTCGCGTGCAGGAGGTGCAACATGAGGTGCGCCATACATGTGCAGGGATGGCAATATAAGGGGGTAGCAGGGGTCGAAGAGGATGGTGTAAAGGAACATCAAAGTTCCTGTCGAAAAGGTACATGACGAAAGTTGCACAAACCGCTATGTACAGAGTCCAACTCCAGGTCATGGTGGAACTGAAGTGCAGGGATCTCAATAAAAGGGTGGTCAGGAGTCCATCGCCTCAATCGAGAATGATGCGGGAGACACATTAAGACGCGGGATGAGAATTTCAAGAAAATTCTCAGGGGTTCGATTATCTTTGGGTGACATCACATACATTCTCGCTTACCTCGGTTTTACTTAATTATTAAAATATGTGTTCAAACTAAAAGTCCATTTTCATGAGTTTAAAAACATGTCTGGTCCGAGGTAAGGTTCAGTTTTACTTTAATTGGCATAAGAAACGAAATAGATTACTAATACTAATGCATAGAATGATAAATGAAATAAATAAACGAATAGCGATGAGCAATTGTAGCATAATTGTAAACATCTTGATGTAACTACTTCATGTATTTATGCATTCATGTAATCATGTAGACTCATTCTTGAACTTTCTTTCATAGAATCTTTCATTACTTTCTATCATTTTCCATCTCTTGGTCCCTCGGGAGTTCTTGGCCATTTTAGACTCTGGGTAATAGTCCGCTTATCAGATCGAGCTCGTTCCTATACAGAATGCCGGGTTTACTTTGCCCGATCTTCCCACCGATCTATTCCCATTAACTTTCTATCCGGGGCTGGCCCAAGTAGTATGGAACTTGCATAATAACATACTTCTTTTCATAGCTTTCATGACTTTCTTAAGAATGTATATGCATTCATATGTAATTCATAATTTGTACATGGGTTCTACCGAAACTTCGGCAGCATAACGGAACGTGTCCACTTCCCCATGAATAGTGCCAACCAATCAATACATTAATTTATCACAATGAACACAATTTCACACTTATATTCCAACATAGAACTCAAATCCATATCAAATTTATAAAGACAGAAATCCTGCCTCAACATGTTCAACCAACCCGGTTCTTGTAATTCATGCCACAATTTCATTTTAACTCATTTGGACCTCAAATTTGAGTATGTTACAGGGTTGTGTGTCTATTTTCTAACCTCTTTGGTCCCATCCAATTTTGGTATCTATAACTCAAGATATCTAAACTTTATCTCGGCCTGCCCATTGGCTAGCCAGAATCAGGTAACTAAAAGTAGAAATTTACTAAAAATCGAAAACTCACTCAAATCAGACAAAATTGACCTCATATTAAATCTAACAGGACAACCTTTCATATACAAAAAGTTCCATTTCGTTTGCCTTAGTAGGGCTCAAGTTACAAGCCCCGAAACTTAGCCTTTCTGAACTGCCCTGTGTTGGCCTAGTTTGGACATAGGGTAACTTCTTCAAATCACTGGGAACAACTGAGTTGATAACAAACTCGGAATTTCTTTGGATATTGTTCTCCTATGTGTAAGCTTTCCAAAAAAGTTAGTTTCACTCATTTTCATGCAGTATAGGTCGAGTTCTACCCTAAATACCCTAATCTGCCCAGAGCCAGAGTCAAAACCCTAGGTCGAGATTTAAAAATTCATATCTTCCTCAATTCTGATCCAAAACCCTTATATGATATGTCTATGGAAAGCCCTAGATGTCTAGTTTCATCTAAAAATAGTTTCATCGGATTTGACCGATCGTAGGCAGCACCGTACGCTCCGCCATGTGGACTGCCGTGGACTCTCCACCAAGACAGCACCTCCATCCATTTAATCCTCTTAGTTTTCTTCTTCTAATTCTACTTCTAACTCAAAATCTTCTATTAATCCAAGCATAATTATTCATTTCACACATCAATTAAGGTAAAACTAATTCAGCCCAGCCAGCCAAGTGTATGGATTTGATGCAAGAAATTAAAAACCCCTACCTTTGATTTAAGTGTTTTGTGCTGAGCTCTTGGAGGTTGGGTGAATAAGGCTGGAACTTTGCTTGAGTTTTGGATGTGTGAGTAAGAGAGCTGAAGGAGAAGAGGAATGCAACGTGAATAATGGTCTGAATTAAAGGAGGATGGTGTGTTATATAGGCATGAGTGGGAGTTAACTTGGAAGGTTGTGATTGGTTGCCCTCTTTGTGTGGTAGAATCACTCTCACGCCGCCAAAGTGGTAGTAGTTTCTAGCATATTTCCGAAACGAAACTCCGAACTCGTGACGCCTATGTCGGACCTCGTGAACCTCCCCAGATATGAAGTCGGAATTCAGAAAACATCCAGTCTAATTGAAACTTGAAAGCAGAGCCTGGTGTGAAGCCAAGCACTTAAGGTCGGAACTCGGGAATTATAAATTTCTATCCCGGAACTCGAAAAGATATAGAAGTGAGAGCTACTAATGTTGAACTCAAGATCAGATCTCGTACCATTTGTGAATCATAATGTCGGAATTCGGAATACAGTCAGTTCATTTGAGCCTTAGAGACGAAGTCGGAAATCGAACATTTTACTCATTCATCAAGAAAATCGGTCGTAAGTAAGTGTCTTGAAGTTGAAAACTAATCAGTAAGCTAGAAGCATCACCACCTACTGACTCATGAAATCGGAAGTCGGAATTCATACCGAGGAGGTCAAAATTTATCCACGCTTACAAGGTCGGAAATCGTAAGCTCCATTCATTAAATCGGAGAGCGTATTTGTCGCATGCATGAGGCGAATCCTGAAGAAGTCCCTTGTAAGCCTTGAAACGAAGTCGGAAGTCGTAGCTAATATTGAGGTCGGAAGCGGAATGTAAGGCAACTCGGAAATCGGAATTATCAACAATAGAGGGGATCGGAATTCGGAAATCGCGGATGTTACACTCAATCCCAATTGCTCCCAGTGATTCAATGAAATTGCCCTAAGTCCAAACCAGGCTAGAGCAGGGCAATCCAGAAGGGTCAAATATTGTAGCTTATAACTCAAGATCTACTCAAGAAAATAAAGTGGAACTTGTTGCAAATGAAAACTTGTCATAGTCGCTTTAATATGATATAAATTTTGTATGATTTTGACTAATTTTCGATTTTTAGTGAATTTTTACTTCTGAGTGTATAATTCTAGCCAGCTATAGGGTAGGCCGAGATAGAACTTTACTAACTTGAGCTACATTTATCCAAATTAGATGGGACCAAAGATGTTAGAAAATAGACACACAACACTCCAACATATCCAAAATTTAGGTCTAAATGAGTTAAATAAAAATTATGACTTATTTTACAAAAATTGGGTAGAATGAAGGTGCAAAGACAGCAGCCATACTTCAAATACAACTAATATTTCTATGAGTTTGATGTTGAATTGTGAATGAAATGTTGTGGTTTTTCTATAAAATTGGTTGTCTGAGTACTAGCACTATTCATGGGGAAGCGAATACGTTCCGTCATGCTGCCGAAATTTCGATAAAGCCTATGCATGAGTTATGAGATATATTTAAATACATGTGCATTTTGCAACAAATTCATAAAGGTTATGTTATGATAAAAGTTCCACAATACTTGGGCTAGCCTCGGATTAAAGTTAAGGGGAATAGATCAGTAGGAAGGTCGGGGAAAGTAAACCTGGCAATCCTATATAAGAACGAGCTTGATCTTGAGAAGCAGACTATTACCTAGGAGTTGAATGGCCAAGAACTCCCAGGGGACCAAGTAACAAAAAAGTTTATGATACTGAGTTTAAGAATAAGTAAGAGTAAGAGAGCTCATGAGTATTTGCATGATTGCATTACATAGTTGTTGTTAGTGGTTTATAAATTGGTTATTATATTCACTTACTGCTACCTGTTTATTTATTCTACTCTTTATTATGTATATCATCATATAATAGTTCATTCTGTTTCTTTTTCTGTCATAAGTAAAATTGAACCTTGCCTTAGACCAGGTATTTTCTTAAACTTAATAAATGTGGGCAGTTCACCTTGATACCATTTTTTTTTCATATAATTAAATGAAAACTGAGGCAACTGAGAATGAATGTGATATCAGTTTAATACAGTACTCGAATCCTACTGAGAATTTCTTCAAATTCTCATCTTGCTTTATGTTTTCGCGTCATTCTCAGACTCTAGCGATGGATACGATGGCCATACTATTCATTGAGATTCCAGACATGCAATTCCATTATGACCCTATGTTTTACTCGTTGTACATAGTTGGCTCCTGCCACTTTCGTCTTTATCTCTTTAGTAATAGGAATTTTACTGCTCCTCTGTTTCATCCTGCATTCGACCCTACTGTCCCCTACTTTGCTATCCCCTTACACGTGGCACACCCTGCACCTCCTTCAGCACACGCAGCTCCCACAGCCCCTCTACTAGCGTCACCTCCGTAGGTAGTCCTGGACATCCGGCTCAGTACTAAGAGCGACCCGTCTGTGACCTCCGGTTCATCCTCCTCCTCCTCCTCCTCTGGATCTGATGTTGGCTATTCCCCAGCCGGGCCTAATATAGCCAACGGCTATCTAACCGAGTAGGCTCTGACTGCAGGCTACATTGTATAGTATGGTCCTTTCTTGGCAGTGTATAGCATTGGGCCATAGACTTAGTTAGATGTATGTAGTTATCAAGCGCCGCATCTTCTATTTATATATATTCTCTGTGCCCCAAGGTATATTTTCTCAAAAATACACACACGCACACACACACTACTTATCAAGCGTTGCCTCTTCTATTTATATATATTCTTTGTGCCCTAGGGTATATTTTCTCAAAAACACACACATACACACACACACACACACACACACATACACACACACACACACATATATACATGTATATATACATATATATGTACATATATACATATATATATATGTGTATATATACATATATACATGTGTGTGTGTGTGTGTATATATATATATATATATATATATATATATATATATATGTAATAAACGGAGTGCTAACACGGTAATGCAACTACTATATTTCATGCTATGACTTAAGTGTAACATTAAATTGGTAGGGTGTTACACTCTCCCTCCTAAAAATTATAGCCCACCCCTTCTTCCAAGCTACATTGTAATGAGAATGAAGGAGAAAAGAACAAGGAAAGTCCCCAAAGGTGCAAAGTAAGAAGCACAAGGATTAAATGGAACTTTTGAGATTTCGCTTATCGCGTTTTGAACCCATAAGCACCATGTACAAAGAGAAATCCAAGGTGTAATGAAATGAGTGCTCCAAAGAGAAAAAAAGAAAAACAAAACAGAACCTTTGAGCTTTCGCTTATGGGATTTTGAACCTATAAGCACCATGTACAAAGAAAATCCAAGATGCAATGAGACGAGTGCTTAGAAAAAAAAAGACAAAATGGAACCTTTGAGGTTTCATTTATTGGGTTTTGAACCCATAAGCACCATCTATAAAGAGAAATCCAGGTGCAATGGAATGAGTACCTTAGAGAGAAAAAAAAAAAAAAGAAAAAGAATGGAACCTTTAAGGTTTCGCTTATTGGGTTTTGAACAAAAAAGCAATATGTACAAAGAGAAAAGAACATAATGGAACCTTCGAGGTTTCGCTTAATAGGTTTTGGACCTATAAGCAACATGTAAGAAAAAGAGTTCCCAAAGAACAAGATACATGATTTAGTGTCATGCACAATGAAGTAAGTTAGCATGAGATATGAAGCAAATGATAAAAGTTAACCCTACAAAAGTTCGAAGCAAAGTGCATAGGGGAACAAGTTATGAATATCCAACAAGATCAAAGTAATATTCATAAGGATGTAAATCACAAAAGTGTAAAGGCAAGGCATCATAAGCCTATATTGACAAACAAGTTTCAAGACGCTGATGCAATAAATGAAATAAACCAAAGCCTTGAAGGATGCTTGAGAGATACTGATCCAGATTCTAGTGTAAGCAAAGATGTCTTGAGGAAAAGAGTGGGAAAATATAGATGGCAAAGCAAGATGTCACATTCAAGGCAATAATGTTAAAAGTATTACAAATTTGTGTCATTACAGGGTCATGATAGATCAAGTATCAAGCCTATTAAGTACACTAGTACAGTTAGGAATAAAGTTACAAGTTTCTAGCTTATTGAAGGTAGCTTAAGCCTTCTTAACAGTTTTATCTAGTCTAAAAGATGATCGAGCTCTACATCATTTGTTGCTAACACTAAATCCATAACCAAAAAATGGGCAAAAAATGAGAAATTTTGTACTAAAGTCCAAAAACACAAAGCAAAGCAAGCAATCTCAAACAGAGGTATAACTTGGTGTAAAGAAAAGACGCTCAAAAAGTGAAAAGCTGCTAGAAATCATGGATGTTTTTCGAGATAGTAAGGTGGTCATTCACAAACTTCATAAGAGCATCCTAGCATATAAGGTGCAAACCTCCCATCCAATTGCAATAAAAAGTAGTACAGAGGCAAGAGACCATGGCATTTTCTCTATCTATTACCATAGACAAGGCCTAATAAAGATGCCCAATAAACTAGCTTAAGAAGCAAGCTTCCAAAGCTTGCTATCTACTAAGACCCATTTTTGGAATGATGCAAATGGTGCCATATGCAAGGAAACATTTAGAAAGAAATGGACGGAAGAGAACAACATCCATAAAGAAGTTTGTAGCAAAGCAACCAAAGAAGATGCACTCTTGTTCTTGACCTTAGAGACACTAAGGGACTAGAAGAAGTCCTATGCTCTCTACCCATAAGAAAACAAGGACGAAGATACCTGGGCAAACATATTTTGATGAAGAAATACGAGAAGGAATAAGGCTAGATAACATACAAAAGAAGGGATAAAAGACACCCAGAATGCATAGAATATGCACAATGAGAGAGCTACACCCTCCTATTATGCAAGGGGGCTTATGATGATAATCTAAAATTGAATTATGGATTAAATTAGTGATTAAGGGGTGATTAATGAAGGTAATGATCAGAAAGGGTGAGTTTGGTCACTTCTAGAGAGTTAGGTGCAAGGATGATACCCAACTAGTATGAATTTTTAATAATGACCAAGTTCTCCTTGAAGCTACTCTTCTGATGTGGCTTGATAATCTTTTAGATATAACATTGCCTTTAGGGGAGGTTTCCCTCAAAAGGACACCACTTGGATCCTTGGTGAGGTCCAAGATCCTTTCTGCAGTTAGATGCTCTACTTTCGCCCTCAACTTCCCACAACCCCATAAAAGCCAACACAAGAATTACACCAAATAGGAAAGATTCCCCATGATCCACTCTTCCCTTATAGTCTTTTTGCCATAGTTTAAGTTTCGCTATTTCTGAACCTACTGATTAAGATGATAAAAGACAATGCACCATGACTAAAGCCGTTTAAAATGTCCCTTTCACCTAGTCAGCAACCTTTGTCTTACTCTATGACTCCTAGAAGACCAAAAACTTATGATCCATGAATCTGATCCCATTTAACCCAAGATATCACACACACTCCAGCAGGTTATGCGTCCCCATAACCTGGAAACATTGATTACACTAGTCCCCCAAGATGAACCCACAAGAAACCAAGTGAGTTTAGTGAATCCGCCTTGAAACCTAACAAATCCTAACACCCATGACCCTAGAACAAGTTCACTAGTATTCACAAGTCACTAGAAGCCTTCAGTACCTACTGAGTCCCCAACAAGCACACCTAACCCTGAGTAACTTGACCTAGACATTCTAAATGTTATCATGAGTGACAAAGTGTCCTGGAAGGAACACAAGGATAAAGAATCTCATCATCCCTCTATGATCCCTGTGGTGGTTACACTTGTTCTCTATCAAGGACCACCCTAGGAAAGTAGTTCTCTTGACCATTCTTGCTTACATTTCCTCCAAAGTTTACAAATCCAAAAATCTCATAATCTTGGCTTAGTGCCTTAAAGCACTTGCTGAGAAATAGGTTCAGAACAATAGTGCATCAAATTTAATCTCCTACAAAAATGTTGTGTATATTTATGGTAGAAAAATGTTGTATTTGGTGTTAAAATTTATATACAAATAACATAACTCTCTTAAAAAACATTAAATTCACTTGCATTGTTGCATTTATGCAGTATGTAAGTAAAATACACAATATTTATATTTTCATTACATGGTTAAGTGATAGCTATTAGTCACATGTACTTATAATGGTTAAAAATTGTAATAAGCGGCATATATTGCATAAAATATAATAAATGACATGTACTATAATTAAAATATAATATATTTTGTAACATGTCGATTTAGCAATATGTATAATTAACACTATTACATGCTAAATTATTAATAAAATTAAAAAAATATAAGAGGAAATATAGAGTAATGCTAGTAGAAATGTTGAACGGTTAAAATTTTGACTGTATTAGAATTTTAACTGCACGATAAAAATTTTATGGACAGTTTCTTGGGATACAAGAAATTGATCCAATAGGGATTTAAAATACATGAGAAATTAATCACCATGAGGCACATAAATTCAAGTGGCCACAAATTGACCGCCAAGGTCAATTTATGACTACTAATTTAGTGAAAAATTAAAAATTTGCTTTTTGGGAAATTTGATTTTATAAAATCAAAGAAAAACGGAAAGGATGAGCACACTTGGCTCATCATCTTCTTTCTCCTCTCACCCTCAAAACTTCGGCCATCTTCCCCCCTCAACCTCCTCCATTTTCAAAACTTCAACTTCTCAAAAACTTGTGTTCTCCTTAAACTACATAAATCAAATTCTACCATCACCAAGAACACCTAAACTAAGCTTAAAATCTCCTATATATTCACCACCATATAAGTTTCAGTCATTAGAGGGAATTCCAAGAACCTTGGGTTTGTTGGAGTTATTTGAGAGCCTTGAGAGCTTAGGAAGACAAACTTCAAGTGGTGATAGCTTTGGAAACAAGGTAGGAGCCCTGGACACTTGTGTTATGTTGTGTTATGTTATGAAGTTAAGGTTTCTTGTTCCTTACCTTCTATACTTGTTAGTGGCTAATTGTGATGCTATGTGGCCTTGTCCTAGTATCTTAGAGCTTGTGAGGTCGAGTTAGTGAGTGCTATCAAATTAAAGAATCAAAGGAACCCAAATCAGCAATTTTGCCTAGGTAGTAAAACTAGACATATTTGAACTCGTGACATATCTCAAGCTAGAAAATTCAAAATGAGGTGGAACTAATTTTGTATGATAGCTAACTCATAGGAGAGTATGCTTACAAAAGTTGAGATCGATTGGACTTAAGATAAGTGAGTTATGAATTTTTTAAGTTGGCTATGAGCTAAGGAGAGCAAACCTGAGTTATAGGTGTTCTAATGGACATAACTCACCCTGTAGACATTCAATTTGAGTGCAACCAATTTTGTTAGAAGTCTAATAATAAGAGAACATCCTGTAAAGATCCAAACTCCCAACGAATTGCTCCCAATAATTTCACAAAATTGCCTCATGCTTTGTGTCTCATTATGGAGCCTATATCTTAAGCTCTGCTTCATCAAATTGAGTGGAACTTAATTTGTTTGAAAAAGTGTTCACTTGGCTATAACCCTGTAAAATTTCAGAGCAAAATGATGAACAGTGTATTTTTAGTGATTTTTTACATTTGAGTGCTTAAGTTTATTTACTAACATGATAGTAGTAAGGAAAACTTGGATAACTTAAGTTATACAAATCAAAATTGAGTGGAACCAAAGAGACTAAAATAGACATGAAGAGCAACACTCATGTAAAATTTGAGACCCAAATGGCTTAAAATGAAAATTTAGCACATTTTTGAAAATTTGGATAGAATTAAGGTTTACACCCTAACTTGTGATGCAAGTGATTTTAACTCAAGTTAGGGGTCCTTAGAGGATCTAAGACCATAGCTAATTGAAGAATTTAGTATGTTGTATTGATTTTTCATGCTCTAGATGGCAACGGCTATTTACTTAAACTTGATGAGAATAAGGTTGCTTTATGAACGTTATGGTCCATTTTACATTGAAATTTGGTCATATATGCTTTTGGAACTAAATGTTTGGACTTGTTGGCTAATTTCTAGTTGTGGCAATTTTGGGGAAGCTTTATATGTAGCTGTCATGTTGCCAAATTTTTGGCAAGAGTACTATGAAATTAAATTATGAAGTATAATGCATAATCATGCATATGGACACTTATGAAAACATGAGCTTTCAGGTGGTTCAAGACAATTATGATTTTGTTTTACTTGGGCCAGAGATATGAAAATCCGGTGAAAGTTGGAGAATGTAGATTTGGCTTTCCTTGAACTAAGTCAGGGAGTGGATACCTAGCTAGGAATAGGTTAGTGTGAGCGTCAGGGAATGTATACCTGGCAAATACATATAGGAACGAGTTTGTCCTAATAAGTAGCCTATTACCTAGGAATGGGCAAGGCCACTTATCTCAGGAGTCACCAAGTACAAGTGGTTATGGTAAGATTTAAAGGAAAGAAACAATGAGATCCGATACATGACATTGTATTTGCATAATTTATTTTTATGCATTGTCGCTACTTTTATCATTTATTCTTTAATCATAAGGGCGTGACTAATAGGAGCCTGCTTTAGGGAAAAAGTCTTGAAAATTAAGTAAATAAACTCCACTCTCTTATCTATTACAAACATGTTTTTTTTTCAAAAATAAACCAAAGTAGCTGGGAATGACAATGATGACAGTGTATGTGATAGTCTAGGATCCCTACTGGGAATATCATATTCTCATCCCTATCTATGTGCATTTCCGTATTATCCTCAAACACCACCAATGGCCTCGATAGTGTTCTTCATAGAGACACTTGATTGGTGCTGGCATTATGACCAGGTCCTAGACTCCATGTTCATCATGGGCTAGGCCCGAGTGTATATGCAGATATTTTTTCGTCAATTCTTCTTCATTTCTGTCTTGGCCATGTAATTTGACCTGGAGGCCCCTTTTAATGGGGTACCACCGTTTATGGCATGCCCTGTGCTTTTTGTACTACCTCTACCTTGCCCTGCATCAGCCATGGAGATAGAACCCTTTAAGGCGAGTTCATCATCTTCTTTTTCCTTTTCTTCGATAGGTGGCAGGCATCCGCCAGTCGACCTAGGAGCAGCGGGCATCTTGGAGAATGGTTTCCATGTCCCTGAGCTAGATTAGGGACATGGTGTAGGATATTTTTGAGGCCTACAAGCCTTGTATAGTTGTAGTAGGACTGGTGTTGAATTTATGCTCAAATGTAGTTTTTGTTTATTCTCATGTATTTCTTATCCACTAGTAGGGGATCCCTGTGTGGACTTTGTTCAAGTTTCTGATTGCATTCAATATAGGCCTTAGGCTAGGAATGCTTTTGTATGACAAATATCGAGGGTACTTAGGTAACTTGATCGAGGTACAGGGGAATGTATATATGCTAATAGACCTTATGTATATATTTCTACAAACTATTTTCAATACTCCATAGTTATTTCTCTTGATATTTTGCTATATGTATTTTGCAACATAATTCACTATCCCAAGGTGGTATCTTTATTTATACGCATATGAAATTATTGCCATTATGTCCTAAATATAGGCTCATATCCTATTTCAAAAATAAGTTTATGATTTTAATAAGGAAATCAATACTAATTTCTATCCCTTATTTATATTAAAATACCTCAAGTAGAACAAAAAATAAAAAACAAAAATAAGAGATTTCTCGTGACATGCTCTAGCAATGGAGTAATGACATAAGCGTAACATTGTGGTTAAAAGGCATTTCATATTCACGGATCATGGAAAGCTATTAGTCTTAAAGTTCGTTTGGTACGTATGATATGATAAGGTCTGATAGTATAAAACTTGCTAAAATTCTAATATTATATAGTATTTGATTTGAAATTGTATAAGATATTATATAATATAATAAAACATTACATCATGGTATTACAATATTTTAATTATAACAAAAAATTTAAACAAAAAAATAAAATTACAAAAATATTATTTTTATTAATTATTTAATTAAAATTTCATAAATAAATGATATGATTTAAATATTTATTAATTTTTGTTAGATGAAATTGCAACTTATATTAAATATTATTTATTATTCAATTCAATATTTCACAATAATAATTTTTTATTTCATAAAATATAAAAATTAGAAAGCACATAAAACTTCCTTTCTCTTATACATTTTAACAGTTCTTACTTGAACACTTTTGGCACAATTTATAGAATGAAAATTTATTAAAGTAATAATTTTTATAATCATTTACAAACAAATTAAAAATTAAATATACTAAAAATATATATTTATCAATTACAATTATTTTAAATATTTTTAATTATATATAATTATACTTTATATTAAATATTTTTATTTAATATTATTCATCTAGTATTATTTAAAGTTTAAATTGTACATGGATGAGAATTAATGGGTAGCAATTGTAATAGTAATTAATTTATATTTGAAATAATTATTAAAGAAAAAATTTAAATACAAAATTTTGTGACACATATAAAACTTTTCACGTTATGGATTCTGAATTCTAAATTTTGAAATATTATTAGTATTAGTATGTTAGTATATAAAAGCTAATAAATTTATTTTTTTTAAAAATATTTGAATTCTTTCTAAATGAATTCATCAATAGTTAAATTCTTTCTAAATATAAATGTGTTGGTATTTGATTTATTTTTAAAATTTCCTTTTTAAAATGATTGTATTTTTTTTCTAGATATCACGGTTTTTAATTAATTTTACTTTTTTTTTATTATTTTTCAAAGAAATGCATTTAATGTGAAATTATTCTGGTTGTGATATATGTAAAAGTTTTTTTGTTATGTCTTTTATTTTATATAAGTATAGATAAATGGTATCTAAGCATAAAAAGAAGAGTTTCAAATGGTAAAGAAACAATACATCTACAAACTTGAAAATTAAAATCCTATTGAAAATATTTTTTGGTACATCAGAAAATAAAAACCAACAGCTAGCACCTTTGATAGTAGGTTTAACATCCCCATTTTTCTTAATATAGCATAGTAAAGATTTTAAATTATTTCACTTAGGCAGTATGTGAATATCTCAGGTCATTATGCCATGATGATTCTCATACTGAGAACTATAGAGCAGTGTGACACTACCATATACTAAAAATTAGGAAAAGATGAAAATGTCCATGTAGTATAAACTTTTGTTATTCGTAGATTTGTCCCAAGAATTTTAGTAACTAGACATAGACCCCAACAGACATTTCTAGTTTGACCCTAGAACTTTTATAAAATGATATTTAGGTCTTAACATCAGTAGAATTAGCAAAATAGGAGTTTAAGTAGAATAGAAAAATATAGTGGAACCATAGAAACCTAAATCTTAGCCAATTAAGCCATGGAGGCATCCAAGTGTGAAATGATATAGGATGCCCTTAAATTTGCTCAAAATTACAAAAATACCATTAGCTACAGAAAATACATTAGAAACTCAGACAGAAAATGCTAAAGGGCTTATGGAAAGCCAAAAACTACCTGAAACACCCCAAAAATTTCAGAAAAATTATAATGTATTTTAACTTATTTTTAATATAAATATCAATTTTTAACAAAATTGAGCAATGCTTACATAATTACATAAAAATAACCTTATTAAGGCGTAAAATGGACCCTGAAAACCCTATAAGACTACTTCAACTTACAGTATGGCAAAAAATCAGTGAAGTTCTGGGCCTAGGCTTGAAGGACCATGAAGGACCATGAAATGGGCCTTATGTTTGGGCCATGAATAGTGGTTGCAAACTAATTGGGCCTAATTAATTAATTTTGGGCCTAATTATGCATAAATCACCAATAACTTGATAATCATCTAGATAATTAACTAATCCTTAATTAATCTCACTAATCACCATGACATTACCCATGACACCAAACCTACATAAGCCATGTGATTAATAGCGAATATTTTATTAATTAAAGAGTTTAACCTAATCAAGTAAATTAAGATAGTTTTGAATATTCAAAGATTTAGTTTTACCATATTTAATGAGTCAAAGACACCTTCAGCCTATTCCAGCCCTCATTCATGCCATTTTCACATGGGATGCTGCAGAGTTCTATTTAATTTAATTATAGATAATTAGTTATGTTAATTAATCAAAAATTGGGTTAATTAAGGTAAAAATTCACTAAAAAGACTAAAAATTCTTGAAAAATTCATAATATTATCTAACACATAATTCAACATGGATTTCATGATAGATTAAAGAAAATCAATTGTTTACTAATTATTTTAATAATTAAAGCTTAAATTATCTAATCTAGATTTTAGAAAATTTGATAATTATGCACTAATTAAGCCTAAAACCATTTTAATATTTTCTTAAACCTTAATCAACATGTAATATGAGTATTATAACACATCTAAATTTGTTTTAATTGATGATTAAATTAATTACTCATTGTGTTATACCCCAATATGAGTTGCAGTGATCTGTCGATATCGAATCCTGAAAATTCTAAATCTGAATCCTATGCCTCCTTGAAAGGTTATAGGATTGAGGCATTTTTTTGAGATCAAAAATCCCAGTAATGGTTCCCTGGGCATCAATGAGTTGAAAAGGGATTTTTAATGAATTTTTGGGAATGGATAATCGGTTTATAAAAATGCAAGCTTTCGGAGAATTGAACTAAAATCCAAAAGTTGGATTCTGAATCTTACAGGTTTTGAATTTTTGGATATTTTTATTGAATCAAATGAGGGTATTTTCTTATTTACATTTATGTTTTAAAATTATTGATTTAAAGTTAAGAAATATAAATAAGTGTATGATACCCATATCTCTAAGCTGAGTCTGTTCTAAGGTGTTCTGATGCTGCATTTTTCCCTATGGTAATCGATTACAAGGGGCTTGTAATCTATTAATAGTGACTGATGATATATGAAAATAAAATTTTCTTCACTTATAATCGATTACGTAATCGATTACATATGGCTAAATGGATTCTTAGGTTCCTAATGTTCTCTGGTAATCGATTACACAGGCTTGTAATCAATTACAATTTCTGGATTCTTGGTAATCGATTACAAGGAGTTGTAATCGATTACAAGCCGTCTATAAGTACATTTGGGACGCTCTCTCTCTCTCTCTCTCTCTCTCTCATTTCTCGCGATTTCTTCTCTCTCTAGAACCCGAAAATGTCTCTCTCTCTCTCTCTCTCTAAACTAACCCTAACCTTACCCCAACACCTCCATATCAAATCTTTTCTCTAAACGCACTTCAAAACGTCGATTAAACACTTCAATCTACCGAAAATTACCATCAATCTGTCTCACTCTCTCTCTTTTCCTCTTTCTCTCTCTTTCTCTCTCTGCCTCCACCATGGATGAGCTTGGAGCTTGGAAGAGGAAGAACATGAAAATCCACCATTTTTCTTGCTCTTATTAGCTTCCCAAAGGTAAATCCTAACATCTTTCCTCCTTTCTTTTCTGAGAAATTCAAATCTATGCTTAGATTGAAGTTGTTCTTGAACCTTAAGCTAGGAATGGGGGGATTTTATGTTTTGGGGATAGATAGTGTAATCTCTCATGATATGTAGCTAACGTATAGTTATATTGTTATGATTATGGCGCTAGATGACTCCAATGATTGCTATATGAGCCCTGGAGTTCCAAAGAGTCGAATTCCGCCTTTAGGCTGGTGAACTGTGAGTAGATAGTTTATCCCTATCTTAGTTTCCAATATATTTTGTGTATATATGTGCAAATGATTTGGTATATCTTATAATCTTAATTTAAACTTGGTAGCCTAATTATTCAAAATTTACCACATGAGACAATGACTGGATTTTCAAAAAGTATAGTAATTGTTGTTATATTGGTTTCCCATTAAACTTAGGAAAATGAATCTTGTTTTGAAAGGATTTGATATACTTAATGGTCTACAGCTTGGTATGGATTTGCTCCACATTTGAATTGTGAATGACTAAGTAAGAGATTAAATGAAAGATTTTCTGAATAAAGCTTTATTTTCTTTGAGGATACAATATTATGTTTTATTTATGATATATTGGTATGTTTTATGAGAATCATTAGTATATGTTAACTATAATGAAAAGGAAAGACTTGGGAAGTCTAGACCAGGATCTGCCAACTAACGGCAATAGACGTTAGCCCGGTGCACCTTGAATTATGAATTTCACAGCCACTCAAGGGAGTGGTGCGTGCCTGATATTCATAGCTATACATATAGTGTGGTGCGTGCCTGATTACGGGATTCACACGAAGGAAAGGCCACCTAAGTGTGATTCCTGCCTGATTATCCTGGAATAGTTGGACTCTCTATTTTTGGAAAAGAAAATTTCGATAATGTTTGATTAAGATTTCTATTTTGGTTTTATTATACATATTATTGTATTACCTTAATATCTATAAGTTTGCACATTGACTTATATGGGTTAGGGATACTCTATCTCTCACTGAGTTTCATAAACTCACCCTATTATTTTCTTTTCTTTTTCAGTTTCAGGTGTTCAGATAGAATCTAATCCTTCGGTCCGTGTTAATGAATTCTGAATAATGTGGGTGAGCCCTTCTTTATTTAAGGGCATTTTTGTAGATTATTTAAGTTTGGAAAATTCTTAGATTATTGTAGCTCCATGGTACTACAGGCAGGGTCCAGCCTTATCCTAATTGTATTATTGTTGTTGTTGTATTTTATTTATGTGTTCCAAAGTTGTTGGGTTTTCTAAAGCATTGGAATTAGATGTTTGAATTAAAGCTATGTATTTTGAATGAATAATTGTAATTTTGTATTTTACTTTTATGCTACGTGCTATGGGGTGCATTCTGAGAATGCCTGGATCCCCAATGGATTATGTGTTTGTGTTTCTTTGTGCAGGGAGAGGCTCTGTATTTGGAGAATAGTCTTGAATAAAGAGGAGACTCTGCCTAAATTTTTAAGAAAATTCTGTGGTGGAAGGCTTACGTAGGGACTTGTCCCTATGTGTCGGTCACGCCCCGGGTTGGGACGAGACACATTGGTGGCATAATTAACAAACTAAACTACATAATTAAGCCAAAACTAATCCTATAATTAACACTAACCTAAAGCATCCCTTTTTCTTTAAAACCACCCTCATAACCTCACATCACCACACTTTAGACACTCATCCTCAGCACAAACTTTGTCCTTGAAGCCACAGCCTTTTCTTTCCTCCTCCTTTAGCATTTTCTCTCAAAAACCTTCAAGAAACACCACCAAAACATCATTAAACTCCCACCTTCTTTGCCAACCATTAAGAACCCTTAACTCCCCCCTTTTTAGCTTGTGAATAAGCTTCCAAAAAGGCGTGAAAAGCTTGAAGAAGTTGAGGTTCCAGCCCCTTCAAGTTCGAGTTCAAGCATACAACACATGTAGGGTTTTTCCTTTTTGAACTTTTGGGCCATATCTTGAAGCTTGTACTTGTTTAAGTGTTTTCTATGCTTTCTTTTCTCTTATTTTAGAATTTATACTCTCTAATATATATGTTTGAAGGTCTAAAATGGCTTGGGAAATTTGGGTTTTTGTGGTTTTCTTTTACGGTTTTGAACCTTTGATTGATAGTTTTAGTGTTTTCAAGCTCTATACCTTCTTATGGTTTGATTTTAATGAAAAATCTCTTGGTATTCTTGTGATATACTTCATGACCTGAAGAGGGCTAAAGCTGTGTGATGACATGTTGAGCTTGATTCTTGTTGAATTTGATGTTGTTGCATGGTTGTTACATGCAATTAGGATGTAGAAACTTGAATCTTGATTTTGACCACAAAATGCTTTTATTTCCTCTTGATTTCATTTTTGACCATATGCAGTGTAGCCACCTTATGTCATGATTTTGTGATGTTTTGGGTTGTATTTTGATGAAATTTAAGTATTGGATCCATATATATATGAATCCCTTTTTTTGTGAAGCATAAGAATATGTCCACTCTTATTAACATGAGTTTCGAATTTTATACGTGAAAGCTTGGTTGAATTATGTGTTACTATATGTGTTCTTGGGTTATCCTATGTCTAAATGCCTTTAAGTTATGCATGCTATGTTAAACAGAACTTCTTACCTTGAATTGAGTGTGATATGAAATTGGTGAATGACGCACATGAATATGATCATGAAATTAACTTAGAAATCAATAGAATGTGTTTTGATTGCTGATTGATGGCATTATAAATTGAATATGAGAATTTGTTTAGCATGAGAAATGGCTTTGAATATGTGCTATTACATATGCATATGTGATATGCGTTATTTATGTTCAAAGCTTCGGAATTGATACTAGCATAAAGGATAAGTATATTCAATTTGGATTGATTATGACATGCAATTATTTGAATAAGCATCTGAATATGAATATGATTCTTAATTGATAGGCTTGGAATTTTTTGATTTTGTTGGCATAAAAAAATATGATTGGGTCGAGAAAGATGGTAATTTGGGCCTAGTAGGAGATTGGCCTTAATTGGCTGAAATATGTGAAACGAGGCCACGAAAGGAGTATCGGCTAAATGGGTTGAAGAGAGAAGATAAGCTTAATGGCCAAGAGAGCAAGGTAGTTGGAGACTGATGACTTGAGAAGTAGTGGTTGCCACTACTTAGAATATATAACCATGGCAGTTAAGACAAAGGCCATTATGCACGTCATGGGAGGAAATGGCGACATTTCAGGGAGCTTATAAAAAGACCATGTTTTCAACAGAAAAAGAAAGGGGACGAAAAACATACATCATGTCATTTTAACTATCAGTTTTTTATTCTACTTTCTAGTTTCTGTTTTGGCTTTATGTCATTCCTTTAGGTTATTTATCCATCTTCAAGGCTTTGTACGAAATCATGGTTGATTAATAAAAGTTCAAGTTTTTATTCCAATTCTTCGTTGACCGATCTTGCTCAAAGGCTTGCTCCCGTTAGTCGTTTGAGGAGTCCATTTGCTAAAGATCAGAGTACCCTCCTAAGCCTAAATTGTCTGAACATAGGCAATCTTTGGGATATTGTTATCGGATAAGTTTCTTCAAGGAAGCTAGCCGATTGCATTATTTTCATTCAACATTAAATTGGCACACCCAGTGGGATAATCAGGGTCAAGTCAGTGAGAGTTTCCTGTTCCAGGATTAGATCATACATGGCGTATGAATTTAAGATCCGAAAAGGTGATCAACATGAGTTCAGCAAACCAAAATTCAAGTTCCACCCCAAAGCAGAAAGCAGGGGCCAATCAGCTACACATGCAGCAGCCTTGACTACGCCCCAAGGGGTAATTTTAGAGCAGTTGAATACAGCTGTTGCCTCTTAGCCACTGAGGGATTCAGGTTCCACCCTACGGTAGGGGGCAATCAGCTACATATGTGGCAGCCTTGACTATGCCCCAAGGGGTGATTTCAGAGCAACCGAATATAGCTGTTAACTTTCAGCTGCCAAGGGCTTCGGTGGCCTCCCCTGACGTGACTAGCTCTGTGCAGACTAGATGCGAGGAAAGGCAGCCATTAGTAATGTCCACATTTTTCATATGGCAACAGATTGAAGCAGGAGTAAACGATCTGTATCTAAGCAATTGGCTGAGATAGTGAAGCCAATGGTCCAAAATGAGTTGCAGATATTCTAGCGATAATAGAAAGGAAGATGGCAAACTCATGGTCAATCGGCTGAATCAAACTCATGGATATGAGCTCATTCCGTGACCGTCGTCATGCAATACTAAATCAAATCAAACTAAGCCAATATTGGTTACCCCTAAGTTGGAGGTCCTCCATGTCAACCTTGCCTCCCTCATAGAGGTTCCTTGTGGATCACCATCTTTCACATCCTGAAAGTGATCGAGGGGTCATATCCCATGGTTCATTTTCTTATCATTATATTTTACATGCATAGTACTTCTTTGACTAGACACATGCAATGATATGACTAAGTCCATAATTTTGACAGAAATCCGGCAGCATAACGGTTAGACCGGAGCTTCCTCAAAATGCCAATCAGAAACTTTCAACTAACAGTTCGTTATATCTATATCATATCATTATACTCATCATTCAATCATGAGACAAAGCTCAATCAAACTCATCATTCATCATGCTGCATGGCATCACACATTCATACCCTAAAGAGGTTTATAGTTGCGTTATTCTTTGTGAAGAATATTATGAATCATCATATGTTTTCTCATGGTTACCCATGAAAGAATCACATAGTTAAGATATGTATAGGTGGTCTTTTAGTTACTTAGCTCTCACATGAAATTATTGTTTACTTGAGTCCATGTCTTATGGAACACTTGTTCAAATTAATTAAGTTAAGTGATTATTTCCTTTTCTTGAGATAGTGCACTTAGTAATTCCTAGGTTCATGGTATGCTCAGAGGCCCTAATCATACTTCTGCTCCCAAGGAATTCGAGATCCCTCTAATCCTTGGGTCATGATAATGCATAACCACATCATGAACCTAACAACACCATGTTCACTAAACACCAAGGGTGATTTTTAACTTAATCAAGTTACAAAGCTTCAAGCTTTTATCTTAAAGATTATATCTTTATGAAATAATGATACAAGTTACTATCTTTTTAACTAAAATGTCTTGTTCTTTATGAAGGTTGACTCATTTAATTATTCTAAGACCATCAAAGTCTCAACTTTATGGCTTAAAGTTGTCTCTACATTAAAAAGGTTCCTACTTTATCAAATAGTGAGATGAAACATTAACTTTAAGGTTAAAAAGTCTTAATCTTTATAAAAGCTAACACCTTTTAGCATTGTTTTGGTTCAAGATCTAAACTTTGTGAATTAAATGTTATAAAACAATACTTTTATGACTTAAAGGTCTCATTCTTGATTAAAGTTTGAAACTTTATGAAAGGTCGTTTCTTTGAGATTTGATTTCTAAGATATAAAGTGGTAAGATATCATTTTCTAACTCAAAAAGGCTTATTATGCCAAAAAGCTTAGACTTTTACATGTATTCTTGTCTTCAGAACAAAATAAAAGAAGACTTTATGATGGCACTAAAACTTGCGCCACTTTTTGTGTGTCAAGAAGCAAACTTTTTAAAGTTTAAGGCTTTTAGAATGTTCCTAGTCTTATCAAATCATGAAAAACATAAAAAGATAAAGCTTTTCCAATCATCAACCCATCATAAGAAAAGGAAGAACTTCAAATAAGATACCATCAAGAACACTTAATAATAAGAACATACTTTCCAAAAGTAGAAACTTAAGAACACTTGAAGAATATCAAGAACATATTTTTCTAAAAGTAGAAACTTAAGAACACTTGAAGAACATCAAGAACATATTTAAACAAAAATAGAAACTTAAGAACACTTGAAGAACATCAAGAACATATTTAATCAAAAATAGAAACTTTTGCTCATGAAGAGCATGAAAGATTTCCTCAAGTTCTCACTCAAAGATCTTGGTCATAAAGAGAACCAAGCTTCAAGCTTTCTTGAGTAAACAAAACAAAAAGATGAAGATCACTACCTAAGCTTGGAAAATGGCATCTTTGAGGAAGGAGAAGAAGATGAAGAAGACTCCTGCTTGGTTGATGATGGTGGTGGTTTTGAATGAGCAAGGAGAGAACTCTTGAGTTCTCTTGAAAATGAGTCTTGTAGTGTTTAGATCTTGTCTCCAAAGACCAAAAGATGTGATCTTTGAAGAGCTAAGTGAGTAGTTTTAATGGTGGTGGTGGAGAAAGGAAGAAGAAGAAGATGAAGAAGATGAAGAAATGTTTAGAGAGAAGTTGGAGGATTTGATTTTAAGAGAGAGAATGGGATGAGTGAAAATGAAAATGATGAGGGAGGGAGAGAGAGAAAGTGGCGTCCCACATTAAAGTGAGGGAGAGAGAGATATTTTTGTATTATTTGTGTTAATTAAGGTTTAGGGACACAAATTGGATGGTAGGGGAACAAAGCATGGTCGAACTCTTACATAAAGTAGTCTTGTCTAATACTTTATGCTTTTATGACATCACTCTTTACTTTATTGTCTAGTTGACTAAATTTGAATTTAATCATGTGATTAAGTGCTCATATATCTTAATTAAGGTGATTAAGTAAGGATTAGTTATTAGCACATAAGAACATAATTAACAAAAATTAATCTTGCGATTAAACTTAATTAACCTTAATTAAACTCGATTAAGATTATCAAGGGCGACTAGTGCTTAATTAAGCTATCAAGGGTCTGACTTGCTTAATTAGAGATTATCTAATCTCGATTAAGCATTCTCTTGACGTTTCTTATTCGAGTTAACTCATAAACTCTTCGTTAACCCCTTAATTATGCCATAATCTCATAATTTCTCATTAAGTGCCTAATTACTCAGGGTTATTGAGGTAATTTAGCACAATACGAAATTGAGGATGTTACAGAATGTGCCTCCATTACTGTGAACAACATGAATCCTCAGCTGAGAAGGAAACACATTGTCTTAGAATACGATAATTTGGCTTAACTCCCTTGGAAAGTTGCTTGAGTTGAATAATTCATAATAGAAAGAGAGCAAAGGAGGTCTACTCGAGCAGGGCCTAGAGGTTCACAGTTGGTGGCTGTAATCGATTGTGATTCAGCCGATGAGGAAGAAAATGAAGAAGAAGGGGTAGGCCAAGGGGAAGTTATGATTGCTGAATTATTGGGAGGCAAAACATACACTTGTCCTGCTCTTACTCCTGCCAAAGGAAAAGGAAAAATCAAAACAGAGGAAAAAGAGGCATTTCTATTTGACATTTCAAAAGCAGATTAGATCTTTGACTTTTTAGTCAAAGATAAATAGATTAAGCTTCTAGACGAGCATAAACTACCTCCAACGGATCAAATTCAAAATTTGAAATACTGCAAGTGGCATAATTTATATTTCACACTATACAAATAACTGCACAGTTTTTTGGAATGTGATTCAAAGGGCCTTAAAAGAAGGAAGATTTAAACTTACAGATAAAAAGGGAGGAGGTATGATCATTGATACCAATCCTTTTCCAGCAGGAACTGTCAATATGGTTTCCATATCTATAGAGAACAAACATACCAAAAAAGAAGCTTCATCCACTTAGCTGCCCAACGTAGTAAGCAAGTATAGAGACCAAAATTAGTGGTCATAAAAAAAAGGACTAGAACCATGAGTCATGATGCGTCCAGGTAGATGGAGAAGAAAGAATGGATGCCTAAGCCACATGGCAACTCAGAACAGCCTCGACAGAGCGTATTTGAAAGATTACAGTCTCCTCAACAAAGGAGTCAGCCGAGGGAAAGACAGCATGAAGGACCTTAGCTAAATGTGTTCTAAAGAATACAATTCCCTCAAAGAGACCAGCCAAGGAAACCATGGTATAAGCATAGGCAACTCCCTCAAATATCTTATCATCCCATGCCCAGAGACTCCAAGCAGGTCATGGAGCTAAGCTATAATGAAGGGAAGTCTATGTTAAAGATCACAGTGAGAAATGACGAATCAGCTAGAGAGGCGAAGATGATTAAGCTAAAGGTTGAGTCTAACTGGGGAGAATGGTCCGTGAACAAATATGGTAGGGGGAAGCAGCTAGAGCCATGATCTGTTTAGCTGACACGAACACAGAAAAGGAGGATGCAGAGGAAAAGGTCTATCTAACGAATAAAAGATGCAACGGTGTCAGGTCTAGCTAAACCTATGGGAGCAGCAAAAGCCGTTAGCCCAAAAGATGGAAGGCATGAAAGAATTACAGGGGCAGAATTAGGACATGAAAGTTATTCAAATGGTTGAAACATCAGCCGAGAGAATGCAAATCCCAAAAATAGATCTATTAGAAAGTTTAATTGATCAGATTCTCAATGATGATGCTCTGCTCATTTTAACTGATGATCTACAAGAGTATATGAATTTAACTGCTAGCATGGGAGTCTTACCTGCGGAGTTTGCTGTAAAAGAGAATCAGCTGATACAATTAGATAGTGACATCTTAGTTGAGGAAGCCATATGGGCCACTCTAGCCGACGAAGAAGTAATTATAGAACCTTAGCAGGAAAGAACAGAAGGGAAAAATGGTACAAAAGGAGTTATCAAGTTTGAGAAACTCAACTGGTAAGACATTTAAAGCCATTATACATAAGGGCTCATATTAATGGGAGGCCTATCAGTCGGGTATTGATTGATGGGGGTGCTATCATGAATGTTATGCCAGTATGGATCCTTAAAACGTTAGGCAAATCTCAGAAAGATCTTAAGGATACTAACATAAAAATGACAAATTTCACTGGAAAGGGCACGATGCTTTATGATTCTACATTGCTAAATTGCCCGTGGGAACCAAAACATCCATCACAATATTTTTTGTTGTGGATGCCAAGCCAGGATACTCTTTGTTGTTAGGAAGAGATTGGATCCACTCAAATATGTGTGTTCCATCTACCTTACATCAGCATCTGATGTTTTGGAATGAGGATAAAGAGGAAGTGGTCCCTGCGGATCAAAAACCACTCTCAGTTGATGTTAAAGTAGCAGAGGTAATGTATTATACCCCTGAATTTCAGCCGATAACCTAGCCTGAGGAGATTACGCAAGACACCATTTAGGCTATAAATTTCACCAACCAAAGGTTCGAGGTTAAGGTAAGTCATAAATATGCAGAGAGTTTCCAAAATTATATACCAAATGATGATGTCTTATTGGACGAATTCCAAGGAGAATTAGCTATCGTAGCTATGATGGGGATAGTCCTATAGAGTTTGCCAATCAAGATAGTAATATTTGGTATTTGGAAGGGGAAGTGAGCACAGATGAAGCCGAGTATGAAACGTTGGTGACAGCAACGCCAAGAGGAATAGAGTTTGAGAGATGGGTTAAGGCTAAACATCTTAGGCCCCTTTACATCTCGGCTCAGATAAATAAAGAGCCTATAAGCAGAGTATTGGTTGATGGGGGAGCCATGATTAATATAATGCCTTACAATATAGTTGAGAAGCTCGAAAAAAGTCAGAAGGACCTCAAGAAGACCAATGTGACCATCACTAACTTCACTAGAGAAAAGACTCTAGCACTAGGAGTCCTTTTTGCCGAGCTCACAATATGATTCAAAACCACTAAAACAATTTTCTTTGTGGTGAACGGCAATCTAGGGTACAATATGTTGCTAGGAAAAGAGTGGATTCATACTAATCAATGTGTGCCCTCTACTCTCCATCAGCAACTTCAGCTATGGAATGAAGACCAGGTTGAGGTAGTGAGGGCAGACTCATTTCTGTATGCAAGGATGCCAAATGCCATGCTTTATTCTCCAAAGATTGAGACTATTTCCTGGCCCGAGGATGTTGCTTTAGATTCTGTCAAATCACTTGACCTATCATTGGATGGGTTCGAGGTTACAACAAAGGCTGACTTACGACCAAAACCAGAATATTTCAATGAATAGCCATGCAATAGTGGCGAAGAAAGTCCTGCAACGGCTAGCCCTACATTTAGCTGAGACTAGACTAGAAAACTTCTTGTTTCTACAGGAATTAGCCAAGAAGGACAATAAGGTAATAGGAAGTAAGAAAGAACAAGCAGCGAATTTGTGTATGTCTCGCATAAAAAAAAAAAGTTCCAAGCTTTGAGGCTCAGGACCACTTGATCGAGATTAACCTTGGCAATAGCAATGAGCCGAGAATGACTAAGATCAGTGGCTTACTTGGCCAAGGTAAACGAGATCAACTAATTCAGCTGATAACCAGGTATAAAGATTGTTTTGCATTGGATTATCATGAGATGCCTGGATTATCTAGAGAGTTAGTTGAGCACCGTTTGCCTATCAAAGAAGGATTCAAGTCATTCAAACAACCACCCAAATGATTTAATCTAGAGCTGATGCTAAAGATAAAGCAGGAGATAGAAAGATTATTGGGAGCAGGTTTCATTAGGATGACTAAATATGCACAATGGCTTTCAAATATTGTTCCTGTAATTAAAAAGAATGGTTAAGTTAGAATTTGTGTAGATTTTCGTAATTTGAATCTAGTTACCCCTAAGGATGGACATGTTGTGCCTATTGCCGATATGTTAGTTGATGCCATAGCCAATAATGGAATTTTATCCTTTATGGATGGTTATTTGGGTTATAATCAAATTTATTTAGCTGAAGAAAATGTACATAAGACTGCGCCATTAGTATGTTTGAGTGGGTGGTAATGCCATTTGATCTCAAGATTACCAGGGCTACCTATCAAAGGGCAATGAATTTGATATTCCATGATTTGATTAGACAATGTATGGAGGTTTATATTGATAATGTGGTTGTGAAGTAAGCCAATTTCCAAAATGTGGTTGTGAAGTCAGCTGATTTCCAAAATTATTTGGCTAATTTAGAGTAAGCATTCCTCAGGATAAGGAAATATTTGCTCAAGATGAATCCTGCCAAATGTGCATTTGGGGTCTCGGCTGGAAATTTTCTTGGATTTTTGGTCCATGGGAAAGGAATTGAAGTAGACAAGAACAAAGTGAAAGCCATCTTAGAAGCTAGACCGCCAAAAAATAAGAAGGAATTGCAAAGTCTAATAGGCAAAATGAACTTCATGAGGAGATTCATTGCTAATTCGGCTGGCAAGATGAAGGCATTTTCACCTTTGTTACGGCTCAAACAAGTTGAGGAATTTATTTGGGGTAATGAGCAACAAGAGGCTTTTGAGCAAATCAAGAAGTGTTTAACAACACCTCCAGTATTAGCACCACCAGCATTTGGGAGGCCTCTCAAATTGTACATATCAGTCGCTGAGGACTCCATCGGAAGCTTGTTAGCTCAAGATTTAGAGGATGGAACCGAGCAGGCTATTTATTATTTGAGTACACTGCTAAATGATGCTGAAACTAGGTACACTCCAATAGAAAAATTGTGTTTGTCACTACTCCATACATGTACAAAATTGGAGTATTATTTGTTACCTAAGGAGGTATTAGTGGTCTGCAAAATTGACATAGTGAAATATTTGCTTAATCGGTCGGTTCTTCAAGGAAGATTGATGAAATGGGCCATTGAGTTGAACGCATTAGCTCTGAAATATGTACCATTAAAAGCCATGAAAGGACAAGTATTGGTTGACTTCTTAGCACAACATCCATGTATAGAGGTTCAGAGTCCATCAGCTGAGGGCCAAGGATATGTGCAAATTAAACCTTGGACTTTGGCTTTTGATGGCTCGAAACATCAAAAAGGAGTTGGTGCAGGGGTGGTGATTACTAGCCCTGAAGGGGTAAACAAGAAGTTTATGTATCGGCTAGATATTCAGTGTTCAAATAACCAAGCAGAATATGAAGCTCTCATAATTAGTTTAAAGCTGCTCAAGTCTCTAGATGTTAAGACAATAGAGATTATGGGAGATTCATAGTTGGTGATCAACCAATTATTGGGGGAGTATAGATGCAACAGCCCAACATCAAAAGGATATTTGGATAAAGCCAAAGCTTTGTTAGAATGCTTTGCCGATGTGTGAATATCACATATCCCCAGATCATCAAATGAAATAGCAAATGACTTAGCACAGCATGCCTCTGGCTATAAGCCCATGACTTCAGAAATCAACATTGTAGAAGATGGAAAAGTCTTGATAATTGACTATCGATTGAAGACAGGAATTGATCCAATATTTGGCTGATCCATCAGTCTAGGTAGATTACAAACTCAAACAGAAAGTGTTGAAGTATGTGTTGATTGATGGTGAGCTATTCAGAAGAAGCCAAGAAGGAGTATTGCTCAAGTGCCTAAACAAGGATAAAGCTTTAAAAGTAATGGGAGAAGTACATGAAGGCATATGTGGGGCACACAAATCTAGCTTTAATATGAAATGGTTAATCTGCCACTATGGATATTATTGGCCAACTATTATAACTGATTGTTTTGCCTATGCTAAAGGAAGTGAAGCTTGCCAGCTCCATGGACTTATACAAAGAGTGCCGGCCGAGGAATTACATGTCGTTGTCAAACCTTGGCCATTCAGAGGGTGGGCGATGGACCTTATAGGCAAGATATATCCTCCATCCTCCAAAAGACACACTTTTATCATAGTTGCCATGGATTACTTCACAAAATGGGTGGAAGCTCAGCCTATGACGAGTGTATCACAAATTGATGTAATAAACTTCATTGAAAGACAGATTATACATCAGTTTGGCATTCTAGAAACCATAAAAGTTGACCAAAGAACCATGTTTATAGGAGATAAAGTGAAGGCATTTATGCAAGACTATGGGATTAAACATATTCATTCATCACCGTATTATGCACAAGCTAATGGTCAAGCCGAGGCGACCAATAGAGTGTTGATTGACATGATTAAGAGAACTGTGGAAGATCAGCCAAGAAAACGGCACGAGGCATTGTCTATGGTCCTTTGGGCTTATAGGAATGTAGAGAACAAAGCTACAAGGTCAACTCCTTTCAAGTTAACCTTTGGTCAAGATGCAGTTTTGCCTATAGAAATTAATGTTAAATCATTAAGAGTGACTAAACCAGCTCACCTGCAGCCTGAAGAATATTCTCAGGCTATGTTCTAAGAATTGGAATGGCTGATGATGATAGGATTATGGCCTTAGAAAGTATTAAGCTAAATAAGGAAAAGGTTGCTAAGTCGTACAATAAGAAAGTGAAGAGAAAACAGTTTGCCGAGAGAGACATTGTATGTAAGGCAATATTACCAATTGGATCAAAAGACCCTAAACTAAGCAAATGGTCCCCAAATTGGGAAGGTCCTTACATTGTTAGCTAGGTCATTTATAGAGGAGCATATAGATTAGTTAGCATGCAAGGGAAAGAATTAACCAAAAGCATCAATGGAAAATTTTTGAAGAAATATTATCCATGTATTTGGGAATCAATTCCTAAGTAAGTAGTCAAAATCAATAGCCACAAGCCGGCTATGTAACTAAAATTGCAAATACAAGAAATATAACAATAGTTTCCTAAGTTAAGTTTGGGTCTAAGTGGCTGGTGCATCGGCTGGTTGACCATCTACATTAGGTGATTTGGCTTGATTCCTTGGCTCAGTCGAGTGCAACACAGTAGAATTGGCAGCCACTTCGGTAGCCCGTTCTTCCTCCAAGAGCGTAGTCAGAGCGTCCCCCACGGCAGCCAAAATGTCATCTTGAAAATCTTCTGATCTAAGATCGAAAATTGGAAGAGTAGAAGTTTCGCCCATGTATGGAACTATGGTAGAGTTGAAATCATTATCTGTATAAAAAGAGAAATAAGTGTCAAGAGATACACCAAACCTAAAGATGCATATCTAATTGAGCAGGGTTAAGTTGATTACCTAGAGGAGGAGGCAGTCAAGCTGCTTAAAACTTTGGGAGTAGAAAAGCCCAAGAAGATTCAGCCTTGGCTAGACCTCTATTGCCTACCTCAACTATATGCTCCAATGGTTTCTGCTTCTCGGCCAAAGGCACAATCTTGGGATCAAGAGCTTTAGCACGAGAATAAAGCTGTTGTCGTTGAGCATCCTTAGCCTTGATCTGGGCTTTCACACTCGCCAATTCAAGTTCCAAAACTCCTATTTCGGCCTGCAACTTGGCAATCTCTTCATGGATGGATTTGATTCTATTGGTAAGTTAAGTTTGCCGCTGCTGATGCTAGTCTCGGCTGGACTTTATGATATGATATTGAGACAAGAAGGCATTCTTCTGCATTTTAAGAGAGGACAGTTCCTCTAGAGCTTTAAGTCCATCATCATGACGGGATTTGAACTGGCCATAATCTAACATAGCATCTGAGAAGATCAGGGCAATGTCAGTACAGGCCTGTTGAAGTGAAGTAGGTACTTCAACTCCCCCAGACTTAGACACCTTCAAGAGGGAATGTTCTAGCCAAGTTGAAGCCATGGAGTCTATAGGGAAAGGCTTCTGCAGCTCTTCTTCAATAATGTCAAGATGCTGCTGTACAGGGGATGATGAACTACTTGAAGGGTAAGTGATTGGAGCATTGAAATAAGCATCCAATTCTTCATCAATAATTAGAGAAGGAGAAATAGGGGATGGAGGTTGCTGCGGTAAATCGCTTGACTCGTGTACATCCCAAGGCGCATCAGCCGGACTCCTCAGATGGATGGTGGGTTGGTCATTAGGAGGATTAGCATTGGATGAGGGATTTATCGATGCTGGTGTAGCTAGAAAAGAAGACTGGGCAACCAGAGTAGTTGTAACAAGACCACTAGGCTCAGGCTCCAATATTTGGTCATGAGGACCAGCCGAGGAGGGAGCGGATGACGGCTGAGATCGAGGAATGCCTCTAGGCCGTTTCTGCAAAGGACATTCGTCTACCTGTTCTTCTTTTTCCTTTTCTTGAGGATCTAGCATGATGGCCTTCCTTTTTGAAGATTTGGTAGTAGACTTGGCGGAAGATGTGGAGGAGAATGTAATTAAGCTTTTTTCTTACTTCTCTTTTCTTTCTGTGAACATGCAAGTACCTATATCAGTTGTAGAAGAAAACATGCTAATAATAATAAAAATGTAAGGTGCATACCCTTAAAGGAGAAATATCTCTGGGATTGGCTGTGGTTGGAGCGACAATCCATAAAAAAGTGGCTAAGAGGAGATTCCTAGGGCTTTTCATCACTGGTGTTCAAAGCCACGGCTAGGCCTGGGTATGAGTCTCAATGTCTATGAATAGTATCCCTATGTTTCATACAAATGGTAAGATAAATGTCCGAAAAGGAAGAGTTCAGCCAAATCAGATACATATACCTTGAGGAATAGGGAGTGTGAGTTTAGATGAAGGTTTGGGGTCAGTCGATGGAATTGCCTTAGCAGGGATAGGCTGAGGAGGATTAGCCAGCCTACTTTGGCTGCCACCCATAAGCTTGGACAAGTAAAAATCAGAGGGATAATGGAAAGCTTTGTAAAAGACAGAGGGCCACCATGATGCATAGTCTAAGGTAGTTCCTGGTTGGGAAACAAACGGCTGAAATTGAAATCGGCTTAGCTTGTTGGCATTGGTAGTAGCTAGTTGTTTCAGCTCAAGAGAAAGAAGGGCAGGCCTGGTGCCAGTAGTCACCACAGATGGATAAGGAGCAGGAACACCCTAAACGAATCCAAATTGCAGAGCAAAACAATTCGGGTTGTATGGTTTGGCTGATATTGTATTGGATCGAGCTTTAGGACAAACCCCATTTAACAAATCTCGGCCAGTCAGGGCACTGCTCCAATGAGGAATGGCTTCTCTTACTTCTTTATTTGAGGAAGAAATTAGATCTATTTGAACCCATTCTGGCGCGTAGGTGCGATAAATAAAGGGACAAATCTCTAAATATAGCCAAGGAGGCATCTTGAAGAGCCAATCAGCCAGTTGAAAAGCAGAGAAAGTAGGAATGGGCACTATCTTGTAGCGTAAGCTATAAGTGGGAGCATTTGGAACTGACTCTGTGGAGATAGAGCAGTCACGGTAGAATTCAAGGAAGTACTCATTGATCCATAAAAATAGGAACCAGATTGGGCAAGGAATGGCCTTGTTATTTTGAGTCTTCAGCTGATCTACCCACATTTTCATGCCCTCATAAAAAAGAAGACAAGAACAACGCTCCCAAGTTCATCGGCTGACCAGATACAACAGCCAAGACGTAATAAGAGAATTCACTAACCATCGAAAGTGAGTTACTGGAAGGAAAAAATTTATAGAGCTAGAAGAAAAGGAAAGCATTACGCTATGTAATACTCACAGGACCGTGTTCTTGCCTGTGTTCTTCCATGAACTTGCCATAAGGAGAATTTTTCTTAGACATAGGGCAGCCAAGGTCATCGAATTTTTCTTCATATAGGCTAGGAATGTTGTCACCTATAATCAGTAGCCCCAACATGACAGATACATCGAACAGCGAAGGAAACATAATGCCAAATCGGAAAACAAAGGCATTAATAGCCATATTCCAAAAACCCGTATGAGCCATAAACATGTCAATATTTGGGGAGAAGTTAAGTCTGGAGAGCATGATCATGTCATAGACTCCCCAATGCTTGAATTCACTTTTCCATTGGGTCGAGACTCTCTCTAGCCATGATTCATATTCTAGAGAAGATCTGGGCCAACTGTAAAGCATTTTAGGGCAGGAAGAAATGGAAAACTAGCTAGCAGTAATAGGGAGAGTGAATCCCTCAAGAAGAATGAATGACTCTATGATATGGGAGAATAAAGGAGGCTCAGTGCACAAAGGACCCAAGATGCAAGAACCTTGGTCAGCATTGTGCGTAACCAGAGTTTCTGCGCCAGGCTCATCTTTCGAAGAGTAATCCTTGGCTGGGTTAGACGATGAAGTCATTTGAGACGAAGTTGCCTTGCCCGATAGGGATTTGAGAGCTCGGGCAGATTCTTGAAGTCTATCAGTTGATAGGTTTGGGGAATGACCTGAGGAGTAACTGGAAGAATTGTCGGAGCTAGAGGAGGAAGAATTCTCAAATGGGGTACGAACAGCTGAGCTAGAAGGGTTATCAAAGTCTGAAGGAGTAGAAGACATGGTGAAGAGTGAAGAGCAAGAAAAGGATTTGAAAGATGATGGTGGTTTGAGGTTTGCATGAAAGCCTTGAGAAGCTATTAAAAGGGAAAGAAGTAGAAACCGAATCACGAAGAAGAGGCGAGAAAATATAAGGGTTTATGAATAGCAACAGTTAAAAGAAGGTTTTAAATGCAAGACCGAGCCTACTAATTAAACTGTTTGCTAGGTATTGCATTGGGGGACATATGTTGGCACAAAAAAAAAAAAAAAATGATTGGGCCAAGAGGGATGGTAATTTGGGCCTAATAGGAGATTGGCCTTAATTGGCTGAAATATGTGAAATGAGGCCATGAAAAGAGTATCGGCTAAATGAGCAAAAGAGAGAAGATAAGCCCAACGACTAAGAGAGTAAAGTAGTTGGAGACTAATGACTTGAGAAGCAACGGTTACCACTACTCAGAAGATAGAACCATGGCAGTTAAGACAAAGGCCCTTATACACATCATGGGAGGAAATGGCGACATTTCAAGGAGCTTATAAAAAGACCATGTTTTCAAGAGAAAAAAAGAGAGGAAAAAACATACATCATGTCATTTTAACTATCAGTTTTTATTCTACTTTCTAGTTTCTGTTTTAGCTTTATGTTATTTCTTTAGGTTCTTTATCCATCTTCAAAGCTTTGTACGAACTCATGGTTGATTAATAAAAGTTCAAGTTTTTATTCCAATTCTTCGTTGATCGATTTTGCTCAAAGGCTTGCTCCCGTAAGTCGTTTGAGGAGTCCATTTGCTAAGGAGCAGAGTACCCTTCTTAGCCTAAATTATCTGAACATAGGTAGTCTTTTGGATGTTGCTATCGGATAAGTTTCTTCAAGGAATTTAGTCGATTGCATTATGTAACACCCTAATAAACCCATACTATGCTTAAGTCGTATTACGACGTTTTATTAGTTGTTACTTATGCTCGTGAAAAATTAAACTTCACTTGAAATTAAATTACGCGGAAAATACGGTAAGATTTTTTTTTTTTTGGAAATACGTCATCGCTTTGCAGCGTTTTGAAAAGTAAAGCCTTGAGCGAGAACATAGATCAAGAAAGAGTGTGTCGCATAAGATACATAACCCAATCTCATAAAACAAGAGAAAGATAAATAAATAATAATTCACAAATACATTGCATTACATAACTAATCATTACATTCATATGGGTTCATAATATATATATATATATATATTTATCAGCATTACATCAAAGGAGGCTCATGGTCGCGCCATGATCCAAATACTAAATACAACTTAAATTGACATCATTCGTCACAAAAAGGAATGTATACAACAGCTACAAGTCCAAATCAACATTGTTTGGGATCCCTCATCCTACATTCGCTCGTAGTGCGGTGGCTTCAGGCTCCACTCCATTGGATGTGCCAACAAAATCTGGTGACGATGTGGAAAAGTAACTAGAGTGAGAAATAAGATTTCTCAGTAGGAATCGAACCCAACACGGAGGTGTCATCGTCATCGTCCCAGCCACTTCGATTTTATAATGAAAACAGTGAGTATGCATAAGGTTCAGTTCCTAGGTTTTCGAAAACATGAATATTCGAAGTGGATTCAATTTAACATACTCTCTAATCATTTATATCATACCATACATTGGCATAAGTATAATCACATAAAACATGCATGACTGTGCTATAAGCTTATCTTAACTTTTTCTCTTTAAGGTTTGGATCGAAGTCCTTTTTATTTTCTTTTGTTAACTTGACTTATCTTAAGTCCTTTTCTTTTCACCCACCAAACATAAGTGGTAATGAGCTCATACCGTAGCCCTCACCACCATAAAATTTCGGTACTTATACTAGCTGGGTCATGCCATACCTCATGTAAGTCCTATCCCCTATACTCATACTAGCTGGGTCATGCCATGCCTCATGTGAGTCATGGGTGAAGGGAAACTTAAATTAGGTCACCTTCCCTTTTGAAGGATCATACTTTTAGTTTATTATCTTCTTATTAAAGCTTATGATGCAAAATTATTCTGATTCTTTTTCCACATTTGGGCGTTATGTATCGTCGTCCCCAAATGCGATTCCTTTAATGTATATCATTAACATATCATATTCATATTATCATCATTCATTACCATATCATCATCATATCATCATCATCCTTATCATCATCATATCACTATCATAATCATTATGTCATATCATCATTATCATTATCATACCATTATAATCATATCATATCATATCATTATCATCATCATATCATCATAATCATGATCATCATCATATCATGTTCATGTCATCATTATCATCATGATCTCATTGTCATCATAATGACACATAGAGGCATACATATCACGCAAAGTCTTATGAGCTTAGCTTAGTAAATTTGATGCAAGCTTTTAATTGAGGTTGCCTCTTGTGTAAACTCTTTTATTAGGCATAGGCCTAATTTCATCTATTATCTCTTTTAAAACTCTTAAGTTGAATTATGAAGGTTTTCTAATACTTAAAGTAAGGGTCTTAATGTCTTAAAGCTTATTCCTCATTAACCTTTAACTTTTACCACAACCAGTTTTACTTTTACAGTGGGACAGTAACTTTAAAAATTCACCATAATTTCATCTTTTACTCTTTTATTTCGAATTTTGGTATGATTATACTTATTTGAGTCTATTTTTAAACAAAAGAAACCCCTCTGAAAAATTCATTTTGTAGCTTGAGTTATGCACAGTTTATTCTGACTGTTTAGACTTGAAAGTTCATTTCGAGTTAGTGACTTTTAAACATTACTGTGAACTCCTCACAAGGAATCTGCCAAAACTGTTTTATGGGGATGTTCCTCTATGTCTTAGCTTTCTAACAAACTTTGTCCTACTCAAAAATTTTCTGTATAACTTGAGTTATGCATGTTTTATTACCTACTGCCCGAATAGAAACCCATCTGGGAACAGCAGATTTTGAAAATTCATATCTCTCTTGTTTTAAGGCCAAATCTCACATATTTTATGTGTGGAAATATCTTTGAGTCTATTTTCACAGAAAATTAGTTTCACTACATTTTGAGTTTTGTAGAATGAGTTATGCTGTATGCATTATAGACTGCCAGAAATCTAGCTTAACTAGCTTTTATGTTTTTCACTTCAAGCTTATGGAGAAATTGTTATATCACTTCAAATCACCATTTTCATGTTTTATCTCACCATCATATTCAATGTTTTAGTTACCAAATCAATATTTTAAAACAAAATAAAGCAAGACACATAAAAACCATCATACCATAAAATCTCATTTTAAGACAACAAATTTAACAAGGCAAGAAAACTCATAAAGCAAGATATAGTCATGAGACCTTGAACAAGTCCTAAAACCACCTAGCTATGAAGAGCTTAGGGGTTCTAGAGCTTGAAAAATACGTGGAGAAGAAAGGTAAGAGTCACTACCAAATGAGTGTCTCTTGAAAGCTTGAAGGATGAAAATGGTTGGAGATGGCTCCTCCTTCTTGAGCTTGATAATGGGGCTAAGTAAGTGTTTGTTTTTGTTTCTTCAAGAAGCATAGAGGGTGGTCCTTGAAGGGCTTGTGAGATAGTGATAGGAAAGAGAGTTGGATAAGGTGAGAAAGAGAGAAGAGGAACAAGAAAGGTTGGAAGAACAAAAGAGCTAGAATGAAGTTTAGAGAGAGGTGGGAGCTTGGGCTTGTAGTGAGAGGATGAAAATCACAAATGAGAGAGTAGGGGAGGCTATTTGGTGCGCAAAAATGGGTGAGGAGGCTGATTGGTTTGGCTTCTCTAACAAGCAAGAGTGAGTAGGTGAGTTTTACTTCTTTTTCAAGCAAAAGGGCTAGGAACCTTGGGGTAAAAGGATGGGTTGTGTTTCCTTTAAGTCTTGGCACTTGGGTAAAGACCATTTAGTGTTTTCTCAAGTGGTTAAAGGCATGACCACTCTTGGGATTGACCTGGGTTAATATAATCACTCCAAGTGGCATAATCCTAAGGGAGGAAGATATTTCTCTTGTCTAGACTAAAGAGATACTACTAACATAGACTCTTAATCTAAGAGTGCATGATGAGGAGGCAAATAGATGGTTGGATTTTGCTCTTATCCTTGGCCAAGATTTGGTGCATCAATTAAGAGAAATTTTTAAATCTTCAAAGCTATTAGAATTACCTAAGATGTAGATTCAATTTGATTAGTTAAATTGCTCTTTGACCAATTTCGATTAATTACACTTTTCAGATGTTTTTCCTCTAAAAGAATTGACCTTATAAATTATGTAATTAGGGTGTAAGAATTAATCTATCTCAATCGATTAAGGTAAGACAATTGTCTTGTATTTAATTAATAGAATTGGATTACCTTGATTATATTTCTAAGTTACGAATGAATAATTATGTTTTAATTAAAACATTTAGTATGTTATGATTCAATTATTGACTTGACTCAGTTTACTAAGCTTTTGCTCATCGAGATTAGCTGATTAGTCTTTAGTTTATTGTTAACCTCTCTAATTAGCCAGGATCACTGAGCTAATTAGCTTAGACAAAAATTGGGGATGTTACACATTATTTTCATTCAACAAATTTATAATATTATGAATTGAGCATGGAATTTATGTGCACTATGTATAGTGAATAAGACTATTGTGTGCCCTCTGTGAATATGGCTATTTTAAGGAATTATGTGATGTTGCCTTAGTAAATTGTCCATACGTGGTGAATTTATGATTATATGTGACTATGTGATTACTATTGAGAAAGATGTGAAGAAATATGAGTATGTGCACTATGTTCTTGAATATGAGATTTATGGTTGCTATGAAATTAAATGAATAAACAACATCTTGGGCCCAGCCATGCTAACGAACAAGGACTTGGTGGTCGATGTGTGACACCTCGGGCCTCGCCATGCCAGCAAACAAGGACAATGACTTGCTGATCATTATGTGACATCTCGGGCCTCGCCTTGTAGTGGACAAGGACTTGGTGTTCACTAAGTGATGCCTCGGGCCCTACCAAGATAGTAGACAAGGACTTGGCAATCACTAATCTAACTAGGGGATGCCCTAGTAATGAGAGCTTTAGTAGATTCGGATATATAATGTAGACATTGCAAATTTCAGCCATTAGGAAAGATCAGTAAGCAGTAGATGGAAAATTGATATTATACTTGCCACTATTTGTGAGTTATATTAATAATGATGATAATTGCATTGCTGTTTTATTGCTCATGCTTATTACCTTGAACTACCATCGTGCTTGACATTATGAAATGACTGGGAATGATAATTTATCTTATTTACTACATGTGACTTATCGTGTATCATTTTGCTGCTAAATGTTCTAACGATTTTATATGTGAATTAAATTATTATGTGTTATGTTTATGCATATTGCTGCATTCCCGCATTTTTCTTAGCATTTTTGGGATAAAAGTGGGACTCCCTGAGAAAAACCACCTCACTAGGAGATTTCTCTCACCCTATTTCTTAGTGTTTCTAGATTAGTAGGATTTGCCGTGATGATAGAGATAAGAGTAGCATGAGATCTTGTCTCTATGAGGAAGGAGATTATATAGCGGAGTGGTATTTTAATAATCACTTGCTTCATGAGAAGTTATGGGCGTCTGTGTCTGTCCTCTGGCTTGTAACTCAGGTGTCCCATTGTAATTCTAGGAATGTATCTGAATAATAGATATTTATATTGGTCAGTTGTTTAAAGCTTAGGCTACCTGTGGTATGTAATGTAAAGTAATTATTCAATTTATCTCTAGAACTGATAAATGAATTTAATATATAATGGGTAACCCAACTAAATAAAGAAAAGAGTTTTGTAGCTTCTGCAAAGATTAAAAAAAAATTGCCCAAAATTTTGCTTAGGTTTATGGTGTTACATTAGTGATATCAGAGCAGGTTCTTAGGAATATAACTGACAATAGGTAGAAGCTAGAACAGTTACAAGCCAAAAGGGGACCTATAAGATACAAGCAGGAGTGTTTGTATTGCATCTAGCCAATGCAATACTCTTTTGCCGAGGAATAGTTTTATAAGATATTGAGATTGATCATTTCCACATCCATCTAATATGCTCATAACACCACTTATGATAACACCACTTATGTAAAAATTATTGCTCTTACTTGTGAAAGTAGAGATGCCCTTAGAGAAAATTACTGTTGATTGAGAATAGGACATAACCTCCTATGTGCTTGCATTTGTATTCTATGCAGTTGATAACATTTTGTGTTCTATTCTGAATGTCTTTTATGAAGTTATGAAGTTACAAATAGTAATTCATTTTTCAATGCTTTCTTTCTATGTTAGTATTATTGGTGTTTTGTTCATGGTTGGTGTAGGTTTCAACGAAATTTTGGTTTGAATTAATTTCTGAATTTTGATGACTTGAAAAAGATCGAGTATGATTTAAAATTTGAAATGCTTAGTTATACGGATTAGTTCAATCTATAATAGTACTTTCACTTGTTTTGTACTTATATTAATGAGTTAAGAAGATGGGAAATATTCTTTTATAAGAAATGAGCAGGAAGATTGTACGGATATAGTTTAGATAATAAAAAGCCATAATTTCTTAGACCCCTAAGTGTTTAGAAATAACCTTAATAGGGAATGAAAAACTGCTTCTTAGAACCCTAAAACATTTTGTATAATAGAATAGAGTAAGGGGATTGAAACTTGCAAAACCCTAACAACTTGTGAAATTAGAGAAGATCATTGCATGAAAAGCATAGAGATAAGACTTAATTACAAAAACTAAAGACAAATGTAAGTAAGTTAAGAAGCTGTATGATAGGAAATTGAGAAGAGATAAAAAGCCTTAAATCTAAGAGAAGAGGAATAACCAAATTTGCCTGAATATTTTCATTAAGATATAAGTTAGAAGATTAAGAAATTGGAAAATTACAAAAAATATAGTTAGGTTATAAACAATACAATTCTTAATCATTTGGCGAACTTTTTAAGTAAAATGAAAGAGAAACTGAAAATCTTAAATAAAAATAATAATTCATTGAAGAAAGATAAGGAACAGGTAAGAAAATAAGAATTAAAACAAGGGGAAATTGGGAAATTTTCTACATTTGAAAAATATAAATAAAGTAAAAGTCCAGATTCTGAAAAGCAATAGGGGAAAACATAAGAAATTTATGTAACCAAATTCACTCTATCATGTTTTTCATTAAAATATAAGAGGAAACTTAAGGATTTTGTTAGACTAAATTAGGCAAAAATAGTAATAGAAATGAAAATTTCAAGGAAAAAAAGTTTACTCGAAAATTTAGATTTTGAACAAATTATTTTGAGGCTTGAGAGGATAATTTTTCTAGTAAACTCTATTTTCAATAGCGTATGGAACCTATTTAAATGGGTTAATCATAAGAACAGTCAAAAATTAAAATCTATACAACATATAAAAGAGTACTTGACAAGAAAAGTAACCACTTAGATGTGAAAACTGAGATAAAATAAGAAACTTATTTAAGAATATAAACCTTCGAACTATTCGTAATCCATAATGTCGTAAAGATAAAAGCTACTCTTAGCACACCAAAATTTGATTAGCTTTTATAAACTCTTCAAAATTAAAGTAAAATGAATATAGTAGCATAGCTAGACTATCTATAAAAACTTAACCAAATTTCGAGGACAAAATTTCTTGAAGGAAGGGAGAAATATGTAACGTCCGAAAAATTTTATCGTTTTTAATCAAGTTGTTCGGATTTTAATGAATAATTGAGATTAATTAGAACTCGATTTACCATTTACTTGAAGCCAATTAAATATCATTTAGAAGGATTAGAATTGAGAGAATTATATTAGAAACATAGGAAATCTCAAAGGATCTTTTCCAAAACCATTTTACCGATTTAAAGGAAATCGGTAAGATTTCAGTATTTTGAACTGTCAGAATCAAATCAATAGAAATTATACTGTGAGAACTCTAGGATGGATGGCCAAGATTTAGCCAACACACCCTTACAAGTGGCGCCACAAACAGCTCTAAAGAGGGAAGCCAAGTCAAGTTTAAATGAGGAACGGAATCCACCAGTTATATGATAGCTTCCTTCAAAAGTTTTCAATTTTTTTTCTCTTCCTACCCCTTGCAAATTTTGGCCAACATACATGCTGACCCTCTCCATTTCCTTTCTTCCTTATCTCATCTCATCTTATTTCATCGTCATCTCCTTCAACTCTTCAAGCTTCACTAAGATTTCTTCAATCCAAGACACAAATCCAACAAGATTTCAACTAGGAGAGATAGGAATTTCAACTTCTCTTCTTATTTTCTTGAATTGGGACTGCTTGGGGCTTCTCTTTCCTTCATGATTTTGATGTTATTTGAGTAGAGATGATGAGTTAGGCTTGATTTTGTATGTATGATATGATTTGGATTGAAGTTGGAATGGAAGAACTTGAAGATAGAAAGAAAGAAGGTGCTATTGGGTGAAAAACCCTACAGTGGCTGTACATTCATCTTATACGGACTGAAATCCAGCCATCAAAACTTGATGGATCTATTTTTACTTGAAACTAGACACTTAGGGATATCCAACCATTTAAAATATAAGGCCATTGGATTAGTTAAGTGAGTTATGAATTTTTGAAGTTTAGCCTGAAATTTTGGGTCCTTTTCTGTGTAGTATGAGTTGAGAAGGGTGTAACTCACCCTACAAAACTCCAAATTGAGTGCCAATAGTGCTGTTTGAAAGCTAACATGTAGGTGAACATTCCATAAAAATTTTAGAGTTACATTCATTCCCAATTATTCCTAGTAGATCGATGAAGTTTCCTTAAGTCCAAACCGGACTAGAACAGGGCGGTCCAGAAGGGTCAACTTACGGGGCTTATATCTTGAGTTATACTTATGCAAATTAGGTGAAAATTTTTCAAATAAAATTTTGTTCTATTAGCTTCAATTTGGGATAAGTTTCGTATGATTTCACCTACATTTCTATTTTTGGTGATTTTCTACTTTTAAGGGTGCAATTTTGTCCAAGAATAGGACAGAGTAAAATTTAAATAACTTCAGTTACACAAGTCAAAATGAGATGGGACTAAAAGGGTTAGAAACTAGACATATAGAACTATAATATATCCAAAATTTAAGTCTAAATGATTTGAATAGAAATAATGGTGAATTTTATAAAACTCGGGCAGAAGAGAGTAGAGTAAGCAGAAAACTCTGTTGATATTTCTGTTGATTTTGGCACCCATATGATTGATATTACAGCTATAAGCTTGCTGTTTTATATTGATTTGAATGCTTGATTAATTCTACTGATAGCCTAGCACTATTCATAGGGAAGCGGACTCGATCCATTATGCTGCCGAAATTTTGGCAAAGACTTCATATATTATATGAAATGTTTGTGCACATGTGATACTTGAGAAAAATAATACTAGATGTACATGAAATTTTATGAATAATGTTATGATTCCATATTACTTGGGGCAGCCCCTGAATAAGTTTAAGAAGAATAGATCAATGGGAAAGTTGGGGAAATTAAACCTGGCAATCCTATATAGGAGCGAGCTCAGTCATAAAAAGCAGACTATTACCCAGGATTATATGGCCAAAGACTCCCAGGGGATCAAGAGTAGAAAATATAAGTTGCATAAGTTGAAAGCTTCCAAAGACTAAATGCATTTTTCATTTCACATATATATGCTCTGTATATTAGTTTCTAAGTTAAAGACATATTTACCTATATATTCCTCGGGTTATATTACTATTTATCTGTGGTTACTGTTTCATGCTATGTTCGCATGCCTCTTCAAATATACTTGCATTGCTCTAATTTAAAATCAAGTTTTGGTTATATTTTCTACAAGTCAAATTAAGCTGAATATTACTATTATATTGTATCATTTAAAAATTAAGAAAAACCAAAACAACTGGGAATGACAGCGATGACAGACATGCATAGAATTAGAATTCCTACTGATAATTTCTTTAAATTCTAGCCCTACTGCATTTTTCCATGTTGTTCGGAGGTAGGTTACTTGAGTAGTTTCTGAACTAAGAATGGGATCTCGAGCCGCTCGAATGAGTGATTCCACGGCGGCGAAGGGTGTACCTGCAAGGACTCTGACTTTCAGGTCAGTGAGTGCAGGAAAGTATGAGAAGTAGGTCAGAAAAGGTACCTAACACTCAAAGTTGGACCCATACTTATATGGATAAACAGTTGAGAAGCAAGGGGGATTTGATCCCGCCTTTGTAGGGGATAACCCAGGACGTCCATTATTTTGGAGATATCGGATGGGTCCGAGTTTTCCGGCCGTACGAGAGAGGGTTATTCCGCGATATCAGGGAACAAAGGGCTTAACTCAAGTTTGGGCCCTAACGTGGATAATGGCCCAGGATAGTCTCAGACTATTAACAAATTTGAGATCTATTTAGGCCCAACCATTGGGCTGAGTTGAGCACCTGGATTGCTATCCGGAATAGTGCCCCCAACTCGATATCCGAGGTGGCTTTTTCATATGCCGAGTTCTTCGTGAATCTCCGAGTTAACATGATGTGTTCTGACATCGGGTTGCCATTTAAGTGATTTGACATTTACTTGTGGCAATGTCTTGAGTTTGGTGACGTCCTTTCGCCTCATAAGTCGTGCCTAATAACCCTAGGCAGACACGTGCTGTTTTGGCACCTCGTTCAAAGCGCCTCATTTTTTGGGTTGGGGCATTATTTCCATTTTTGCCCCCATTCCTTTATGCGAAAAGACAGGTTGCGCCCTTGGTGATGTTTGGGTTGCGCGGCAAAAGGCATTTTCGTTCCTGTAAGAGGGGGTTTCATGTCTTTGCCATCCATTTTTCTCCTCTTGACCAAAAGAGTTTGCCTTGAAGGAGAGACAAAGGAGCGGTGCAGGAATGCGATCGTTTGTTACATCATTACCTTGCTAGTAACAGGTATGCCTTATCCCTTTTGTTTGCTGCTTCTGTAACTTGTATTGCTTTGTTGGATGGTATATCTGTGGCGGTTTGGCTTCCACTGATCCTGTTTTTGCTTCATGCTTTGGGGCAATTTCAATCTCTACTTCGCTTGGTTTTTGCTTCCACCGCCCACCGGTGGCTTTTCGTATAGAGGGAAACCACCGTAGGGAGCCTGTCTTTTCAGTTCCTATTTTATCTTTAGGGGTTTCTGACTTAGACTCTTCTTGAGTTTGTGATGCAAGGGTGGTTTCCTGTGTAGGTTGTTTGGGATAATGAAAAATGGCCAAAAGGAGAGCTCTAACTTTTCCTCGCGAGATTAACTTTATCTACTAGTGGGTCGATCTCAAGGTCCTGGGGACTCCCTCGGTTGTAACCCCGAAGTTCCTAACTTATTTCAGGGAGGAGAACCTTATCTTGTCGGAGGGTGAGTACGAGGAGAAGTATTATTTGGAGGCTCCGGGTCCGAGCGATAAGGGGAGCAACTTTAACCTTGAAGGGGACCTCGGTGGATGTGGTGTTATGACGTCCTTATCTCCAAGCTGGGAGTTTGGATTCCGTTTACCCATTTTCAAATGGAGATTCTGCACCAGATTGAGGCTACTCCTTCTCAACTGCATCCGAATAGCTGGGCTATGATTCGGGTTTCGAGATCATCTGCGAATATCTCAAATTAAGGCCATCTCCGGACACTTTCTTTTTCCTTTTCACTCTGACCCAACCTACCGGTGGAGGATTAACCTCGGGATGTCTATCCTTCCGAGCTCATGCCAATTGGATGATATTCCTTCTGTACAAGGAATTGTTCCATAATTTCAAGCCAATTTTCTTTAAGGTTTTCGGGTTTCTAAACTCGATTCCTATTTGGGAGACCTTGGACAGGGAGCTTCGGTTTAACGTCTTTTGGTGTAAGCATTTTAGAACTCCACAGATAGAGGAGAGTTCCCTTAAGCCCGAGGGGAAAGCTATTGTTGACTTCCTTTTCGAATGCTTTGGGAAGAATCATCTGAACTTAAAGAACATAGTCGGCATGGATCCTGGGGAGACTAGGCAGTATTTAGGTTGTCGTTTATCTATTATTGCTGCATGTCTTATGCCCCACCTTTTTTTTATCTGATGCTTATTGTTGATGTCCCTTTTGCAAACGAGATGGCTCCGAAGTCCACCCTCGTCGAGAGGTCACACGAGGGGGATGGGAGTAACAGCTCGAAGTCAATGGGGTCTGAAGAACCGGTGTTCACTTCTGCTCTTGATAAGGTGACTCCGGAGGCCTAGCCTTCCAAGAAACCAAAGTCAAAGAAAGCGGCCAAAGGGAAGTCCATAGCTGCCAATCCCGAGGGCCTTCCTTCACCGTAAGAGCGGTCCGACGTCCATGTTATAGATAAGGATTTTCCTTATACCGACTTCATGGATAAGGAGTTGATGGTTCCTGCCCTTTTCGAGTGCTTATAGGGTGATGATGAGAACTTGGCTGCAAAATTCCAATGGGAGGGGCGTGCCATGCTAAAGTCGACGGCCTTACTCAAATACTCGAAATCGGTTATTACCTTCGGTGTCCGAGCTATGCAGGAGGTAAAGGTCTTGAAGTCCCAGCTCTCCCTTCTTCAAGCTAAGAAGTCGGCTTTGGAGAAGTCCAAGGAAGAGGAGATCAATAGGTTGAGGGAGGTGCTTGAGTCGAGGGACCAGCAATTAGAGGATTCCCGTTCTCGGGTGTCGGAACTTTAGAGGGAATGTGCCAATTTTTTGAAGGTTGCAGCGAGAGCGAGGGACGAGGTGGCTCGGGTGGAGCAGTTGTGGGCTAGGTCAGCCGGAGAGATTAAGGAGTCCCTTCTGGAGCAGTGCCAGATTATTTATCCTGACATTGATTTCAGTGAGGTTGGTCTGGACAAGATTGTAGTTGATGGTTGCATCGTGGTCGCTCCAAAAGAGGATGATGACGGCGCCGATGACCCTAAAGCTGATTCGAAGGACTAGACTTCCAACCTTTGACATGTTTGTATTTTAATTGTATTGCCCTGTTATCATACCAGGATCCATTTTTCTCAACTAAGGGGTGATCAATCCCTTAGGAGAATTAAGGTTGGTTGAAATCGTCAACCGCGATGTGTAATAAAAATAATGGGAGCAGGATAATGGAAGTGAAAGAAAAAGTTGACAACATAAAAATAATGAAGTAATGTTAAATCAAACAAGATAAAGGTAACATGTAAAAGCGAATATCGAGAAAAGTTTGCTAGTTATTGCTCGGCCCACGGAGTCCCGCCTCGTTAAAACCTCCTCGGGAAAACCCAGTGGGACAAAACCCAAGGTAGGAAAAAGAGTACGGCTATCTTACGTGGTATATACATAAGATTAAAAATTTTCGGAGGTTGGAGGAGTTCCTTGACCTCGGAATCTCTGTGCCCAACAATGTGGAGAGTTTGTATGCCCCCTTTCCTAAGACGTCAGTAACTCTGTATGGGCCTTCCCAGTTTGCCGCTAATTTCCTATGGCCCACGGGAGGTTTTCCAATGTTAGCTTGTCAGAGAACCAATTCTCGTTTGTTGAAAGTCCGGGGTACCACTTTGGCATTGTATCTTTGGGAGATTCGATGTTTTAGCGCCTTCTCCTTTAGATGAGCCATTTCCCATGTTTCGTTTGACAGATCGGACTCCTCCCGAAGTGCTTGGTGCTCTATAGGTTGGAACATGACGCGCGGGCTTATCTCCTCGACTTCAATTGGTATCATCGCCTCGAACCCGTAAGTCAGCTTGAAAGGAGTTTCCCCCATTGTTAAATGCAGGGTGGTTTTGTAGGACCATAGAACGCTCATGAGTTCGTTGGCCCATACCCCCTTTGCCTGGTTGAGTCTCTTCTTCAATCCTCGGAGGATGATTTTATTGGCAGCTTCAGCTTGGCCGTTTGATTGGGGGTGTTTGACTGAGGTAAAGTGGTGCTTGAACTTGTGGCTGGAGAGAAATCCTCGGAACTTCTGAGCTATAAATTGGGTTTCGTTATCTGTAACGATCGATTCAGGTATTCTGAAGCGAGTGAAGATATTCCTCCATATGAATTTCTGAGCTTGGGCAGTAGTGATGGTGAAAAGCAGCTCTGCTTTTATCCACTTCATGAAATAATCTGTTGCCACAATTAGGTACTTCACTTGTCCCGAGGTGAGTGGGAAGGGACCTAGGAGGTTGAGTCCCCACTTGCTGAAGGGCCAGGGGGACATGATCGACATTAGTTCATCGGAAGGGGCGAGGTGGAAAGTGGCATGTTTTTGGCAGTTGGAGCACTTTTGTGCATACTCTATTGAGTCCTTCGTCATCGACGGCCAATAGAATCTTGCTCGTAAAACTTTTAATGCGAGCGACTTTCCTCCTAGGTGATGGCCTCAAGTTCCTTCGTGAACTTCCTCAAGAATGGCGGGAACCCGATCCAGTCCCACGCATCTTAGCAGTGACTGGGACAACCCCCTTCGAATAGTTGATCATTGATGAGAGTGTAATAGGAGGCTTCTCTGGCTAGCCTCTTGCTGTCGATGGGATCTTCTGGTCTGGTTCCATTCCTTAAGTACTGAATGATAGGAGTCATCCAGTTTGGAACCCCGTCGAGGGACAACGTCAAGAGAGTATCCGATATTGAAGGAAGCTTCAAAGTCTCTTGGATCAAACATTTATTGTTTCCTCCGGGCTTAGTGCTTGCTAGCTTGGAGAGGATATCGGCCCTGACATTCTCTTCCCTTGGAACATGCCGGAACTCTACCTGCGGAAATTTTCCCATGAGTTCTTTTACTTTTGTTAAGCATTTCTGCAGTAGAAGGTCTTTAGCTTGGTATGCCCCAGTGACTTGACAAGTCACGACTTCAGATTCACTGCACACCAGAAGTTGGGATACGCCAACGTCCCTTGCTAGCTTGAGGCCTTCCTTTTCGAGAATCGCCCCAACTCCACTCCCCTTCAAGTAAGAAGCTCCATCCACGTGCAGCGTCTAACCCGATTCTAGGGTATCCACCTCATCCACCATTTCGGATAAGAAGTCTGCCAATGCTTGAGATTTAATGGCAGTCCTTGGATTGTATTGGATGTCGAACTCCGAAAGCTCCATAGCCCATGATACCATCCTTCCTGCCAAGTCCGATTTTTGTAGGATTTGTCGGATTGGCTGGTCAGTTCAAACGACGATGGTGTGGGCTTGAAAATACTGGCGAAGCTTTCGTGCTGCAATGACTAGGGCCAAGGTGACTTTTTCAATCTTCCGATATCTAGTCTCGGGTCCTTGAAGCACTTTGCTAATAAAGTATACCAAGTGCTGTTGTCGAGAATCCTCTCGGACCAGCACCCCGGCAATGGCAGTGTTTCTAACAGATAGATATAGGAATAGCGGTCTTCCGGCTTTCGGCTTGCTTAGTATAGGCGGGCGGGATAGATAGTCCTTGAAATTGGTGAAGGTGACTTCACATTTTGGCGTCCACTCAAAAGTATTCCCCTTTTTCAAGAGGGAAAAGAGGGGGATAGCTTTCCTGGCTGATGCGGCTATGAACCTCAAAAAAGAGGCAATTCTTCCCATGAGGCATTGTACTTCTTTTACTGTTGTTGGACTTTTCATTTCAAGTATTGCTCGGCATTTGTTGGGGTTTACCTCGATCCCCCGATGCGTAAGCATGAACCCTAGAAATTTTTCGGCTTCTATGGCAAAAGCGCACTTGTGCAAGTTGAGTCTTATGTTGTGTTGTCGGACTCGATCAAATACGACTTTAAGGTCGGACAAGAGACTTTCTTCCTTGCGAGACTTGACCAACATATCGTCAATATATACTTCCATCAAATCTCCGGTTAGCTCTGCGAACACCTTATTCATAAGCCTTTGGTATGTTGCTCTCGCATTCTTCAATCTAAAAGGCACGACCTTGTAGCAATAATTGGCCATTGGGGTAATGGACACCATTTTTTTTCGTCGAGCTTGAACATCGGGATCTGATTATTTCTCGAATAAGCGTCCATGAAAGTGAGTAGTCTGAAACCGGAGGCAGCGTCCGCTAACCCATCAATGCTTGGTAGGGGATACGGGTCTTTTGGGCAGACTTTGTTCAAATCGGTATAGTCAATGCACATTTGCCATTTTCCCATTAGACTTTTTTACCATCACGACATTGGACAACCATGTCGGATACTCGATTTCGCATATGAAACCAGCTTCCAAGAGGCTCTGGACTTGCTCTTGGACTGCGAGGGCTCTATTTGTGCTCATTTTTCTCCTTTTCTAGGTAACCGATTTTGAACCGGGGAAGACTGAGAGTCGATGGGAGACGAATTCCGGGTTAACTCCCGGCATGTCGGCGGCAGACCATGCGAACAAATCTACATTGGACTTGAGGAGAGTGACTAAGCCTTGTTTCAGTGAGATCGGAAGTTTTTTGTTAATTTGAGTTACTTTTCAGTTTTCATTTCCGATTTGGATTTCTTTTAACTCACCATCTAGCTCTGGTCTTTCTCCTTCAACTTTCCTTGCGTCCAAGTCTATTATCATGACTTTCGAAGAATTGGGGGGTCGGGCATCGGCCTGGGACACCACCTTTTATTGCTTTTGTATTTCCAGGCTGGCGTTATAGCATCGCCGAACCGAGGCCTGGTCGACTTTCACAGTGGCAATTTCCCCTTGGTTGGTAAGGAATTTGATTGTCAGGGATGTCGTTGAGATAATGGCGCTTATCTTGTTCAACGTAGGTCTTTCAAGTATGGTGTTGTACGCTGAGGGGCAGTTGACAACCAGGAAGTTGACTTTGATCGTCCGGGTTTTAGGTCGAGACCCCAAGGTTAGGTAGAGGGTGACGCAATGTAACATCTCCAATTTTTGTCTAAACTAATTAGCTCAGTGATCCTGGTTAATTAGAGAGGTTAACGATTAACTGCGGACTAATCGACTAATCTCGATGAGCAAAAGCTTAGTAAATCGAGTCAAGTCAATAATTGAATCATAACATACCAAATGTTTTAATCAAAACCTAGTTATTTGAACCTCATTACTTCGTAACTTAGAAATATAATTAAGGTAATCCAATCCTATTAATTAAGTACAAGACAATTGTTCTTCCTTACCAATTGAGATAGATAAATTCTTATACCCTAATTACATAATTCATAAGGTCAATTCTTTTAGAGGAGAAATGTCTTAAAAGTATAATTAACCGAAATCGGTTAAAGAGCAATTTAACTAATCAAATTGAATTAACAACTTAGGTAATACTAATAGCTTTGAAGATTTAAAAATTTCTCCTAATTGATGCACCAAATTTCGGCCAAGGACAAGAGCAAAATCCAATCATCCATTTGCCTTCTCATCATGCACCATTAGATCAAGAGTCTAGGTTAGTAGTATTCCTTGAGTCAAGCCAAGAGATGTCCCCTCCTCCATCAAGATTGTGACACTTTGGAGTGTTCATATCCACCCAAGCCAAAACTAATCTTATAATTAACACTAACCTTATCCTGCCATTTTAGCCTATGAATAAGCTTCCAAAAAGAAATGAAAACCTTGAAGAACTTGAGGTTCCCACCCCCTAAGGTTCAAGTTCAAGCATACAACAAGTGTAAAGTTTTTCCTTTTTGAACTTTTAGGCCATATCTTGATACTTATACTTGTCTAAGTGTTTTCTACGCTTTCTTTTCTCTTATTTCATAATCTCTCTAATATATATGTTTGGAGTTCTGAAATGGCTTGGGAAGCTTGGGGTTTTGTGATTTTCTTTTAAGGTTTTGAAGCTTTTATTGATAGTTTTGGTGTTTTCAAGCTCTATACCTTCTTATGGTTTGATTTTAATGAAAAATCTCTTGGTTTTCTTATGATGTACTTCATGACCTGAAGAAGGCTGAAGCTATATGGTGACATGTTGAGCTTGATTCTTGTTGAATTTGATGTTGTTTGCATGCTTGTTACATGTAGCTAGGATGTAGAAGCTTGAATCTTGATTTTGAGCACAAAAGGCTTTTATTTCCTCTTGCTTTCATTTTCAGCCATATGCAGTGCAGCCACCTTATGTCATGATTTTGTGATGTTTTTGTATTTTAATGAAATTTAAGTGTTGGATCCAAATAGATATGTGTCCCTTTGTTTGTGAAGCATAAGAATATATCCATTCTTATTAATAGAAGTTTCGAATTTTATACATGAAAGCATAGTTGAATTATGTGTTATTATATGTGTTCTTGTGTTATCCTATGTCTAAATGCCTTTAAGTTGTGCATGCTATGTTAAAGAGAATTTCTTACCTTGAATTGAGTGTGATATAAAATGGGTGAATTATACACATGAATATGATCATGAAATTAACTTAGAGATCAATAGCACGTGTTTTGATTGTTGATTGATAGTAGTATAAATTGAATATGAGAACATGTTTAGGATGAGAATTGGCTTTGAATATGTGCTATTACATGTGCATATATGATATGAGTTATCTATGTTCAAAGCTTCATAATTGATACTAGCATAAAGGATGACAACATTCCATTTGGATTGATTATGATATGGAATTATTACAAAAAGCACATGAATATGAATATGAATTTGATTCTTAATAGCTTGTCCTTTTTGATGGGCTTGGAATTTTTTGATTTATAGCATTATGGATTGAGCATGGAATTTATGTGCACTATGTATAGTGAATAAGACTATTGTCTGCCTATGTGAATATGGCTATTTTAAGGAATTATGTTATGTTGCTTTAGTAAATTGTCCATATGTGCCCTATGTTGCCAAAGTTTATGCATATTGTTGCATTCCTACCTTCTTCTTAGCATTTTTGGGATGAAGTGGGACTTCCTTGGAAACACTATCTGACTGGGAGATTTCTCTCACCCTGTTTTCTTGGTGTTTTCAGATTAGCAGGATTTGCCATAATGATGGAGATAAGAGTAGCACGAGATCTTCTCTCAACGAGGAAGGAGATTATGTAGCGAAGTAGTATTTTAATAAGCAGTAGCTTCATGAGAAATTATGGGTATCTATGTCTATCCTTTGGCTTGTAACTCAAGTGTCCCATTGTAATTGTAAAAATGTATTTGAATAATAGATATCTATAGTGGTTAGTTATTTAAAGCTTAGGCTACCTGTGGGATGTAATGTAAAGTAGCTATTCAATTTATTTCTAGAACTGATAAATGAATTTAATATATAATGGATAAACTAACTAAATAAAACCAACTAAATAAAGAAAAGAGTTTTGTAGCTTTCGCAAATATTCAAAAAAAAAATTGGCCCAAAATTTTGCTTAAGATTTAGGGTGTTATAGTAGGCACCCTTATAGTCAGTAGTAAGAAATGGGTGAATTCCCTTCAGAGGGTCCTCCCAAACTAAGATAGAATCCACCCTAGCTAAACTAGCTCTAGCCAGGAAATTAGCATTCTAATTGGCTTCTCTAAAAAATGGCACAAGAGAAACTTGCCAGTAATGAGATAGCAACTCTCTAATCTCACATATGGTTGCATGGTAAAGGTAATGAATCTCCAGTTGACTATTGCCAAGTCGAACGACCTTAGCAAAGTCCATTTCATAAACAATATTAGCAAAGTGGTCTTGCCACGCCAATTGCAAGCCATGAAGCACCGCTGATAGCTTAGCTAATAAGTTAGTAGCTACTTTAATATATACTTTAAACTTAGGATCCAAGTTCCATCACAATCTCTAAATAAACACCCGAAGCTAGCATTACTAGGATTTCCCCAGGAACTCCCATCAACATTTAGTTTAATGTTCCCCTCTGTAGGCCAAGTCCAAAGCATCAATCTTTCCACCCAAGATGCTGTGAAAGAAGCTTCATTATTATCAAGAACAGCATGAACTTGAAAATCAATATTACAATAAATAAACTCCATAGACATAGATTTACCCTCAATGATGGTAGCATTCCTATTGCATCAGTTCCACAAGAGAACAACACAAACGAGAGTGGCATCCATTCTATAGGAAAAGTTCTGAAGCTAGGACACGATATCGTCATCCTAGAAAAAAGCATTGTCCAAACCAAAGAACAACCAAATTAGTTTGGCTTAATCATAATCTTGGAAACAATGAAGCATACTTTCAACATTAGCATTGCATCAGTTATAGATTTCAGAAGTGCATAAACCACACTTGAACCTCAAACAATTAGTTGGGATAAAATTATGTGAAGCAAGCCACACTAAAAATTTACACTTCTTAATAATTGGGAGTTTTCAAATCCAACCCCACCCCGATAAGGCATTGGATCCAAACATCTTATCATAGAACCACCAATAAGCCGAAGATGTAGTATAGCAACCAAACATGTCATGAATCTAGGCTTTATAATCTCTAAAATCCTGGTGCAACCAAACTCAACAATTCCTTAAAGTATTAAGAGCCTCTGGCTTGAAGGGAGTAGCTAGCACTTCCAACATCCAATCCCTATTCCTCCAAACATCCTTGATGGAAAGATCAAAATCAGATATGTGAACATGGGGAATCAATTTACAAAGAGGTCCCTCTTGGAGCCAAAAGTCAAACCAAAAAGAAGAAACCCTATTCCCTAGCTTTAATTAAATGGAGCAACAAATCTAGAAGGTGCCCAACATGAACAATGGTTCTCCAGGTCAGGGAAATAGATCTGCAAGAAGATAAATTAGGCCACTTATTTGAGAAACTGTATTTCTAAGAAAGCAACACAGGCCAAGGTTTTAGCAAACGGATTTTGTAACTCCCAAAGTAGTTTACCAAGCAATGACAAGTTCATGACATGAGCTTGTTACATACCCAAGCTTCCTTTTTATTATCTAGTAACCATACTCAAGTTAACCAAATTTATACCTTCCCTCACCCCATCTTTCTTCCAAATGAAATTGTGCACTATCTTATCTATATCATCACAAGCCAATAAAATAGTGAGAATGAGTGAAACCCCACTGATATACGATTAATAATAAATTCAACAGCAAAAGTCTAATAGCTCATAGCACATGTCCAATTCAAGAAAAAAGGTTCATTAACAAGTATTAAAAATAATAAAGCTGAAAGGGATATAACTCCAATATGGGATTCGATGATGACATTGACTTTGATGTGAGCAAAGCCAATTTAGTACCTGAGAAAGGAAAAGGAATCAGAGAGGAGTAAAAGACAAGAAAGGCAGAGAGGGTTAGAATTCTAGAGAGAGAGAGAGAGAGAGTGCACCAATAATCAGCTACCAATGATAGCCCTTCATGCATCGATAAATTTGATTCCTTCACCCTGCAGCTTCTCCTGAGCTCCTTAATTTATGGATTGGCTGACACTTGTCCTAAAGGCATAACAAACTCCTTGCTTGTCCTTTGTCCAGCTCATCCTTTGCTTGGCCTCCACATGTTACCATACCTTCCCCATTAAAAACAACCTTGTCCTCAAGGTTGAGTGCTGGAAAATCCTTTTGCAAATCTTGCCAATCCTCCTAAGTAGCTTCAGTGGAATCAGTACCTTACCATTTCACCAAGACTTGAGGTACAAGCACCTCACCTTGTTTAATAGTTCTAGCAGCTAAGATATCTTGTGGTGTTATAATAAACCCCAATTCTATTGTTGTTAATGGCATTGGTAAATATGGCTTGCAGCTATCTCCTTTAAACTTCTTCAAGAGGGAGATATGGAAAACTGGATGCATTTTTGCATGATTGAGTAGGTGGAGCTTATAAGTTACTGCATTGAGCTTATTGACCACCTTAAATGGTCCAAAATTCTTGAAGCCTAATTTTTTATTTTTTCTAAGAGCCATAGAATTTTGTCTATAAGGTAGGAGTTTGCCTAGGACAACATCTCCACCTTGTAACTCAACCGGTCTTCTTTTCTTGTCAATCTATGCTTTCATATATTGTTGTGCCTTCCCCACATTTTGTTTCAATTCCTCAATAATAAGGTCTCTCTATACTAACATTTCTTGCACTGAAAGAGGATCTTGATTGCTAAGTACATATTTGATTAGTACTAGTGGGTCCCTGCCATATAGTGCCTTGAATAGTGACGTGCCAATGTTGTGATGAAATAAGGTATTATATCAATATTTGGCCTAAGGAAGGATCTTCAACCATTTCTTAGGATTTGTGAAATAGAAACATCTTAGATACGTCTCCAATGTTTTGTTCAATACTTCACTTTACCCATCTATTTGAGGGTGATTAGTTGAGCTCACAGCCAATGTAGTCCCTTGCTGTTTGAATAGCTATTGCTAAAACTGACTCATGAAAATCTTGTCTCTATCAGAAACAATTGATTTAGGAACTCTATGTAATTTAACTATGTTGGCTATAACAGTCTTAACCACTTGTTTACTATTGTAATAAGCCTTCAAAGGTAGAAAATGTGCAAATTTGGATAGTCTATCAACTATAACCATAATGACTGTATATGTATTCAAGGAAGGAAGCCCTGTGATGAAATCCATGCAAATATCCTCCCAAACTTGTGTTGGTACTGGTAGTGGTTGCAATAACCCTACTAGGGATGTCAAAAAAACCCGTACCCGCGGATACCCGCAACGGGGCGGGTATGGGGGGAAGATTTTGCCCCCGCGGGTAATGAGGGCGGGGATTTTAAATACCCGCATGTTAAACGGGGCGGGGGCGGGGATCACTATATCCATACCTGCGAATACCCGCCGTAAAATTATTATTTTATCCTTAAATTATTAACTTAGTTAAACTAATATTATTATTATTTAAATTGATTAGACTAAGGTCTAAATTTATAAGTTAGATTTATTTGTACTTATTATATATTAGACTAATGATTGGATTACTATTATGTGTTTATTTTTATTTTAAGTATTTTAAGTTATTAGTATTTAGATTGTAGAATTATATTATTGTATCTATTTTTTGTTTATTTTATGTGTTTATTTTAATTTTAAGTATACTAAATTGTTAGAATTTGAATTGTTAAATTAGATTATTATTTATGGTTATTTTAAGTATTTTATAATATTAGAATTTTTATATCTAATTTAAATTTTTAAAATTTTTAATATTTTAACGGGTATCCATGGATATCCACGGGTACCCGTAAACTCGCGGGTAAGGAAAAAACGGGTACCCGTATGGATATGGGGCGGGGGACGGGGGCGGGCCTATCCCCCACCCTCGCCCCGCCCCGTTGACATCCCTAAACCCTACAGGTAAGGTATTCTTAGTTTTTGCTTGTTAGCAAATTGAGCATTATTGCACAAATTCCCTAATTTGTTGATGCATCCCTAGCTAATAAAACTGAAAGCATTTCTTCTCAGTTGTCTTAGCAATTCCAACATGCCCCCTATTAATGAGTTGTGGTACTCACCCAAGATTTGAGGTATCAGCTCTTGTTTGGTTGTTATGTATAGTCTCTTTTTTCAAAATAGTAGGCCCTTGCTTGTTAGTTTTTTTATCCTATTGAGGGTCATTTGTACACTGTTCCAACAACTCTGCTATATTAGGATATTGAGCAATGGTTGATTTCACCTCATCCAGCCAAGCAACTTTCTATTTTGACCAAATAACTGCAAGGCTTCTTGATAAAGCATTAGCAGGTATATTCTCAACTCTAGGTTTATAATGGATTTCAAAATCAAATCCCATGAATTTATGTATCTACACTTGTTCTAGAGTCTGTAGAGGCTGAGTGAGAAGAAACTTCAAGCTTTTTGGGTATGTCTTTATAATGAATTTTGCTCCAAGAAAGTAATGTCTAAACTTGGCAAAGGCTTCAATGATGGCATATAGCTCCTAATTGTAGGTTGATTGTCTCTACGTCCTCATGTTCAACTTTTTTGAAAAATAGGCAATGGGGTGACCATTTTGGCAGAAGACTACTCCAAACCCTATACCAGAAGCATTAGTCTTCAGTGTGAATGGTTGCTTGAAATTTGGTAAGGCTAGGACAGGAGCTATTGTCATAGCTTGTTTCAGACTAGTAAAGGCCTTAGTAGCCTTCAAATTCCAATTAAAAGCATCTTTTTTTAGCAAATCAGTCAATGGGTCTACTATGGATGCATAGCTCTTAATAAATCTTTTGTAGTATCCAGTAAGTCTTAAGAATCCTCTCAATTATTTCATGTTGGTGAGGTTAGCCACTATTGGACTACTGCAATTTTGCTATTTTCCATGGCCACTCCAGATCCTATGATAGTATGGCCTAAATAATCCATCTCCCTAGCTCCAAAGGAACATATACAAAGTCTAGTATAAAGTTGTTTGCCTTAAAACAATCTCCACATGTTGCAAATGATCTTTCCAAGAGGAACTATAAATTAGAATGTCATTGAAGAACACCAGGACAAATTTCCTTAACAACCTTTTGAAGGTCTTACTCATCAAGTTTTAGAAAGCTACTGGTGTATTAGTAAGGCCATATGGCATCACTAGGCATTCATAATGGCCTTGATAGGTCTTAAATGTTGTTTTATATCTATCTTATGGTTTTACCAAGATTTGATGGCATCCCGACCTCAAGTCTAACTTGGAAAAAAAAAAAAAGAAGCCCAAATAGTTTATCAATTAATTCATCCACTGCTGGGATTGGGAATGAATTCTTGATAGTGATAACATTTAGGGCATTATAATCAGTGCAAAATTGCCATATACCATCTTTCTTTTTCACCAACAACACAGGTGAAGAAAAAGGGCTTTTACTTAGCTATATAATCCTATCTTGCAATATTCGTTGGATCATTTTCTCAATCTATTCCTTTTGAGAGTGAGAGTATCTATATGGTTTGATCTTCATAGGACTTGAGCCTGGGAATGCAATGATCCAGTGTTCTAGGAGGTGGCAACCCTATGGGAGTATCAAAGACACTCTTATACTATTGTAGTAATAATGCTAAGTCAGGTTCCATATTTTGAGGTATTTCGAGCCAAGGTTTGATGGCTCAGACACATATGTAATTTGCACTGTGAATATTTTCGCAATTGCAATGGTATGCTACAACCTTCTAATGTGGTTAAGTTGAGCTTCTATAGGTTTTAAAGTAGCATCCCGCTGAAGTGTAACAAATTTACCTTGATGAAAAAATTTGATCTGCAAAGATTGGTAATCAGCCAAATGAGGACCAATAGTGGCTAACCAAGCCGCTCCTAAAACGAGGTCTACTCTCGAAATTAGCAACAGATAAACAGGGACATTGAAGGTATGTCCTTTCACCTACAATTGAATGTCTTGGACTCTCCCTTTAGCTTGCATATGGTTTCCATTCCCCACCATCACCTTAAGCAATGGTGCTAGTTCATAAGGTAATTTGAGGAACTTTGCAATTTCTGTGCTGCAAGAAATTATCCGAACTGCCACCATCAATCAATACTTGAATATCTAAGCCTGTAAGCTTGGCCTTGAATCGGATGGTGCATACACCTTGCACACCTTTCATGGCATTAAGAGACAAATGATATTGCTCATGCTTATTTTCCTATTGTGGTGTTATATGTAACATCCCGAATTCCGAGTTCGGCTTCGCCCTCAGGACTGATTCTTTCCGATTTCCGACTTCGTCTTTAAGACACAGATAAGAGTATTCTTTCCAAGTTCCGAGTTAATTTTTGCCCAATTCTCGACTTCATGCCTTGTACGATCTACTTGTATGGATTATTTCCAACGACTTCCGAGTTTAACCTTCGAGTCCAAACAATATGAACGTGATTCACCGGTATCCGGCTTCATGTCTTAAAGCAAATGGCCCCGACTTCCGATCTCATAACTTATGTTCAAGTTTCCAGCAAGATGTACAGTTCGACCTAAGACAACAAGGTTCAAAATAGTATGCGTGGTTTTCGATCTCAGAAGTTATGGTTTAACACAATGGTGCAAATACCGAACTCCAAGTTTAATATAACGAGTTCCGACCTTAGTGTTGAACTCAATTGGGATGGACACGAGTTCGGATCCTTGAGACGATATCCAGGTACACGAGTTCCGGTATACGATTTAACAACCAGCATTGGCATTTCCTGGTTCAAATGGGGAGTTCCGAGATTATAGGATTGCCATTACATGAGTCTCACCACCTTGATACAAGATTTCCTCAAGTCACACACAGATAGGACGAGTTACGACATACGACTTAAGCTCCAATCTCAATTGGGATTACACAAGTTCCAACTTAAGGTATAATGGGGACGAGATCCGATTTCAGATAGAACAGGAGCGTATCTCCATTTTTGGGACGACGTGGAGAGCAATTTGGCCACAAAAGTGAGAGACATGGCCGAACTTCAATCACAAAACTTCCACCAATCAACACCCACAATTCCAACTACCCCTATCTATTTAAGTCAGAATCTTCTCTTCATTTTGGTCTGAGTTACGTTCCCCTTCCCAGCTTTCTTCTCCTTCCCTTCTCTCAATCAACTCCATTACTCTTTCAAGTTTAACAAGGTTCCATCAATCCAAGCTTTAACACTTAGCTCAAATTAAACTCCAAAGAGGTAGGATTCTGCTCTATTCTTGAATTCCTTACACTATGATTGCATGAGATTGTGCTATTCTTTATGTATTTGATGAACTATTGGATGTATTGGATGGATTTATGATTGAATTAATAGAAGACTTTGAGTCAGGATTATGATTAGAAGGAGAAGATTAGAAGGAGTGGAGAAGTGAGATGCTGTCTTGGTGAGGTAGTCCACGGCAGTCCGTACGACGGAGTGTACGGCGCCGCCTACAATCGGTCAAATCCGATGAAACCATTTTTAGATGAAAGTAGACATTCAGGGCTTTCCATAGATATATCATATAAGGTTATTGGATTAGTATTGAGGGAGATACGAATTTTTGAAGTTTGACCTAGGGTTTAGGACTTTCATCTGAGTAGGGTGGCATGAGGAGGGTATAACTCACCCTATACAACTCCAAATCGAGTGAAACTAAGTTTGTTAGAAAGCTTACACACAGGGGAACACCCCAATATAAGATTCCGAGTTTGTTATGGTCCCAATTGTTCCCAGTGATTCGAGGAAGTTGTCCTATGTCTAATCCGGACCAAAACAGTGTAGTTCAGGAAGGTCAACTTTCAGGACTTATAACTCGAGGTGTACTTAAGCAAATGGAGTGAAACTTGTGGAAAATGGAAGGTTGTCCTGTTAGCTTTGAGATGAGATCAATTTCGTAAGATTTGAGCTTAGTTTCGATTTTTAGTGAATTTATATTCCCAGGAGTGTAATTCGGGCTAGTGACTGAACAGGCTGAGGTAAAAGTTGAATATCTTGATTTATATAAATCAGAATGACATGGGACCAAAGAGGTTAGAAAGTAGACATATAGAGCTATGACATATCCAAATTTCAGATTTAAATGAGTTGAATAGAGATAAATGTGGATTATACAAGATTCGGGCAGAACCGAATAGAGTGTGACTACCAAAATGATAATTTTACAAGTGTTAGTGAAACATATAAGGTGTGAGTTGAGGATTGCCAGTTTTATATTAATCCATATATATGAATAGATTGATTATATTACTATGACTGAACTGTCTATGTGAACTGGCACTATTCATGGGGAGGCGGAGCTGATCTCCATCTTAGCTGGTGAAGTCTAAACTATGAATGTTTAGATGTAAGGATGAATTAAAGTTTAAATGGGTATATAGAAACCCTATATTCAAGAATGACATAACTATGTTATGAGGTATGTGAGGGTAAGTGATGTAGCATATGCATGAGTATTGGTAAATTGGTAAGGAGGCTACGGGCCTTTATATGTAATGAACATGTACGTGAAAATCATGTGTGCAATGATACATGAAAATGAATGAAGTATATGTATGAGTACACTCGGGCTATGCTTGAATATGCATGACAATGAAAGAATGTGAATATATTGAATGTGGGTCCCTTCACTCGGAGGCAGTTATTTGAGGTCCCTCCCTGTGAAGGCAGTTAAATGATGAAGACATGGGTCCCTTCACCTGGAGGCAGTTGCACATGGGTCCCTCCTTGTGAAGAAGCGACTAAAGACATTGGGTCCCTCTATGTTGGAGGCGGTTGCACTTTGGGTCCCTCCAACCCTAGAGCGATGGGTCCCCTTGTGGGGAAGTCGATTGTGACGACGGTCACGCGGTGAGCTGACGAGCTCACTCCAGGCGGATGCTACCGAGGCAAGGTAAATGCACTCCTAGGGACTCGATGTGCGCCTAGGTGTGCCAAGTAAAAGACTAAAGACTAAAGATTAAAGTATATGCAAGCACCCCAATCACATGAGGCATGGCATCGACCCAGCTAGTGTGAGTATAGGGTAGACTTACATGGCATGGCATGACCCAGCTAGTGTAAGTACCGAATGAAGATACTATATTCCCAAGGAACGTGACATGGCGATCACGCTCTGATGGGGTATGACATGGTGATCATACTCTGGAATATAGCATGAGGATCCCATCTTCCTAAGGAACGTGGCATGGCGATCATGCTCTGGGGGTATGACATGGCGATCATACTCTGGAATATGGTAGATGATCTTTGCGACTTGAGGACTACACGTAACGCTCAAGTGTAGACAGATCCAAGCACCCTAGGGACGGCAACATGTAATGCCTAGGTGTGCCGAATGAAAGAAAAGTAAAACTTTATGTATATGTATGAATTCTAGTGCAAGTTAAGTGAGATATAGATATGATATTCCCATTAGACTAATGCTATATGTGTTTTATATGTTGAACTTATTATCCAGGGTATTATTCATGAATTAATCTTGTGTACATTTCCCCAAAGGACCAGTGTATGATTAAAATGAACTTTGCTTCGGATAAGACATTTTTCGAAATGTAAAATTTATGATTAGTGCAAAGATGTTCATCTTTTTCAAAATAAACCTAAGCAAACTGGAAACGACCATGATGACACTATGTATGAAAATTAGAGAATCCTACTGAGAATTTTATAATTCTCACTCCTATTTCCATGTTGTCTCCAGATAATTGTAGAAGTATCAAGACGGTTAAAGTTCCGCTTTATCAAGGTCCGCTAAGGTCCACAGTAACGAATACTTGACTCGAAGTACTATGACTTAAGCATAGTACTGTGCTTAGGAGGGTGTTACATTATATCCTTAGTACCCTAGTCTACCACCTCTTCTTGTGTCATTTGTGGAGGTTCAATTGAGTCCTCCCATTCCAAAACCAATAAGTATATGTTGGGACACTTGTGATTAAAAATGAATTTTTCATCGCATCAGTAGCATAAACCCTTTTCTCTTCTGAGCAATATTTCTGTTGCACTCATTTTCCTTACCATTGGCTTGGATGTTGGGTTATATGGTTTAGTGTTTGGTGTAGGTAATAATGGAGGTGAGGATGATTTTGGGGCATTGTAGGGTAGAGATTTGGTGGCTCTGTTTGGCTGATAAGGTCGATGAATATCTGGGGTAAATCTTGGAGTATAGGTAGTGATATACTTGTCTTCATAAATTTGGCCAATGCCCTCGTTAATGTAGATGGGCATTAAGAAATCACATATCTCTTAATATCATCTTTTAATCTACTAATAAAATAATCAATCAATCCTTCAAGAGGCTCAATATGTACTCAATTAGCTAAGGCAGTGAACTCAGAATAATAATCAGAGACAGATCCAGTTTGCAGTAATTTAAATAAAGCAGCACAGGGGCAATCAAACAAGGAATGCCCAAATTCCATCTCAATGGCTTTTTTCAATTAATGCCAAAAGCGAAATGGAACATTATGTTGCATCATCTTGAACCAAGGGACAACACCCTTGTCCATGTACATGGCCATTATGGCTATTTTTTCCATGGTAGGAACATTATAATAGTCAAAAAACTTATCAGCACTAAAATTCCATTCTATAGCATTTGAGCCATCAAAGCAAGGAAGATCAAAGTTCCATTTTCTAACCCAATACGGTTTATGAGATGGCTGCTGGTTGTCATTGATTGAGCTCAAACCATGGCTGAATTTAGATTGTTATTGTGTTTTCATGATAGTCTCCAAGGCATTTTGGAAGGAATCCATCTGAAGCTTTGATTCCTCTGCAACTTGATCTTTGAGAGTGCAATGTTCATTGGCATTGAACTCAATGAGCTCATACATCTTCTTAATCTTAGCATTGAGCTCTTTTATACAAGTGTGATCAGCCATGACAATGAAAGCATCAATGAAATAGTGAGCATGAGTGAAACCCCACTAATGTAACATCCCGATTTCCGAGTTCGGCTTCGCCCTCAGGATTGATCAATTCCAATTTCCGACTTCATCTTTAGATTTCAACAGGATGACTATTTTCCGAGTTCCGAGTTCATATTTGGCCAATTTCCGACTTAACCTTTGAAGTTCAGATAGAAGGAATTACTTACGAGTTCCGAATTAGTCTTGCTGGATTTTCCCGACTTCATGCCATTTACGATTTCCAACATTAGTCTCCGAATGGACAAGAAATCCGATATCTGACTTTGTTTCAAGCGGGGGAATGAGGGATCAGATCTCTAAATTGGTTTACGAGTTCGAGTCATTCGAATGGAGATGCATGGATCTGACTTTCCGACTTGGACCTCTCACCCTGACACATGAACGTGATTCCATGAGATCCGACTTCATGTCTCCAAGGAAAATATAACCGCCCGATGTCACCAAGCACACCGTATATAAGTCACGACTTCCGAGTTTAAGTTCTGGGTTTGGAAATGTGATTTCAATTCAGTTCGATCTCATACTCCATGCTTCAAAATAGTGTGCTAAGCGGTTTCCGACTTCACAAGTATAATTTAACACAATGGTACGATCTGACTCAGAGTTGAATGTTACAAGTTCCGTCCTTAGAGTTGAACTCCATGGATATGAGTTCAAATCTTTGGGTTGATTTCAGTCACTTTAGGTCAGACCTCGATTTTATATCCAGCATTGGCAGTCCCAAGTTCAAATAGGGAGTTCCGAGATTATAGGATTGCCAATTACATGAGTTACGACCTCACCTTGATTCCAAGTCTCAACATAAACCATTTCCCCAAGTCACAAACAAGATGAGTACGAGTTCGATATCATGCTTCAGCCCAAGCTCGAGTAAGAACGCTACGAGTTCGGATATCAAGCATAAGAGGGACTAGTTCCGACTTAAAGCGGGGAGTGAGTTCCGATTTTAAAAGCGATATGGCGGCAAGTTACTCGAAAGGAGGCATTAGCTAAACTTTGTCCACAAGAAATTCAGCCAATCGAACCCTCCAAGTTAACTCCCCACTCATGCCTATATAACACATCCTTCTCCTTTGATTCAGACCATTATTCACGTGCAGCATTTCCTCTCCTCCATCAGCTCTCTTTCTCTTGCTCACACACCCAAAACTCAAGCTAAGTCCCGACCTTCTTCATGCAAACTCCAAGTTTCAGCACTTAGCCAAATTTTGCTCCAAAGAGGTAGGATTCTGCTCTATTCTTGAATTTCTTACACTATGATTGTATGAGATTGTGCTATTCTTTACATATTTAATGAACTATTGGATGTATTGGATGAATTTATGATTGAATTAATAGAAGACTTTGAGTCAGAATTATGATTAGAAGGAGAAGATTAGAAGGAGTGGAGAAGTGAGATGCTGTCTTGGTGAGGAAGTCCACGGCAGTCCGTACGACGGAGTGTACGGCGCCGCCTACGATCGGTCAAATCCGATGAAACCTTTTTTAGATGAAAGTAGACATTCAGGGCTTTCCATAGATATATCATATAAGGTTATTGGATTAGTATTGAGGGAGATACGAATTTTTGAAGTTTAACCTAGGGTTCAGGATCTTCATCCGAGCAGGGTGACTTGAGGAGGGTATAACTCACCCTATACAACTCCAAATCGAATGAAACTAAGTTTGTTAGAAATCTTACACACAGAGGAACACCCCAATATAAGATTCCTAGTTTTTCATGGTCCCAATTGTTCCCAGTGATTCGAGGAAGTTGTCCTATGTCTAATTCAGACCAACACAGGGTAGTTCAGGAAGGTCGACTTTCAGGACTTATATCTCGTGATTTACTTAAGCAAATGGAGTGAAACTTGTGGCAAATGAAAGGTTGTCCTGTTAGCTTTGATATGAGACCAATTTCGTAAAATTTGAGCTTAGTTTCGATTTTTAGTGAATTTATATTCCCAGGAGTGTAATTCGGGCTAGTGACTGAACAGGCTGAAGTAAAAGTTGGATATCTTGATTTATATAAATCAGAATGACATGGGACCAAAGAGGTTAAAAAGTAGACATATAGAGCTATGACATATCCAAATTTCAGATTTAAATGAGTTGAATAGAGATAAAGGTGGATTATACAAGATTCGGGCAGAACCGAATAGAATTGGCAGAATGGCCAAAATGATAATTTTACAAGTGTTAGTGGAACATAGAAGGTTTGAATTGAGGATTGCCAGCTTGACATTGTTATATGGGTGTTAAGTTGATTATGTTGCTTTGACTAATTTGTCCGTGAAATGCTGGCACTATTCATGGGGAAACGGACCTGATCCGTTATGCTGCCGGATTTACGGTAGAAGTCTAAGAAGTCATGAATGTTTAAATGTAAGGATGGATTGGAATATAAGGGGTATATAGAAATCCTATATTTAAGAATGACATAATTATGTTATGAGTATATGAGAGTAAGTGATGTAGCATATGTATAACTATGTTTGAATATGTTTGAGAATGAAGGAACGTGAATGTATTGAATGTGAATCCCTTTACTTGGAGGCAGTTATTTGAAATCCCTCCTTAAGGCAAGTAGCTGTTAAGATAAAGATATGAATCCCTTCACTTGGAAGCGGCTGCACTGAATCCCTCCCCTGTGAAGGCAGTTAAGGCAATGAGATCCCCACCTTGGAGGCACGTGGTCGATGAGATCCCTCTATGTTGAAGGCACGGTGACAGATCCCTCAATTTTGAGGCACGTGAGTGAGAATCGATCCCTTGACTAGAGGCACGTGACCGAATCGATCCTCAAGACTAGAGGCACGTGAATCCCTTGTGGGTGAGGTCGGTGTGACGGCAGTCCGCGGGTGATGGGACGAGCTCACCTAAGGCCAGCTACCCAAGTGCAAAGAATGCACCCTAGGGGCGGCGTCACGTAACGCTGTGCAGTAAGTAAAGACTAAAGACTAAAGATTAACGTATAGCAAGCACCCTCATATGAGGCATGGCATCGACCGGCTAGTGTGAGTGCCAGTGGATAGAACTTATATGAGGCATGGTATGATGCTGCACTTGAGGGCGCGATACGTAGCCATGTGGGCGATTCAGCACCCTAGGGATGCATGCGTAGCCTACTAGGTGTGCTTAGAATGAAAGAAAAGTAAAATTTTATGTATATGTATGAATTTAAGTGCAAGTTAAGTTAGAATGCAGGATGTTATGTTCCCGAGAGATTAATGTTATGTAATGCGTTTATATGTTGAAGTTATTATCGGGTATGATTCATGAAATAATCTTGTGTACATTTCCCCCAAAGGACGGTATATGAATAAAAATGAACTTTGCTTGGATAAGACATTTTGAAATGTAAATTAAACAATTTGTCTTTGCATGTTCATCTATTTTCAAAATAAAACCAGAAACCGGAGAGCACTCCATGATGACACTATGTATGAAAATTAGAGAATCCATCGAGAATTTTATAATTCTCACTCCTATTTCCATGTTGTCTCCAGATGATTTTAGAAGTTTCAAGGGCTGGTGAAGTTCTTGTCAGACGAGGTCCGCTCGGGTAGCGTGTGACTCCAGTGGTACTATGACTTGCCATAGCTTGTGCTTAGGAGGGTGTTACAACTAATATACGATCAATAATAAAATTCAACAACAAAAAGTCAACAACTCAAAGTACAACTCTAATTCAAGAAAAAGGTTCATTAACAAGTACTAAAAGTAGTAAAGTTGGAAGGAAGATAACTCCAATATGGGATTAAATGATGATAATGACTCCAACATGAGCAGAGCCAATGTAATACCTAAGAAAGGAAAGGGAATTAGAGAGGAGTAAAAGACAAGAAAGGCAGAGAAGGTCAGAATTCCAAAGAGTGAGGAATGTACCAACAATCAACTAACAATGATAGCCCTTCATGTGCCTATTTGTTTCCTTCACCCCGCTACTCCTCCTTAGCCACTTAATTTGTGGATTGGTTGACATCCATCCTAAAAGCATAACAAATGTAACACCCTCCCAAGTACAGTACTATGTTTAAGTCATCGTACCATACTTAGAAGTTCTTACTAGTATATATACGGACCTTGTCTGACAACGATCTTTGGTCCTTTAATCTCTATTAACTTCGTCCATGATTAACCATCTTCACTATCTCTTGAGCTATCTGGAGATACTACGGAAAAATACATAAGGGAATGAATTATAAATTCCTATTAGAATTTCTTAGACTACCATATATAGTGTCATCGTCATTATCTCCAACTGCTTTGGTTTATTATGAAAAAGTGATCATGCCATATAAACTATAAATTTCAATTTTATGGAGTTCAAATATATCCTTTCGAAGCAGGTTCATTTTATTCGCATACTTGCCATTTGAGAGAGTAGTTTCATAATAGAAATAAAAAGAATGTAACTTATGCATATGCAGATGCAAATCATGTAATCATGCAAGTGCACTTATGCTTTTTTTAACTTTCTTTACTTTCTTTACTTGACACACCTAGGTGTTATATATCGCTGTCTCTAGGTTGTCTGCTATGCCTTTAATCTTTACTACCCTTAGGTAGCCGAATTTGGGAGTGGGCTCAACTCGTGACCATTGTCACACAGTACTGACCTACAAAGGGACCCACGTGCCCTAAATTTGAGGGACTTAGTTGGCCAATTATCTTCAACATAGAGGGATCCAATAGTTTTAACTGCCTTCACGGGAATAGACCCAAATAATTGCCTCCAAATGAAAAGAACCACATCTTATCTATTTAACTATCTTAACAAGAACGGACCTAACAACTGCTCCAAGTGAAGGGATCTCATCTTGTCTATTCATATTCTTCATGGTTCACATACTCACATATTCATCTATGAATATGCTAGAAAGACTTATGCACATGCTTTATATCCTACTTTCAAGCATTCTTCCATGCATGAGTTTCATGTGCATAATGCATAAACAATCATAATATTCATATACTTTTGCTGGAAATTCGGCAGCATAACAGCTGAAATATGGAGGTTCCCAAAATAGACAGTATATTTAGTCAACCAACCAATCATGTTAATCATAATCATCATTAGCATTATACCAATATAACCTTACATTGGTGTGGGATTGTATAGGCTTTTATGTCATTGAACTTCTTATGGCTCATAGAGCTCCTAATTCTTAAAGCTGTTACGTTGTCTCATTTTCTTCAAATCTGCAATATTATTCTAAATTGGACTATAATTCCATTTTAATTAATTTTAATCTAGAAATTTAATTGATTGCAGCCCTGTTTGTCTACTTTTAAACTTCTTTTGTCCCATTAAGTTTTGAGGTGTATAAATTGAGTTATTACAATTTTACTCGAGGTTGCCCTGTTCAGGACAAACTCGAGCACCTAACTTTAGAAAATCACTAAAATTCCATCTTTTATCATTTTTATTCAAATTTTATACCAAATTGTAGTTAATTGGATTATCTTTCAATCCCAATAAATTTCATCCTCATTTGATAATTAGAGCTCAAGTTATGAGCTCCTCAAATGGAGTACCCTATTTCAATCTAAATAGAGCATAGGGTAACTTTAGAGAAATACTGAGAGCAATGTACTTATGATCTAGGTCTAAAATTTTTATGGCATGATTATTTATGTGTTAGCTTCCTAACAAAATTGAAGTTGTATAGGGCGAATTATGCCCTCACAACACATACTGGTCAGAACAATAGGTGAATTTTAACACCTTACTTCTAAAAATCATAATTCCCTCATTTTAAATCTGATGGATCTATAATTTATACGGTTGGAAATCTCTAGAAGTCTGATTTTATCTAAAATTAGTTTCACTCAAATTTGAGATGTGTAGGATGAGGACCACCGTTCACTGTATAGATAGTTCCCTTAGGATTTATCTCACAACATTTCTATTTGTGTGTTCTTTTGGTATTTGATCAAATCTTCAACCCAAATAAAAAATTCTTATCTTAAATCACCTAAAATAAGTCATATTATCATCAAGGAAAGGATGACATAAGAAACCCTAACAGCCATATAATCCACAAAAATCCGTTAATATAAGAAATCTTACCTCAATTACAACTTAGGAACTTCTAAACTCTTCACTAGAGTTCCAAGATGATGATGATTAATTCCTTTCTTTCTTCCTGGTGGTTGAGGTTAGGTAACTCAAATGAAGGGAGTTCATGAGTTTGTTCTAAGGTTTCTTGGAGATTCACAAAGAAGAGCGAAAGATTTGAGCATAAGGAGGCAAGATCACAAGGTTCTTTGAGTAAGGATGAAGAGGTTGAAGAAAAGAATGAACATGAAGAAGAAATGGAGGTTGTTAAGGGGGAGAGGCTGGCCAAAATTTGCTAAGGCAAAGGATTTGTGACTTGTGTCCTAAGTTGGAAGAATTGAAAAGTTATATGATTGTTGGACTTCATCAGAATTTTAATTTTTGTTGATTCTACAAATGTGTGGCCATGATTTGGCCACCTAGCATAGGTTATGTGGAAAATTCCTAGCCACATATTCTAGGGTTTTCAACTAATACTCATGTCATCCTATAGTACAGATTCCTACCAATTCGGTTCTTGTGCTACAAAACACTGCAATTCAATTGATTTTTCTTAAACTAGCAAAACATTGCTAAATGTCTATATAATATTTTTCTATAAAGAAACTCAAATTCATCTAACCTTAATAGATGCATTTCAATATTGATTACTCATATATCTATAATGTGTCTAAAAATTTAACTATTCAACAGTGCTAGATATATGCAATTTGGGGTGTTACAACAAACCCCTTGCTTGTCCTTCCTTCCAGCTCATCTTCTACTCGGCCTCAAATGTTACAACCAATTGGGGAAGCCAGATATTCTATATAGTGTAAATAGGCAGAGAATTGAGAATAGACTTCACAAGAGTAACCTTGCCCACTTTGTTCAAGATGTTACTCTTCAAAGAACTTAGCCTGGATCAAAATTTATCCAAGATATCATTAAAGTCAGACTTCTTGGGTCTACCATTGACTAGATTACACTCCAAATATTTCCCCAAATTATTGACAAAAGGAATAGAAGAAATCGCAGTCAATTTATTCCTTTTTGTTTAAGGACGTCTTTAAAACACATAACTATTGACTTGGCAATGTTAACATGAAGGCCAAAAACCTCGTGAAAATCATGCAAAGCCTATATGATAATAGTCATCTAGGAAGCCTTACCAATAACAAAATATCATTTGCAAAGAAAAGATGGAGACCCTAAAACTGTAACATTCGAAAAATTTTATCGTTAACAACTGAGCTGTTTGATTTTATCGAATAAGTGAGTTTAATCAGAATTTGATTAAATATTTACTTAAAGCCAATTAAGTGTGATTTAAAAGGATTAGGCTTGATGGAATTAGGTTAGGAGCATAGAAAACCCCACAGAAAATTTTCAAACCAGTTCACCGATTTAAGAGAAATCGGTAAGATTTCGATATTTTAAACTATCGAAACCGGACCAATAGAAATTTTTCTATGAGTGCCTTAGAATCAATGGCTAGGATTTAGCCAAACCATCCCCTCATGTGGCACCTTCATCAGCCATTGAGGGAGGGAAGCTAAACAAAATTTGATGATGAAGTGAAGTCCACCAATCAAAGAGAAGTGCTTCCAAAAAATCTCCACCTTTTCTTTCCTTCTCTTCTTATCATTTTCGGCCACCCCCTTTAGCTGCTGAAGCTCATCTCTTTCTCTTCTCTTTAACCTCATTTTCACTCCATTCTCATCCATTCTCAAGTCCCATCACAAGTTGCTTCCATCAAAGACACTAGATCAACACAAATTCAACTAGACAAGGTAGGAAATCCTATTTCTCTTCTTACTTTCTCTGATTTGGGGCTACATGGTGGTCATGTATAACCTAAGATATTAATGTTATGTAGAGTGATGATGATATTTTTTGACTAATTTTGCATGCATGTTGTGATTAAAATTGAATTTGATAGCAAATAGCTTGAAGAATATAGAACAATTTAAGAAGCTGTTAGGGTTTCCCTTGGCAGTCCGTACGGTGGAGTGTGCGGCTCCTCCTACAGCCAATTAAATTTGATGAATCTATTTTTATATGAAACTAAACATTCAAAGCTTTCCATACATATAAAATATAAGGCCATTGGATTAGTATAGAATTATTCATGAATTTTTGAAGTTTAACCTAGAAATCTAGATCTTTATCCGAGTAGTATGAGTTGAGAAGAGTATAATTCACCTATACAACTCCAAATTGAGTGAACCTAAGTTTTTTGAAATCTGACATGTAAGGGAATATCCCATAAAAATTTCATAACCAGATTCATTTCCATTTGTTCCCAGTGCACAAGGAAGTTGACTTAAGTCTAAACTGGGCTGAATCAGGGTAGTCCAGTTAGGTTAAATTTCAGGACACATAACTCAAAATATAATTATGAAAATGACATGAAACTTAATTCATTTGAAAGCTTGTTCTGTTAGCTTTAATTTGATATAAATTTCGTATAATTTCATCTAGATTTCTATTTTTAGTGAATTTTTACTTATAAGAACCCAATTCTGGCTAAGAATAGGGCATTCTAAGGTAAAATATTTATATCTTGAGTTATACAAATCAAAATGAGGTGAGACTAAAAGGGTTAGAAACTAGACACATGAGGCTATGACATATGCAAAAATTAGGTTTAAATGAATTGAATTGGACTAAGGGTGGGGTATACCAGACTCGGGCAGAACAGGGGAGAATAAATCGAAAACCCTATTTATGCTTGAATTGAAATTGTTGAATGATGCTATATATATATATATATATATATATATATATATATATATATATATATATATATATATATATATATATATATATGTTTGCTAGTCCATATTGAATTGCAAGTTTGTACAATTGTACTGGTTGTTTGGCACTATTCATGGGAAAGCGGACTCGATTCGTTATGCTGCCAAAATTCGATAAGAAGTTCATATGTTGTGTAAATTACAATAGCATGAATACATGATATTTGAAGGAATCAAGTTAGATGTGCATTCAAGTCATGATATTGTAAAGGTTTCCATATCACTTGGGCTAGCCCCGGAACAAATTAAGGGGAATAGATCAGTAAGAAGGTCGGGAAAAGTAAACCTGGCAATCCTGTATAGGAATGAGCTCGGTCCTAAAAAGCGGACTATTACCCAGGAGTATATGGCCAATGACTCCCAGGGGACCAAGGATGGAAATAAGTTCTAATAGGCGAAAGCCTTCAAGGATAAGATGCATTTTCCAATTGCACAATTATATGTACAGTATGATACTCCTTAATTGATTGTTCTAGATACTTGTTTATTATTCTTAATATGCTATTGTTCCATTATAATTACTGTTTTAATTGCATTAGTATATTGGTTAACTAAAATTGAGTTTGTTTCGGTATATGTTTTATAAATAAGCATTTAAGTTAAATATTACTATTGTGTCATACTATTTGAAACTACTGAAAGACCGAAATAACTGGGAATGACAATAATGACAGATATGTAGAAACTAGGAATTCCTACTGAGAAATCTTTATTTCTCATCTTGCTGTATGTTTCCGCGTCATTCTCAGACCATGGAGAATGCCGCAATCGGAGTGCTGTTCATTGAGTTCCCTGAGCTCCATATTCACCTTGACCTATTCCTAGACTCTGTATATATATCCGGTAGGTGTCAGTTCTGTCTTTATTTCCTTTTCCAGAGAAATTTTGCCCTACTACTTATGCATCCACTTTTTGACCCCGTTGTCCCTTATATTGCCATTCCCCTTCATATGGCCCATCCATTTTCACCTCCACCAGCAACAGCACCAGCAGCGGCAGCAGCTCCAGCTCCTATGGCTCATCCTGTCTCACCATCGCAGCAGATGTCTGAGGAAGATCCATCTGAGGCGGCGAGTTCCTCTTCCTCATCCTTTGCACCGAGCATGGGCCACCCTCCTGCAGACGCTAGTATGGCGGGTGGATTTCTTTCTTCAGATTCCGTTTAGATAATGGGTCTGCCATAGCGATAGTAGATGTACAGAATGGCCCTCTTTTGGCAGTCTGGGTCATGGGCAGATGGGTAGAAGTTAGGAGGTTTACATGAAATGTCTCATAGGGACCATCTAGGGTACTGTTCATAGAGACTGGCCATTTTATTTTGTGTTAGCGGCCTCATTTTTTTTACCCTGTATCGTTTTGACAAACTTTGAAAATAGATGTCTATGTATATATTTATGATGCATTTTGCAGTAGTTCTGTCTTTATTGCATTTTTGTTTATGTTACATTATTTACAGTATACCAATTAACTAATATTTATTCCGCCATCAAATAGAAAATTTTGTTACGCGAATAGTCATCTTTATATAGGTAACTAATAATGATACAAAAAACATAATTTAATCAGCACTACAGGTAATCACTTATCATATAATTTATTATGACTTAAGCATAGTACTTTGTTTGGTAGGGTGTTACAAAAACCACCAAAGGTCAGAGCTACAGGCTTCCAATGCCCCTTCTCCATTTTATCCAGAATCATAAGAGATAATTTTGCCATACAAAGGACAAAAAGATAGGGAGAAAGCAGGTCTCCCTGCCTCAAATCTCTATTAGGAGAAAAGTTGTCTAAACGAACACTAATCTAGAACAAAGAAAGAGAGGCTAAAGCAACACAAAACATGATAAGACGAACAATATGATCAGGGAACATAAAATCCACAAGTAAATTATAAAAGAGAAAAAGGCAAATAAATTTGCCGAACTACCAAAGTTGTGGCATGTACAACATGTGCAACGGTTTCAAAATTAAACAATGATATAACTCAAAAGTAAAATCTAATTGAAACTGCAACACGAAAAAATTATTACAAACAACATAAATACAAAATTGATTCAAATCAAATACAAAAGTGAAGAAAGCATAATTGGATCGAGGAATTGACATGAAATATAATTTATCATAAACTTTTTGATTAAAATATAAGAATTCGAATCAAATATCTACATAAAAAATAATAAACATACTCAAGCATGATAGAGCATGTAATCAATCTTAGTTTCAACTACAAACCACTTTGGATTGCACATGACAATAAAAGGCATGTATGGGGCAAACGAAGTCTTTGCATGTCTTTCCATTTGCTCGAATACTACTTTTGGTTATTTAGATTCTATTTTTGTGAATATTGTTGCATTAATCTGCAAGTCCAATCAGATTTAATCACCTTTCATAGTAAAGCTCATTGCCAAGAAATATAAGAATTAGCGGCTGAAAGTTTGCTGCGGATTCGTATCGGCAAATTTGTCCTCCAACAAATTTGTGAGAGACATTTTCAATCATAAATCAAGTAAAAAAAAATTAAAATAAATAAAGCTTTTAACGAAGAGTAATCCGTCGCAAATAAAAATATAGAAAAAAATGAAAAAAAATTCCTGCTGACTTGATCCGCCGCAAACATAGCACGGAGGAAAAATAATAATATTAATAGTAAAAAGAGAGAGCCCCAAAATAAAGGGACAGAAACAATAAAAAAAAATCACAACCTAAGCAGCGAATCCAGTCCGCTACAAAGAGATAGTACAAAAATAAAATAAAATAAAACCGACTGCCAAAAACGAAAAAAAAAAGTGGCAAACCAAGCCTACTGCCGAGCTCTTTGGTTTTAAAAAACGACAGTAAATGTACGCATCCCCCATCTCCAAAGCTCGCTATTTTTTTATCTTTTAAAAAAAAAACTTTCTTTCTCTACCACTCTCCCCCCACCCCCAAATTCTGTCGCTCTCTCTTTCTCTCCCTCTCTTCCTCTTACTCTCTTCCATTGCTGTCCTTCTACTCTCTGCCGTTGTCGAAGAACCCGTATCGCTACCATAGGTCACTTCCGCCGCCCGTCCCTATAACATCTGCTGCCCCTACCTTTGCCTCCACCATGTTTCCATTAAGCCTAGTTCCCCTCATTCACAAACGGTTATTTTTTTTTATTGTTAATGTTGTATACATGGTATGTTATATTGTTTTGGATTGTTAGCTTATTATTATTATTGACACTAGATATGTGGAGTTGCTTTGCACATTTATTTTAGAAAACTTTGTTAATTGTTGGATAGGTGCTATGTAAATATTGTATTCTATAACATCCTCTCAAGTGTAAGTCATAATACTATAGCTAGGAGTTTGCCACATGTAGAACACTTACTTCTTAATTAATTGCAAACACATAATTCGATTTCCGTCTAAAGACTCGAGTCATAGCATTTTCGTTTGTGTTATATACCCTAATCACACATCCATAAAATAGAAAGTAGGAAGAATAGTAAAATATGAAAACTATAAAAATACTAAAAGCGAACTGAAATTAATATTTGCGGTACATCTTTAACTATATATGCCCTCATGTATGTACATACAAGCTTCTGAGCACAAAAGATACGTGACCATTACAAAAATTATACATCCGGTCTACATCAAACTACTCCGAATTAGAACATGTCTGCATAGGGACAACTACTAAAGGTGGGTGGAAAATTCATGAGAACTAAAGAAGCTGCATCTGAGCTTGTGGCCCAAGTTACACAAAACAAATGAGGGCCACTCTATACATAAGAGGCATCAATTATGTACTAAGTGACGAGCTTCTTGAAAGTTTCAACTCATTCCCCTGGTCCAATTCGAGAGTGTAGAAGCTGTTCTCCATGATGCTCACTGCTCCGGGTGTAATATCCCCATTTTCATCTAAGCTAATTAGCTTGGTGTCTCCTGCTAATTAGAGGGCTTAGCAATTAATTAAGAATTAATTGATTAATCTCAAGAGTAAAAGCTTAGTAAATTAAAGGCAAGTCAACAAGATAAGTAAAAGTCAATGATTAATTAAAAAATTCAACAATTGAAGCATAATGCATTAAAAGTTACAATTAAGAGTTTAATTGTCCAACCTTGTTAATTCATGATTTAGAACATAAAATCAAGGTGACCTAACCTTATTAACTAAGAGCATGACAAGCATCACATCTTAATCATATGAAAAATTAACCCTCACACCCTCTTTACATAATTAATGAGGAAAATTCTTTTCAATGAAAATGTGTTAAGGTGTAATTAAACTAATTGAATTAATTAGCATTTAGATAATTGTAACAATTGTAAAAGTTTAGAACTTCCCTTTAATTATTGTTTGAAGTTTGGTCAAGGCAAGAGCCATATCTAACCATCCAGTTGCCTTCTCATCATATACCATTAGATTAAGAGTCGATGTTAGTAGTATTCCTTGAGTCAAGACAAGAGATGTACTCTCCTCCATCAAGATTGTGACACTTGGAGTGATCATATTCACCCAAGCCAATCCTAAGAGTAGTCATGCTTTTAACCACTTGAAAAATACTACATGGTCTTTACCCAAGTGCCAAGACTCAAAGGAAACACAATTCCCTCTTTTGCCCCAAGGTTTTCCCCTACTCTCTTGCTTGTTGTAAGAAGCAAAATCACATCACTCCTCCCCCCCTCAATTTGCACCATCAGCCCCCTCTCTTTCCCCCCTCATTTCATTTTTCATTTCCTCTCTCAAGACACAAAGCTCTCTCCTCTCTCCAAGTCTCATCCCTAATCTCTTGTTCTTCCAAACCTCTTTGTTCTTCTTCTAATCTCCTTACTACTTCCTACCTCTTTCCATCACCACCCTCACAATCCCTTCAAGGACCACCATTTTTAGTCTTTGGAGAAACAAGACAACCTATACACAAGCTTCCAAGCTTTCAAGTACGAAGGCTCTCTCCAACCTTCTCCACACTCCAAATCCTTCAAGAAGCTCTCTTTGGCAGTGACTCTAACCCTTCTTTTTCATGTATTTTTCAAGCACTAGAACCCCAAAGCTCTTCATAGCTAGGTGGTTTTAGGACTTGCTTTAAGGTCTCATGACCATATCTTGTTCTATGAGTTTTTCTTGCCTTGTTGAAAATGTTGTCTTAAAATGAGATTATGTGGTATGATGGCTTTTATGTATCTCACCTTATTTTTATTTTAAAATACTGATTTGCTGATTAAACCTTGAATATGATGCTGAGATAAAACATAAAAATGGTGATTTGAAGTGGTATAGCAACATCTCCACAAGTTTAATATGTAAAACATAAAAACTAGTTAAGCTGGAATTCTGGTAGTCTATAATGTGTACTGTATAACTCATTCTACAAAACTCAAAATGTAATGAAATTAGTTTTCTGTGAAAGTAGACTAAATGAGCTTTCCAAACATATAAAATATGTATAATTTGGATTAAAAATTAGGGAGATATGATTTTTGAAAATGGGCTGCTCCCAGATGGATTTCTGTTTGGGCAGTCTGCACTAAAAATCCTATAACTGAAGCTACAAAAATTATTTTTGAGTGGGACCAAGTTTTTTAGAAAGCTAAGACATGAGGAACACCTCCATAAAATAGTTTTGTCAAATTCCATATGAGGAACTCCCAATAGAGTTGATAAGCCACTAACCCAAGATGAACTTTCAAGTCTGAACAGTCAGAGCAAAAAATGTATAACTTAGGCTACAGAAGGAATTTTTTAGTGGGGCTTATTTCATTTGAAAATCTCAGAAAAGTACAACCCTACCAAAAATCAAGTTAAAACAATAAAAGATGAATTTATGGTGAATTTTTAAAGTTACTACTGCCTTGCAGTAAGAGTAAAAATTGGTCAAGGTAAAATTTCTAGCACTAATGAGAATCTCACTTAAGCACACTAAGACTCTTAATTTAAGATAATAAAACTTCATAATTTAACCTAAGAACTTTAAAGGGGGAATTGGATGAAGTTTCGCCCTATGAATAATGAAAGAATCGAATAATATGAAAATCAACCAAAAGCTTGCATCAAATTTATTAAGCTAAGATCGTAAAACTTTGCTTGAGAATATGCCTATGTTTATGTGCACGCATGATGCTATGATGATGATGAATGATGATGATGATATGAATATGATATGTTGATGATATGATGCTTAATGATATGTGATATTGCATTCTCTGCTTGGCAAAACTTTGGGAAGTTTTGGTCTAGCCGTTATGCTGTCGAAATTCTGCAAACATTGTGGAATTAGAAATATTTTGCATCATAAGCTTTAATAAGAAGAGATTGAATTAAGCGTGTAATCCTTCAAAAGGGAAGGTAACTTAATTTAAGCTCCCCTCACCCACGACTCACATGAGGCATGGCATGACCCAGCTAGTGTGAGTATCGGGGATAAGGCTTGCATGAGGTATAGCATGACCCAGCTAGTGTAAGTACCGAAATTTTATGATGGCGACAACCACAATATGAGCTCATTACCACTTATGTTTAGTGGGTGAAAAGAAAAAGACCTAAGATAAAGGTTAAGTGAAGAAAAGAAAGGGACCTCGGTCCAACCCAAGTAAAGAATGAAACTCTCAAGATGTTCATGCATGATATGAATTGTTATATAAGTTCTTATGTATACCATGATGTTAGCACATGAGAATATGTACTTAATACGGAATCCGCTTCGAATATTGATATTTTTGAAAAACCTAAGAATTGAACCTATTGAATGCTCACTATTTTCATTTATAAAACCGAAGTGGCTGAGACGATGATGATGACACTTTCGTGTCAGGTTCGAGTCCTACTAAGAAATCTTATTTCTCACTCTAGTTATTTTCCGTTTCGTCACCAGATACCTATGGCGCACCTGGTGGAGTGGAGCATGGACCGTCCCCACCATGAGTGGACCTACGATGCTGATGCCTAGGCTATCATGGCTACGACCACCATATTAGTCCACACTTACTTTTACTTGGGTTGTTTACACAAGGGAGAGGAGCCCGATGTTTCGCCAGCCCCAGTAGACATTTCTTTGGCATACCTTGGATAGCCGTTGGGTCCTTGGGATTTTCCCCTCGGTCCCTTGCCAGATGTTGAGATGGAATCGATGTCTCCGGACCTGCCCACAGCCGAGCCCGTGCCACAGCCTGTGATTCCCATGGTCGACGTGAGCTCCACGGCCACTCTGAGGGCCGCCGCCGCTTCACCACCACTCCCTGAGTATCACCCCGTTACGTCTGAGGAGGATCCCTCCGAGGAACATTCTTCGGTAGCCAGCTGTACTCTAGGTCATCGTGTTTGTCACATAGTGATCAGCAGGCACCCTCGTATCATCCGTACTCCTCACGTTCCCCGAGGCCAAGGAGCGAGGGGAGCTAGGCACTCGAGGACTTGATTTCATCCGATGGAAGGACGCGGAAGGGGCAAAGAAACCAAAACGTGTCTACTTGGGCCTAATTTATTATTGCTCCTTATCCTATATATTTCATTTTGTGACGAACTTTGTCATATTTGCTTATGTTTGATATTTTGGGGCCATGGCATGACCATGAATTTCCTTTTCATGTATTGTTGAATATTATAAGACTTTATATATATGGTTATTTTCGTAAAGTGAATGCATTATATTTCTATTTATCCATTGTTCCTTTATTTTATGACTTGAATTTAAGCGACATGCTCATTTATAGTTATCCTCTCGTTCAAGGCTTTACTTTCCAAAACGCTGCAAAGCGACGATATATTTCAAAAAAAAAAATTTACCATATTTTTCGTGTAACTTAATTTATAAATGAAATTTAGTTTTCCACAAGCATAAGTAACAGCTAATCGAACGCCGTAATATGAATTAAGCGTAGTATGAGTTTGTTAGGGTGTTACACCAGGGCCACTGAACGAGTGCCTGCTGTCATTAGAATTGGAAGCAAAGGAGGATGAGCTCGCCTTAGAGGGGTTGGTCTCCATAGATGCTGAGGGAGCAGATGTAACACCCTTATAAGTACAATATCATGCTTAAGTCATAACATCACACATAGGAGTTGCTAGTAATAAATTAGCCTACCTTCTCAATTGTTGATTTTATTTTCGAGAAATTAGCATGATATCTACTTCTTAATTCTGAGTAATGGTAAACAAGCTAATAAGAGAAATAGAAATTTTCTTACATACATTAATATTTACATCATAGTCCCATTTATCAAGTTACAGAACAAGACTTCTACTCTCCCTTAACAACATGACAAAATACACAAAAGAGCTCCACTAAGAGCTTCAACTGGCGTGACAATCATTTAGTACTAATAAATATGTTCGATAGCAATCTTTAGCTACTACTGCCCTCTTAGCTTGTCTCCTCTAGGAAAATCACCTTCAAGGTCCTCTGAGCTGTCTGGAGACAATATGGAAACTCACAGAGTGAGAATTTTTACATTCTTAGTAGGTAGTCCTAGGCTAACATATACAACTTCATCATTGTTGCCTTAGCCACTTCGGTTTATTATAAAAAGGTGAGCATGCCCAAAACATAGGATTCATTTTTAAGAGTTTGAAAACATGATCTTCTAAAGTGGGTTTCTTTTATCAAGCATTTAATCCAAATAACTTAACAATTAATTAACCTTACTTATCATGGTTCAAAAATAAGGTAAAGATGCTTATGAAAAAGAAAATAATATTCCTTGGCCTGCATGTCCCTATTCTCTTTACTTGTCTTTACTTAACACACTTAGGCGTTCCATCTTGCCATCCCTAGTATGCCTACCTTTAACCTTCTTTGCTTGACACACCTAGGTAGTACATCTCATAGTCCCTTGGGTGTCTACATGTATCTACACTTGAGCGCTATGTATCACCATCCTTAGGGTGCAATCTTAAACATACATGAGTGTTACGTGTCGCCATCCTTAGGATTCAATTTTCTTCACTTGACTTTGCATTATGCTTCGTCATCCAGAAAATGATAACTTATGCCTGTCTAAGTGTTATGTATCACCATTCTCAGTAAGCAAATTCCATCATAGGTGGTATGTCCTAGCCCATTGCTTGATGGAGACCCGGCACGTTGCTTGTGATCATATTGTCTTAGTGCACTACTTGGTGGAAGCTCGACATGCCACTTAATTAACCTGCAAGTTCACATTACCATATGCATTCTTGTACATGGTCATGCATGAAAATGCTATATGTACTTATGCACATGCTTCATAAATTTACCTTCAAAATATCCTTACTTTAAATATAATAATGTATGCTCATGACATTAAGCATCCATTGTCTGTGACTATATTATTCTATGTGTTAGCTTTCTAACAAAATTAGTTGCACTTAATTTGAATATCTATAAGGTGAGTTATGCCCGATAGAACAATAGATCTCAAATTTTCTGGCTATACTCTCCTATGAATTAGGCTCATTAAAAATTAGTTTCATTTCAATTGAAGGTTCCTACCTCAAGTTAAGATCCATGAGTTCCCTATTGACCAAAACTATCCAACTTAACTTAATTCTGGTTATGAGTCTTTTTGGGTTCTTCGCTTGTTTCTTTCATTAACTCATGTTTTACTAGTTTTAATACATTAATATGAGCCTAAGGAGCATCATCGTCACTAACCAAGATTTACGAGAAACCAAAAGAATGAAAATCCTAACTCATTTAGCCACATAACTACATATAAGGTGGTTTAGGAGCCTATCTCACTTCTAAGCTTAAGGGTGCTTTAAATCTTGCTTCCAACAACTCTAAAGCTCTTTTGGAGTCATAAAACCATACCAAGCTCCTCCTTGCTCTTCCTTTGCTGAAGCTTGATATGGTCTAAAGAATAGAGATTTGGCTCTTCTGTGGTTTAGAAAACAACAAACAAACTCAAGAATCAAGTAGATGGTGAAGGAACAAGAAAGAAACAAGGGTTTGTGAGTTTGGGTGAGCAAAAATGGAGGAGAATGGGTGAGAAAGGGAGTTCGGCTTGTAGGTGAGGAGACAGAGAGAATGGTAAAAATTCCTAGGGTTTCTAATAGATATTTAATTAAATTTTTAGAAAAAGTAGGTGGTGACTTGCCATAGTGACTCACCATCTATATGTGGCACACATTACTTCGTAAAATTGGCCGTGTGGCCCATTTTGAGCTACATATAATGGATGTAATCTCCTGATGATTGAACTCTCTTATACTTTAGGTTCCTACCAGATCAATTTCTAGTGTTCCCAGAAACTATTTTTAAAGTTTTTACAGTGCAGTTAAAATTCTAGCACCAATAAAATTTTAACTATATTATATTATCACTCTTATTATTCTACATTCTCCTCTCTATTTATAAATTTAATATTAAGTAATCCTCATTAGTGTTGATTATAGATATGATTAAATTAGGATATTACAATAGGAGGAGAAAAACGTAGTGCAAACACTGGGTGCGCCATATATAGAGGGATCCTGTCAAATGGAGCCTCGGGATCGAAGAATGGACTCAGAACAGAAATTGCAAAGAAATGCTAGAAGAATATGTACAACCTAATCTACACCTGGCCCATCAAACACATGGAATCCAGTGCAAGATAATAGTACCACTGCCAATGATGAGCCTCGAGGTAAACCACCATCGATGCCATCATCGTCATCTGAGGATAATACGGATACATATAATAGGGATGAGAATTTAAATTCTCAGTAGGTCCTCTTAAACTACCACATACACTGTCATCGTGATCATCCTCAGATGCTTCAGTTTATTTCAAAAATGTGGTTTCATAGATAAAAGAAATAAGGTTCAGTTTTACTCATATACTTGAAATTTTCAAACAATTTATAATAGCAGCACTAACATAAGGAAGTGATAGATCATGCATATGTAGAAAAAGTTATCATTATTTATGCAAGTTCACTTGTCTTCTAATTTCTCTTTAAACTCTTAACATGAGCACCTGTACTTGGTATCCCTGAGATGGGTGGATGATCTTTCCCACTTTTGGGTAGTAGTTTGCTTATCAGGATCGAGTTTGTTTCTATACATGATTGTTGATTTTACTTTCCCCAACACTTACCAAACCTATTTCAAGCCAATTTACTCTCTTGACTCAGTTCAAGGGAGCTAGGTTTACTTTCCCTAACTTAACTGGATTTACTTTCTTTGACCTAAGTAAGTTAAGTTCATAATTATTCTAAGAGCTCATGCATTCATATACTTTTTTCTTTCATATGCACATATGCATTCCTTAGTGATAATGATACATAGGGATGTTTGGCCGCATTTATGCTTATGCTACATATTTGCTTTCAAAATACTTCTACTGAAAATTTGGTAATATGACAGTTGTAATATGAAGGTCCCTAAAATTTACAACAATAGACTAATCAGTCACTCAACAGAAAAGGGCAATTCCAAACATATATCAATAGTTCCAGCAATTCATATAATGCAAGGAATTCCCAAATCATAAGGTCATATATATATATATATATATATGGTGTAACACTCCAATTTAGCTGTATCTATAATTATCATTATTAGAGATTAATTAATACTAAATTTATAAAATAAAGATTAAAATGTAGGATAATTCGACTAGTAGCAGCATATGGCTAGAATTTCTATGGAAATAGAATTTTAACCGCACCATAGAATTTTAAAAATAGTTTCTCAGAACATAACAAATTGATCTGGTAGGAACTTAAAATATAAAAGAGTTTAATCATCAGAAGATTACATCTATTATATGGGTCCAAAGCAGGCCATATGACCATTTTTCATGGAGCAATGTAGGCCACACACCTAGTAAGTGAGTCACCCTTACTTTTTCTACATATATCTCTCCAAAAGCCCTAAAAGTCTCATCATCTCTTCTCTCCCAAAGCACTAGTTGAACCCCTTCTTCTTTGTCCTCCTCCATTATTGTTCTCAAAAACTCTTGAATCCTTGATTCTTTCTTGTTTCTTCAATATCTGTCTCACTTTGGAGTTAGTTTCTTGCTGTTAGCTCCAATGCTCTTCAAAAACCGCTTTGTGGTTGTAAACTAGAATGAGAATTAAGGTTTTGATGAATACCAAATAAGAATTTAAGCTAATCTTGCTGTATATATGAACAAATTGTTTCTAGAAGTGTTTCTTTAGGAATCATGTGCATTATATGCCTGAGAATCATCAAAGTTGGGTTATCCATTGGTACTTTAAATTGGATATACTTGATATGGAAAATATACTTTGTATACTTCTCAAATTATCATGAAAGAAACAAGAAAGAAGGTTCAGAAAGATGAAACTGCAACATTAGAAGGGAAAAGGTGACTCAAGAGCAAACACTATTCATTCAAAAAGATAACTTCATCCAGAAAGGAAAATATCTAGAGATATACTTCTCATGAAGCGTTACACCTTCAAAGCTTCCTCTGCACGCTTCAATAGACAAATTCAAAATGTCAAAAAGGTAATTTAACGAAATGTAGAAGAAGCATTGACAAGTTTGAATAGTTGGCAAACCAACAAATGACTATTTTTCCATTTTTGTGTAAGTTTTGAAGAACAAGAAAAAGGATGCCTATTTTCTTCTCTATCCAATCGTAGACTAGCAGACCAAAAGGATCACAAGGATCAAGGCCTACAAGCTTGAAACGGTCATATTTCGAAGTCTATATAAGGCTAAAAATTGAAGAAAAAATAGTTAGATTGTTTAAATATTTTCTATGTAAAAAGGGCTTCCTTTCTTCATCCTCCTCACATTTCTAAAGCACCAGAAAGTTACTTATCGTAACTTTAGGATATAAGTAAGTCTTCTCTTCTAGTTTGTAATAAATAATATTCTCTTTTTGAGAATTTAGAGATATCTCACACACATTACTTCATTGTCCAAATCTTTGTTGAGAAAGTTAGTGTGACAATGCATATCATTCACATCATTTGTATTTGGATCCAGTAGTGGTCAGTAAGAAGCTTGAAGAGGTTAGGAAAATACTACTCGTTTGTAAAGGTTGGAGAGGCTTGAAAAAGACTAATCGCTTGTAAGAAGCTTAGAGAAGCTTGGACAAAGAATACTTGAAGTATAAAATCTCAACAAAGAGTTGGAGACTAGAAGTAGGCAAGTGGTTTAGCCGAACTAGTATAAAAATCTTTGGTGTGATTATCTCTATCTCTAATCTTGTTATTTGAATTAATTACATAGGTTCAACTCTGTTTAAACTCAATTTGAAACAAAGAAATGGTGAGCAAAGAATCTTCTCACATGTGCCTTGACCAAAAGTGAATATGACGAAATCATATCTTGCGACTCAGCTAAGGAAATCTGGGACAGACTTCAAGTGCTGCATGAAGGAATGGACCAGGTCAAAGAAACCAAGATCAACATGTTAGTTCATCAATATGAAATGTTCAAAATGCTAGAGCATGGGAATATCGATGAAATGATGACTAGATTCATGCATATCATAAATTAGCTAAAGAGCTTAGGCAAAAAGTACACCAATACAGAAATAGTGAGAAAGATTCTGAGAAGTCTTTCATAGGCTTGGCATCCAAAAGTCACGGTTATTCAAGAAGCTAAGGACTTTAACGTACTTAGGTTAGATGCTCTCATTGGGTCATTAAAGGCTCATGAAATTGAGCAAAATAAAGTCGTTGATGAGGCTGTCAAGAAAATAAAATCCATAGCTCTGAAGTTTACTTAAAGAAGGACTCAATCTCCCAAAGCCTTGAAAGTCTTTGAAGAATCTAAGAAGAAGAAGAAGAGGTTTCTTCTTATGATGATGATAGTGATGAAATTGCTCACTTAGCAAGGAATATTTCAAGAGCATGGATAAAAAGAAAGAAGAAGAACCTTGTTCCCAAGAAAGAAATAAAGGGCAAGGTCAAGCAAGATGAGATCATCTGCTTCAAGTGCAAGGAACCTAGACATGTCAGATTTGAATGTCCAAGACTAAAGAAAGCCTTGAAAAAGAAGACCACAAAGAAGAAAACAATGATGGCTACTTTGGAAGACCACAAAGAAGAAAACAATGATGGCTACTTTGGAGGATCTTGATGAAGAACAAGAAAATGCAAAATCACAGAGTGAAGAAGAAATTGTAGCAAATCTTTATTTCATGGCTAACATTATTTCTGATGAAGAGACCGACGTACATGATTCTAAATCTGAACTTTGAAAATCTTCAAAAAGTCTATGATGAACTCTTGGATGATTCCAAGTCTCTTGCTTCTTATTATGCTTCTCTGAAAAAAGGTTTTTGAAAATTATCTTTGGAATTTGAAAAACTCAAGATTGAAAAAGAAAAAGTTGGGCACGAAAAAGAAAGATTGCAAACCGACAATATCCTTCTTCAAAAGAATGTAACAGCCCTGAAAATCGAGGTTTTTGAAACTTACTCTAAGTCATCTTCTGATGTTTCTGAGCTTCAGAAAATTGTAAAACTTCTTAAATTAGATCTTGAGAAAATGTTTAATGGCTATAAAATATGGATTTGATGCTTGGTGGTGAAAAGCCATATCTTGACAAAATTGGTCTAGGCTTTGAGAAGGAAGATGACGAAAAATCATCCAAAGATTCCTTGTATCAGATTCCTACATGCATATATTGTTTCAAAAATGGACATTCCTCTAAAAGATGCTTTTCCAAAAGGAAAGCCAAACAGAAAGTGAAAAAACCCAAAACTCTACTAATACAAAAGGACCCAAGAAAATATAGATACCTAAAGTTAAAATTTCTTTTGATGCAGGTGTATATTAAATCAACATATTAAAGGGAGAAGAAGTAGTATCCAGATAGTGGATGCTCTAGACACATGACTGGAAATAAATCCTGGTTTAGAAACCTCAGACTCAAGGATAGTGGAATATTTAAGTTTGCTGATGGAATCACATCCAAAGTCATTTATATAGGTAATGTTGGTAAGAACTATTCCAACCTAATATCTGATGTTATGTTAGTAGAAGAACTAACTCACAAACTTTTGAGCATTAGTCAATTCTGTGACCAAGGCTACAAAGTTGTGTTTGAACCTTCACACTGTATAATTAAAGATTCCACTACTGATAAAATCATTCTTATTGCTAGAAGGCATAATAATACGTATGTATTATATCTAGATGATCTTCTTGATCAATCAAAGTGATGCTTAGCTTCCTTTATGGACGAAAAATGGCTATAGCACAGAAAGTTTGGTTATGCTCATATGAAACTGATTTCTGAAATTTCTCGAAAGGAGCTAGTAAAAGGTTTGCCTAAAATTAATTTTGAAAATGACTCTTCTTGTAAGTTCTATCTTAGAGGCAAACAAACTAAAAATTGTCTTCATAGTAAAAATGTAGTTTCTACTACCAGACCATTTAAGCTTTTACATCTTGATCATTTTGGACCAACTAGAACTGCTAGTCTTGGTGGTAAGAAATATGGTTTAATCATTGTCGATGATTTTTCTAGATTCACATGGGTTATATTATTGATTTATAAGGATGAAGCTCATGAGGCCTTCAAATCTTTTTCAAAAAGAATTTAAAATAAAAAAAGTTTTTGCATTACTTCCATTAGATTAAATCACGGTAGAGAATTTGATAATCACTCTTTTGAAAAATTTTGCAATAAAAATGGCATTTCTTATAACTTCTGTTCTCCTAGAACTCCTCAGCAAAATGAAGCAGTGGAAAGGAAGAATAGGTCATTGCAAGAAATGGCCAAAACTATGCTTCTTGAAAGTGGTTTATCAAAAGTTTTTGGATAGAAATAGTAAACACTGCTTGCTATATTCAAAATCGCATTTTCTTAAAACCTATTCTCAAGAAAACTCCGTATGAATTATAGAAGGGAAGAAAACTCAACATTTCTTATTTTCATGTCTTTGGATTTGAATGCTTTGTACTTAACACCAAGCACAAACTTTCAAAGTTTGATCCAAAATTTGATCCTGGAATTTTCCTAGGATATTCTTCTATTTCAAAAGCTTACAGGGTGTTTAACAAGAAGACTCAAGTAGTTGAAGAAACCATCCATATAAGCTTCATGGAAAAGAAGAACAACCTTAATTAGAAGGTTGTAGATCTGGAAGAAGAAATGGAAAATATGTCATTAAATAACACTTCCTAGAATCAACAAAACGTCCAAATTGTCATTAGTAATAAGAACGATGATATTCTTGGACTTCCTTCTCATCAACATGTTTTTGATGACCTTTCTGAAGAAGCAAAAGGTATACCTTTGAATTGAAGATACACTAGTATAAGAGACTTGAGAGTTGTCTCTCAACCAAATTATTGGTGAACCCTCTCCAAGAATCACAACAAGATCTTCACTCAAAAGCAACTCCAATCTTGCTCTTATCTCTGAAATTCAACCAAAAAGCATTGATGAAGCTCTGACATATCAAAAATGGATTGAAGCAATGAAATGGGAGCTATCTTAACTTGAGAAGAGCAAAGTTTGGACCCTTTTCCCTCTACCTAAAGGACAAACTGCTATAGGAACAAAATGGGTGTTCAGAAACAAGCTTAATGAAAATGGAAAAGTTATCAGAAATAAAGCAAGACCGGTGGCACAAGGTTATAATAAGCAAGAAGGTATTGACTATGATGAAACCTTCGCCACCATAGCAAGATTGGAAGCAATCAGAATGCTACTTGCTTATGCCTCATAAAAAGGTTTTATGTTATTTCAAATGGATATAAAATCTACTTTTTTAAATGGTTTTATATCAGAGGATGTTTATGTAAATCAACCTCCTAGTTTTGAAAATGAAAATTTTTTTCACCATGTCTTTAAGCTTTCAAAAGCCTTATATGGTTTAAAGCAAGCTCCTAGAGCTTGGTATGATAGACTCAGCTCATTTCTGATCAAAAATGGTTTTATAAGAGGAAAAGTTGATATCACCTTATTTATTCTTCATGGCAAAAATGATTTTCTAGTTGTTCAGATTTATATTGATGATATCATTTTTGGTGTAACTAATCAAAATTTGTGCAAGAATTTCTTTGAGCTTATGCAAGGAGAATTTGAGATGAGTTTGATGGGAGAACTAAAATTCTTTCTTAGACTTCAAATCAAATAACAGAAGGATGAAATTTTGATTCATCAAGAAAAATATGCTAAAGACTTGCTCAAAAAGTTTGACATGGACAAGGCTAAGAGCATCAGTATCCCCATGCATCCTTCTCAACTTCTAGAAGCCAAAGAAGATGGTAATAAAGCCTTTGAAACTCCTTACAAAGGCTACTGTAATGCTGATTTCACTGGAGACAGAGTTGAAAGGAAAAGTACTAGTGGCTGTTGTTGCTTTCTTGGAAAGTCATTGATAACTTGGTCAAGCAAGAAGCAAAATACTATTGCTCTTTCAACTGTAGAGGCTGAATATATGTCTATAGCAAATTGTAGTACTCAAATTTTTTGGATTAAGCAACAACTAGAAGATTTCAATCTGAAGTATACTAAAATCCCTATCCTGTATGATAATACCAATGCAATTAATCTCACAAAGAATCCCATTCAGCATTTGGGATCTAAGCACATTGATATCAAGCATTATTTTATAAGAGATCATGTTCAAAAAGGAGATATTGAGCTAAGATTTATTAACACTAAAAGCCAGATTTTTGACATCTTCATAAAGCCTTTAGCTAAAGATCGTTTCTATCATATAAGGAACCTTCTGAACATGATCAGTTTTTAAATTATTCATATTCATTGCATCTAGTACCTCCATCTCTCTTGGGCAAAAAATAAACATTGAGATTGTTGCATCATGCTGGATTTTCTTTTTGGAGAAAGTTTGTCAACTCAAATATGTGGCTTAGAAATAAAACATTCGAGAAAGGATTCAAAAAACCAACTCAAAACATTTTCTTGGAATGGTTCAGAAAGTAAATTTAGAATTGGTGATCTACCTAGTTGTTCAAGTGTGAAGTCAAGTTTAAGTTGAGATTAGATGTACTTTAGAAACATTACTTCAGAATAAAGTATAGATGAGTTTGAGAAAAATAGTTTTAGATTGATTTATTCAAGAAATAGATATCCTTATTAGGAACAATTTGACATATCTCTCTAGAAAGATGATCAGAGGTTCTCATCAATGTCTAGTTTCTGGAGAAATAAAACTATAATGTGACATGCGTCATTTTGGTTGCCCCCATGATTACATGTTTACCACGATCTCTAGAAGCGGGAAAGCCAAAAGACTTACTTAACCTGAAATGGTAGCGTTTCATCTGAAACCTTTCACATACTTCAACCATCAGTCTTGCCCCTAAATTATCCTTATCTATCACATCAACCTTTCACTTCTTAAGTCATTGAGGAAACTCCCCACTGTTCATCTTCGCCATTTATAGACTCTTTTACCTTCGCTCTTCACCCTATACACCTAGCCCAAATATTTTCCCTCTTTCACTTTCAACCTTCTATCATTTAATTCATCATGACGAAAAAGGGAGATTATAGTGTTTCCTATATATTCAATGATGATGAAATGCAAACAAGATTTCATAGGCATTTCTTCATCCAACCCATTACATTTCAAAGAAGTTTTGTGATAAAAAACTTCTTATCCCTTCTTCAGATCATAGAAGTTTTTGAGTTCCAAGGTTGAAATGATTTTATGAGAATTTCAAAAGATGTGTACACTGGAGTGGTTGCTGCATTCTATAGTACTCTTGTCCCAGTTGATGAAGACAACACATATGTCAGAAGCATCATTGGAAGCTTCGAGATTCAAGTGCTTCTTTCTAGTTGTTTGAGGTGGTACAAGATGGTGGGAACAACTTGATGTCTCTGAGGAGGAAGTCTCTGAAGTTCTTACAAGCAAATGAGACATGCAAGTAAGACAAATTTGCACTGCCTCTTTTTTATTAAATGTTAGGGTTGTTTACTTTGTTGTCCAATACACGGTGCTTCGCATACTGCATAACATTGATGTCATGACTGAAGTGGACCATATGGTCATGTTTTGTCTCATGACTAGAACAAGGATAAATATGATAAGGTTGATTATGGACTATATGCTCACTCCCATTAATGATTCAAGAAGGAGTCATGCTGCTTTACCTTATGGGATGCTCCTTACACACATCTTCGCAAGAGCACAACTTCCTATAAATGGTCACAGCAAGGATGAGAAATGCCCTACAATCACCAAGAAAACATTCTTTGCCATGGGGTTAAAATTTCAAGACCCTAACACTAAAGGAGAGAAGAACAAAAGGAAAAAGGAAGAGGAAGAGATGAAGAAAAAAAAGAAAGAAGAGAAGAAGGTGTCACGACCTAACTTAGGCCATGACCGGCACTTAAGGAACAAGTTCCTTAGCAAGCCTTTCACACCAAACATTTCACGGAAAATTGGATAGAGTTTCCCCTGTATTTAGGATATTTCCCAAATACTAGTACTCGTCCTGCAAATTCACAAATACACTCTTCCATCGGGGATTCAAGCATTTTCAGAATGCACCCTTCAGCACACAACATAATTATTCGTCAGGCATAACCAAACACACCATATACATAGACCAATACATAAGTATATAGACAATTTTCCATATTCAATTCAGAGTTATAATACATAACAATCTATTCAGTTCAATATACATAATTTTCCAACATTAAAATCATTACAAACCAGCAAGGGTCGGACCCTGCCTGTAGTACTATGGAGCTACCTTACTAATATTACAAAATACATCAGAATAACTATTCAAGGCCCTTATTAATGAGGGCTCACCAAAGATGAAGAACTATTGCTACGGAGTAGAGGGGTCGGTTCCTAAGTTTAAACCTGTATCTAAAAAAGAAAGAATAGCCACGGTGTGAGTTTGTGAAACTTAGTGAGAGACAGGACACTTTTGAACCTCATGAGTCAATGTACATATGAGTGTAAAAGTTATGATAGATAATATGAAGAAAACAATGGAAATATCTGACAGGATAGTCCATCAGGATTCACACTTAGGTGGCCACTCCTTCGTGTGAATCCCATAATCCGTCAAGCTCCACTCTTAGAGCAGTTGTGTAATTCAGTTACGCACTACATTATGTGTGTGGATGTGTAATATCTGTCATACACCACCCCCTTGGGTGGCTGTGTAATATGAAAATCCAAGATGCACCAGGGCTAACATCTACTGCCATTAGCAGGCAGATCCTGTCATAGACTTTCCTAACCTTTAATTTTTCGTAAATCATCCATTTCTAATAAATACTTGAATTATCTCAGTCACTAAATCATGAGTAACATTCTAAAATAAATTAATGACATGAAATGCATAAGCAGTCATAACTTAAAATAGTGAATAATTCAAAAGTGTTCTATCTAGTCACAGATTACTAGCCCAATGGAAAATTTCAATCTTTCGAAGCCACAAAGCTACAAAGATGTTCCTTGAAACAATCTAAATCCACAACATGATAAATTAATCAATTATTGATCATTAATTATTCCCAATCATAAGACTTCTAATCCCACTACCTTAGGGTTACAAGAGTTCTTCTAACTATCCACAAAAATTTGAAATCTTTCTAAGAAAAAGAAAGAGCCAAGACTTGAGGATTACCGTTAGAATTGGAATGAAGAGGGAAATGGTAGTGAGACTTCCTCCAACTTCAAATCCACCAAGGCAAGAGTGAAAAGAGGGAGAAGCAGATTTAATGGATGATTTGTGTTAAATGAGGTGAAGATTGTGTTATTATTGGATTTAATTGTGAAAGTTAGGAATAGAATTGAGGATTAAGGAAAGAGAGAGTTTTAGAGAGAAGGGAGAAAGTTTCTAGGTTAGAGAGAGAAAGGAAATACAAAAAATGAGGGGAAAGGATGCGTCTTGTAACATCCTCACTTTCTTGTCGTGCTAAATTATCTCGGTGACCCAGAGTAATTAGGCACTTAATAAGAAATTATGAGATTAAGGCTTAATAAAGGGATTAATGAAGCGTTTATGAGTCAACTCGAATGAGAAAAATTAAGAGAATGCTTAATCGAGATTAGATAATCTCTAATTAAGCAAGTCAGAGCCTTAATAGCTTAATTAAATACTAATCACCCTTAATTAGCTTAATCAAGTTTAATTAAGGATAGTTAAGTTTAATTGCAAGATTAATTTTTATTAATCATGTTCTTGTGTGTTAATCATTAATCCTTGCTTAATCATCTTAATTAAGTTGCAAGAGCACTTAATCACATGATTAAATTCAAATTTTGTCAGCTAGACAATAAAGTAATGAGTGATGTCACTAAAGCATAAAGCATTAGACAAGAGTGCTTTATGTAAGAGTAAGTACTAGATTTGTTCCCCCATCCTCCAATTTGTCTCCTTAAACCTTAATTAACACAAAATTAAGGAAATATCTCCCTCCCTCCCTTTGTGTAGTTTACACCACAATACAACATAGACACACACACACACACACACACACACACTCACATTTTCATTTTGTGGCAACCTATTCTCTCTCTAACTCTCATATCCTCTCACTTTTGTCTAAAACTCTCTTCTTCTTCTTCTTCTTCTTCTTCTTCTTCTTCTTCCTTTCTCCACCTCCACCATAACCAAAACTCTCACTTAGCCCTTCAAAGACCACATCTTTTGGTCTTTGGAGATAAGATCTAAACACTACAAGCTTCATTTTCAAGAGAACTCAAGAGTTCTCTCTTGGTTCATCCAAAACTGCCACCATCATCATTAAGGAGGAGCCATCATCTTCTTCATTTCTCCTCAAGAGTGTGCCATTTTCAAAGCTTAGGTAGTGATCTTCACTCTTTTATTTTGCTTACTCAAGAAAGCTTGAGGCTTGGTTCTTCTCATGACCAAGATCTTCAAGTGAAAACTTGAGAAGATCTTTCATGCTCTTCATGAGCAAAAGTTTTGGTAAAATATGTTCATGTTCTTATTCATGAGTGTTCTTGAGTTCTTGAAAAGTTCCTTTCTTTAAGTGCTTCAAAGTTTCTACTTTTCTTTCTTGATGCATGAGATCTTGATGTTTCTTATGAGTTGCTTGAAAAAGAATGATGTTCTTGGTGGTATTTTGTTTAAAGTTTGTTCCTTTTCTTATGATGAGTTTATGATTAGAAAAGCTTCATCTTTACATAGTTTTCACAATTTGATAAGACTATGAACATTCCAAGAGTTTAAAGCTCAAAAAGTTTGCTTCTTGATGCATAAAAAGTGATGCAAGTTTTGGTGCCTTCATAAAGTCATATTTTGTTTTGTTTTGACAAAACTACATGTAAAAGTCTAAGCTTTTTGAAATATGAAGCCTTTATAAGTTATAAAAATGATATCTTGTCACCTTATGTCTTAAAAATCAAACCTTGAAGACAAGACCTTTTATAAAGTTTCAAACTTTAGTCAAGAATGAAGTCTTTAAGTCATGAAAGTGTTTTTTTGCAACCTTTAATTCATAAAGTTTAGATCTTGAGTCAAAACAATGCATAAAGGTATTAACTTTTATAAAGATTAAGACTTTCTAATTTTAAAGTTAATATTTTATATCCCTAATTCATAAAGTAAGAACTTTATTGACTTTAAGACAACTTTAAATCATAAAGTTGAGACCTTGATGGTATTAGAATAAATAAAAGTCTCAACTTTCATAAAGAGCAAGACTTTTTAGTTCAAAAGTTAGTATCTTGTATTATTATTTCATAAAGATTTAATCTTTTAGTCAAGAGTATAATTGTAGAGGCACTTACTTTCATAAAGAATCAAACTTTATGACTACTTTATAAAGAATAATAACTTTTATAATACTTAAGGTAAGATCTTATCATGATAGTGATAAAAGCTTGAAACTTCGCAACTTGGATAAGTTAAAAATCACCCTTGGTGATTAGTGAACATGGTGTTGTTGGGTTCATGAGTGTGGTTATATGTTGTCATAATCCAAGGAATTTGAGCATATCATTGCATGTGCACTATCTCAAGGAATCACTATCTCCTTGGTAATAGAAGTATGATTAGGGTCTTTGAGCATATCATAAACCTAGGAATCACTAAGTGCACTATCTCAAGGAAAGGAAATAATTATCTAACTTAAGTAAATTGAACAAATATTCCATAAGACATGTACTCAAGTAAAGAGTAATTTCACACGAGAACTAAGCAACTAAAAGACCACATATGTAACACCCTAATAAACCCATACTACGCTTAAGTCGTATTACGGCGTTTTATTAGTTGTTACTTATGCTTGTGGAAAATTAAGCTTCACTTGAAATTAAATTACGCGGAAAATACGGTAAGATTTTTCTTTTTGTGAAATACGTCATCGCTTTGGAAAGTAAAGCCTTGAGCGAGAAGTGAAGCGGGGAGAAAGAGCATGTCGCATAAAATAAATACCCAAATATCATAAGACAAGAGAAAGGTAAATAAATGAAATAAACCAGGATACATTGCATTCATTAACTGATCATTACATTCATATGAGTTCATAATATATATATATATATATATATATATAAACATTACATCGAAGAAAGCTCGTGGTCATGCCATGACCTAAGTACTAGGTACTACTATAGACTTCAATGACAAAGCTCCTCTCAAAAAGAATATGCGAAGATGTAGAGTGACGGTCGCTATGAGTCCCAAAATAAGCCGTCTGGCATTCCACGTCGTACGTCCGCTCATAGTGCGGTGCCCCCAAGCTCCACTCCATTGGGTGTGCCAACAAAAATCTGGTGACGATGCGGAAAAGTAACTAGAGTGAGAAATAAGATTTCTCAAGTGAGGGACTCAAACCCGACAGGAGGTGTGTCATCGTCATCGACCCGCCGGTTTATTAATGAAAACAGTGAGCATTCATAAGGTTCGGTTCTTAGGGTTTTCGAAAATGTGAGTATCGAAGTGGATTCAATTTTAACATACTCCCTAATCATTTATACCATAACATCCTTGAGCATAAATGAAATCATATAATACATGCATGACTTTTACAGAGCTTCTCTTAACCTTTTTCTCTTTAAGGTTTGGAATGAAAAGTCCCTTTTTCTCTTTCTTAACTTGACTTTCTCTTAAATCCTTTTCTTTCCTTAAGACAGACTTATCTTAAGTCCTTTCTTTCCACCTACTAAACATAAGTGGTAATGAGCTCATGTGGCTCGTCATACCATAAAATTCAGTACTTATTTCTGGGTCATGCCATGCCTCATGTGAGTCGTGGGTGAAACTTAACTTAGGTCACCTTCCACTTTTTGAAGGATCACGGCTTTTATCGATCTTTTCTTATTAACTTATGATGCAAAATATTTCTAAGTACAGTTTACAAAATTTCCTGATTTGGCTATACATGACTTCCCAAAATTTTGCGCAGAATACCAGTATCATGACATCATATCATATCATCATTATCATGGCATCATAATCACATCATCACATCATGCTTGCAACCTAAACATAGGCATATTCTCAAACAAAGTCTTATGAGGCAGACAGTAAATTAGGTGCAAGCTTTTACATGGCTCGTTTTTGTTGATTCCTTCTTCTCAATTATTCTAACTTGAAACATATGATTTTCATATTTTAACTTGGAAGATTTATAGTTTAGGTTTTGCATTATAGTTTGATTAGAATCTTATGAACTTAGTCGAGTACATTAACTACATTTACATTCGGTTTTTGTTTTATTCGCTTCTTTTGTTAAGGATTAGGTGAGCTTAGTATTTTATTCTATCTAGTCCTCATTAAGGAAATTATGAAGTTTCATTACTTTAGGCTAAGGCCTTTTTACCTTTTTAAGTCATTTATGCATAGTCTTACTTAAGGTTAAGTTTTGACAGTTTTACTTTTACCCTAGGCAGTAACTTTAAAAATTCACCATAATTTGGTATTTTATCATTTTAATGCGAAATTTTATATGCTCAAAGGGTTCTGAGTCTAGTTTTTAACAAAACAAGTCCCACTCAAAAATTCATTTTCTAACTCCAGTTATGCATATTTTATTCTGACTGGTTCAGTTTCTAAGTTCACTCCCGGTACAGTGGATTGTTACTTCTCATTATAATTGCTCAGAAGGAATCTGAGAAAACTGTTTTATCGGTTTGTTCCTCTATGCCTTAGCTTTCATTAAAACTTGGTCTCACTCAAAAATCATTTTTGTAGCTCGAGTTATACGCATTTTAGTGTAGTCTGCCCAGACAGAAACCAATCCGAGAACAGTCCACTTTGAAAAATCATATCTCACTCATTTTAACTCCGAATCTTATATATTTTATATGTATGGAAAGCTCTCTGAGTCTAATTTCATATAAAATTGGTTCCACTAGTTTCTGAGTTTTCTGGAAAAAGTCATACCGTTCGGTTTACAGGCTGTCAGAAAATCCAGATTTCACGTTTTGATTTTTCTCATGTTTTCTCCAAAACACTCAACCTCACTTTCAAGAAAACATTCTCAAGTTATAAAACACTCATATACCATGAAAGATCAGTGAAAAACTAACATGTTGGAGTTCAAAAATATTGAGTTCAGCCATGCATCACACCAAAACCGAAAACATGTTTTCAACAAGCAACCATACAAGCAACAACATCTCATTTTATGACAAGAATGGCTATGATGCCCATAATCAATCTTTAAAATCACCTAGCTATGGAGAGCATAGGAGTTCTAAAGCTTGAAAAACAAGAGGGAAAAAGGGTTTAGAGCCACTACCAAAAGAGTTTTTCTTGAAGGCTTGAAGGATGGAGATGGTTGGAGATGGTCTCCTTCTCCTTGAGCTTGATATTGAGGCTTGTGTATGAGTAGCTTTGTTTCTCCAAGGACCAAATATGGTAGTCCTTGAAGGGATGGTGATGGTGGTGATGGAAATGAGAGTTGGATGGGGTGTGAAAGTGGGAAGAAGAACAAGAGGAATTAGAAGAGTAGAAGAGTTAGAATGAGGTTTAGAGAGAAGTGAGAGCTTAGGCTTGTAGTGAGAGAATGAAAACCACAAATGAGAGAGTGGGGGCTGTTTGAGGCGCAAAAATGGGGCAAAAGTGGGCTGATTGCTTTGCCTCTCCAACAAGCAAGAGAGAGTAGGTGAGTCTTACTTCTTTTTCAAGCAAAAGGGCTAGGGACCTTGGGGTAAAAGGATGAGTTGTGTTTCTTGAGTCTTGGGAGGCATCCTAATATCCAATTTATGTTTTTCTCTGGGGTTAAAGGGAGTACCCTCTTAGGATTTGGTTGCTTGTCTAAGACTCATCCAAGTGTCAAGATCTAATGGTGGATGACAGGATCCTAGTCTTGGCTTTTGATCTAATGGTGTAGGATTAAAGAGATTGGATGAAGGGTGAGATGTTGCTCCTCCTTGGTATGTCTTTTTAGGGCATATGCATGGAAGAACTTTTATCTCTAAATGTTATTAGAATTATTTAAAGGTAATTTAACTTAATTGGCTTAATTACCCATGAGTTAACTCTTGTCAATTACACTTTTTATGATGTCTTGCATTACGGTCAAGCATATGCTTAATTTGGGGTTTAATTTTTCAAGAGTTGTCTTAAGTGTCTTAATCATTATAAACTTAATTAGTAAGGTTAGGTTGTCTTACTTTTGTTTTGGCACCTTTGAGTAATTAAGGATTAGACGATTAAGGTTTTATTAAAACGCTTAGGACATTATGATTAAATTGTTGGCTAGACTTAATTTACTAAGCTCTTGCTCTCGGGATTAATCGATTAATTTTTCAATTAATCGTTAACCTCTCTAATTAGCCAGGATCATAGAGCTAATTAGCATAGACAAAAATTGGGGATGTTACAACATACACATATTTTAACTATGTGATTCTCTCACGGGTAACCACGAAAAATCATATGATGATTCCTAAGATTCTTCACAAAGAATAACACAACTATGAAACCCTCTAGGGTTTGAATGTATGATGCCATTCGGCATGATGAATGACAAGTTTGATTAAGCTTTGTCTTATGATTGAATGATTAGTGTGATGATATGATATAGATATGATGGACTATTAGTTGCAAGTTTGTGATTGGCATTTTGGGGAAGCTCCGATCTATTGTTATCTTTGAGATTTCTTAAAATTATGGACTTAGTCATATCATTGCATGTGCCTAGCTAAAGAAGTATTATGCATGTAAAGTATAACGATAAGAAAAGAAATCATGGGATATGACCCTTCAATCACTTCGGTAAGGGAAGTGAGAGACAGTGATCTACAAAGGCTCAAAAAAACTGTATGGAGGAGGCAAGGGTGACATGGAGACCCTCCAACTTAGGGGTAACCAATATCGGCTTAGTCTGATTTAGTTAATACTGCATGACAATGGTCATGGAATGAGCTTATGTCCAAAAGAAGTCTATTTCAAAGGAAAGTAAAGAATTTTAAGCACGTGCTAAAAATGAAAGTAAAGTCAAGTACAACCATGGTTAAGTTTATGAGGTTGCATGTCTTTGCATGTATTTATATTGTCCATTTGTATTATGAATGTTTATTTTATACTTTTGTATGTAAGTTTACTTAGATGTTAAGTTTAAAAGCAACCTGCTTTGGGGCTTAAGTTTTCAAAATCATTAAAATTGAATCTAGACCTACCCACTATTTTTATAATTAAACCCAAAGTGGCTGGGACAATGACGATGACACAATGTTTGTCTAGTCGTGATCCTACTAAGAAATCTAGTATTTCTCACTCCTACATTTCTATGTCATCTTCAGAGGATGTTGATGTTAGGCACGATAGTGATCTTCATTGACTTTCTAGTATGGCATTGGCACTTTGACCCGGTACCGAATGCCTTAGTGATGTTTGCGAGGGCAGCGATGAGGGTCTACATCCTCCATGACTACCTATTTCAAACTCTAGTGATGAGCCCATTTTTTCTGACCATATCAGCCATTTGGCGAGGCTACCCTGGATGACATCCATTCTTACTTTCAGCCGCCGAAATACCCCACTGACGATGAGATCGACTCGGACACCCATTTGATTCCTACCGCTTCATTGGGTTCCGATCCTTCGGAGCCTTCCCATCTGAGCTATCATGTGGAGATCGACCCATCTGAGCCTTCCTACCTGTTTACGATACACCAAACATCTAATTCATCTTCTTCTTCAACAGCCCTCATCACACTCCACCCCTAGTTCACAGTCATGGATTCATTCGTACTTGTGCTATGCCTTGTGAGCGTGGGCGTGCCCAAGGAGGAGGATGCAGTAATGTTACTCTTGGTGGATTCGGGAATGGTTTTCTTCTACCTGATGAGTGATGTAGTGATTGCATGCAGAGCCGAGCATGAGGATAGCCCTTTTTGTTGTAGCTACAGGGTTATCATTCTATTATATGGCATGCTTGGGTGGTAGGGCTTTCTGATGTATTTTCTTTTATCATGTATTAGGTAGGTTTCTTGTGTAGGGCTAACAATTGGTATCGGATCCATCATTATCTTTACATATGACTGCTGCTAACACTATTATTATATAAAATATGAATGGCCGTGGAATAATGTTATGTTTACCTAAGTTATTGTTATTCATGTTGATTCTATTTATTTTATTCACACTGTATGTATGAGATAGCGACATTTATATTATGCGTTCACGATGCGCTCATGGCTCTTGGTTTTCAAATCAATTTATTCGTTATTGCTCAAAAAAAAAAAAATTACCCCCTATTTTCATTACAAAGTACTTTCAAATAGTAATGTTAGTTCAGTGAGCAAAAGTAACAACTAGTAATTCTATAATATGACTTAAGTATAGTGTGGGACTATTATGTGTTACACGTCTCGGCTTATATATTGACCTGTAGTAATCGATTACTAATGCTAGTAATCGATTACCACGAAGAACTGGTAATCAATTACCATAAGCTCAGAATTAGCATTCGATTACCAATGCTGGTAATCAATTACCATACACCCAAAATGGTAATTGATTACTGCCTGAAAAATTTTAACTCGTGGGAACACAGAGAGCACTATAATCGATTACTAGCCCAATAGTAATCGATTACAATGTCCAAAACTTGGCTCCTTTGATCCCAATGCCATCTAAGACCCAAGGTATCACATATCTACTAGAATTCAATTATAATTAGGGAAGACACAGTGATGAAATAGATTAACCATAGAAAAACTCGAAATTAGAGCAGGGGTGTTACAGAAGGAGCCAAAGAAAAGGCAAGCTCTTATTCGGAAGGAAAAGTCCAAACCTTCTATAGAAGTAAGAACAAAAACGAAGCATGAAAGGAGTCATTCACCTATCTCTGAGCAGAGGAAAGTTAGTAAGGGGAGATTGCTAAAACTTGCTGAAGAATCCTTCTCCTCTAGTGTAAGAGATGACACCTCAGCCATTGCAACACAGCCTATGAATGCTGTTGCACCTGCAAAACCTGCACCAAGACCCTCAAGACCAAGAGAAAGAGGAATTATAATCATGGAACAACCTGCTTTTGGGTAACCAAAGCAACTTGAAGCTGAAGCTTCAGATAAAGATGAGGACCCAGAAATTAGAAGGAAAGGGAATAAACCTGTAAGGAAAGCCCCTACACAACCTTCTAGTGAATCTCCTCCCACTCCTGCAAGAAAAGCTTTGCTTGAAGCAGTTCAGGATAGGCTAAGAACAAAAGCATGGCTGTAGAGGCAAAAAGACAAAGCTACTGGAGTTGGTGGCTTAGCCAAAGGTACAAGAAGCTCATATGCTTCTTTAGAGGTAGAACAAGATTTCATTGCCATTGAAGATGTCAATCCACCCTCTAAAATGCGAAGGGTTGTTTTGCCTTCAGAAGAGTTTGCAAGAAGTTTGGCACAGCCTGCCATCCAACCTTCAAACCTACCCTTGATTCCTTCGAATCAAGAACAATAATTGGTTCGATAGGCTAAACCTGCATAGAAAAGACACCTGTTCTGGTAGTAGAACCAGAATCTGGACTTGCTATGGCTAAATCAGAGATTGCACCTCAGAGCACTCCAATGCGCTAACCTACTACTGCCATAGCTTCTCAAGAATTTCCTGTGACTCTTGTCACTGCACAGACATTGCTGCTACTAACATCTACACCTATATATGATAGAACAGCTACTCCTACTATTTTTGAGCCTCAACAATCCTCAACTAGTCATAGCCAACACCCTAAAAAAGTGCCTACTAAAGACGTTTCTTTTGCTAAAGTTCTTCTAAATGCTACTGAAGTCCAGATGGATCTACTCTTGGCTAATCAGCATACTATCGTGGCTAATCAGGCTGAACTTCAAGCTCATCAAAGAAGGCTTGACAGCAGATTAGATAATATTGAGCAACTCATGTTACAGATTCTAAAGACTATTCAGAAAGGCAAAGGCAATCAGTGATGGTTCTTCATGATCCCACATTCTCTTTTTTTTTTTTTGTATGATGTCAAATAGGGAAAAGATATTTCATAAAAGTCTCAGCTGAGAGGGAGCATACACTGAGGGGGAGCAAGCATGCAAGCATACAAAAATTTGCATACATTAGTTTTTAGGATTCATTATTTTTTTCATCTTAGAAACAATTATTTATTCATTCCGGAAAGATCTCTTTATTTTATTTCTGTTTGAACACTTTATCACTAATTTACAGTTCAGTTATAGTTTATGTTTAGCTATATTTATTTCTCTATCGCTTACGATTTCATATCTCTTAATCAATTGTCTTTCTGTAACTATATTATGTGTGAACCTTTATATGAGCTGATATGTGAGTTAATTAAATGCTCTGATACCTACTCTGATATCCAAACTGATTGAGATGAAAGTTGCTTAGGTTCTTTGAAATTATTCTGCTAAAAGATTATGGAATATGTATGAATATAATTTCTTGCTACATAATTTTTCTGATTATTTTAATTTGATTTGAACTATCTAAACTATTGCTCAAATATGATTAGAAATGTCATTCTGCTTAAATGATAATTTTATATGACAAAGAATCCCATGTACCATTACTTAAAATAAAAATAAAGGGATTCAATCTTTCTGATAGTATGAGTGTCATCATTCTTCAAAAAGTTATTTTCTATGAGCAACAATTAGTGCTCGTTATTTTTTTAACAAATACTTTTCTTAAATACTGATTTGCCACCATCCAAAAAAAGGAGATTGTTAGCTCCAATATCCTTCAAAAACTATTCTATGGTTGTAAACAAGAATGAGAATTAAGGTTTTGATGAATACCAAATCAAAATTTAAGCTAATCTTGCTATATATATGAACGAATTATTTCTAGAAGTGTTTCTTTGTGAATCATGTGCATTATATGCTTGAGAATCATCGAAGTTGGGTTATCCATTGGTACTTTAGATTGAATATACTTGATATGGAATATATACTTTGTATACTTATCAAATTATCATGAAAGAAACAAAAAAGATTCAAAAGGATGAAACTGCAACATCAGAAGGGAAAATGGTGCCTCAAGAGAGAACATTGTTCATTCAGAAAGATGACTTTTTCCAAAAAGGAAAATCTCTAGAGACATACTTCTCATGAAGTGTTATACCTTCAAATCTTTCTCTGCACGCTTCAATAGACAAATTCAAAGAGTCAAAAAGGTGATTTGACAAGATGCAGAAGAAGCGCTAACAAGTTTGAATACTTGACAAACCAACAAACGGCTACTTTTCCAATTTTGTATAAGTTTAGAAGAACAAGAAAAAGGAAGGCTATTTTCTTCACTATCCAATCATAAACCAGCAGACCAAAAGGATAACGAGGATCAAGGCCTACAAGCTTCAAACGGTCATATTTCAAAGTCTTTATAAGGCTGGAAATCAAAGAAAGAATAGTTAGGCTGTTTAAATATTTTTTATATAAAAAGAGCTTCCTTTCTTCATCCTTCTCAAGTTTCTAAAGCACCAAAAGTTACTTATTGTAAGTTTAGGATAGAAGTAAATCTTCTCTTCTGGTATATAATAGATAATATTCTCTCTTTGAGAATTTAGGAAAGTCTTACACACAGTTCTTCATTCTCCAAATCTCTACTGAGAAAATTAGTGTGAGTGTTCAAACAATACATATCATTCACATTATTTGTATTTGAACCCAATAGTGGTAAGTAACAAGCTTGGAGAGGCCAGGAAAATACTACTCATTTGTAAAGCTTAGAGAGGCTTAAAAAAGACTACTCACTTGTAAGAAGCTTGGAAAAGTTTCGACAAAGAATACTGGAATTATAAAATCTCAACAAAGGGTTGGGGACTAGAAGTAGGCAAGTATTAGTTGAACCAATATAAAAATCTCTAGTATGATTATCTCTATCTCTAATCTTGTTATTTGAATTAACCACATAGGTTCAACTATGTTTAAACTCAATCTGAAACAAAGTTTATTTCTATTTTACATATTACTAAACTATTTCGTAAACTAACACAATCGCTTCCGCAATCCAAGTTTGAACTTGAGATAGATATTTTTGATGAAAGTTTTCAGATATTATAAATTCTTGAAAGCTCAATTCAACCCCATTCTCATGCTATTCCATCCAACACTCACCTCCTAAATCACATAAAAACCAAAATCTCTCTTCTTTTGATTGTATTAAGCTTCAGCCAAGAAAGAGCAAGGAAGAGCTTAGGTGTTGTTTTGTGTTTCTAAGAGGGTTTTAGAGTTGTTGGAAGCAAGATTTAAAGCACTCTTAGGCTTGGAAGCGAGATAGGCTCCTAATCCACCTTATATATGATTATATAGCTAGATAAGCTAAAGTTTTGTATTCTTTTGTTTCTCATATTTCTTGGTTGGAAATGATGTTCTCTAGGCTCATATTAATGAATTAGAACTAGTGGAACTCAAGTTAATGAGAGAAATAAGTTAGGAACCCAAAGGGCTTCATAAACCCAAAATAGGAAAATAGGATAGCTCTAAACAGTATTAGATCTATGGACTATATCTTGACTTAGGGACCCTCAATTGAAGTGGAACCAATTTTAATTGAAACGTAACTCATAGGAGCGTATACCCACAAAATTTGAGGTTTATCGAACTTAAGATCAATGAGTTATGATTTGAAATAGGCTATGGCAGAATAATGCAAACTTGAGCAGGGTGGGTTCCAATGGGCATAACTTGCTCCATAGACCTTAAAATCAAGTGCAACAATTTTTTTAAGAAATCAACATATAGGAGAATTTTTTAGACTAAAAATCCCAATGGATTGCTCCTAGTAATTTTGCTAAATTGACCTATACTCTGTAAGTGTCAAAACATGATAGCCCCAATATAGAGCTTATAACTTAAGTTCTATTTAGTCAAATTGAGTAGGACTTAGTTATTTGAAATAGGATTCATGTAAGCATAAGCATCTAAAATTTCACATCAAAATGATAAAGAATGGATTTTTAGTGATTTTTCATTTTTAGATTTTCGAAACTAGGCCACAACAAGGCATTAGTAAATCAAACTTAAATAACTTAAGTTATACTTATCAAAATTTAGAGTGACTAAAGAGGTTTGATAATAGACTAATAGAGCAATACTCTTGTAGAATTTGATATCAAAAGGGTTTAGAATGGAATTTTTGTGTAATTTACAATTTTAAACAAAATTGAGGGATCTAAATCTAATTTGTAGTTAAATTGCACATAACTCAACTTGGAGGTCGCCAAACTATATCAGAACAAAATTAAGTGAAATGTTGAGCATTATATGCTAATCCTAGTACTATATTGCTATATGTGCCATGATATAGCCATTTATGTGGAATCCTTGAGATTAGGGCAGTTTGCTTCATATAACCACAAATGTCACTAGGACTTCTTATATGTGGAATTGTTTTCTTTCTTAACTGACTCATTTAATTGTTGTTGTAAATTTTGGAAACTCTTATATTATAGCCATCATATTATCGAATTTTTGACAAAGATATTTTGAAGGTAAATTATGTAGCATAAGCATAAGTGCATCAAGTATCTTCATGTATAATTATGAACAAATTATGCATGCTAAAAATATGAGAAGATAAGATCCCTCCATCATGTAATTTTCGGGTAATAATTAGTGAATTGTAGGATTAAGAAAAATAATTTAAAAATAGATAAATAATTGAGAAAATTTTGAAAAAATTGAGGCATGCTTAAAAGAATTAGAAGGACCAAATATAATTTTATAAGCAATTATAAGTTAAGGCGAGTTAATTAACTAAATCTAGCCTAATTATCATAAGTTAAATTCATAAAATTACAAGACAAACGACCAAATAAAATAATATGTACCTAAAATCTAGAAATTATGCTAGCCATTGATCTTGGACACTTGTCCAAACAAGAGCTAAACTTAGTAATCAAGTTTTACAAGAAAATATTAAACAAGTACAAGTAATAGTGTAGTAGGTGATTGGGTGTGAGTGAGTGTGAGTGTGTGTGTGTGTGTGTGTGTGTGAGTGTGTTAAACAAAGAAAAATAAAAATAATCTTCCTTTCATGTAGAAGCAGCAGCCATGGCAGAAGAGTAGAGAGGAGAAGTGAGTGAGTGTGTTCATCTTGTTCTTCTCCTTCACCTTCAAAAAGAAGGACTCCTTGAGTGAAATACTAGTAAGGCTTGGTGTGTGCGTTGCAATCTCCTTATTTCTCTCTTTCAAGCATCAAGATCATCATCATCATCCTGCACTTTCTTCAAGCTCTTTTTCACATCAAAAGAGTAGAAGATTTTTATTTTTCAACTCTCCTATGGATTATCTTTTTGGTTGATTCTAATGTATATTGTTATTGATGGTTTGTGCTAGAATTGATGAAAACATATTATGGATGCTAAACAATATAAGTGTGCAATTTTTTTTGCTTGTCAAACCTTGTTGTTTCAACCTAAACTTTTTCTATGTTGAAACTAACATGTTGATCTACTTGCCTACAAATGTTCATGATTTTTAATGGTGATTTGCTATTTTTAATAATTGTGGATAGAATCTGTCCTGTATGGAACCTATGTTTTGTTCATCTAGATAGTGGACTTGTATATTTTTGTTGCCCTACTAATTCTTGGAATTTTGACTTTATTTTTCAATATAATGTTAATAACACCTCAAAATATACCTGTGTAAATTTGTGGAATTTTAGGAGTTAGTTTACTATTTTAAAAAAATTTAAGAAGTTGAAACAGAGCTGTTGAAACTATATTCTGTGTTATGGATAGCTTAGTTGTGTACTTTTTCTAATATAGTAAACCATGTTATTTTGGCTTGAAATTTTTATATGTTAGAGCTAACACAGAGTCTACTTACCTATAAATTTTCATGACTTTTGTGGTGATTTATTACTTTTAAAAATTAGGGATAGAACTACTTTGTTTTGAAGTCCGTGATGAATATCGGAATCTCTGAACTTGTTCATTTTTTTGATATTAGATCTATGAATTTTGATTAGAGATTTAGATAGAATGTTAATAATAATTTAAAATATGACTGGAAAATTTTGTGGAAATTTTTGGAATTGTTTTACTATTTTTAATAAATTCAAGAATTTGAAATTGACTGGCTAAAAAAGAATCCTAGACCATACAAGTTATTGAATTTTTATTACCCTAGCTATTACCTAAATTTTGACCCAAAATTTTTATATAATAACCTTAACACCCTAAAGGACTTAGTGGCAATTTTTCATAAATTTTAGAAGTGGTTTGCTATTTTTTTTAGATCTATTTAATGAATTGCCCTAATTCCAGGCCTTGCTATTTTCTTACAAAGAGTGTGAAGTATGATGTTTTGCTTATGTTTGACCCATTTAGTGTCAAAAATCCAAAAGAATGCATTTTCACAAGTTGTAATAATATATAATAAATATAGTAGTAAGGGCCCAATTTGTGCTTAATGAAATAAACATAGAGAAGATAAAGGGGCCCGCCCAAATTACTTTTAGAACCAAATTAATGTGTTGTTCTTCAATGCCTAGCTATATTATATGATGGGCTTGTATATGCTAGAATTGATTCTCATGGAAATTCATGCATAATCATATGCTTGTGGCAAGAGTGTATGTGACCTAACCTTCACATGATGTGTGAGGCATGAATTATTGATGCATGAGCATATGTATTAAATGCATGACATGTAATAAAGATCTAAAGGCGTGGCATTGTGAATGTGTGGACACTCATGCATGAACAATTCTTTTGAAAAGTTATGTTGAATGTCTTGGCCCTACCTCGAAATGGATCGATGGGATATTCATAACTCTGAGGATGACCGTGTGATACCAAGGCAAAGGTCACATGGGCCGTAGTGATATCGAGGTAAGGGCCCTGTAGTTATGATGTTAAGGATGACCATGGATACCGAAACAAGGGTCCATGGGCTATAGTGGTACCAAGGCAAGGGCCCTATAGTTATGATGTTGGATCTGAGTCAGGGGGACACCCTGCAAGGCGAGCTTTCATCGGATCATGATTTTCCCTCTGGTTTCCCTCCCCCGGAGTTAAGGAAAAATGGAAAGACCAAACAAAGCAAAGAAAAGCACATCTTACATCATTCTCTCATAGCATGTTGCTACTTATCTTCTCTATGCGTTTGTTTATTATATCTCTTATTTATTATGATCATTTAGCATGCTATTTGTCTACTTGTTACCTATCTAATTAATTGTTAACTTTATTTGTATATGCTATAATTGTATGATGTATGTTATTTTTATTTTTTTAATCTGCCTATACAAACTTGGGAGTTTTTGGGTGCCTGACAAACCCCTAGAAGCACCGCCTCTTACTGTGATTTCATATCTCATGATGATTTTTCCTTGGTGCTTCCAGGCATCCAAAGTGATAGTTGTACCAGGATATTCTCAGAAGTCAAAGTGCATTAAGAGGCACGATATTTATAGACTAGTATGTTAAATCTATCCGATGTGTTTGTTTAGTGGGCTTGACCGCGAGATTGTATTTGTTTGTCATAGTTAGTTTAGAGATTGAATACATAGACTATATGTATTTATTAGGAGGAATATAATCACTTAAAATTTGTTTAGTTGAAAAGGTTAAAGTAATAGATCTAGTAACCTCATCATTAAAAAAAAAAGTAGAAGGAAAATAAAAGAAATTAACATTAAATTAGCCAAATAAATAAATTTGGTATATTAATAATTAACTAGTAGGGTGTTACAGGAGGCACAGTTATATCAAAACTATGAGATTCATTCAATTTAGAGGCACATGGATCCTCTTGTTAGTTAGTACTTTGTGATGACGGTCACCGAATGAGCTCATTTCTTAGAATAGTCTATCCAAAGGCAGTAAAGATTAAATGCACGTGCTAAGTAAAAAAGTAAATGAGAAAGTGCATCAAGTCATGCAGTCATGATCATGTAGCTTATATGCTTTTATTTGATAGTTTAATCTATCAGAACAAAGCATCACTATCAGTTGTATGATTATTGCCATGCTTGAACTAAGTGTATGGGATAAAATTAACTGCTTCGAAACGATATGTTTTTTGAACTTAATAAATGAACCTTTATCCCTACATATGAAATCACACTTTTCTTAATAAACCGAAGCAACTAGAATGATAATGATGACTTTGATTGTCTGGTAGCTTAGGATGCCTACTAAGAATATAAAATTCTCACTCCTATGTGTGTTCCTATGTCATCTCTAGATAGCTCCAGACATTCTTGATGATGACCATCTTGAAAGAATTTGACTGAGACTAAATTGGCTGCTGAAGGTTGCTATCAATCATATATACATATGCTAGCACTGGATGGTAGTTTCTTCAGTTGAAGCTCTTTAGTAGAGTTGTTTATATATGTATTTTGAAAGGCTATTAAGCAAGACTACAAGCCTTATTCTATAACTTGACAAGTACCTCTATAATGTACATGGTTGTATATATATATAGGAAGCTTCTATCCCATATATTCAATAGTATGTATTTGCCCTGAGCTATGGGATAGATATCATGCTATTTGCTCATAAATAAAGTAAATAATTAAGCAAGGTTTGTTACTTTATTAGTAGCAACTCCAAAGTGTGATGTCATCACTTAAGCATAATATTATATTTAGGAGGATGCTACATATGGCAGTAGAAACAACATGTGTTCTTTAGCCCTCCAATTAGTTTTGGTCCCATATAGTTTGGAGACCGCTAATTTAAGCTATATGCAATTTCAGTACAAATTGGACTTGAGTTCTTCAATTCTGTGCAGAATTACAAATTACACGAAAATTCCAATTTGAATCCTATTTGGCTCAAATTATACAAGAATCTTGCTCTGTAAGTATAGTTTCAAACCTATTTCCCACTAAATTTTGACAAGTATAACTTAAGGTACTTACATTTGATTCACTACTATCTTGTTTTGGGGTAGACTAGGACACTTAAGAGTGAAAATTCACTAAAAATCCATTCCTTATCATTTTGCCCTAAAATTTTGCATGGCAACACTCACTTGAACTCTCTTTCAAATAAACTAAGTCTCACTTAATTTGACTAAGCAGAACTTAAGTTATAAGCTCTATATTAGGGCTACCCTGTTTTGACTCTCACAAAGCATGGCATAATTTTGTGGAATTACTGGTACTCACTAGGAGTTTAACTCTAAAAATTTACATGCTTGTTCTTTAGCTTTCTAACAAAATTGGTTACACTCAATTTGAAGGTCTATCGAGCAAGTTATGCCTATTAGAGCACAGGAGTAATACCCCAATAAGAGTTGCGATTATTTGTCGATATTGAATTCTTATAAATTCTAACTCTGAACCCTATGCCTCCTTTGAGGGCCATAGGATTAAGATATTTTTATAAGATCAAGAGTTTATTAAAAAACAAGTTTTCAAAAGATTGTATTAAAACCCAAAAGTGGGATTTTGATTCTTAAGGATTTTTGATTTGTTTGATATTTTTATTGAATCCAAATGGGGGATATTCCCTTATTTATATTTATGTTTTAAAGCTAATAGACATTAAATGTAAATAAGTGTGTAATACCCATGCCTCAAATTATGAGTCTGTTTTTAGTCTGTCCTGTTATTGTGCTTTTCATAATTGTAATCAATTACAATTGTCTGGAATTGGTTCCCAACTATTTTGGATGCTCTTGGGATGAAATTTTCATAATTGTAATCGATTGCAATTACCTAGGTCTGTGGTAATCGATTGCAAAGAATTGTAATCGATTACAAGAGGCCTATATAATGTCCAGGGACACTCTCTCTCTCCTCATTTTCACATTTTTTCTCTCTCTTCAACCTGAAAAACTCTCGTTTCTCACTCTAAAATCACTCCCTTCCTCATCCTATGCCTCTATAACAAATCTTTCCACTAAATTCAAACACCCTCTAATCAATTGCTATTACTTCAAATCATTATCAAATCCGTCACACTCTCTCTACCTCCACCATTGGTGATTTTGGAGCTTGGAGGAGGAAACTATGGGATTCACGCATTCTCATTCTCAAAGAGTTTCCTAAGGGTAAATCCTAACCTCTTTCTCTTCATTCTTTTAAGAAAATTCGATTTTTGCTTCATTGGGGGTTCCTTCTAAACCCTAGGATAGAAACTAGGGATTTCTTTGAGTTTGAGGGTAATTGGTCCTAATCTCTTATGTTAGAGACTAATACTCGGTTAATTGCCATGGTTGTGTGCCAGATTATCCCAAGGAAATTTCCCTAGGATCCGTGGCTCCAGAGAATTGTGTATTTTCCTCTTGGGCTTGTGTACTGTGTGTAGTAGAACATCCTTGACTTGTTTCTCATGTAATTATTTTACGATATTGAATTTTGGAAAATTTTAGAGGTATAAGTATTTTATTTAATGACATTATTTTTAAAACTTGACACATGAGTTAATGATTGGTATTATGAGAAAAGGTTTGGAACTAGTATTTTAGTTTCAAAAAAAAAAAATTGAGATGCATGATAGTTAAGGAAAAGTTCAGGAAAGTCTATAACAAGATATGCCTGCTAACGGCAGTAGATGTTAGCCCTGGTGCTCCTTGATTATCATTTACACAGCCACACATAGTGTGATGCATGACAGATTACAGGGTTCACACGAAGGAAAGACCACCTAAATATAACCCTGATAGATTATCCTGTGTTAGATAGTTCATATGGATTTTAATGAATTTAATTTCATTCTGTATTGAAATTTATCTAATACTTATGCATATTGACTCATATGGGTTAAGGGTGTCCTATCTCTCACTGAGTTGCATAAACTCACCTTTTCGCTTCTTTTTCTTTTTCAATTACAAATGTTCGATTAGGATCTAATCATCCCATCCCTCAATAGTGAATTCATACTTCTTGGGATGGCCCTTTTTATTTCAAGGGCATTAGGTAATCTAAAACCTTTGTGGATTTCTTAGAGTACTGTAGCTCCATGGTACTACAGACAGGGTTTAGCTTTGACTAGATTATGTTGTTGTTGTGTAGTATTTATATATATTAAAATTGTTAGATTTTCTAAAGGATTGAAAACTAGGTGTTTAAATTAAAGTTGTTGGAAAGGATTTATGTATGCGTACTTATAAGTTTGAACATGCTCTGAAGAATTTATTTATTTTGCATGTTGTGGGGTGCATTTTGAGATTGCTTAGATCCTCAATAGTTGTGTGCTTGTGTCTTCTATGCAGGGTGAGGATCCGCATTTGGGAATAGTCTTAAATACAAAGGAGCTCTGCCCAAATTTTAAGGATATTTGTTTGGTGTAGGATTGCTAGGGGACTCGTTCCTTTAGCACTGGTCATGGCCAGGTTGGGTCGTGACAACAACCTACTCAAGTTTGAGTTACTATGCCTATAGCCTGCTTCAAAAATTCATTACTTTTTGGTCATAAGTCAAATGGACATCAAATTTTATGTGTATACTTTCTTTTGATTTAGGTTCAAATAAAATTACTTTCACTCTGATTGAAAGTCTCCAAATCTAAATATGGTCGATGAATCCAACACTATCCAGAGTTGTCCTAGTTGTCCTATTTTCAATTTGTGAATATCTTTGAGTTCTTAGCTTGTTTCACTCACTAATTCAGGTTTCACTAGTCCAAATTCAATTATATTAACCTAAAGAGTATCATCCTTAGCCTAGATTTATGAGAAATAAAGAGGATAAAACCTTAGCTCATCTAGCCATATAACCACATATGAGGTGGTTTAGGAGCTTACCTTACTTTCAAGTTAAGGATGCTTAGTTGCAAACACTCTAAAACTCTCTTGGACTCATAAAGCCACACCTAAGCTTCTCCTTCCTCTTCCTTGGCTGAAGCTTGACATGGTCCAAAGAGAAGAGATTTCACTCTTATGTGGTTTTAAAAAAACAACAAACAAGTTCAAGAATCAAGTAGATGGTGAAGGAACAAGAAGCAACTAACGGTTTGTTAGTTGGTGTGAGCAAAAATGGAGGAGAGTGGGTGAAAGAAGGAATTCGTGAAGGAGAAAGAGAAAATATTGAAATTTTCTTAGGGTTTCTAATAGATATTTAATTAGACTTTTTTGAAAAAGTAGGTGGCATCACCATTTGTATGTGGCCCACATTGCTCCACAAAATTGGTCGTGTGGCCTGCTCTGGATCACATATAATGGGTGTAATCTCCTAATGATTAAACTCGTATTTTAGCTTCCTATTGAATCAATTCCTTGTGCCTCAAGAAACTGTCGGTAAAGGTCTTACCATGCAGTCAAAATTCTATTTCCGTCAAAATTCTAGCCGTACGCTGTTACTACTTGTATTCTTCTATATTCTTTCTTTATTTTTAAAATTCTCATTAATAATTTATCATGTGACAGAGTTAATTACATATATCGCTAAATCAGGATGCTACATATTCTTTTTTCTTTTTTTATTCATTGAGTTATACTAAATTGTGCTCTATTTGATAATTATAATTGATATTTGTTTCTCAATTGTTATGCACTACTGATATGTTGTAGTGTTGTTGTACATAAATTTGAGTGGAACCTTGGTTTCCTTTTAATATTCAATAATGTGAGCATGTGTACTTTTTTGTATTGCTCATTATATTGGATCTTGAATTGTCCAAGTCGAATAGTTTGGGAAGAAACTACTTCTTCATTTGATTAATATTTGTTACTTTGATATCAAATGTTATGCGTGATGAAAGGCTAGTAGCATTTCTCCGGGTGCACACTTAGTCGTGGTTAGTGTTACCATGCTAAAGTCATGCACTTGGAGACCAATGAGAAATGCTGCCGAAAATTCATCAAATATGCATATTGTTTTCATTGATGATAACCAATTTAGAAAGATAAAAAAAAACCATTGGAAGATGACTTCGAGAGCTTGATCATTAACAATATCTTATAATTTTTCAATCAAAACTCATGGGATTCTGCCTAGATTCATTCTAACCAAGTGAATATGTCTCTCAAAACTCTAAGTATCACATGTACAAATCCAGCATTTTTTTCTTTAAAATTATCATTCATAGACTATTATTTTGACGTTATGACTGATGAGTATTTTGCTTCTTGAGATGGATAAGCTCACAAATCCAAAATTATGAAATCCTTGATGACATTTCAACAAAGACAAAGAAACTAAAGCAGCATCATCTAGTTAAAAGATCAAGGTAAGCCGTTAACTTTTCTTTTCCATAGTCTAATAGCCATGGCCTCTCTTATTCCTCTAGCATCGAATCATCAACCACCTTCGTTATTGAGACACTTTATTTGCTCTTATTTTGGGGAAGGTGTGGAAGCGAATGATCATGCAATGAGGCCAAAAATGATGGCCAAGGAGGAGGTTTTCTCGCTTTATGTAGGTAACCTTCCTATGGCAGCCTCAAACGTTGGATCAAGAGCCGTTTTGAAAGATTTGGTGAGTTGGTGGATGTATCTGTATCAAAGAAACCTAAATCTCCTAATTGTTCACCTTTTGCATTTGTGAGGTATAGTAATTAGGAGGACGCTCAATCTGCAATCAAAGTCATGAATGGTTCGTTTGAAGATGGGTGTTGTTTGGTAGTCTCTGAGGCTACTAATAGGAAATCAGTTTTCGGTCCAAGGAAAGTCATCAATGAAGGTAAGCCTTTGGACATAGGTTGCGAGCATTTTGAGGATGGCCATATAGCTCACAACCTAGTGACTGATGGTCCCAAATCCTTACCTGAGATGAAGTATGCTCCTTGCGACTCAAACTAGCTCTCCTCAAGCTTAGTTATAGAGCTATGTGAACAAATGAACCATGGTGCTATTTATGATATTGTTAAAGCAATTTGGAATGATGTTGTTAGAGTGATTACTTTGAGTTCAAAAAGGGCAATGGTTGTGTTCGAATCTAAAGAAGCAATGGTCAAGGCGTTATCAGCTGGGGTAAGTTGTGTTTCATCTTTCTGTTATTCATTAAAACATTAGAGCTTGGATGAATGGTCCTTTTCACATTATGTTTGGGTTGAGCTTTCTAGTATACCACTGTCAGCATAGTCTAGTGTTAATATGATACAAATTGGGAGCAATTGGGGTAGAGTTATGGGGTTTGATGAACATATGGTGAGCAGTGATTCCTTCTAATGTGTAGAATTCTCCTTGAAACTAATAGGAAAGAGATGATTTCCAGGTCTTTGATTATTATATGTGAGAGCTACCGCTGCAAGGTTGCATTTTGAGAGATCCTAAACTATTTGTCAGCTCCATCCTCCCTCGATAGTTCCTTGGAAATGGCGGTGATGGTTAATTTTTTGGCTAAAGTTGATGGTTGTGGTAACTGGAAATGCAATGGCTTGTTGGAACCAATGGAAGGTCGCAAGTCTCCTCGAGAGCGAGAATGCATTGATTCTGCTTCTCTATGTGATTATGAGATGTTTTCGAGGTGAGTGGAGTGTGTGGTATCAAGGCAATCATTGGGAATCATTTCCCTATGATTAAAAGCTCAAGGACCAAACCATGTGCAAATGATGAGCTTATTATGGAAGTTCGGGCAAACTTGGGTCTTGATAAGCTAGGCCTAGTTTGTGGTTTGGAATGCCTGGCTTTGGGCCACACGGGAGCTACCCTTGAATCAAACCCGTCTACATTTCTGGAATATCCTCCTAGCTTTGAACCTTGGATCACTTCCAAGACATTACTTGCAGACGGGCCTTTTGCTACTGGGCCCTTTGATGACTTTACTTGATTTAGACAAAAAAAAAAATTTCATAAACTCAGGTGTTGCCTCCCCTAAGCCAATTTCCGATGAGGATTCATTGCTTGCAGACATGGTCAAAAAATGCAAGAAGAAGAATGATGCAGCTCTGGCAAGTATACCAAATCGTACTAGTAATAAAGTGATAAGTAAAGTATCGTTCCCACGAGGATAGATCAAATACCGAATAGTCTAAGGGAATAACTATTTGGACAGAATGAAATTACCGATGAGGAAATTAAAATTTAAATAAAATAAAATAAATAAGAAAAATAGTAATGCAAAAAATTCTAGCAGTATGGATAAATGCAATAGTCTGGATGCTAGGGCTAATTAATTTCACCTATTGCAAACGTATTTACTATGAATTTTCGTTAATCAGCTTCTATCCTAATTAACTCAATATCAGTTCCCCTTAATTTATTCATAGCCTCTCTCGAGGTCAAGCAATACTCTTTATCCTAAAATGATTGCCTAATCTCTTAGCACAAACTAATCTAGGAAAAGGTTGAAGCTCTATGGGTTCCTACGTTGACCGCATGAATTGTGTTTGTCTATCTCTAGTTTTCGCTTAGCTCACGATGTTTATGCTAAGAGGCTTTATTCACAAACCCTCTCTCGAGTTATTATAAATCCCCAAATCAATTAATTGGTGATCAAGCAATTAAAAGCATTAAGTACAAACAAAAATACTAAGCAATAAAGATAGAAAATAAGATTAACATTAATCCATAAGTAAACTTGTCATAAAAAAAAGGTCTATTAACGCCCTAGCAAAAGAAAATTAGTTCATAACTGAAGAAAAGAAAACAATGGAAGAGTATGAAGATGAAAAGATAGAAGAAACAAAAGCCATAAAGATTTCTAGCTAGAGACAATAGATTAGGAAGAATGTGGATCTCTCCATGTTGAAGTTAAGCTTGGGAATCCTTGAATCTTCGCCTCCAATCTCTCTGGAGAAGTCTTCTATCTTGGAAAGTGTGTGGAAGTCTCTAGGGATCCTTTTTCTAACCTTAAGTGTTGCCTTTTATAGTCCATGGATCCTTTTTCTCGAAATTCAGCCTGAGCCCACTAATTCTCCAATCGGGGTTGCGCTATAGCACAAGGATTTGTGCTGCAGTGCAACAAAAATTGCATGGTTGAAAATGGCATTGCGCTATAGTGTAACACCCTTTATTATATAAGCCATGCTCGAGTCATGAAGTTATATTTAAGGGGTGTCACTATAGTAAGAAAGCTTTAAAATATGGAAAATATAATACATGGCCCTTTAACTACACATTTTATTACTAAGTAATAGTTCATAAACTTCATCATATTTGATACATAGAGGATAAAATAATTATAATTTTAAAAGAAATTGTGACTAATAAAATACATAGAACTTGTTTTCAACTAGTCGCTAGCTAGCTCCAATAGTCGCTTGGTCTGGTTTGCGCCCGAGTCTTGCTCAGAAAATATCCTAGCACTCTATCTCGCACTTGATTTCCAACTTAGGTGATGGAATGTTTACGGAAAAGAAAAACATACAAGCAGGCAGTGAGAACCTAAGGTTCTCAGTAGGTAAACATGAACTATTCTCATACAGTGCCATCATAAACATTCCAGCCGTTTCGATTTATTATGAAAATATGAGCACATATACGCAAACAGTGTTCAATTTTAAATGGAAAACATCTTTCTCAAAGCGGGCTATGTTTTAACAACCACTTGCCATATTATATGACAAACATAGAAATACGACTAGTGCAATATGCTTCAACAAGAATCTTAATAACATTATGACTTAATGGGATAATTGAAGATGCACATAAAGATGCTTGTACTTGTCTGTATGCAAGTGCACTTGACTTAATTCGTATCTTTCTTTAACTTGCAACTTGATCTTGCTCTTTTCTGTACTTGGTCCCCCGGAGGTGAATGACCTCTCTCACCCCTGGGTAATAGCCTGCTTTTTAGGTCCGAGCCCGTACCTATACATGAGTGACGTGTTTACTTTCCCCGACCCTCACACCAGTCTATTCCCCTTAAATCTGGTCGAGGGTTGGCCTAAGTCTTAGACAGTACCGCTCTGGCCCACGCTAGCTGGATCTATGCCATGCCTCATTTGGTAGTTTGGTACGACCCTCTTGCAAGTTCTTATTATGCTTTTCTTTCCATATCTTATCATGTATGCGGATGCTTTGAGCATTCATGTATATGTCTCTTACCTTACTTCTCGTATTATATTCTAATTATGCTTGCATGCATGACGTACATGAACATGACATACAAATATAAATATATTCAAGGCATAATCACCCATAACACAAGTTCTCATAAATTCCTGCCGAAAATTCGGCAGCATAACGGATCGAGTCCGCTTCCCCATGAATAGTGCTAGGCGACCAATACAATCAATTAAGTATGCAATTCATTGTAAAACAGCAAGTTACAGCAACTTTATTGATCATATGGTATGTCAAAATTAATAGAAATATCAACAGAGTTTTCTGCTTACTCTACCCTCTTCTGTCTGAATTTTGTAAAGTCCACCCTTACTCCTATTCAACTCATTTAGACTTGAATTTTGTATATATCATAGCTCTATGTGTCTAGTTTCCAACCTTTTTAGTCCCATCTCATTTTGATTTGTATAACTCAAGTTATTTAAGTTTTATCTCGGCCTGGCCTGCCCTGTAGCTAGCCAGAATTACACACTTAAAAGTAAAAAGTCACTAAAAATCAAAATATAGGTGAAATCATACGAAGTTGACATCAATTTAAAGTTAATAGAACAAGCTTTCAAATGAAATAAATTGAATATCATTTGCATGTGTATATTTTGAGATATGAGCCCCGAAACTTGACCATACTGGACTACCCTGTTCCAACCGGGTTTGAGCTTAACGTGAATTCATTGATGTACTGGGAATAATTGGCAACGAATATGACTTTGAAATTTTTATGGGATGTTCTCTCATATGTTAGCTTTCAAACAACATTGGGTTCACTCAATTTAGGGTTGTGTAGGGTGTGTTACACCCTTCCCAACTCATACTGCCCAGATGAGAATCCAGATTTCTAGGTCAAACTTCAAAAATTCATAACTAATTCTATACTAATCGAATGGCCTTATGTTTTAATGTATGGAAAGCCCTAAATATCTAGTTTCATATAAAAATAGATTCATCAAATTTAAACTGCTGTAGCCAGAGCCCTACACTTCGCCGTATGGACCATTGAGGGAAAAAACCTAACAGCTTCTTGGATTCTTCTTGAATTCATGTTTTCCTTAAATCAATCCATCCGATCTTCAATTCAAACTCACATATACACCTTAAACCAACCTTAATTCATCATCATCACTCAAGATAACATCAAAATCATGGATGAACAAGGGACCCTAGGCAACCCCAATTCAAAGAAAAGAAGGAGAAAGTTGAGATTCCTACCTTGGTAGTGTGAAATCTTGATGGAACTTGATCTTGGAGTGAAGTTGATGGATGGGGCTTGAGCTTGGGGATGAGAGGAAGTGGAAGAAGATGAAAGAAAGTGGAAAAATGAGGGCTGGTCTGCACCTCTTGTAGGGAGGCCGAAAATATAAAGGGAGAAGGAAGAAAAAAAATGAAAACTTATGAAGGAAGTTGGCTTTTGATTGGTAGACTTCAATCCTCATTCAAACTTGGCTTGGCTTCCCTCTTTTATGACTGATTAAGGCACCACTTGTAGGGATGTTTTGGCTAAATCTTGGCCCTCCATCATAGAGTTCTCATAATATAATTTCTATTGGTCCGGTTCCAACAGTTTAAAATACCGAAATTCTACCGATTTCCTTCAAATCGGTAAAACGGTTTTAGAAAAGTCCTATGAGGTTTCCTATGGTTCTAATCTAATTCCATCAAGTCTAATCCTTCTAAATCACATTTAATTGGCTTTAAGTGAATGCTTAATCGAATCCTAATTAATCCCAATTATTTGATGAAAATCGAACAACTAGGCGAAGAACGATAAAAAATCTGGTAGAGGTGAGGCCAAGTTTCTCCACTATCTTGAGCAACACTTGGCGCAACTCATATGTGGTAGGGGTGGCTGAATTTCAGCTTAAGTGAGGGTTTCCAGTGGAAAATTCTACCGGTTTGGTTCTTGCGGTTTAAAATACCGAATCTTTACTGATTTTATTCAAATCAGCAAAACTTTACTAAATGACTCTGACAAAATTTCTATATCTCTATTCTAATTGTTCCTAAGCTTAATCTCTCTAATTAACATCTAATTAACTTCTAATTAACCCTACTTAGTCAATAAGATCGAATAAATTGCTTGTTAACGTGAAATAATCATTCTTGCAAACTTAGAGCTTTTCTGTTTTTTATTTTCCGTGGCTAATGGCATATCCGTAACTTTGAACAAGTCCAGGGGCACCCCACGTCATTTTATACCAGACTGCCTCCATGGCCCAATCGGCAGAGATTTAAACTTCTACGATTTCACCATGTGATTCGGCTTCGTTTAAAACCTCATTCTGCTAGTTCTACTGATGTAGGGACATAAAGGTTATTTTATAAAAAATTCTAGGGTTATTGTGGAAATATCCATTTGGGGTTAAAGTATAATTTCTAAAACTTTTGGGGAAGATTGCAATTAACAAAAGTTGATAGGGGCACTTTTGTCATTTCCTAATTTTTAGCATATGGCAGTGCCATATTTTTAACGGCAGTGTTATGCTACCCTATATTTCTGAGTGTAAGAATTGTCGGGGTATATCACTGCCTGAGAAATTCTCACACTGCCTAAGAGAAATAATTGAAAGTTTCTATTATACTCCACTTAAGAAAGTGGGGGATGTTACATATAGTGCAGTGGTTTGCACTATGGCGGGCTTGCATGACAGTGCCGACCTCATTTATAAACTTCCAGGCTCTGTAGCGGTCATAATAGTTGGAATTTGTCCTTGGTATATTTTTGAGTAAGCTTCTCAATGCAATAAGAACCAACTTAATCGGAGTTCTATAGCTCAAGATATAGGCAATATACTAATGAAATATCAGACTTGACAGCATCAGAGATAGAATGAGGCTTCAATCTTGTTCTACCTTTTTCTCCTCTAAGATTCTAGAATTGGAAAGTGTCCAACACCAAAGTTGGAGATATTCTTCTCTTCTTTCCAATGAATTTTGAATCATCATAATCCAACTTCTAGAGAGCTAGATATCGAATTTCCAATGTTGAAAGGTTCTGATTTCATGCAAGCTATACTCTCTCATAGCTCCAAATTCTAACTTAAGTGTTGATATCTGATGACAATCAAAATAAGCCCAAAATAAGTATCCAAAATATAAGAAAATAACAAAAAAATAAAAATACTATCCAATCTCAACTACTTAACTAGAATAAAACAAAATAGTAACTAAACTAAACAACTACATCCTAAATTAAATAAAAACTAACTAAAAATATAACTCACCAAAGGGAGTTATTACAACCCCCAACTTAAGAACTTGTTGTCCCCAAGCAAGACTCAAATCAAAGACTCAAAGACTCAAAAACAGAAATACAAAAGACACAAACAAAAACAATCAAAACAAAAGGACTCACTAAACAAAATGATCAAACTAGAAGTTGTTGCCTACGAAATTCCTCATCACTGCTCCACAACTTAACTAAAAAATTACCAAGGATCCAAGTCTAAGTACCAAGACCATCAAATTGCACAATCATATTGTCAAAAAAATGAATCAAGTGTGTGTATAAGAGAAAAGCAACAAAGAATTGACACACTCTATGCTTATACAATGTTTAAGAAAAGACAAAAATATTACACTATCCATAATCCTCTCTCTCTATTTCTACATGAATGTCACTTAGCCAAAGATCAAAAGGACTTTTTCCTAGCTTGTAATGACAGGCCAAGGTAAAGGGTAGATGGAATAGTCACTTAAACTCAATATTACCCTCAACTTAAGAAACCCTTACTCTTAACTCATTCTCTTTGGGATATCCCCAACTTAGTTGCTTGACAACCATCATGCTTTTCTTGTTGAACTCTGGCATTATATTTTCCTTGTATTGCCAATTTTTCTTTCTTTTTTTTCTTTTCATTACTCCTTCATTCTTTCACCCTCTTTCTCCTTCTTTCTTTCCTTTGTTTTTCTCTTTTTTTTCTTTTTTTTTTTTTTTTGCTCCACTTTTGAACTTAGAAAACATGAGGTTTTGGTAGTGGAGGTATTACCCTATTTGAACGAGTTTAGAAGCTAAGGCTTGAGGGTAAATATGGGATCAAAGAAGGAAAAGAAAGGAAGGAAATTAGGCTCATAGTGTGGTTCAATCCAAGAATAGGCTTTAAGGCTCAATTAGGGTGACTAAGGATCAATGACCAAGGGTGGGTAATGAAGCTCAATTATGGCTACCAAATATGGCCTAAATCACTTCTAAGGCTAAGATTCACTCACATATATTTCAAGAGAGATTCACATGAATAAGAATGCATGTTTGAGCCTCAATAAAGCATAAAAAGCATAAAGGTCACCTATCCTAAGTTGCCAACTCTTACCAAAGTACAAGAAAATAATCCTTCTCAATTCAATATTAAAAGCACAAGAATATTTTCAAGACTTAAATCCAGATTCAAAGTTACTTAAGAGTTAACAAACAGAGCAATATTTCATATCATAGGCACAGGCAATAACAACCAATTGACCAATAAAAAATAAATAAATAAGTAAATAAATTAAAAAAATTGGACTAAAAACTAAAATCTTTTTTTTTTTGGTTTTTTTTCACATGTAAGCAAGAAAACTAACAAGTAACAAAACTAACAACCTAATAATCTAGACCAATAAAAAGAAATGGGAACAAATAAGAAAGTGCAATGATGGACTTTCCCAACCCTCAATTTAAATTTATGCATTGTCCCCAATGCATGAAAATAAAACCAAAAAAGGAAAGGAAAGGAAAGTTACTCCCCAGCACGTGTTTCTCTATTTTTCATATGCTGCAAAATTCGGGCACGCAGTAGTTTTCAAACTAGTGCCACTTCCTTGATAGCATGCTATAGCACAAAGCAGCGCACTATGGTGTGCTGTTTGTAACATCCTCCCAAGTACAGTACTGTGCTTAAGTCATAATACCTCACTTAGGATTGCTACTATCACTTAATTGGACCTTTTCTGGTAGTAACCTTCAGCCACCTTCGCCTCGGAAGGCCTTCTTCAAATCTTTTGATTTATCTGGAGATAACACGGAAATAAACATAGGAGTGACAATTATAAATTCTCAGCAAGATTAAAAAAAAAACTTCATACCGTGTCATCATTATTATCTCTAGCTGCTTCGGTTTATTATGAAAAAGTGAATACACTATACGAACTGTTCTATTTTATAGTTTGAAAACATGTAGTCCGAAATAGAATTCATTTTATTCATACATTAGTAATTTGGGTGAACCAACCCAAAACATCAACTCATGAATTACACTATCAATAATAACTGAAATGTATTAAGATACAATAGTGCCAATGTACTGAAAACATAAAATCTGCACATGCCTTGGCCTGTACTTGAACTTATGCAAATACACATAATTTTCTTTTCTTCCTTTATCTTCCTTTATTTGTTATACATATTCCAGAGTACGATCGCTATGTCATGCTCCATCGGGGTGTGATCACCATGTCACATTCCTTAGGAATATGTTCTTCTTACCACGTCCTAGAGTATGATCGCCATGTCATACCCCATCAGAGCGTGATCGCTATGTTACATCTTTTGGAATATGGACTCATCATTATACCTTTCATCATAGAATATGTATATGCTACACTCCAGAGTATGATTGCCATGTCATACCCCATCAGAGCATAATTGCCATGTCACATTCCTTAGGATGTACTCATTATGCCATATCCTAGAGTACATCGTCATGTCATACCCCATCAGGTGTGATCACCATATCACGTCCCTTAGGAATATGGGACCTTCATTTTATCTTTTAACTGCCTTCACGGGGAGGTACCCATTGTGCAACTGCCTCCGAGTGAAGGGAACCATATCTTTATCCTTTAACTGTCTTCATAATGAGGGATCTCATAACTACCTCCACGTGAAAGGATCCACATTTAATATATTCATATCCTTTTATTTTCATACGTAATCAAGCATAGACATGCTGAATGCACTCATACGTATATAGGCTCATAACTACAGTATAATTCTATCGAAAATTTAGCAGCATAACGAATCAGATCCGTTTCCCCATAAATAGTGCCAGTCTCATTAAACAATCAATCACAGTAAGAGATCAAATATAATGCATCAATCTTTCAAGCACCAACATGGAATTTGCAACACTTAGACTTTAATTGAACTCATATATGCATTAAGGTACCAAATCCTTCAATTCTGGAAACCCTGCTCATATTCTTCAACCCTGCCCGTTTTTAGAAATTAAGCCTAGATCCATTTTAACTCATTTAGACTTGAATTTTGGAAATGTTGAAGTGTTATGTGTCTATTTTCTAACCTCTTTGGTCCCATCTAATTTTAATAAGCATAACTTAAGATATCTAAGTTTTATCCCAACCTACCCTGAAGCTAGCCAAAATTACACACTTACAAGTAAAAATCCACTAAAAATCGAATACAAGTTCAAATCATACGAAATTAGTATCATATTAAAGCTAACAAGACAACCTTTCATTTGCAACAAGTTTCATTTCAATTTCTTTAGTAGAGTTCGAGTTATGAGCCCCGAAATTTGACCTTCCTGAACTGTCCTATTCTAGCCCGGTTTGGACATAAGGCAACTTCTTTGAACCACTGGGAGCAATTGGGACTGTATCAAACTCAGAATCTTTTTGTAAGATATTCTCCTATGTGTAAGCTAACAAAGTTGGTTTCACTCCATTTGGAGTTGTGTAGGGTGAGTTACACCCTTCTCAAGTCACACTACCCGGATAAAAGTCTTGATTTCTAGGTCAAATTTCAAAAATTCATATCTCTCTCAATATTGATCCAATGGACTTATATGATATATATATATATATACATATATATATATATATATATATATATGTGTGTGTGTGTGTGTGTGTGTGTGTGTGTGTGTATATATGGAAAACCCTGAATGTCTAATTTCATATAAAAATAGTTCCATCGGATTTAACTGGTCGTAGGCAGAGTCGTACACTCTACCGTACGAACTACTATAGATTTCCTTGACCTAATCCATTCTATTTGCTTCTCTTCTCTAGATAATCATTCAAAACTCAATTTAAAACACAATAATCCAGCCATAAACCTTCATATAGGCTCGTAATAATATCAAATACATGCATCCAAATGAGTTCACAACAATCCCAATTCATAAAAAAAATTCAGAGAAGAGGTTGAATCCTACCTCTTTGAATGGGATTTTGCTAAGTCTTGGAGCTTGAATTGATAGAACCTTGTAAAGCTTCAAGGTTTGATAGAGTTGGTTGAGAGAAAGAGAGAAAAGCAGGGTGAAATCAAATGAAAAAGTGGCATAAATAAGAGAAAAAAATCTGATTTAAGCATTGAAGAGGTAGTTGGCTTTGTGAGTTTTGATTGGTTGAAATTTTGTGAGTGAAGTTTAGCCATGTCTCCCTCTTTTGTGGCTAAATCATTCTCCATGTCGCCTGAAAATGGAGCTCGCCTCCACTCTATCTGAAATCGGAACTCGTCTCCATTCTACTTAAGATCGGAACTCGCGTCCATTTTATTTGAACTTGGAGCTGAAGTCGAATGTCAGAATTCGTACCCATCCTATTTTGAAACTTGGAAATAAATCCAGAAATCAAAAATTGTGTTCATTTGATTTGAAGCTTGGGAGAAAAGAAGGAGATCGGAACTCGGAACTCGGGTAAATTTTTGGTCGATCTTAGGGAGCAACTCAAAGATCTGAACTCGTATCCATTCTATTTGAGATCAACTATGACGTCGGAACTCATTACATCCGACCCGGAGGTCGGTACTTGTGACCATTCTGGTTAAACTATAAACTCGGAGGCCGAAAACCATGTACGCTTGTTTCAAAGATGAAATCGGAAGTCGGAAATTATGTACACTATATTTGAAACTCGAAGTCAGAGGTTGGAACTCGTTGTGGAGTTACACTGTTACTGCTACAAATTCTGTACTTTCTCTACTGCATGCACAATGTGGCTTCTTCCTCCACACTTATGTACTTCCTAATTGCTCCCATGAAACTGCAAAACAAAATAAACAAAACTAAACGAATTAAAATTATTCAAAACTAAAATTCTACCCAAATCAAAAGAAAAACTAATAATAAAAAAAATTAAAATTAAAGAAGAGTTAAAAAAGTTAGGTTGTCTCCCAACAAGCACTTTGGTTTAATGTCCCTAAGTTAAAGATGATCTTGTCACTCAAGGTGGTTCCTTCATCCTCTTCATTGGTACTTTGCCACCAGGGTAGCAGCTCTTCTTCCCAAGGATTAGTGAGGTAAAGGTAGACTTGAATGGCCCATGGAGGGCTTCCGATGGCTTATCAGGTGGCTTAAGATTATTATTCCCTAGTCTTTTCTTTTTCTTCCTTGCCTTGATCCTCATCAATTTAGACTTCCGAGGAGGAGTGGCATAGGATTCAAGGGCTATGGTGCTCAGATTAGCTTCCACTATATCAACTCGAAAGCAAAAACTGGCTTCAAAAGGAGGTGTGCTTGCTTCAAACACCCTGAATGTCACCTTCTCCTCTTGAATTCACAATTCGAGTTTCCCTTCTTCTACATTAATTAATGCCCTTCTAGTAGCCAAAAAAGGTCTTCCAAGGATTAGCAGGATTGCTCTATCTTCCTTCATATCCAAGACAATGAAATCTACTGGGAAGATGAATTTGTCGACTTTTGCTAGCACATTCTCCAACACACCCCTTGGATATTTGATGAACTTATCTACCAGTTGCATAGACATCATTGTAGGCTTCACTTCTCCAATTCCAAGCTTCCTGAAAACAGAAAAAGGCACCAAATTAATGCTAGCACCTAAATCACAAAGAACTTTATCAAAATGAATATCATCAATATCAAATGTAATAGTAAAACTCCCTAGATCTTTTAGCTTTGGAGGTAGCTTGTTTCCCAAAATAACACTACACTCCTCGGTAAGCACGATAGTTTTATCATGCTTGAGCTTCCTTTTCCGAGATAAGATATCCTTCATAAATCTGGCATAGCTCGATATTTGCCTAAGAGCTTCCAATAGGGGAATATTAATGTGCAGTCTCTTAAATACCTCCAAGAACTTGAAATATTGCCTCTCTATTTCCTTTTTCTATTTTGGCTTCACCCTCTGTGGATATGGAATTGGAGGGTCATAAGCAAGAGGTGCCACATAGGTAGACTTCTTCTTTTCATCTCTTACCTCCTTGCTTCGCTTCATGGGGATCTCATACTTTCCCCTTTTTGGTTTTGTTCCTTGGCTCAACAGATGGCTCCTCTTCTGTTGGCTTCTCAGGCTTTGCCAGCTCTTTCCCACATCTCAGAGTAATTGTGTTCACTTGCTCTCTAGGATTTGTAACCGTGTTACTAGGCAAGGAACCTTGTGGTCGCTCAGATAGCTGCTTAGAGATTTGTCCCAACTGAATCTCAATGTTCATGATTGAGGTTTCATGGTCCTTGAATTGTGCTTCAGTTCTATCCACAAAATTAGAAGGAGTCTGCATGAATTGTTAGAACATTTCCTCCAAGTTAGACTTCTTCTCTTAAACAGGTGGGTTGTATGAATGCCTAGCAGCACCCTGATTCCCACGGTAATGATCGAAATGACCATAGTCTCTGTATCCAGAAACATAACTATTGGAATGGAAATTATGCCTCTGACCATTCATGTAATTAACTTGTTCATCAGAAGTAGGCTCTGTGGCATGTTCTCCATTAGGATGATTCCTTTGGCAGAAGTCACACCTCAAGATCAGTGATGGGGAAATGGTACTAAGCATATCCAATTGCTGCTAAATGACTGCATTTTGGACAAAAAGGGCTTGCATCTGGGCTAAAAGGGCAATGGTAGTGTCAACTTCCCAGACTCCCCTCTTCTAAGTTTCTCACTTGGCCTCTGATAATTGTTGTTAGCCATTGTTTCAAATAGCTCCCAAGACTGCTTTGGTGTCTTATTGTTCAGAGAGCCACCAGCTGCTGCATCAACCATGATCTAGGTGCAGATTAGGAGACCATTGCACAATGTCTAGATTTGCATCTAGAGCAGAATACCGTGATGTGGACACTTGGCCAATAATTCCTTATACCTCTCCCAAGACTCATAGAAGGATTCTCCATCTGCTTTGGTGAAGGAAGTGATGTCATTCCTCATCTCGGCGAACTTGGCAAAAGGAAAATACTTCTCCAAGAATTTCCTGGCCACCATATCCCGGGTAGTGAGTATTCCCTGTGGTAGAGACTTCAACCAAGCTCTGGCTTTGTCCCTCAATGAAAAATGGAACAACCTCAATCGAATAACATCATCCGTGGCACCATTAATTTTAATGGTGTCATAGATTTCCAGGAAGTTGCTGAGGTGTTCATTTGGATCCTCACTAGGTAGTCCAGCAAACTGGCAGTTTTGTTGCATGAACTGAATTAGTGACGTCTTCAGCTTAACATTGTTTGCTTGGACAGGCAGCCTCAGAATGCTAGATGAGCACCCTTGAAGAGTGGGTGCCAAGTAATCCTTCATAGCTCTATCATTCTGCTCATTTTCATCAGCCATGGTAGCTTTAGAAACTCTTTCAATTGCTCTTCGTTCTATTCTGAGCTGACGCAAAGAACGTTCAATCTCTAAATCAAAGAATAAATCTCCTGTGGATTGGCTTTTTTGCATAAACACAAGAACAAGTGAAAGTAGGAAAGACTAAAATAAAATAAAAGCTAAATAAAAATAAATAACAAAAGAAAAAGAAATAAAAATAAAATAAAAGGAAAAATAAATAATAAAAAAGGACAAAAATAAATATAAAATAAAAATAAAAATAGAAAATTCAATCTAGTATCCCGTCAACTAAGAATGATATCGATACTATCCCTGGCAACAACGTTAAAAACTTGATGCAACTCCGACAAGTGTACTAGATCGTACAAGTAATAAAGTGATAAATAAGGTATCATTCCCATGAGGATAGATCAAATATCGAATAGTCTAAGGGAATAACTATTTGGATTGAACGAAATTACTTATGAGGAAATTAAAATTTAAATAAAATAAAATAAATAAGAAAAATACTAATGCAAAAAATTCTATCAGTATAGATAAATGCAATGGGATGGATGCTAGGGCTAATTAATTTCACCTATTGCAGACGCATTTACTATGAATTTCCGTTAATCAGTTTCTATCCTAATTGACTCACGGTCAGTTCCTGTTAGTTTATTCCTAGCCTCTCTCGAGGTCAAGCAATACTCTTTATCCTAAACTGATTGCCTACTCTCTTAGCACAAACTAATCTAGGAAAAGGTTGAAACATTATGGGTTCCTATATTGACCACATGAACCGCATTTATCTATCTCTAGTTTTTGCTCAACTCATAGTGTTTATATTAAGAGGCTCTATTCACAAACCCTCTCTCGAGTTAATGTAAATCCCCAAATCAATTAATTGGTGATCAAGCAATTAAAAGCATTAACCACAAACAAAAACACTAAGCAATAAAGATAGAAAACAAGATTAACATTAATTCATGAGTAAACTTGTCATACAAAAAAGATCCACTAACGCCCCAGCAAAAGAAAATTAGTTCATAATTGAAGAAAAGAAAACAATGGAAGAGTATGGAAATGAGAAGATAGAATAAACAAAAGCCATAAGGATTTCTGGCTAGAGACAAGAGGTTTGGAAGAATGTGGATCTCTCCATGTTGAAGTTAAGCTTGGGAATCCTTGAACCTTCACCTTCAATCTCTCTGGAGAAGTCTTCTATCTTGGACAGTGTGTGGAAGTCTCTAAAGATCCCCTTTCTGACCTTAAGTGTTGCCTTTTATAGTCCACGAATCCCTTTTCTCAAAATTCAGCCTGAGCCCACTAATTATGCAATCGAGGTCGATCTATAGTGAAACAAAAATTACATGGGTGAAAACGGCATCACGCTATAGCGAAATGATTTGCGCTATAGCATGCTTGCAAGACAGCGTTGACCTCGTTTATAAATTTCCAGGCTCTATAACAGTCATAATAATTGGAATTTACCCTCAAAGGTAGAAATAGCAATTGTAGATTTTTTAGTAAGCTTTCCAACGCAACAAGAACCACCTTAATGGGAGTTTTGTAGCTCAAGATATAGGCAATATACTGATGAAATGTCAGATTTGACAGCATCGGAGATAGAATGAGGCCTCAATTTTGTTCTACCTTTTTCTCCTCGAAGACTCTGAAATTGGAAAAAGTGTCCAACATCAAAGTTGGAGATGATCTTCTCTTCTTTTAATGAATTTTGAATCATCATAATCCGACTTCTAGAGAGCTAGATATCGAATTTCCAATGCTGAATGCAACGTCCAAAAAATTTTATCGTTAATAACCGAGTTGTTCGGTTTTTATCAAATAAGTGAGTTTAATCGGGATTCGATTAAGTATTTATTCAAAGCCAATTAAGTAACATTTAGAAGAATTAACCTTGAGGAAATTATATTAGAACTATAGGAAACTTCATAGAAATTTTCTAAAACTGGTTTACTAATTTAAAGAAAAATCGGTAAGGTTTCGGTCTTTTTAAACTGCCGAAACTGGATTAATAAAAATTTTCTATGAGTACTCTAGGATGAATTGCTAAGATTTAGCCAAAACATCTCCATATGTGGCACTACATCAACCCATAGAAGGCAGCCACAAACCAAGTTAAACTACCAATACAAATCCACCAATCATGTAAGACTTGCTTCAAAAGTTTGTGATTACTTCCTTCCTTCTCCCTTGTGTAATTAGGCCAACATAATGAGCTAAGCTCTCTTCATTTCTATTCGATACACACTCATCTCCACTCCATCTTCAACCTCTCTTCAAGTCTCATCAAGAGTTTCTTCAATCTAGGACATCAAACCAACAAGATTTCTACTAGACAAGGTAGGAATCCAACTCCTCTTCTTGTTTTTATTGATTTGGAGCTATGTGGGGATCTTGTCTTCTTCATAATATTGATGTGATTTTGAATGATGATGATGGTTTATGATTGAAATTGCATGTGTGTTGTGATTAGAAGTGGAATTGGTATGAAAGAACTTGAAGTAAAGAGAAAACTCAAGAAGCTATTAGGGTTTTTCCTTGGCGGTCCATACAGCAGAGTGTACGGCTCTGCCTACAACTATTCAAATTCAATGAAACTATTTTTATATGAAACTAGACATTTAGGGCTTTCAATACATATATCATATAAGGCCATTGGATTAGTATTGAGATAGATATAAATTTTGGAAATTTGACCTAGGTTTTTGAGTTTGATTCTAGGCAGACTAGGTTGTTTAGAGCAAAACTGGCCTTATACAATATGGAATTAAATGAAACTAAGTTTGTTAGAAAGCTTACACATAGGAGAACATTTCATAAAAATTTTAGAGTTAGATTCAGTCCCGTTTGCTCCCAGTGGTTCAAAGAAGTTACCCTATGTCTAAAACCAGGTCAAAATAGGGCAGTTCAAGAAGGTCAAATTTCGGAGCTTATATCTCAAGTTATACTCATTCAATGATATGCAACTTCTTTCATTTGAAAGCTTGTTTTATTACTTTACATTAATATAAATTTCGCATGATTTCATTCGGATTTCTATTTTTTGTGAATTTTCTCTTATAAGAGTGCAATTCTGGCTAGAAGTATGGCAGCCTAGGATAAATCCCAAATAATTTGAGTTAATCTCGAAAACCGGAAGGTTATACTTAAGGTTGAACTCGAAAAGGTATACTTAAGGTTGAACTCGGGAAATAGATCGAGTATACCTAATGTTGAACTTGGAACTTAGTGAATAGAAATCAGATCGAGTATAGTTCATGTCAGAAATCAGAGCTTAGAATAGAAAATTAGATTAGGATGATTAATGTCGGAACTTGAAACTCAGAAATAGAAACCAGATCAGGTATGATTAAGGTTGGAACTTGGAACTTAGGAAACACGTTTCATAAAAGTGTTGGAAGACCGATTGAGGCTCAATGTCGGAGATTGGAAGTCAGTATCAGGATATGAAACCTTATACCCACATATCGGAAGTTGGGAACTAGACGCTTTAAACTCTTATACACATAGTTCCAAAGCTCGGTTCATGATCAATCTCGGAGATTGCTTCTAAACATGATCCCAGATGTCGGGAACCAAGACATTCATAATCCCGGAAGTTGGGAATCCAGACATTGACCTTATGTACATAACTTATATGATATTGGAACTCAGAAGTCGGTAATAAGCTCGAACTCGAGAACATCATTAGAAGTTAAAAGCTTGCAAAATAGATTAAGACTTAAGAGTTTAAAACTTGCACTTATTGATATTGTTATATTCTTGGTATGAATATAATATTCTATATTGAGGTTGCTATTTGATTAAAGTTTCTTGGTTACTGGTACTATTCATAGGGAAGCGAATATTATCCGTTGTACTACTGAATTTTCGGTAGAATAGTAAGGAGGTTATGAGCATTTATATGTTATGAATATTTATGATATGAATATAAAATTCTAGATGCATGGATATATGAAAGTAAATGATGAAGCATATGCATGACTACATTAAACATGTCTATGCATGATTATGTATGAGAATGAAAGGATATGAACATATTAAATGTGGATCCCTTCACCTGGAGGCAGTTATGAGATCCCTCCTTGTGAAGGCAGTTAAAAGATAAAGATGTGGGCCCCTTCACTCAGAGGCAGTTGCACATTGGGTCCCTCCCTGTGAAGGCAGCTAAAACTTTTGGGTCCCTCTATGTTGGAGGCAGATGGCCAACTGAGTCCCTCCAACCTAGAGGCATGTGGGTCCCCTTGCGGGTCAGTACTGTGTGACGACGGTCACGGGTTGAGCTGACAAGCTCATTCCTAGATCAAACTACCCAAGGGCAGTAAAAAATAAAGATCAAAACATGTGCAGGCACCCTAGGGACGGCGATACATAACGCTTAGGTGTACCAAGGAAAGGAAGTTAAAGAAAGTTAAAGAAGCACAAGAGCATTTTGCATGAACACAAATGAACATAGATGCATATGCATGATTTTATGATAGACAGTATATACTCACAAATAATGTTTGTTATTATCATCATTATGATATTGCAAGTAGGCTCCTGTTATCAATATTATTAGTATGAACAATGTACTCATGCTTGAATCCTTACTCCATCTAATAAGTACATGAATAAAATTAACTCTGCTTCGGATAATACATTTTCGAATTATAAAACTGAGCAATTTATTTGGCATGATCACCTTATTTACAACAAATCGAAGTAGCTAGAGATAATAATGAAGACATAGCATGGAATTTCTTAGTGGATCATATTGAGAACTTAAAGTTCTCACTCCTATTTTCGTATTATCTCCAGATAACTCAAGAAGTCTCGAAAACGGCTGAAATTGTTATCAGAAAAGGTCTGTTCAGGTAATAGTAATAACTCCTGAGTATGGTATTATGACTTAAGCATAGTACTGTACAAAGGAGGATGTTACACTGAAAGGTTCTGATTTCATGCAAGCTAGACTCTCTCATAGCCCCAAATTCCAACTTAAGTGTTTATATCTGATGACAATCAAATTAAACCCAAAATAAGTAAATATAAGAAAAACAACAAAAAAATAAAAATACAATCCAATCTCAACTACTTAATTAAAATAAAACAAAATAGTAACTAAACTAAACAACTACATCCTAAATTAAATAAAAAATAACTACAAATATAACTCACCAAAAAGAGTTATCAAAGAACAGACTTCCATACACTAAAAGGCAGATAGCAAGTTCTGGTATCAAATTCAAACATAAAGGCTCATCAATGAAAAGAAAGAATGCCTAATATGAGGCAAATGATGATGTATCTCATGCTGTGCTTGATGCTTCTTACAAGGATGAACATTTTGTGGAACCAAGAAACACTTGGGAAAATGGGAAAATGCGTGGAAAGAAGAAACACTTGGGAAAATAGGAAAATGCTTGGGCTACACTTCGAGAATGACGAGGAAGTGATTAAAGCGCTAGTAGTTGCCCATGAGAATAGAAAGGAAAATGTTAAGAAGGTAATGTCTAGAGGAAAGAAAGGGTGAAACAAAAATAATTAGATTTGCCCTGTTCTTTGAGTTTACTTTTGTATGAGTGGGCTCCCTTTGTGTGTTTCTAATGTCTTGTTTAGAGTAAGCCAAACCTATTCTGATGTAAATTTCTCTATTCTTTTGAGTGTCGAGACACTTATAAATTATCAAAAAAAAAGGATATTGATTAAGCTCTTGGTAAAGAAATTTGGATCAACATAATTCAAGAAGAATTAAACCAATTTGAGATAAACAAAATCTGGACATTAGATCCTAAATTTGGAGATCATAATATTTATTGGAATTTGCTGGGTGTTCACAAACAAGCTTGATGAAGCTAGAAATGTTGTAAGAAACAAAGCAATATTTATAGAACAATGGTATAATGATCAAGAAGGCATTAACTTTGATGATACTTGTGCACTTATTACAAGACTTGATGTTATTTGAATTCTATTTGTGTATACTACTTACAAGGTTTCATCTTGTATTAAATGGATGTCAAAATTATTTCTTAAGCGTGTTTACTTCTAAGAAGGTTTATGTGAAATAAACCCCTAGTTTTGAGAACAAAAAGTTTCCTTATTAAGTTTTCAAACCTTCTAAAGCTATATATTATTTGAAACAAGCCCTTTGCGCCTTGTATGAGAGACATAGTTTGTTTATTCTCAAACATAGATTCTCAAGATTTTCATGTTATGCAAATATACGTTAATGATATAGTATTGGCTTTTTTACCAAACTGCCACTGTTATCAAAACTATTTATCAATATGTCACACTTTCAAAATTATTTACCAAACTGCTCCCCTTTCGTCCACGCTGGAATAAAATATGATATCGTAAAATTGCCTTTACGATTGGTGAATCCAGCGTGGAATCGCCATTGCATTTGGTGAATCTTACATGGATTCACCTTTACATTTGGCAAATCCAACGTGGATTAGCCAAACTCAAAGGTGATTCCACATTGGATTCGCCAACCATAAAGGCAATTTGACGTGAAAATCTCCAACCTTAAAGGCAATTCCACGTAGACCACTATTTCAGTATTTATAACCACCCTACTTTCCATCAACACCCACACCCCAATCTTACTCTATTCCAAAATCTCCTAAATTTAATATGAAACAAGAGGCTCTATGATCTGACTCTTTAAATTATATATCCTGTAAGATTTAGATGAGGTAGAATATCGTACGAATACTCCTAAGATAGCTCGAGGTTGGGTGTATGACCTGCAGAGGTTGGACTATGTTGAATATCAAATGGCCAGTAAAACTTTAAATGGTCATAACTTTTCACTTAGGACTCCAATTTATTATTATTATTATTATTATTATACCTTTTCTGAAAGCCTCAGACGAGCCCATCAGTGTGGCAACCGCCGTAGCCGATTGGTGCCATTTTGGGCCTGAAAAAATCTTGTTTGAAGGTGTTTTAGCCACTTTTTATTTTTGTGTAATTTTTTCATTATTTTCCCCTTATATAATTTGTATTACTAAAATGGTGGTTAAAAATACTGATATAATGGTTACAAATATTGAAAATATGGTTATAAATATTGAACTGGTGGTTAAAGAGGGCATTTGGGTAGCAAAGCGATCTACGTGGAATTGCCTTTAAGGTTAAAGAGTTTGGCAAATCCTACATAATGGTAATTCCATGTTGGATTTGCCAACCATAAAGGCAATTTTACGATATCATATATTTATTCCAGCATGAACAAAAGGGGATCAGTTTGGCAAATAGTTTTGAAAGTGTAGCATATTGGTAAATAGTTTCAATAAGAGTGGCAGTTTGGTAAAAAAATCTATAGTATTTGGTGTTAGATCCAAAGGTCTTCGAAACACTTTGATATCAGTTTGAAGCCCATTTAAAACATTATGGTTCTAATAACTAGCACCCACTTTGAAATATCTTTCTATAAATATTTTAAATGAGAGCAAGTATACAAATGGAAGAATCTATCTCGTGAACGCTCAATGAGATACCCTAAACTACATAGAAAAAAAGGCTTTCGATCTATCACAATGTTGGCCAAGTCCAATGAATGCTTTGTGTCAGCAAATTTAACATGTAAAGGACAAGCTACTTTAGATTGAACCATGAAGAGAAGGTTCCAAGTATTATTGTTCCATATTTATTTTCTTGAAGATTTGAGCACTCTCTTGTTGAAGAACGATCAAGTTGTAAATAAACTTCATTCTAAGGCACAAGTCTTTGTAGACTAGTCAACTATAGAAAGCTGAGTTCAGAAAGAAAACTTTCAAAAAGTACATTAAAAAAAAGTACCCTCAAAGGAAGATATTTTAGAAGAGAAGATAATAAGAAGTCTTTTAACATTCAAAAATGACCAACATACGAATCTATTTATCTATTTATAATACACAATTTCTATGACTCAAGTTATGGCATGCTTTGGTATTGACATTTTGAATGTTCTATTAGTGTCACATTAGTTTATTGTATTAGTTGTCTTTCTTTTATTTAATCACCTTTTAAACTTCTCAAATACAATTAAAACAAGTAACTACCACTTATTTCACTTTTTAACCTATATAATTTCTCAACTTCCATTCCCATTAAGAATTAGTCTCCTACAACTTACTTATAGTAGGAAGCATTCAACCACTAATATTAACACACTACAAAACGAATGCATGTCAGTTCAATTTAAGAATAAAATATATCATTAAAAATTTAATAAAATCAATTATATTACAATGTATATCATATACCATTCCAATATCCACACCTTCACAAGTCAATATAAATTCACAAAATCGCACATGCATGTTATACCCCTCAGTCTTTATGTGCTTCACATATATTTCACAGAAAAGTTCACACAAAAATTAAGTAGAAAACCAGTTTCTTCAAACGCTCAACATAAAATGTAATTATTGTTTTCTCAAAGTTCATCCTCTCAATCTTTACTTCACATATATTTTATGGTAAATTCACATAAAAATTACATGGAACAATAGTATTCTACAAAAGCTCAACATAGAACGTGATGATTGGTTTCTTAGAGCACGGGTAGTTGGCCTATGGAATGTCTTTAGACCATAAAATTAAGAAGATCTAATTCTTCTAGAAATGATACTATTGAGTGAACAAATAAATACTCCTCACAAATAATATAACTTTTCTCATCATTAACATCATATTTTATTTCACTCTTGCCCTCATAAATACTATATAATGTTACTTAATGTTAATATCATATTATTTAACTCTTGTGACATCTTATTACAACAAATTACAACTCAATATTCAAATATCATATAAGCTTTATGAAAAGATACAAAAGTAACATTTTATTATATTAAAATTTATGAAATTAATATTAATTTCAATTATATCATTTGATTTCTTAATATTCTATTCAACTATAAACAACCTTAGTTTATATTCTTTTCACTCTATTTAAAACATTCACTTTGTCATATATACTTTTAATTACTTATGTAATACCCTAGTGTGATTTGTGGTTATCTATCAATTTGAATCTTGGAGATTCTAAATTTGAACCCTATGCCTCCTTAGAGGGCTATAGGATTGAGATATTTTTATAAGATCAAAAGTCTTGGTAATGGTTTCATAGATATTAATGAGTTAACGAAGGATTTTTAACGAATTTTAGAAAATGGTTAACCCCTTTTTTTAACCCAAGAGTTAACAAAAATGCAAGTTTTCATAAATTTATACTAAAATCGAAAGTAAGATATTGATTCCTAAATATTTTGATTTGTTTGATATTTTTATTGAATCTAAATGGGGGATATTCCCTTATTTATAATTATATTTTAAAGTTAATGTAAATACATGTGGGTAATATTCTAATCTCATATGAGTCTCTGAGTAAGAAAACTAAAGGTTGGTAATCAATTATTAGAGGCTTGGAATCAATTACCAACTCTTTGTCTGCCCACGATTTGGAAATTTTGAGGGCACCAATCTAAGTTAGTGGTAATCAATTCCTAGGCATGGTAATCAATTATTGGGGCTTTATATGTAGCCTGGGGACGCATTCTCTCTCATCTTTTGCAAAGTTTCACCCTCTCTTTAACCCAAACACTCTCCTTTCTCTCTAAAACACATTTCCTCACCATCTTTTTCTCCCACCCAAGCTTTTTCCTTCAAATCTACATCAAATCACTCACTTCCTCCCTCACATAACATCAATCTCCCTCTTTAATCTTCATTCTTCCTCTCTCAAACATCACCATGGTTGGAATTTGGAGCTTAAAGAAGGTGATACCAAGGAGCTTATCCTTTTATTCTTCCTTTTTCCTTCCAAGGGTAACTCTCTAAACTCTTTTTCTCTTCCTTTCCTATGAATTAGTGATTCTTCCATAATTAGTGTGTTCTTGGAAAACCCTAGGCTTATCAGTATTAGGGCTTTTGGAGAATTGAGTTGTAAGTTGTAAAATGTTAAGATATAGACTTGCTAACTCATGAATGTTATTTTTGTCTTGATTATGGTGCTAGATTCCTCCAAGGACTGCTCTCTTGACTCCGTGGCTCTGTAGAATTGGAATTCCTTTTTAGGCTAAGTTTGTGAGTAGATAGTGTATCCCTAACTTGTTTCCTAAAATATCTACTTTATATACATGCAAATTGATTTGATATGTTAAGGAATTATGGTTTAGATCTTGATCACATGTTTTAAGAAGATAATTTCTTTCCATTATGTATGTTTTATTCAATTTATCACATGGGACAATGAAATGTTTCCTATGGAATTATGATAATTGTTTTATGTATTGGAAATCAATGGAAAGACATTATTGAGTACATGGCATGAAATTGAATTGCAAATTGCTTTGGATTTTGTAGTTATGACTCAATTATTGATACCCTTCATATTTGATTGTATCTATATCTGTAAATGATTTTAAAAAGGCTCTTGGAAAAGTCTATGATAAGATCTATAGCTAATGGCAGCAAGCGTTAGCCTTGGTGCACCATGACTAGTTACTTACACAACCACTCAGAAAGTGGTGCGTGATGATTTACACTACCATTTAAGGAGTGGTACATGATAATTACAAGGTTATATGAAAGAAAGATTGCCTAAGTGTGATCCCGATAAACTATCTTGGATTAAATAGCTTCCCACTTGATTTCATACTTTGTTATTATGTTAATAAAGTACCTATTTTGGAATAAGAACTTATTTGATAACATGGTTTACTTATACATAATTATGCTGTGTACTTTTAAGATATCAGCCATTGTCCTATGTGGGCTATGGATGCTCTATCTCCCACTGAGTTGCAAAATTCCCCTGCTGTCCTTCCTTTCTTTTCAGATATAGGTGCTGATCAGTGATCCAAAGCTTCTACTCCTAGTAGTTGAGCTTTGGTTGGTGAGCCCTTCTTATTTAAGGGCCAATTTTTGTATCTAAATCCCTTCTTATGAGTTTCTTAGACTTGTGTTACTGCTCCATAATGCCATAGGCTGGTCCAACCTTTGCTTGTTTGTGTCTATATTGGAAATATTTTAATTAAATCATGAACTATGTATTTAAGACATGTAACCTTATTTAGATATGTACTTGCATTCTAGTTGACAGAAACTATTTATTACTATTGATTTTGAATGAATGAGTATATATATACATGATTTTAAAATTTGTGTTGCATGTGTGTATGCTATTTATTGCAGGAAGAGGCTCTATAGTTGCGGATATGACCCGAATACAAAGAAAATTTTGTCCATTTTCCTAGAAAAGTTGTATGTTAGGCTTGCTAGAGGACAATCTCCTATGCGCCGGCCACGGCTTGGGTTGGGTCGTGACAACTTAATTATATATCTTTACTTTTCTAACTAAAAATGATTAGAGCTTTTTCATTTCCAAATACAAATTTTTCATTAACAAAAATAAAAATAAAAATATGTTTAAAACATTAAAAAAAACACATTTTCAAAAATATCAACCCATTACCTAGGGTTAATCAATTGGTTCCCATATATTATTTTTTCCCTTTTATTACACCAACTAACATTGCAATTTTTTTTTTATATTAATCAACAATTTTCTTAAAAATATATATATATACACCTACTTAAACTAAAAATTCATAATAGTAAAATTAAATAAATTTCCTCAATGACATTAATATTAACTTTTTCACCTTAAACTTATCATTGTTCTATTTTCTTACACAATTATAGAGGGAACTCCTCTACATGCAACAATGCAAAAAAATTTGATTCACATTTTAATTGTACGTTATATAAGAGAAAAATTTACAGTATAAGGAATTTGAAAATGACAACTTTAGATGATTAGTATACAATTAAAGGAACATTGAAAATATTTTTCTTACTCATAACTTCTCTTAAGGAGACAGCCGACAGGTGCCAAAAAAAGTAATCACAAAAATAACATCAAAATGATAAAACATATTTGAATATCAAACATCCATATAGTATCAATAAATTCTATATAACTATAAAGCACATATACTTTTGTTTTATTATCCATATAGTATCAATAAATTCTATATAACTATAAAGCACATATACTTTTGTTTTATTTACATTACCGAAGTTTCATTTTATCGTTAATAAATATTATTATCATTTCATTACATATTCATTTTAGTTCTAATCATTCTTATAACATTTAATAAAATATTTTTATACATATTTTATTCGTCCATGCATCGTGTTTTATTCTACTAGAACTACAAAAGAAAAGATTTTATCCAGTTTGCAAGTGTTGAGAGAAGTTATCCTTTGTACTCTAGAATTATCGAGTTCATATCCAATCCCTAACTGTTGTTGATAGGATCAGACACAAACGTCTATCAAATTATGGTAACCTAATCTATTGGCGATCATTGTGAGTTGCTCTGTCAGAAGCTAGTGTTGATCAAAAAGTAGTTTGTGCTTAGATTAAATGACTAGTGTTAATCAAACAATACTTAATGAGAGGCTAAGGATTATCAAAACAACTCAAATATATACAAACACCGCTTGCCAGCTGGGGTTAGTATTATTACTAAACGAATACTGAATCATAGTAAGAAAGAAAAGGAAATGGAAGAATCTTCCCTGGATCAATGATATAACATATAAATTTTAGAAAATGCTTGATGCAAAGGATTTCGATTTTCATAGCTTTTGACCTGGGAGACTTTACGCTACATCTATCAACTCACTCAGAATTGATCTTGATCAGGAAACCTCCTTTCATACTAAAGACAATTAAACCGCCATGATTATGTCGGCACAATGGTTCTTTTATTGTTGAAGAGTAGGGAATACAAAATACAACAAAGGAGAAGCAGCACAATCATTCTCAATCACTTAACAACCAGCACAGTTTGTAGGATCAATTCAGCAAAATGGTTGGAGGTGGCTGGACATTACATTACATGCCTTTGCTGGGTTTATTATTACTATACATGCACCAGAAAAAAGCCAAAATCAAACAAGTACAGAAGAAATATTATAATGCATCCTTGAAAATGTTGCGAGTTCTAGTCTTCAAGCTCAATAATCTTCACCACCGATGAGTCACCAACTTTCTGGCAAACAACAACTCGATCATGTGCCTTTATGATCCCACAAGCCTTGCCATGGTCTAAAGCAACCTTCAGAATTGATTCATTTGTTGCACTTTTAGATTCAGCCTACAGCCACAATAAAAACTTACAAGTTAACAAATGCAAGACCAAGAATAAATGTAACATCTATCCCGACTTAAGTTATTTTATTTTTAATACTAACTAGACAAAATTAACCGTAGGTGCGTACATACTAATTTTACACTGCCTCTCTGCTTATTGAAATTTTAGTTAGATAGACCACAGGAAATTTCACTAGTGACAAAAATTAGGAGTCAAAATTCCTGCTACAAAAAATTTAATTCAATAGTGGTAATTTTAAGGAAAGTACAATGATAGACGAGCACGATAATTCCTTATACGTGAAGCCAAAATGATGCTAACAATATTCCAGTCAAATGTAACTATACTCCGACCAGATGATATTCGCAAATAGATTCTAATCAGATTTGACTCGTATTTAACTAGATGCTAACTAGAGCCAACTAGATTCTCATATAATTTGTGGATTAAGACGAATAATATTGTTTAATTGGACAACCAATGGCTTAACGTCATTTTTCAGCACCTTATTAGGATCATAACCTAAAGACTTAATCAGTTATGTTGGATTTGGCATAGGAAGGAAACATGCATGGCTTGGAGGAAAAACCACCAAGCTTCACACATAGAATATAGGGAGATGAGGCCATGAATGGAACGGCAAAGCTGCAGACAAATTTTGGCAAAAAATAAGAAAGTGAAAGGAAAAAGGTGAGGAAGAAAAAGAAAAAAAAGGGGAGAGAGAGACAGAATAGATAAAACCCCTGAAAAATTCAAGAAAAAAATTTTACAAGGTAACTACAATATAAAAAATGGCCCACAAGGCTTGAGAAAAATAAAATTCAACCCTTCGAGAGGATTCTTTTCAATATCTTGCTTATGGAAAACTTCCATGGCTCATTTCTGTGATGTATTTTGATTAAAATTATAGAACTTGTGTAGAAAAGTGTTTTTGTCGGTGCATATGTATGGATATTTATACTATGTACACTACTAAATATACGAGTAATGTACAGACTACAGAAGACACTAAACAACAACACTAGAAACTAAGCAATAATTAGCTAGTCTAGGAATATGTAAAAACCACATCACTAAAATTCTAAGACACTCCCTCAAACTAGATCATGTATGTCATATGTGCTAACCTTGTTACAAATAGATTCAAAGCCAATTGTGCTTTTGCTTAGGAGAACCTTTCCTCAAACAAAAATGACAATCAATCACTATGTGCTTAGATCTTTCATGGAAAACTGGGTTAGAAGCAATATGCATCACAGCTTGATTGTCACAACGTCCTATCCTTGGCATCTCCCAGTTTAAGTTGCAAAGGTAGTTGCTTCAACCATGTAAATTCACAGGTTGCTGCCGCCATAGCATGTACATGTTTCATACTCCCCCATGACATTAGGCTACCGTCAACGAAGCACAATACCCAGAAAATATTGTCACTAAGCAAGGGCAACACTGGTTGTAGACTGAGCAACTTCAATCCATAAAAAGTATTTTTGAGGAACCAAATATTTGGTTTGAAAATGGTGACAGATGCTATTAGAGATTCCGGATACTAGCTTCATCATTACTTGTGATGACGATGTCATCAACATAAATATTCGGTAAATACAACAACCGGGTGAAGAGTGATGAAAGAGAACATAATGATCAGCCTCACAACTCATCATGCTGAAATGCTGGTTAATATAGCTAAATCTCCCCAGCTAAGCACAAGGGTATTGTTTCTATCCATTAAGGGAAAAGGCATGGTTGGCATATTAAGTCATGTCTGCCATGTATAGTTAAGTTTGGGGGGCTATTCCATATAAACCTCTTCTTGCAACTCACCATGTAAGAAGACATTTTTTATGTCTAGTTGATGAAGGGGCTAATGGCGAATAGTAGCCATCGCAAGAAAAAGGTGACTAAAGCAATCTAGGGAATGGGAGAAAAAGTATCTCCATAATCAAAACCAAGTATCTATGTAGTCCTTGGCCATGGGGTGAGCTTTCAAACCATCAACTTTGCCATATCACCAATAGTCTTTTGCTAGGAGGCAAGGGAACAAGATTCCAAGTACTACGGGAATATAGAGTAGCCATTTCATCCATCATAGCCTGTCACTATCCAAGATCAGATAGGGTTTCACTTGTAGTTTTTGGAATAGACAAAAAGCCAAAGAGGACACAGGCAAAATAGGAGGGGGGCAAATGATGATAAATCAGAAGACAAGCATATAGAGGATTAGGATTTCTAGAAGGCCAGGTGCCTTTGCGTACAGTAATGGGTAGTTCCATCGTAGGAGGAAGAGTTAAAAGAGTTTGATAGAGCAGGAAATGAACCTTTAGGAGGATTGGGACGTGGAGCTTTAGAAGAAAGGATGAGCGGCTGATAGACAGTTGTGGATTACATGGCTGGTTTGACTTGAAGATATTAACTATACTCCCTAACAGATCAGATTGAGCAACTTGAGCAACGTTCACATTCCTAGCCTGTTGATTGGCCATGGCTCTCCATTGTTCCTCAATGCAGCAAAATCGTTCTCAATAAGTAAAATGAGGAAGAGAATGATTACCATCACAATCTCCCCCTCATCCACCTCGATGGCTGGTCTGCCACACCAATTTAGTAAAGTCAGCAAATGCAGGGGCTGGTACAAAAAGATGAGGGTTTGAGAGGCACAATAGTTGTTCTGTATCATATGATGCAATTGAAGCGAATAAGAGGATCTAATTGCGAATTGAGTCAAGTTCAAGTGGAAGACTGGCAAGGGCAAGGACAATAAAGAACTTGCCACATTGTTCAGCATGTTTGCCTATATTATCAAGCTTACTCAATAGTTTTGCAGGTCCATGTCTTGTTTCTTTACAACCATGGTATTAGAGACAATGTTGTATAAACGGTTGACATTGTTCAAGTACAATTGGCCTTAGCCTGTATCTCATATCATCTCCAAAAAGAACAATATTGAGACTAAAGTTTGGCTGGCATCAACTGTGAACCATAGATTTATGCAATAGGATTAATCTTGTTGCAGGTTAGACAGTCTCACATAACCCTCACCCCTGACATGCATGCCATGTGAAGATCAAAGTCTGAAACAATTCCTAATTCATTTCCCCAATAGCCGGCTGTGTGATACATTTGGAATAAATGCTTTATTATTTTTGCTAAGAATTGGATGTGTCCTACTACTTCAGGATTGAATGATGCACCGTAAAAGAAGAGAATATTCTCAATGATGGAAAGGGAGAAAGTAGTGTGAGAAGAAAAGGGGAAAACTAGGGAAGCAATCCCATTGAGCAGTAGAAGAAGAGAATATTCTCTGTGAAGTTGCTATCAGTTCCATCTCATATTCTCTTTTCAAGGTTGCAAGTGTTCTCATTGAGTAGAATCATTGAATAGGAAGTGAAGAAGAGAGTCCCAATTGATAAAGCACAATATCAAAGGTTGGTAGGAAGGTTGATGTACTTGACTCATATCAGGCCAGACTTGGCATATGCTGTTAGTGTGGTTAGCCAATTTATGCATAATTAGACACATGCAAGCAGTGTATATAATCTTGCAGTACCTTAAGGCTACACCTGGGAGGGATTGTTATTTAAGAAGGGTGAAAGGCTATCCATGGAAATCTACACTTGATGCCGATTATGCTGGTCCTATTATTGATAGAAGATCAACATTAGGATATTGCATGTTTTTGGCAGGACACATGGTGACTTGGAGGAGTAAGAAGCAAAATGTGGCTGCTAGATCTAGTGCTAAGGCAGAATTTCGAGCTATGGCACAAGACGATTGTGAGCTGCAATGGATTGAAATCATACCAGATGACTTGAGAGTAATGCATGAATCTCCTATGAAGATGTTTTGTGACAACAAATTAGCCATTAACATTGCTCATAATTCAGTCCAACATGAAAAGGCTAAGCACATTGAGATTGACCAACATTTCATCTAGGAAAAGTTAGACGGCGGATTGATAGCCACGACACATGTTCCTTCAAGACTATAGTTAGTAGATGCGTTAACTAAAGGCCTACCTATAGAGCGGCTCCAAGAACTTACATGCAAGCTGGGAATGATAGATATTCGCTCACAAGCTTGAGGGGGAGTGTTGAGACTTGAGATATCATGCATTATTGTATAATATTATGTAGAGATTTATTTCTCATATTTTCATTTAATAGGATAGATACATTACCTGTATTAGGAGCTTAACTTATGGAAACCATTATCAGGGAATAATTACCAATTATTGCTGAATGTCTATATAATGTATATTTCCGTAGAGATTATTCATCAGTGAAAAATAACATTCAGTTCCATCTCGTATTCTCTTTTCAAGTGTTTTTGATGGGGATGCAATGACCTTATTTGATCAAAGGATCAGTTTCCACACATTCGTTTTAAAAGGTTTGGTAAGAAGCGGAAAGTTAAATATTTTGGTAATGTGCTGTTTAAGGAATTGTGTATAGAAAGGAATGCCTGCATCTTCAAGGTTGTTTCCTCACCTCTGAGTTTGTAATAGAAACTAGAGAGAAAGAGAGAGATCAAGATCGAGCAAGAGAGAGTTTAGATCTAAAAATCTGAGTAATGTTATTCTTAGTGATGAAAGAGTACAAGTGGACTGTATAGTACATCAGTGAAGTGAGATGGTTATTGTTCAGTTACACCTGACAGTTGTCACTTGTCACTAACTGGCAGCTGTAACTACCTGGGGGAGAAGTGATCCTCTACATGCAAGACTACACTAAGCCACTAGTTTACTAGTTCACTCTATTATGCCCCCTCAAACCAAGCTGGGCCTGATCCTTGGTTGTTAGCTGCTGTAAATTTCTGACCATAACTTTGTCCCTGAGCCATGAGAACTTTGACTTAGATACTGCCTTGGTTAGAAGGTCTGTTGGCTGATCTGTAGACGGAATATGGGCAACCAGCAGCTTTCCCTGCATCACCTTTTACATAACAAAAATAAGCAGAGCTCCATGTGTTTTGTTCTAAAGTTTAAGACTGGATTGTGTGAGAGCATAAATGTGCTCAGGTTATCACAGTAGACAACTGGTCTTGGTGAGGGAACCCGTAGCTCTTGAAGGAGTGACTGCAGCCACATGATTTCGGCAGTGATATCAGCCAAACTTCTATATTCTGCCTCTGTGGTTGACCTGGCTACTGATGGTTGCTTCTTGGACCACCAAGATACAAGGTTTGGACCGAGAAAAACACAAGCACCTGATGTGGAGCGCCTGTCATCAACATTTGATGCCCAATCAGCATCACAAAAGCCCCTTAAGGCCAGAGGCTGTGCTGACTTCACTAGATGAAGACCAGATTGAAGAGTGCCCCCCAAATATCTTAGTATGTGCTTCACTGCCTTCCAGCGGCTCTTCAATGGCTGAGCCATAGACTGACACACCTTGTTCACACTATAGGAAATTTCTAGTTTGGTGACTGTAGCATTTTGTAAGGCTCCAACTATGGAACAGTAAAGAGTGGGATATGAGAGTTGATCACTTCCATGCTTGGAAACCATGGGAGTTGAAATTGCTTTAGCCTTATCCATCTTACATTTAATCAATAAATCTCTGATATATTCTGTTGTGACAGCAATAATGAACCATCATGTAAGCGAAGTACCTCAATACCCAGCAAATAGTGAAGGTTTCCAAGATCATTGAGAGCAAATTCTGAATTTAGTTTAGTAATAAGATTCTGCATGAAGTCAGTTGAGGTGCCTGTGATTATTATGTCGTCAACATATAACAACACATCAGTAAAGACAGGACCATGTGTGTGGATAAAGAGTGAGGGGTCACACTTGCTACTAGAGAACCCAAACTTGAGTAAAGCTGCTACCAACCTTTCAAACCAAGCCCTGAGGGCTTGTTTCAGTCCATAGAGAGCCTTGTGCAGTTTGCAAACGAGGTTAGAACCATTAGAGAACCCCTCAGGTTGCAGCATGTAAACCTCCTCATTGAGTAACCCATTGAGAAAGGCATCATTTACATCCAATTGGCGAATGCCCCAATTGTGAGATAGGACCAGGGTAAGAATCATTCTAATGGTGGCAGGTTTGACCACTGGTGAAAAGGTTTCAGAATAATCAAACCCTACTTGCTGATGGAATCCTTTTGCCACTAACCAGGTCTTAAACTTATGAATAGACCCATCGGGATTCTATTTCACCCTAAAAACCCACTTGCAACCGATTGGTTGCCAACCAGGGGGAAGTGGGACCAAAGACCAAGTGCCGTTTCTTTGAAGGGCATCATACTCTTCTGTCATGGTTGCCAACCAATGGGGAGACGCTAGAGCTTCAGCCACTGACCCAGGTTCTGAATAGGTTACAAGGGCTTGATGAGGGATTGGGTTGAGGGCTGTTTGGGACCTAGTGATCATAGACTAACGGGCTAAGTTAGTGGGGGAAGAAGTGGTTGAGGAATGAGGTGAAGGGATATAGGAACTTGGTGAGGAAGAATAAGAAGATGAGGACAAGGGAGTTATTGTTGTTGGTGTGGGAAATGGAATGGGAGAGGTAGCATGAGGGAGGTTGGGTGAGGTGGAATGGTGGGATGAAGAAGTGGATCATCCCAGAATTTTAGTGGCATAGAAGCCTGTGCTAACAGTGTAAGTGTTGTTTCAGTAATATGACAATATTTTCTCTCAACGAACCATTTTGGTGATGTGCGTGAGGACAAATGAGACGGTTAGTGATGCCATGAGTGCGGAAAAAATTTGAGAAAGCACGAAATTCCGCCCCCCCCCCCCCAAAAACCACCACCACCACCACCACAAAAATGTCAAATTGAACAGATTTGATTAAAAAACCAAGTTGTAATTCAGCTGCTGCCTTAAATTGAAGAAAGGCAGAAAATGCTTCCGATTTAGATTTTAGAAAATAAACCCAAGTGAAACGAGAAAAGGCATCAATCAAGGCAATGTAATAGTGATAGCCTTGAGAGGAAAGCACTGGGGCTGGCCCCCATAAGTCAGTGTACGCCAATTCTAGAGGAAAAGAGTAACAGTTAGGGGAAGTGGAAGAGGGAAGGCCCAAACAACATGCTTTACACATATCAATGGTCATTTTATTAGAAAATGGAATATTACAGTTGTGTAAAATATGAGATACAACATTTTTGGGTGCATGTCCTAGTCTATTGTGCCACAGCTCAAAGGCATTGGGCGTATTATTAGAAGTACAGGAAGAGGATGGAGTGCTATTTACAAGGGAATGAGCAACAGATACATGAAAATTTGAAGAAACATTAGAGTGTAAAACATCTTGAAGACTAGTAGAGCCACGAGCATGAGAGGTGTGCACAGATTTTAAGTGTTGAAGCTGGAAGGGAATGAACCTGTAGAGGCCATTCTTGCCTAGAACACCTCTCAGCAGCACTTCTTTAGAGACTTGAGATTTGACAAAACAATGATATTGATGAAATTCAAAAAACACACCATTATCACGAGCTAGCTTACTCACACTAATTAGGTTTTTGGTGATAGAAGGTACATAAAGTAAATCATGCAGATTAAGTGGTGTAGACAATGAATTAGAAGAAATAATCTTAGACTGACCAACGTGAGAGATGGACAAACCTTGTCCATTCCCTACATGGAGCTGGTCTGATCCATGGTAGGGTGAAGCATGCATTAGATTGTGAAATTCTGGAGTAACATGGCTGGATGTGCCAGAATCAGGATACCAAGCAGCATCCACCACAAAGTCAGGTGTGGCCACTGATGCAGAGTGACTAAAATAAGAAGGTGCAGGACTTGGCACCCTTGCATGAGCAGTGACAAAGGAGGAGGGATATGCAGTGGAAGGAGGTGGCGGAGGTATGTAGTGAAGAGGATAGGTAGTGGTGAAATGAGCATATGGAGGTGGAGGAGGTGGAGAGGGAGTGAAGTTCTAATCAAACCTGTGCCAGCAGTTGAAGCTGGTGTGACCTGTTTTGTGGCAGAGTTGACAGGGGAAAGAATTCCGCCTAGAAGAACAACCACCACGGCCTTGGAAGCCACGACCACCAAATTGGCTGCCATGGCCACCATGATAACCTGAGAACATCTGCTGTGCCTGAGAATTCACTGTTCCAGACGGATCTCCAAAAGCAACATTAGTGTCACAATTTGCAACGTGAGCCTGAAGTGAAGAAGAATTCAATTTCTAAGTTGCTTGTTCTATATGAGCCTCCTACACCAAAAGGTGAGCCTCAACTTGTGCCACAGAGTACGACTTGATGCGCGTAGTGATGTATGTGACGAAGGCATTGTATTCAGTCGAGAGACCTCCAATGATTACTTCTATGTGCTCCAATTCAGAGACAAAGCAACCAATAGAGACCAAAGCATTCACCAAAGCTTTGATACGGAGGAGATATTCGGAGATGGACATGGAGCCTTTGGACGTATTTCGGAGTTGCGTCTTCAACTGTTGCACTCAAGCCCTGGTGTGTGAGGCGAAGCAGGTTTGGATTTTCTCCCAAACCTACCGCGTGAGCTCACACTCCACCACTTGCATGAGAATTGACTCAGTCATTGAAGCCATCAACCACGAGAGAAGCAACTAATCCAGTTTCTCCCACAGAAGAAACTCCTCAAAGACGCAATTTGCAAGCACATCTTATGGCAACACAAACCGCGGTGGAACTTTGGCGGTGCGGTCGATGTAACGGAAGAGGTTATGGCCTTTGATGGCGGTGAGAACTCGTCACCACAGTAGGTAAGTTTTATCGTCGAGCTTGATCACGAGTGGTTGCGGGAAAGTGACTCCGTGCCGTAGCGGACACTGCGACTGAGAGATCGGTGAAGCTTGCACCATCGCATGAGAAGAAGGATTCGGAGAAGGAGCGATGGTGGCACCGATAGGGTTGGCCTCAGGATCCATGGCGTTGAGCCTTTTCAAGCTCTAGATACCACAATAGAAACTAGAGAGAAAGAGAGAGATCGAGATCGAGAGAGAGTTTAGATCTGAAAATTTGAGTAATGTTATTCTTAGTGATGAAAGAGTACAAGTGGACTTATATAGTACATCAATGAGGTGAGATGGTTACTGTTCAGTTACATATGACAGCTGTCACTAACTGACAATTGTAACTACCTAGGGGGGGAGTAATCCTCTACATGCCAGACTACACTAAGCACCTAGTTTACTAGTTCACTCTATTAGTTTGATATGGAATAGGAATCATTTTCACGGTTTGCCTTTGGTGTTAATGGGTATCATTATTTCGGATATGCAAAAAGAATGGATAGCACTCCTATGCTGACTAGATTTGAGAGCTTATGTTTCTTTGTCTCTTTTTTTTCCCCTCTTTTTTTTTGTACTCCTGGCTGTTTCTTTAATAAAATTTCATCTTTTATACATATAAAAAATAATAATAATAATAACAATTGAGATGAAATAATTCTTACTGGATGCCGTGGATCTGCTAGCATAGGAAAAAGGCCTCTGACAATAAGTGATTGTCTTGCCTGCCAAGGGATCATAAAAGAATACGGCAGGAACTGATTAGGTAAAATATCAAATGTTATAACGGAAATCAAGAATAGACTACGTAAAAAAAAGTCAGTTCAAATAAGAATGCAATAATGGCTAATTGATGCAAAAGAAATTATACAAAGGTACAAGGCATGCACAGTATTTTTTCCCCATTTTCACAACGAAATCAACTTTGAATTATTTTTGCAAGATAGCTGCTTCTTGACAAGGTAATGAATACTAAGAACCAGTGTTTTTAAGCGCTAAGGACTATCCATAGTGAGGTTGTGAACAATTGATTATGTGAGTGAACAATTGATTATGTGACGGTTAGAGAAATCAAAAGGACCAAAGGTTAACCCCAAGGATCAAAAAGAGGAATCAAATTCCATTTTTTACTCCCCAGAAAAAAAAGGACGAAGCTAAAGAATGTCAATATATCAAAGTTGGCACAAAACTCACAAGAATTAATAATTTATACATAAAGCTACTTATCAACTCTACATAAAAAATATAAACTAGAAATTATTTGTGTGATTTGAATCATCTTCCTCTATTTATTATATACTTAGAACAATTAATTGATACATCTTATATATACAAGGAGTGATGAATATTTTAACTAATTGCTAAAATCCTAATGTTTTTAATGTTCCATAAAACTCATGATGTTTCCAAGCCTACAATAATAACTAAAGTTATTTCCAACACTCCTCCAGTTGTAACATAAAAATTATATACATCAAACTTGCCAGAAATATAATGATGGTCCTCTTGGAGGCTTTGTTAAGATATCTTCGAGTTGATCACTGGAACCAATAGATTTGGTTATAATTTCCTTGAAAGAACTGTTTCCTGAATAAATGGCAGCCTACTTCTATATGCTTAGTCCTTTCACTGAAAACTGGATTAGAAGCTAATGGTGCAGAGATGCTTGATTTTCACACTGTAACTTGATTTATTGAATATTACTGAGTTTCAACTCTTGAAATTGTTATTTTATCTAAAGAAGTTCACGAGCAACAGTTGATAGCTCTATACTCAACTTTTGCACTCCATCAGGCAAAAACAGTCAAGTCCACGACACAAGAATTGCTCCAACTAAGACGTAATATCATGAGGTAGATCATCTATCTATAAAAGAATTAGCAACCCATTCTACATCAGAATATCCTTATCACCTGAGCATTTCCTCTATCCTCATATAGTAAACATCCTATCATATATTGTGATTATAGACAAATTTAGCTATAAACCATTCTTAAAGAATTTGACTATAATTTATCTTGAACTCTGTTAATCTCTAGCAACTAGGCTGCCCTCTATTTGATCTACCCTTCTTGCAAGGCTTCTACCAGTCTTCTCCTCGCATGATTAAATCACCTTTGGCTAGATTCCAATATTTTTTTTCACAATAAAGTGCTACCCAACCCCTAATCTTATCTTGTCTAATGTGTCAACTAATTCAACACAACATTCTCCTCTCCGCAACATGAAGCTTATTTCTTATTGGCTTTTATCGCCCAACATTGAATTGCTGGTCATGCAAGAGGCCAATAGGACTGAGCTAAACCAAGGAACCTAATCAAGAGACGTCAAACAAATGGCCAACATCAGCATTTATGCTATTAAATTTCTACTAAATTTAAAATTTCAATTGCATCAATGTAACATCAATGTGAAATATTTTCCACAAATCACACATGTGCTGCTACCTGAAAACCTCCTGTGAAAGTCCATCGCAGTTGATTTGTCTTTAGTTGAGGAATGACAACAGATATCACAGGCATGGTTGGCCGATACTTTGCAATCAGCCTGCACAGTCACACAATGCCATATACTCAAAAGATAGGCTAGCAAGCTATCAAAATTGCAACAAAATACAATGCAATTGTCAACAACTTCCCTAGATGAACCAAGAAATTACCAACATAAAAAGCTAATACTAATAAAATTTGAGATTATCGGTTTTAGGTAGGGAAAGAGTAAGGAAAAAAATAGAGACTCTAAATAACAGGACTATATTGATATGATATGTTGAGATGTAATTAAAAAAAATACAAAGCACATTCCCCAACTATAGTAGTACTGGACTCCTATGAAAGAAACCCCAAGGCCAATATTAATAAGGGGTATGCAAGGAGAAACTGAGCGCGTCTAATGCAGTAGGAAAATGAGACAATGGGAGTTGGTTATGCTAAGGTGACAAAGGAGAGAGAATGTGCAGAAGACTTTGGGAAATTTTTGGGGGAATTCTGCTATATACTTGTAAGGGGAGTTTGTGATGTAGGTAAGCAGAAAATTAGACAGGACTTGTGAGGGTGAAGGGCACCTCTAATTGCCGAGGACATTTTCTCTCTTTTTCTTTTTTCAGTTTCATATCTGTATACATGATCCAGAGGTGGAATCCCACTGGCATTCCAACTTCAACATTAACATACAAAGGTTATTTTCATTCAGTTCTTGAGAAGATACTAGGTACCTATCAACTGGTTTCAGGGATCCCAATCCTGGGAGCCCTAAACGGATCTTAATTAGATGCAATATAAGCGGGAGAGGCAAACTTGCAGTTACCAGAAACCATGAGACCACAAACTTTCATTGTCGAGGCCGCCGGAGCCGCCGAAACCACGAGACCAACCTATCCTAGCATTGTTGTTAGAGGAAGAGAGGTCAGGGATTGTGTCTGACCTTGGGTTGCTGCACCTGCTAACCCAGCTTCTGCCACCAGAGCCATCTAATCTGGAGGCTACAATGACAGTTGTGGCAGAGACACCGGCGGCGACAATCGTAGAACGTGCTCCCCTATGAGGCAGCACAAAGGAGCAGAAGAAGAATGGATGGGTTAAAAGGGAATTCTGCCAGGTGAACTTCTCTAACCTAATGAACCAGGCCCAATCCAACCAAGTAAATATAAAGGAGGTTGGGAGAATTCTTGAAGTTGTTCTTTGAACTAAGTAAAACCAATGAGGAGTGGGAATATTGCATTGGGAATTTGTTTTGCAAAGCAAATTAGCCCAGTCTAGTTCACTAATTGGCCCATGGTACGGACGACACCAATCAACAATGCCATCAAGGCTGACGTTCTCGGTACCTTGCCATTAAAAATAGGACCAGCAACGAAACAAAGGGTATGACAAGGCCAAGCTCCAACAAGTTTGATTTAATTTTTTATATTATTGAATCAAGAGAACACGAGGCAGATGCAAAGGCCCTATCAGACATAACCAAATCCTTGGTATTGAAGGGTCATGTTAATGGTGGACTCTCTCCTTCAGCATTAGTCTGGCACATTCTGTAAGAATTCGGAGGACTAGCATAGAAGATTGCATAATGCATATAGGTTGGAAGTATATTGGACTAGCAGTGTCCCATGCTTTTGAAGGGGGCCCCAAGTGCGGTACAGTGATTGGCCCCATGGATGTTGAAACAGAGCAGAGGGAGCCAGTTAATCGTTTGGCAGAGATCTGAGAGAAGGGAGAGCTGATGCTGATAAACATTTAGCTTTGAATAGGAACTACCTTGCACAAATAGTGAAGAATTTATTCGCCTTATCATTTTCGCTCAAAAATGGGTGGGCTGAAATTAAAGGGAATGACGATGGATTGCAACTAATGGGCCCAGCTAGGAAAATTTACTCGCCATATCATTTTTCGCCTAGGAGTGCTCCTGGTGCAAATGCAGTTCGTGCTGGGGGAAGGTGCTTTGAGGAACTTGGTGTTTAGATTGATTTTAGTAGGGTGGAAGCATCATGGTATATCAGGAGCCTGATGGTAACTGCGGTGATCTTTAAAGCATTTTAATGGTGGAACTTACTACAATGGCAGCCAGCTGAGGCTCTTGCACAGATGATGTGTTGCCGGGTTGCTATGTTGGTTCCATATTTCAGCTTGGCAATGCCTTCAACATTAAGTAATTTAAGGAAGAACACTTCAATAGAAGGTGCGCTGTCAAATGGATTAGAACTCAAAACAGATGAGCATCAAGTAATAGATGGGCTTGATAGAACAGTGTTGACAAGGAAGAAGGGTGAGGCAGCACTGCTGACTACAGCCCCTCGTTATGCTTTTGGTTTAGAATCACAGCAGGAATTGGCAAGGGTTCTGCCTAACTTCCCTGTGTATAGAGAAGGTGAGCTTGTCTCATTTAAGAGGGACATGGAGTTTTGGGATATTAACACTCGAGAAAGTATTGAAGGCCTCGGACCGAGGTTTGCTGTTGCTGATAGGCTCTTTACAATGTGTGTTCTATCCATGGAAATTGGACATCCTGTCAAAGATCTCAGAGTTGCCATGAAAGATGATGCTGCACATGCTGCTGATTCTAGTGAACTTGTGCTTAAATTGGCTTCCATCCGCAGCTCTAGACAGTGCTATGCAACTTCCAGACCAATTATATTAGAACCTGTTATGTTTATTGAGCTGAAAGTACCGACAGAATTTCGGGGAGCTGTTGGTAGTGACATCAACTAGAGAAAGGGTGTGATTGTTCGCAATGAACAAGAAGGTTGTTTCCAGTTTGACAACACGACAGTTGACTCTGACAACAGGGGTTCCAAGCTCTCACGTTTCAAACCATGGGATCCCAGTGGAAGAATGTTTTGTTTGATATAAGACCCTACCCTACACCATCACCTTGAGGATAAGGTGGATTTTGAAGAGTGGGTGTTGACAATATATTGATATTATATGTTGTGACGATATAATAGACAAAGCACATAACACTATCCACAATATTACTAGACAATGTAATCCTAATTAAATAAAGAAATAAAACATAAAATACTAGGAAATATAGAAACTATTCCCGAAGATCATCTAAGACAGTATATAATACTCTACAATACAACAACGATATTATGAGATAGTTTCTTCATTTCTAACAAGAGACAAGATATGCACAAGCATTTTCGTCAATGACCAAAAGATAAAATTCTTCTAACAAAGGGAAGTGATAAAAAGGGATATAACGAAACCTTGCAGCTCTTCCTGATGATGTGAAGCATATAATAACAGAGGCCTTAACCTTGATGGCTGCTCGAACCTGCATGTTTCAACACAAGGATATTAATTCACTTGAAAATTATTGTTTATGAATGAATTATGTGTCCAGAAAGTCCATGCAAAATTCTATATATATTAGAGTCAGATTTAATGACAAAAATATACAACCGTGATGAAAATAGAGAATAAATCCTAAGATTACTCCAAATTGATACAATCATAAATGTTGAGAGAGTAGAAGAACAAGAGAGGAACCAAAGAATTATGTAATCTAAACTAGTGTATTACTACTTAATCATCATACATATTTATGTACAAGAGACAGTAAATACTATTACTATTTACAAGAACACTTGATAAGCGTATTGTTTCCAAGACGATAATGTTTCCAAGACTTACTCACAACGCTCCCCCTCAAGCTGGAGCATATAAATTATATACACCAAGGTTGTTACAAATCCAACTAATCTGAGGTCCTCTAAGAGACTTAGTGAATACATCTGCTAACTGATCATTGATATTGACAAAGTGAGCAGCAATGCATCTTGACTAAATCTTTTCTTTGATAAAATGACAATCCACTTCTGTATGCTTGGTCCTCTCATGGAACACTGGATTTGAGGCAATGTGCAAGGCAGCTTGATTATCACATATGAGCTACATCTGATTGGTATCTCCAAATCTTAATTCTTGCAGTAAATGCTTAAGCCATACGAGTTCACAGGTGTTAAGGCCGTTGCTCGATATTCTACTTCTACACTTCATCTAGCCATGACATCCTGTTTCTTACATTTCCAAGATATCAAGTTATCTCAATCATTACACAATAGCCTGAGGTGGATCGTCTATCTAAAGGCGAACCAGCCCAATCTGCATTTGAAAAACATGGGAGTGACCCTTGTAATCATATAGGAGTCCTTGACCTAGTGCTCTTTTGATTTATGTAAGCATTCGAACTGCACTATCCCAGTGGTTCTCACAAGAAGACTATAAGAATTGGCTAACTACACTTACTGCAAAGGAAATATCAGGTCGAGTTATGGTAAGATAGTTTAATTTTCCACCAAGCCTCCGACATCTCTTAATAATGCAATGAGTTTTTTTCTGCATCTTTTAGTAACTTTATGGCATTTTGTGGCATGTTCATCAATCATCCTGCTCACACACTCCTCAACAAAACAGCATTGTTGAAAGAAAACATCGCCACATTATTGAGATAGCTCGCACCCTTTTATTAAATGCTAATGCTCCTTTAAAATTTTGGGGTGCTGCTGTCCTCACTGCAGGTTGTTTGATAAATTGCATCTCATGATCTGTTTTAACAAAATACTTCATTCCATTCTGTTTCCTAATGACTCCCTTTATACTGTTCCTCCTCAGATCTTGGTTCCACTTGTTTTGCTCATGATCTTTCTCCAGGTCTAGATAATTTGTCCGCTCAAGCTGTCAACTGCATCTTTACTGGTCACTCTCTGTTGCATAAAGGGTAACGTTATTCTCCTTCCACTAATTGTACCTATACCTTGGCCATTGTCACCATCTTTGAGGAAACCTTGTACTTCATCTCACGAGTTGAACTAGCCCCTTTGTCTCGAGTTTCACCTGTACCTCATCTTGCTCCTCTAGCTACTATTGATCCTGCTCCACAAATGCCGGAGTCTTCCCCTCAACTGTTAGGTCCTTCAGCCCAATCATCACTTATCAACATCAACCATGACCTGCCATCCTAAAGCAGAGGTTCCTTCTACTCTCAGTGATTCATCTACACTATCTTCCTCAGTTATCATCGTTTGACTTCATCCATTATGCATTTGTCTGTACATTGTCCTTTATTTCTATCCCTCAAACTATTCAAGAAGCACTTACCCATCCACAAGGGCGACAGGCGATGACTGACAACATGACAACATTGGATTCCAATCAAATATGGACTCTTGCTCCCTCGCTTCCTAGGAAGTCTACAGTTGGTTGTCAATGGGCCTTTATTGTTATAGTTGGCCCAAATGGTCAAGTGGATTGTTTGAAGGCCTGTCTTGTAGCTAAGACTACACCCAGATATTTCATCTTGATTGCGGTGATACTACCTTCTCTCCTTTTGGCCATTGTATCAATTAGACATCAAGAATGCATTACTACATGATAATTTGGAGCAACCACCCAAGTTTAAGTTCATTGCTTAGGGGGAGTCAAGCCTAGTTTGTCGACTACGCAAGTCTTTATATGGTCTTAAGCAGTCTCTTCAAGCATGATTTGGGATGTTCAGCAAGATCTCACAGCAGTTTGGTATGATTTGTCGTGAGACAGATCATTCACTGTTCTATCAACATTCTACCTCTAGTTGTTGCATTTATCTGATTGTCTATGCAGATGATATTGTCATTACTTGTGCTGATTGTGAAGGAATCAAAGGCCTACAACAACACTTGTTTGTACATTTCCAAACTAATGACTCGGGCTGATTGCGATATTTCCTTGGGATTGACGTGGCTCAATCAAGAAGTGGAGTTGCCATCACCTAAAGGAAATATGATCTTGGTATTATAGAAGAAACCAAGACGTCAAATTGTAGACCACTTGACACTCCTATGAACCTGAATGTTAAGCTTCTACCAGATTAGGGGGAGCCGTGCTCAGAACCAGGCAGGTATTGAGGATTAGCTGGGAAATTTAATTTTCTCACCACAAATAGACCCATCATTGCCTTTGCTACGAGTGTCATGAGTCAGTTTCTTAACACTCTTCATGATAGTCATTGGGATGATGTGATTCAAATCTTGAGGCAAGTTAAGGGTTCTTTTGAAAAGGATTTGGTGCATGAGAACAGAGGCCACACAGACATTGTTGCTTATGCAGATGCTGGTTGGGAAAAATCTCCAAGTGATACAGTGGCGAAACTTAGTATAGACAATGGGGGGACATGGCCCCCACCCCCAAAATTTTTTTTGAAAAAATTAACTCATATACATATATAGAGAGAAGTTTTGTCCAATAAATAAGCTTAAGTTTAAATGTGCTACTCTACATAAATGAAGCCATTCTACATAAACGGGCTTCTCCAACTTAAAAGCCCATTAGCTTATTTTTTAATTTTAAAAAAAATTAAAGACCAAAAAGATCACATCACAATTGAGTATCATTTTAGAGTGGAAATATTTTTTGTTACGATCGGCAATTGCAAGAGTTGAATAGCAAATTCAATGATCAAGCAATGGATTTGTTAATTCTAAGCTTTACTTGGATCTCTAACGATACTTACGAAATTTTTGACATCGTTAGGTGTATGCTTGGGAATGAAAGAACACAGCCTTTTTTAAAAAAGAAAATATAATTATAATAATAATAATAATAATAATAATAAAAGCTGTTATGAAATAATTTCACATGTTTCCGTAAAAGGTTTGAACGCATACCAAAATAACACTAGGCATCAAATATTATAAAATATAAGTAAATCATTTCAAATCATTTTTAGTAATTTTGTCATTTTAGTTATTTGCTCTAAAGTTTATATATGTGATGTGCAATTAACTTTAATTTAGTTGTCATCATCTAATTTTTATATGTTAAACTCTTCAGCCCCCACTACAAATTTTCTTAAAGCTCAGCCACTATAGTGTTAGGATATCAACATAAGGTATTGTGTTTTCATTGGTAGTAATCTTATCTCATGGAAAAGCAAGAAGCAGAATGTAATAGCAAGATCTAGTGCAGAAGCAAAGTATCGAGCTATGGCTCTCATGGTGTGTGAACTTATTTGGGGGAAACAACTGATTCAGGAGTCAAAAGTTTTGCAAGATTAGGACCAATGAAGCTCATTGGTGATAATCAAGCAGCCTTGCACATTGCCTCCAATCCAATCTTTCATGAGTGCACCAAGCATGTAGAAATTGATTGTCATTTCATTCAAAAAAAGATAGTCTCCGAAAAAGTCACCACATCGTTTGTAAATTCACATGATCAATTGGCTGATATCTTCACTAAGCCTGTCCAAGGTCCTAGGGTAACTATTACAGCTAGTATCACAAATGAAAGAATAAAAGAACACAGGTATGAAGTAAATCTGAGACTGAGATTCAATGAGAATTCCCAGTCCAAGTGTGTATTTCTGTATGGTATTAACAGCGTAAAAATGGTGAAAAATATCAGAGACACAATGTAAAGGAAAACAACAACGTCAAATTCTACCTCAGAGTCAAAATGCCCTCATTCCCTCAACTACACACTCTATAACAACCTCACCACACCAGTCACATGGGTGACCAGCTAATTCTCTCTCCTACTCATCCTTGCACTTACTATTTTGGGTTTGAACTCCTCTATGGGCCTGAGTGGGGCCCAGTTCCTCTCATTCTCTTACGGGTATAAGTCTTACCAAACTTGGGGTCTCTAACAGTAACTTACAAGCTTGATGCATATGACATATATGCGCAGAGGGAGTATTATAGTGTAATTATATATACTAGTGTTGAGATTGTTTATTCTCTCAAGCAAACTCCCTCGAGTCTAAGCTTGCTCCTAATTAATCCTATGATTCGGTCACATGTATACATGATGTGCTACCATATTGACAAGATATGCTTAAGATATCTATTATATATACTAGTGTCGAGATTGTTTATTCCCTCAAGCAATTCACACACTCCCTCAAGTCCAACATTGCCCTAATTAATCCTATGATTCTGTCACATGTATACATAATGTGCTACCATATTTACAGGATATGCTTAAGATATCTATTATTCTAACAATTTCCAGATATGTAGTTTACTAGACACAAATTCCATTGAGCGAGTGAATAGCAATGCCACAGTCAAAAAATAAATTAATACAATCCCAAAAACTTAAGTAGTGGAACAGAGAATGATACCGCAGAGGAAGCTATTGATTCCAAATGACTCATTGGCTCTCCCACATATCTTACAGCCTTCTTGAAATATAAATCTTGATTGCAAACTTTCTCTGCCTGCAAAGAGCATCATCTTGTTAAGACCAAGTCTGGTTTGCAAATTAGAAAGCATTCTGACACTCAAAATGCATTTTGGGGCTAGCTTGACGTTCAGTAAAAGATATTCTAAAGGAAAAAAATATTTCTAGCCCCCCAAATGGTTTTTGGATCTAATTTACAAATCTTTTCCTTATTGAAATGATATATATTTACATAAAATGCAGTATATCCTTCTTTTACTTTAAAAATTTCGCATCTAAAATTAATATTATTAAATATCATCCAAACAACTCATTCATAAAAAAGGACTCTTAGGTGAATATTCCCACACACTACCATAATTAATTCATCAAAAATAATTCTCCAACGTATTTCTAGGCAAATTATCCAAATCAGCTGCACTTTCAGTTTACATTTCTCTCTTTCTAGGGATGGGACTAAAGAAAACATAGGGGGAGTTAAACCAAGAATCTTAATTCTCTAGAGCAACCAACTACCTGAAAACAGTAAATAATAGAAGTTTCTCAGCGAATTGCTTTAGTGAGGAAACAGTCAGCAGTGTGATATTTGCATACATAAAAGAACCATAACATCTATCTACAAGAAATAAAAATTACGAGCAGAGCTCTCGGAAAGTGCCAATCTAATGAATCTAATATTTCTAATACAACAGTAAATACTACATTGTCAAAAAGCACATTCAGAATCACTCCGGGAACTCAACACTAGCCCTCAAGCTTGCTAGCAAGGCTTTGAAACTTATGAATGGGCAATCCTTTTGTTAAAACATTCTAATTGAAGATCAGAGGGAACAAATGGAGTGGTAATTAAGCCACTATCTAGCTTCTCTTTATGAAAAGGAGATCAACCTCAATGTGTTTTGTTCTGTCACGTTGAACACGATTGAGTAATACTGATGGTAGATTTGTTGTTACAAAACAATTTTAGAGGGAAGATATAATTTATTATCAAGTCATTAAATTCCCTATGTCATGGCATGAAATTCTTCTCTACATTTTCTCTTTTTTCCTTTTTTTTAATTTTTGGAATAAAGAAGAATCTTCCTGAGATAAAGAAAGACATTCAGAAGAAGATAGAAGGACAAGAAATGCTCTATACAAGAACAAAAACTAGATAGGAAAAAAAACAAAACAATCAATGAAGTATAGCTTTCCAATCTCTAAAACAATCAATGAAGTATAGCTTTCCAATCTCTCAACATATCTGAGACGGAAATTCCTTTGAAAAGACTGTGCTTTACACCAAATAGAGGCCAAATGCCTAATCCAATCCCACTAACCAAATAGAGGCCAAATGCCTAATCTCTCAACACATGGCTAAAACACGTGTGTGATCACCAAGTAGATATTCCATGAAATAACAAAACATATTGAGATGTTACTTTGTGAGAGAGAAGATTTAGTACAAAGAAATTGCCACTGTTTTTGTCAATTCTAATGAGTAGCTGGCCCATATTTTCACTAAGTGCCTCCGAAGTCCTTGGGTAAATTATACATGTAACAAGCTATATGATTTACAGCCACCAGCTAGAGGGGGAGTGTTAGAATATCGAGATTAGCAGTCAGAATTATTTGGGTTCATACATCTAAGATATGGCATAGGAGATAGACAATGCATTAGGAATAGCTGAAGTACATTATTACAATCTTGTAAATAGGAGTAGTAATTGAGTTTATATATATGAGTGCGTGTTTAATGAAATCAGAAATCCAACAAGCAATTCAACCACAACTTTTTTTCTTTTGGGATAGAAAAAGAAATAATATTAGCAAAAAAGAGAATGTACAAAAGAGGATAAGATATCCTCACAAGTGCAAAATATATAGCTAAAACCTAAAGGAATAGACCATTTAACAAAACATGCAAATTCCTTTGAATGTCAGCTAGAGGAACACCATTAAATAGACCATGAGCTGAACACCAAAGAGAGGCTAAAAAGGTAATCCTATCCCAAACAAAATCAATCGTCGAAAAGGAATCATTAAAAATCCTAGCATTCATTTCCAACCAAATACACCAAAGCATTGCCAAAATTGAAGACTACCACAGAATTTTAGCTTCTTTACATGAGCCAAAACCTCTGAATTTAATGAGTAGAAACTGGTGTAGGTCCATAGGGCAATAGCTGCAGTTCACCCTCTTCATCCTCATCTGCTTCTACCAACAATAGCTGCAGCCTCCCCGTGGCACAAATGTGCTCTCTACCCCAACATTCCCCACACTTGTGATAGTGTAGTCAGTAGACTATGTTACTGTGTTAGAATAGGTCTTAGTGTAGACTCTATTGTAGAGGAGTCATTCCTCTAATGCCAGTTGTGCCTAACTAACTTGTAACTAACTTTCCCTTGTTGTTCACTCATTCAGAATCAGAATAATATTCATCTCTTTCAGATCTTTCAAATTCTCTCTAGCTTTCTCTTTCTCTTTTCCTCTCTCGAGAATCTCATCGTGGTATCCAGAGCCTGAAAGCTCAACAGCCACGAATCCTGTGAATCATTCACCGATTCAATCTCCTTCTTGTGGCTCGCCACCACACCATGAAGATCCTCTCGTGAGATCTCGATCCTCCTTGCCTCCTGTTCATCACGTCACCTTCAATCATCCTCTAGCAATCAAGCTTGATGACAAAAACTACCTTCTATGGCGGTGTCAAGTTCTTGCAACTGTGAAAGGTCACAACCTTGGCCACTTCCTCAATCGAACTGCAAAGACGCCTCCTCAGTTTGCATCTCCAGAAGATGCACTGAATAATAATGTCTCTGAAGAATTCAAGCTATGGGAGCAACAGGATCAATTGATCCTATCATGGTTAATGGCATCCATGTCTGATTCAATCCTTACTCTGGTTGTCGATTGTGACTTTACTTGGCAAGTATGGGAAAAGGTTCAAACGTACTTCGCCTCTCACACCAAAGCACGAGTTCAACAGCTGAAAACGGAGCTCCGCAACACCTCCAAGGGAGCGCAATCGGTTGCAAAATACCTCCTTCGGATCAAGGCACTAGTAAATGCACTAGCTTCTATCGGATGCACAGTGTCAGAACAAGAACACATTGAAGTGATCCTTGGTGGTCTCTCCACCGATTATGATGCCTTTGTCACCTCCATCAAAAGTCACTCCGATCCGTATTCAATTGTTGAAGTTGAAGCTCATTTAATGGCGCAGGAGGCTTAGATCGAGAAAGCTTCTTCAAGTGCTGGTTCTCAGCAGATGCAAGCGCATGTGGCGAATCGTGAAAATGCACCGACCGTTGCCGATCACTCTAGATCTGCTCCCACGCAACCGCAACAAGTGTTTCATGGTTTCCGTGGTGGTCGCAGTGGTCGTGGAGGCCGTGGCGGCTGCTCTGGTGGTCGTGGATCTCGAGGCCGAGGCCGCTCCTCCGGGCGCAGCTCTCTCATCTGTCAACTGTGCCACAAATCAGGTCATACAAGTTTTAACTGCTGGCATCGATTTGACCAAAACTTTCAACTTTCTCCTCCACCTCCACCTCCCTATGCACACTATACTGCCACATACCCTCATCCTATAGTTCCTCAACCCTCACCATATCCTCCAGCCTTTGCTCCTACTCCTTTCAGGAACCCTAGTCCAACACCATCTTTGTTCTCACAATCTACCTCAATAGCAACACCTGAATCTGTTAATGATGCAGCATGGTATCTTGACTCAGGTGCCTCAAGCCATGTTACTCCTGATTACAACAATCTTATGCATGCATCCTCATACCACGGAGCTTACCAGCTCCACATAGGTAATGGTCAAGGTCTCTCTATTTCTCACATAGGTCGCTCTAATGTCATTTCCTCCTCTTCAAATCTCTTACATCTAAAGAATTTACTCTATGTTCCTTCAATCACCAAAAATCTAGTACGTGTCAGTAAATTTGCATGAGATAATTCAGTTTTCTTTGAATTTTACCCTTATTCCTGTTTTGTAAAATCACAGGCCACTAAGGAGGTCCTCCTGCAAGGTGTTCTAGGCAGGGATGGGTTATACAGGTTCCATAGCTTCAAGCTACAGCATCTGCAGCCATCCTCTCCTACACCTAGCTATGGACACTCCAACTCCAACTCTTCAAGACCTCCCAATTGTCATGTAACTGTTTCTACATTTCCTAGCACATCCATAGGATCACATGTAATAAACTCTCATGTAGTTGAAAATAATTCTGTGCCCCATGTATTCCAATTATGGCACAATAGGTTAGGTCATGCTTCTAAGCATGTTGTTTACAAGAATTTACAACACTGTAACATTTCTCTTGCAAATAAAATGCCTTTTGACACGTGTAAAGCTTGTTGCTTAGGGAAAGCACATCACTTACCCTCTAGTCCCTCTCTCAACTCTTATAATCTTCCTCTGGAACTCATCTATACTAACTTGCAGGGACCATCCCCTGTTCCTTCATCACAAGGATATCGTTTTTACATAGCCTTTATTGATGCCTTTTCAAGGTTTACATGGGTTTATTTTCTAAAATCAAAATCTGAGGTGTTTTCAGCATTTTTACAATTCAAAACAATGGTAGAACTCCAATGATTGTAACTTATCCAACATGTGTGAGAGCTAGAGTTCAGTCACCAATCAAAATGCCTCCATAGACAAATCTAGGCAATGGTTCATGCAGTGGAAGCTTAACTAGCATTCTTAAAACCCATAGCTCCACAGCAGTCATGAGCTCATCTCACTTCAACTTCTTAATCACTGGACTTAGTGAATGACTACTATCGACACTCACATTCTTCCCGACTTTTCTCCCTTCTCGGCATTAACCTCCTCTTCATCCAGGGTCAGAGTTTTCACATGTATGTCTAAAATATCTCAAATGATCACCATTTTTAGCACACACACTTCATTCTCAATTTCCTTCTCCATAACCAACACCACCAACATAGCTTCCCCCACCAAATATGTCATTCCTATATTCTTCCCAATGATGTCACTTCAAAAAATCCAGCACCTCCTCAATCTCCTTTTGTTGTTTCTCTTTATTCGTAGTCTCCTTAGTCCCATCATTATTCTTGGGACATTATTCCTCAGCCCCCAACTTCAACTCCACTGCTGACAAGATGTAGGACACATACATAAATTATCATTATCAAAGGTTTTCCAGGAAACTTTAATAATAACAAGAAATCAATTATAAAACAACACAGGATGAGATTGGTAGACAGTAGGACAACTTCTAAACTAGCCACAAATGAATATTATACTGAACTACCTAAAAGTGAACTTGATCCCAAAGAACTAAAAAGGATAAGATGGGAAATTTAGATTGTAAGTGTAAAGTGTGATAGGAGTGTTGTTTATAATTAAAGAACAAACCTACCTCAGCACAAATTTTTCCAACAATGGAAATAGTCTCCACTGGATATAATCCTCGCAGTGTCTCTGCCCCAAGAACAATTGCATCACTGCCTGAATGAATGAAATGGAGAAAACATATTTAGAGATGCAAAGTCAGAGGCATGCTTATGAATAGTGTGATAAACCCAATAAAATTAAAGGAATATCAATGAAGAAATAGATCCATGTCCATGCATCTAATGCCAATGTCTACGCAATGCAACAAAGCTATCAAAATCAACACAAATCAAACAGCATCACCAAATATGATGAAAAGGAACATATGTCAAGAAAATAGAACTCACCATCCAACACAGCATTGGCAACATCAGTTGCTTCAGCACGGGTAGGTCTTAGATTATCAGTCATAGTGTCCACAACACGTGTAACAACAGCCGGCTTTCCAGCCATGTTACACTTGTAGATAGCAGCTTTTTGGAATAAAAACACCTGCCAAACCCAGAGACAAATGCAATGCTCTAGTAAAGTTTTCTATTAAAGACAGTAAAGACAGCTAGAAAAGCCATATAACAACCATCACCTAGCCTTATCCCATTAAGCGGGGACGGCTAAAGATTGCTATAAAAGCCATATGCAAATAAAAAAGCCATGTATATTAATAAAGACATTGAAATGAATCATAGCTATTAACCCCTTGTAAATGAATCATATAAAATGTCAGGTTCTTCTATCCAGAAGTAAAAGCTAACCTTCTCAGGTGGGAGATCTATCCCCAGATTTCCACGTGAGAGGATTATACCATCAGCTTCTCTCAATATCTCGTCAAAATGTGTTAATCCCTGTGAAAATTTACAGAGGAAAGATGCAATTTGAAATCAATGTCTTCCCTACACACTAGAGGATCTTCAACAACTGCTATTGTCTATTATAGATCAAAAGTAAAATGTTCAAATGATCTTGAAGTTTCTCACCTCTATATTCTCAATCTTTGCAAAAATCTGTGTCTGTTTGAGGTCGCCTAGTTTAGAGAGAAACTCACGGGCCTGCAAAAAGGAAAAATGTTGGCATATTTTCAAAATGCGATCATGAAAAATAAAAATGATTCAATTAAGTGCTGTAGAACTAAAAGTTAGAAGTTATATCAAGAAGTATCAGAATCATTAACATAGTAAGAAAGTGAAATACATCTGATATAACAAATAACCCTACACTTGAAAGGAGATATAATAAAAAACTGAATATTATCCATTGCTGAAACATAGTAGTTTGCAATATATAAACATCTAATATCAATTAAGCATAGCTTTCCAATCTCTCAACATATATAAGAGGGAAATTCCTCTAAAAAGATCGTGAGTTTTACACCAAATAGAGGCCAAACGCCTCACCTATCCCACAAATCATGCTTGTCTGAAAATCTATCATTAAAGGTGCGAGAATTACAATCCAACCAAATACTCCAAAAAGTGGCATATATGGCACAATGCAACAAAGATTTGGCATCCTTCCTTCTCCCAAAACTAGTCAACAAGAATTGATCTAAGGTTGCAAAGCACACCCAAAACTCCCCAAAGATGCCAAACAAAGTGTTCCATAAAAATCAACTACAGGTAAATGTACAAACAAATGTGATATTGATACTAACTCTGAATTCGCCCCACACATAACATACGTATCAAGGGAAATAGCCTTATGTGGCCTTCGAACCTGCAAAATATCATTGGCATTAATTTTGTTAAGCATAGTTGTCCAACAAAAGGATTTGGCATAGAGGGAGATTCAGACTTCCAAATAGGTTTATCAAGGTGGAAAGAGGTTCTATTTAAGGAATGAGCTACGAATTGAAATAAGATTTGCAAGCAAACAACCCAGAGGGATCAAGAGACCACAACCATTTATCTGGGCTAGAGGACAAGAGAATAGTATCAACGAGATTGAAAAGAACCACTAATTCGGAGGATTCTCTATCACTCTAAGGACTTAAAAGAACAATATCAAGAAATGTGCTTATTGACTAAGGATCTTAATCAATGTGAGCAAAGACCCAAGAACATGGGGGTGAAGGTTTAGCTTGATAGACCCTTACTAACTCTCCCAAAATCTCACTCAATCTCTAGCTCCCTCACTAATCCCCTCCTCTTTTTATTTATTGCCAACTAATAACAAATTTGTTTGGGCCCATTAACATCGAAAAACAAGTGACTATAAGTTCTATTTGAATTGGGCTTGACCCATGAGGTGTAAACAACTTGCTCAACCAAAACTCCCTATCTGCCTTCGACTAGAATTGTAATGCTTCTCCCACCTGAGTTGGACTTCGCCCCTTAACCCCAGAAAATAGTCTCATTTAGTAGACCCCATTAGCATCTCCCTTTTCATTTGGGCTTAGCCCATTAGGTTGAAGAGCAACCCTTGCTACTGCACCTCCAATGTTTCCTTAGCCACCTCCATTCTCACGCAGCCACCAATAGGAGACAATGAAACTGTCACTGCCTGGGTTGCCGCCGAAGGAACCCCACTGGCCACCACACAAGCACCCGTTGTGCCAGTCTTGAGCTCCTTCTCCTCCCATTCCCAATGCTTCCGCCGCTAACCTCTATCCCCTTCCCCTTCATTTGTGTGGTTATGCCCTAAACTTAAGCAATGCTATCATTGTTACTGGCAGCTTAGTAGCTAAAAACACCTCCACCAATGACAACACCCTATCGGCCACCACGTGAGAGCCATCATTAATCGCCCTATTTTGCCCTCCACTACCATCCCCCTCCTGTGTCCCTTCCACTATCGAACTGCTATGGAACCTTGGGCTGCCATCCATGGTCAACCGCAGTCCTCCTTCGCCATCCTCATCATGCATCTCTAGCTGGCCTCCCTCCTTACCGTCATAGCTAGTGGCGCTACTAGCAAGGTTGTCTTCTTCACCTAGCCCCTCTTCTACATTCCTCTTCATTCCTCGATTCTGCAGACCATCCCTTGCACCCGTTGAAGTGATTGTTGTCACCACTGCTCCCCGCTGTCTTCTCAATCCCCATAATGACCTCCTCCTACTACTACTCCAACGTTGGCTCTATTAACTCTTTGTGCAAGACCCAACCTAAGGGTGTTTGTTGCTCTTGTGCAAACACATCAAGAGCATCCTCCTCCTCTGCTCCATTTTCCGTCATCGTTTTCTTGCTCCCTTCCATCTTTCTTGCACCTTTTTCTTGATCTTGAACTGAAGTTTCAAGAATTATTTGCTTTTGGCTCTCTTCCTCCTCTCTATGAAAATTCTTTGGTGCCCTACTTGTCTATGACTCCCTAAGCTTTTCTTTAGCCCCTTTTTCTTCCTCAACACCGATTGTCACCACAAATGCCCGCCATTTTGCATCTAGGTTGTGTTGTTTTCCATACCAAATGTATTCATAGCTGCGGAGCTTCCACCTCCCTTAACCACTGTGCCTATGGTATCTTGTAATCAAGAAAATGTAACCACACCTATAATAGCCAAGCGCGAACATTGATTACATTGCATGCCGAACCCACCTCCCTTTTCCTTCGTTGCTTGCTATTGCTTTCCATGCTACAAACTCTGCACAAGCTCCCGAAATTGAGAGCTTTGATACTAGTTGATAGTACTAGAACCAGAAAGAACTATAAAATAGTAAGAAAACCTCAAGAAATGTGTTTATTGACTAAGGATCTTGATCATTGTGATCATGAATACAGGGGTGAGGGGTTAGTTCGAGAGATCATTCCTAACTCTCCCAAAATCTTGCTCAATCTCTAACCCTAACTAATCCCCTCCTCTCTTTATTTATAGTCAACTAACTCTTCTAACTAATGAGGTGTCATATCATCCCCAATATGATGGACAAACCAAGGTGGTTAACAGGAGTTTGGAGACTTGTCTTAGGTGTTTCATGTGGACTAGACCTATGAAATGGCCTCAATGGCTCAAATGGGCAGAACTTTGGTTTAACACCAACAACAGTTCTGCTACCAAAATGACCCCTTTTAAGAATTGTACAAGAGGGACTCCCTTGCACTAATTAAAGGTGATGTAAACCAATCCAAAGTAGAATAAGTCAACAGACTGATGGCAGAAAGAAATCATGGCAGCAAGAAAACACATGCAAATTGAAAGAGCATTTAGCTCAGGATCAAAAAAATGTGCAATCATGCCAATACACAAAAAAGCAAGGTAGAATGTCAATCAATCCCGGATAGCGGCATGGAGTGGCTTGCCCCAAAAATGCTATAGCGGAATAGCGGATAGGGCCGCTATTTCAAAAAATATAAATAAATATTATGCAATTTATACAACATACATATAAATGTTCAAAAATAAAAATAAAAAAAAATCCACAATTAAGCACATATTCATACTCATCATCAATAATCAAAAGTCATAATCCATACCCTAAACACACAATCACCATCAATCTAAAGCATAAATAACAAGTCAATAGAACAAATGTCAAGTATCATAAGGGGAATTTACTACAGCATCAAATCCTAATTAAACTTATGTCAAGTATCAGCTAATTTTAATCTCTATTCTAGCTATTTCCCTGCAACCTATCGAGACTAATTAAGTAAAAATAAAAAAGCAATAAGAAAAAAACCTAGCAAGGATAGCCCTTACATGGCGAACATCTTCTGCGTGTCGAGTGTATGATAATGACAGGAAGTCTATATTGTTTTGAACACCCCATTTGCTTATTACCTGAGTTAGTGAATGGAATATCAAAAGATCAACACAACTTCAAGAAATCAACAAAAAGATATTTTACATTCATGAATGTAAACAGCATAAACTAAGATACTTAAGTGACTGGCGCTGATAAAATAATTTACCGCATTTATCGTGTATACAACATCCACAGTTTAAATCTTTTAGAGTTTCAAATAAAATAAATAAATAAATAAATATTCACAAATAATTGAATGATAAGCCATTTCTAGAACCAAAAAACATTTAAATATCAAGCATTGTTAAAGGAACCCTACCCTTAAATATTCCCAGTGAATATAGATAAAAGCTACAACATTTATTCTCCAGCACCAAAAGTAGAATAGCATCCTGACCACATAATGTGAATCTCTCTACCTTATGCACACAAATTTCTAGAACTTACCTCCTTATCCTTATCAGTAAGAGTAGGAAGATCAATACGAATTTGAGAGACATGTAAAGTATACAGTGACCCAGCAAGTGTAGCAGAATTTTTTATGACACAAGTGACATCATCACCAGCCACATCTCTGACCTGCATTGTGAAATCAAAACTACCTGAGTGAGAGTAATGATACAGGAGAATTCTGACATTGAGTATCAGAAGTATGCTCCTTTCTGCATCCTCTATCACACTATGCCTCCTTAGAATGATAATTGCAAATAGGAAGCAAAGCAAGCATGTGGAAACTATCCGATGTAGACAGGACATTTTTATGTTAGATTAATGGAACAAGTGAAAAAGGAGAGAAATGACAAGAGATGAACAAGCAAAAGAGAAGGAAAGTGGAAACAAAGAAAAACCAACAAGGATCCAAATAATTCAACATCATCTACATGCACTATCTAAGTAACTTGTCCTTTGAAGAACAAACTGCCAAAACCAACTTTACACAATCATAATTACTCAGATGGTTGTAAAAATAACAGCAATAAGAAAATAAAATCACAAGGGATAAAAAATAAAAACATTTTTAAATAATATAATGACTGCCCATTTTATGCCCCTTGATATTTATTAGTGACACAAAACCAATCTTGAGCCTTCACCTAACTAAGTCAACTTTTAGGAGAGTTAATCCTTGTCATGAACCAACTCTCCTATAAGCTTAAGTTGTTAAGTAGAGGGATGCGAATGGTCTTATATCAAACACAACCCACCACACAAGAGCTCATCAAGCTTGAAGGGTGAAGAATGATTAGACCCACCCAACCATGTGCTAAAATTGAACATTTTAGAAGAATGAAGATAACAAAAATTGAACTTAAGACCGCCGGGTCGTAGAAGCTCTATTACCATGTCATAACCAACTTTCCCAAAAGCTTTAGCTGTTAGGTAGAGATACATGAATGATTTTAAATCCAACAATCTTTTTAACAATATTAGGTTTTATTTGTAATACTAGTGTAAACAAAAGTACAAATACGTGATATTACATTACATAACATATCATAATGGTACTAGTGATGCTCCACAAGTAATTGAACTAATTATCACTATAAATAGGGCCACTGGGTAAATATTTTACATCATCATAAGGCACCACATCAATCTAATATTGTATTATTTAAAACCACCTTTCTCTCTTTCAACTTTCCCCGTCTTTCTTTGTTTCAACTTTTCCTATCCAAGCTCAGCAATGTCAACATTTTAGAAATAGTCAGCATAGATTATTTGCACAAGCATTGAAGATTAAGCTGGTCAAAGGCTACATTACCTCTAGCCACACAGAAGTTGTTTCACTTCCTGTAAACAGGTATTGACCAATAAAAATAGTATCACCCTTCCTCACAGCCTGCAAAATTATGGACATGATAGTTAAGAAGACAAAACATCATACACACAAACACAATCTGTTAGGACCCCTAATATTAATACTAATGCTGTTGTTAATAGCATATGTAGGAAGAAAAAAGAAGGGGGTTACTAAAGTATATGAGATGTGTGATAAAGGCATGGATGAAGGGTTTTGTAACTAGCCACCAAAATTGGCAGAGGAGAAGAATATCTGAATGTTAGGGAGGAGTGGTGGGAAGCAATAGAGCAAGGGAGGGTGCTAAAGGGGGCATCCCGAGAGTGGGAAGACTTGGATTGGGAGAGTTACAGGTCTCTCTAATACCTAGAAAACTATTGTATCTCTTTGAGGAGGCTGATATCACACTAATATCATCTTCTCCGATGACTTAATACAACAATTTCCTTCTATTTCTATCTCACGATGGCTGTTCCTAACAAATTGGTATCGAACACCCGATCTTGGGAGCCTGTGCGAAACCATGCCAATTCCGCATCAGTCGAGTTGGGAGAAGCGCATGAAAAGGATTAAAGCGGAGGATGAAAGAAAGGTGATAGATCTTTGAGAAAAAAGACAACGCACGCGGCGTCGCCTACCGGTTTGGGAGGATGATGAAGCAGTGGTGGAGGAGAAGGAGGAGATCTTCCATGGAAGATTGGGCTCTAATGTTAGATGTTTTTAAAGCATGTTAGATGAGGAAAGAAGAAGAGGTTGAAGATGAAGAGAAGGAGGAGGAAGCGGACAATGAGTCGGTGGAGGAAGTAGTGGGCGGAACTTGTCGCGAGGGAATGAGGCGGCAACACCCTCAATTGAGGAAGAAAGACGGGGAGGAAGATTGAAGAAGCGAAGAAGATTATCAAAGAGAAGGTAGCTTGAAGGAAGGGAGGGCGAGAAGATGGAGCCCAAGAGAGATGTGTGGTTGAGAAAGAGGTCTCAAAAAGTCGAATAAAGAGAATCACGACAATGATCCCGGTTTGGTGGTGGATCTTGAAAGGAAAAGACGACTAAAAAGAGGAGGTAAGAAGCAGCCAAATCATTCGTTAAAGCATAAGCGGTGGCGTTGTGTGACGAGGGCAAGACCTTAAAGATCTGAAGGGCGTGCGGTGGAGTCCCTTGTTTGAGCCTCGGCCGATAAAGGCAGGTAGGCCTACGTCCACCACCAGAACCACCAGATCAGGAGGTCGGTCGATAAGCCGTGGCGGCCCAGCGGAGATGTTGGCGGAGGTGGATGCCAAACATGATGCCGAGTCGCTTCATGAAAGTCGCTCGGCCACCTCCGCGCGGACTCGGACCGTGGCGCCGTGAATTCCTTACTCGTGGAGGACGGCTGAAAGCGAAGAGAGTCATCACGACATCCGGATTAACAGGAAAAAGCCGAGCCGCTTAAAACCGGGCTGGGCCGGATCCATGTGCGACGGCCTACGAGCCATTCCCAGCGGCGAAACGAGATGAGGCGCCGACAACAAGGCGGCACACGCACCGGAATCCCCTGGAAGTATCGCGAGTGAGGCGGGGAGGATGTAGGGTAAAGTGGAGTCGGGCAAAGGGCTCACCTCTTGACCTAATGGGCGAACCCAAATTCAAGGGAAAAATTCGCGTTACGATGAAGTAAGATATGCAAAGCCGGATTAACAGGCAATTCAATAAGGTGCGATGAAATTAATATTGAGCTCAAGCCGAAGCGAAAAGGTTGCTCTGTTCGAGAAGGTTTAGTGGGGCTTTAGCATTGTTTTAATAAACCACTTGCTCATGGCTTAGGAATGAGAAGAAAGTATGATATGAAATTGATGGGCCAAGCTTCGAAAAGTGGGGATGCAATGGTCTATGCTCCTCGAGGCATCTTACGCAACACCGCAAAATAGCATCAAGGCGGGATTACTTATTGCAGAGGAAGGTAGGCGTGGGCGAAAGTTGATTGTGTTCCATCTGCTGTGCATCGCCAATTATACCTTTAATGCGATAAAGGTGTCAGCCGATTTATATGGAATGAGGGCAAACCTTGTGGATAGAGGAGAAATTGAAGTCGCTTTGGGAATGCATGGCGATTGAAGGAAAAGGCCGTAGATGTGAATCACTACGGAAGATGGGTGAGCCTACAAGAAGGGTCTTTTGGCGATGATAGAGGAGGTATCGAAACTTCAGAAATATGCATCATTGGATTACGCCTGTGCATTGGTTTGTATATGAAAATTCAGGACATCCTATTTTGATGATTTTTCCCTTAAAGCGGAATGAGTTTTATGCTTGACCATTCCATTTACTATTAATGACGTGGAATTACAATTACATAGGAGTGAGCTTAAACTTTCAGTTTGGTTTCCACTACCTTTGGGTTTATGTGGCCTTGGCTTTTGAGCGACCAGGAAGAATCAAGTTTCGGGGAAAGTTCTCAACTAAATGAAATTTAGGCAAAGACAAGCAAGATGGAGGGGTTGGCATCAACGATTTAGAAGAGTCGCATCTGTTATGATTTGTGTGAAAATGAAGATTACTTTGCTTATTTAAAACGGCAAGAAACTCGAGTGGTTGGATGGGACTCAGATCCATGGGACCCAGGTGGACATCCCTATGCTACAAGCAAACTTCCTCCCATCTTTTTCAAGATTTGGGACCCCGGAGGAAGCCCCTTATTTTTCAGCATTATTATTTTCCTTTGGCTACATCACCTTGAGGACAAGGTGATTTTTTTAGGGGGGGAGTATTGTTAGGACCCCTAATATTAATACTAATGCTGTTGTTAATAGCATATGTAGGAAGAAAAAAGAAGGGGGTTACTAAAGTATATGAGATGTGTGATAAAGGCATGGATGAAGGGTTTTGTAACTAGCGCTACCAGGCGAGAGGAGAGAGAATATCTGAATCTGGTAGGGAGTGGTGGGAAGCAATAGGCAAGGGAGGGGTGCTAAGGGGGCATCTCGAGGAGTGGGAAGACTTGGATTGGGAGAGTTCTAGGTCTCTCTAATCACCAGAAACTATTGTATCTCTTTAGGCCCGATATCTGCGATATCATCTTCTCCAGTGACTTAATACAACAATTTCCTTCTATTTCTATCTCTGATGGCCAGGTTCCTAACACAATCACATATAATATCAGAAATAAGAAAGCAAAATTTGCAAACCCAAACTAGAGAAAAAAGAGAGGTTTTATAGAATTTGGCTTTGAAATGTTTTCTGAATTGCTCAAGTACTAGCACTCAGCAGGCCACTATTTATATACATTCAAAAATAAACATAGAAACTATTTAAAATAAATATGAATGCTACTTCCTATGTGCATGCTATTTCCTGTTTCCTGTTTCCATGAACCTACAAATACATGATTCATCTAATGATTTCAACTAGTATTTCTAACACTCCCCTCTAACTGGTGCATATAAGTCAAATGCTCCAAGCTCCGAAGATTTTGTAAAGATATCTGCTAGTTGATCATTTGAACTAAAAGATTTAGTAATAACTTCCTTAAAAGGACTTTATCTCGAACAAAATGACAATCAATTCCAATATACTTGGTTCTTTCATGAAACACTAAATTAGAAGCCACACTGAGAGTGACATTTATGAAAGAGTTGTGTGACAAGGTGACAGCAGAGGTTTGTTTACAACAACAGAAGACCTGGGGCCTTATCCTTATGTTATTGGCACAGAGGGTGGAAGAGTGAAACTAGTTGTGGATGAGGAATGGAACTTACCCAACCCGATCAAGTCAATGAGCCAGGTCAAGTACCCATGATTTGAACTACCCAACCTTGTCAAGTGAAAAGCATGGCCCTTCAGAGAATTTGGGATCTGGGCAACGTGGGGGAATTTGCCCAAGCTCGGTCAATACCATATGGATCCAAGGCAGGTCTAATGAGAATTGAGACGAGCAGGTTAGGGGTTATGTGTGGAGGAGAAGGTCTACGGAGCTTGAGCGACGGTGGTTGCCAAGAAGGACCTTTATGCACCTTTTTCTAACACCACTCGTATTCCTGATCCTATTTACAATTTCTTGAGCTATCATTGTTTGCTCTCAATTGCCATTCAAGACAAATTTCCTCTACCAATAATTGGTGAACTGTTAGATGAATTAGGTGCAACATAGCTGTTAATATCTTAAGATACACGACATGTATCTCAAATTTACAATTTTAATACTATCTTAGCTTGTATCTTAGTGTGAGTAAATATTCCAATTGTATCCCTAGTATCCCAATGATATCTACAATATAGCTACGAGTATCAATATCTCTGCTAATTGTAAACAGTAACCAAACTAATAGATTTTAATAGGGTAGTATTTTACAAACATGGGGTTGACCGAAGTGGCAGGTGCTTTGATCTCGTAATTAGGTGTGTCAGTTTTGAGCCATAGGACAGGAAAAAAATTCCCGCTGGGAGACCTAAAGCCACCTCTAGGAGCTCTATGGGTCGAGCCAAATTAGTTGGGTTCCTAGTAATAAAGCCACCCGGTGAATCGGTGGGCTTCACCCAAAAAAAGGGTAATATTTTCAACTTTTAAACAGAATATCATATTTGATATAAAAAATTGAATATCAGATTTAGAATGCGTTTGTTTGTGATATTTTGGACAAAAAATAACTTTTTTTTACTAAAAATATCACTTCTCATATATTTCAATAATTTTTTAAAAATAATTAGAATCTCAAATAATCTTTTTTTTTTGTAGAAGCTAAAAAGAGTAACTTCTAAAAAAAAAAAATTTAATTTTCAGCTTTTTCGACTGTATATAAAGGGTGTATTTGTTTGTGATTTTTTTGGCCAAAAATCACTTTTTTTTGGCAAAAAATCATTTTTTTTTTTGAATAATCAAAATCTTAAAAAAAAAAATTCTATTTTCAACTTTTTTGTAGAAGTTAAAAAGAATAGCTTCTGATAAAAAAATCAGTTTTCAGCTTTTTCAGCTATATATAAAATTTAAATTTCACAATCACTTTTTTTAAAAGCTGAAACAAACACACCCTTAGATTTAAAAAGAGAACATTAGATTAAAATGAAAAAAAAAAAAGAAAAAAGTATTGCTTTACTTAAAACGTTACTTAATTAATTATTTTGATATACATCTCAAATGGAGACTTATATATTTATTCCTATTTCTTTTTTTTCTCTTTAGTTTACAATTATAGTATAAACATATTACAATAATATATAATACCAAAATATTGTACAATACTCGCTATGTTACATTACAATATGTTAAAATTTAAAAAACCAATGCACAATATGACAGCTATGAGTGAAACAATATTTTCCAAGTTGGACTAAGTCCAGATTCCATCAAATAAGGATGAGGGAAGGAGACGTTGAAAAGATGGCTTTTTGGAAGCATGAAAGACACTAAGAGTACTTGGTGATGCCCTTTGGGTTGACAAATTCACCATCAGCATCCCAAGCCCTCAAGAATGATATGTTTACACAATATTTGACTAGGTTTGTGCTAGTTTTCTTTGATGATATCTTAATTTACAATAAAGGCAACTCACTACCCGTTTCATACTTAAGGGTGGTATGAGAAGTGTTAATGAGAATTACCTATAGGTAAATTATAACAAGCGCAATTTTGATAACACTAACTTGGAGTATTTGGGGCACAACGCTGCAGACCCAGCTAAAGTAAAAGCCATGAAGAGGTGGCCTATACGGCTATTCCTAAGAACCTCAAGGCACTTAGGGGGCTCCATGGTCTCACTGGCTACTATAGATGCTTTGTGTGTCATGACAGGCAGATAGCTAAACCCCTTAGATATGCTAGGAGGACTAGGGAAGGGCAGAAACAACAAGATACAACAAGTATGCAACTGATATAAACAATTTCAAATGTGCAACAGAACAACTAGCACTAGGAAAGCAAACAAGTAGACAAACATCAAAAGATATTCAACTTAAATATATTGCAGACCCCAATAAATGAGTTACATGGGAAAGGTACACTGACCTTTGATAACCCACTAAAATTTACTGGTAAAAGATTTGAAGTAGCTTCTTTGTCTTGATCTGGAGTTAAGACAACCAATGTGTCAGCTTGAAGGGAAATCGAGTGCTCAGTTTTGTTGACAACTTGTAGTTCTGGGCCTACAGTATCTAGCATAACCTGCAGTTAGACAAAAATGAATATATATTTCTATATTAATTACCCTTCAGATGGGTATTTTCACATATAGAAAGTACATCTAAGTATAAAATTTATTGCATGAAAATCACAGTAACTTTGATGATATGCCATAACAGAGAGCTAGCATCAAGAAAACATAAGCTTAAGGATGAAATCATCTTAGTGTTTTGGTTTAGTTTAGATTTTGAGGCTTGTATCATACCATAACCTTTCTACATCACTATTATTTAGGCTCCGCTAATGTCAGTAGGTTATTATTATTTTTTTTTTTTTTGATAAGAAAAATGTCAGTAGGTTGTTAACTTATTTAGCTTTACATTTTCAGTCCTCATCCTGTGGGCATCTAAGTAATTGCCACAGTATTTTATTATGTTTTGGGCTTGTTCAGACTGGACTTATTTTCTTTAGGTGCTTTAGAGTCTTATTTTGATGTTTAAATGTTTCTGAATTTGTTAGAAAGCCTAAACCCTAAGAAGGTCAATTTTATGTGAATTCAGAATATTTGTATTCTGTCACACTTGCACAAAATGAATTCTAACGCCTCCACACCACGATGTCAAAATGATAATTTTCGTAATTGAATTTGAACATTCATCAAGTGGTACAGGATGTCCCAATCTTGAAATAATTAAGATGAACACCCATTACAGAAGGCTAATTATATGACAAGGAACAAACAGAGAGCAAAATATTAGATAGGACTTCTAAATAATAGATTTAATAAAAATATCTAAGATGGAAATGTACAACACGAGTACTCATTTGAAAGATACCAATTAAGTTCATATGCTTGATCATGGATCTAAATTAAATAAAACGCTAGATAAAATTGGCCAAAGTCAAAAACAAATAATAAATATTTAAAAAAAAAAAAGTTTACCGCACACAGTTTCTTGGTACTTTTGATAGCAGCCTTTAAATTTTCCAACGTCTCTTGATGGTATTCTGGATCACCCCATGAGAAATCGAACCTTGCCACTAGCAAAAGGTAAGAAGAGAAGAATAAGATGACCGACGGATGACCTAAGCTAACTTTAGATGAACAAGAGCAACTTTGAACTATAAAGGGAGAACAATACAAATTTTTCAATTCACTCAAGCTATGTTTTATCCCCAAAAGAGAAAAGATTGTGACACACTAGAAGACAATAGGTTATTGGTATTTCATTCCCATTGTATAGTTATAATTTTTTTAATAACTACTAGGCCTCCTGACTCAGAGCTAAACAACTTGGTCTATTTGACTGACCTATATTTTAGTTTTTCTGAGAACATAGGAAACAGAAAAACAAAAACAACAAAAATAGTCCCCCATCTTGCTGTTCTTTAATAAAAAATGAGAGATAGGATCAATGATACAGAAGAAAGAAAATATACAATCAATTGTTAAACAAAGATGACAGACAACCAAAGTTGCAATAGGAGATACCAGACATTCCTGCATCAAGGCAACGTGAAATCACATCAACTGAGCGTGACTTGGGACCAAGTGTGCCAACAATCTTTGTCATTGCTGGGAAAAAACACTGCAGATTGCATTTCAACCACCTCAATCAGCATCCTAATTGACAGAAAAAAGGGGCTGCCCAATGTACTAGTCTTTCACTTAGTAGGGTTTGGGGAAGCCCCTGCATGCGGAGCCTATTTTCAGGGTTTGAAACCGTGATTTCGGTCATAAGGCAGCAACCTTATCATTGTGCCAAGACTCACTGTCTTTGACAAAACACTCAAAATCTTCAAAGAAAAAGGACCAACTTCTCTAGAAAGGACTAGCATTGCCTTTTCTTCCAGAAAAAAAAAAAAAACGAAAAACAATAAAATAACCCACCCTCTCCAAAATCAAACTAAGCCTAGAGTCAAGAAAGAAAACGAAAAATAGTGCTCCACTTGGTGAGATATTTTCTACACCTTTACTACAAATACTTGAAGAACTCGGACCATACGGTTGCCAGTGAAAAAGGATGCAATCAAATTAGCATAAATACCCCCAAATACTTTATAGCTTTTTAATAACAAGACAAGTATTATTCATTTAAAAAAAATCTCGATTTGCAAGTTTCTTAGCAAATCAAAACAGTATTAGCAAGCCACAAGCACTAATTCAAACAAACAAATCAGACTATTATGGACCCCCCACCCAAACAGTGATTGGCTTCTACTACTTACATTGCTTGAAAAGAACGCGAAACTAGCAAATCAAGAGCACACGTTACTCCAGAGGAAATCGAAAATAACAAAAACAAAAAAGAGAAGAGAGCGAGTGTGTGCGTAAGAATGAGAAGAGATAGTGACTGACAGGCTTGGATGGCTCGAGGATGGAAGCCATCCTAATGGGTTCCTCGAGGAGTAAGGGGCTCGACTGCATTTTTCAATCAAACACCACAGTGTTTTGGTCTAATCAAGTTCGCTGACTGGTAAGAACAACAACGGAAAAGGCAGGAGTATGCTGAGAGCAGCAAGACACGGGGGAGTGGAAAACAAGGGACCGTGAAGCGAAAAAGCCGGTGTGGGGTAGTACAGGAACGAAATGATTGATAGTACGAATGGCTCTTTTTTTCATATTTATTACTTTATTTATTCAAAATATATATATATATATATATATATATATATATATCCCTTACACCATTGTCTATGATTTGTCATCAATTCGTACGCCTAAAAGTTATTTTTATTTTTATAATTTTATAATTATAATTAAGTCAATTCCAATGGATTTAATTATAATTTTTATAATTATTTTTAATTAGAATATTTTTAAAAATAATTCTGATACTAAGTAAAAATTAGATGTTGTATGATATATCATTATTTTAATATTTTAATTATTTTATAAATAAAATAAAATAAAATAAAAGTATATTAAACTTATTAAATACTTTATTATAGACAATATTTTTAATATAAACACCATTCATCATGCACCTTATTATGGTAGATACATGATACACCTTGTGAGCTAATGATAGTAAGGTTTATCGATACATTGACATATGTCTCCTCCTCCCACTCCGCCACACCAAACTCAATCCAGCACGCACTCCCCCTCGTGCAGCAGTTGATCGAAGCTCACCTCTACTTTAGTATCTCGCTGGATGCTTCTTCTCGATGGGCGTCTCACGTGAAGCTTCACAATGGTGGCTGCAATTCTAGCGGAGGTGAGAAGTAGAGGTGCTGGCTTGCAGGATGGCAGAGGCCAGAGGGCAGTGATGCGGAGATGACATGGTGTGGTCGTGACTGCGACACGATATGGCTTCGACGGCGGAGGTGACGATGGTGTTGTGTTGCAGGTTATGGCGGTTTGTTGGAGGGTGGCTCACGGGCTCAGATGGTGTTGCGACAAAGCTGTGATGGGCATAAAGGACTTGAAATGGTGGTAGAGCTTGACCATGATCGTGCAATGGGAAGGTCATGGTTTTCGATGTTGCCATTGCGCTGCCGCTCACTGCTGGCTTTGATGCCGCCACTGCTAGGTCATGTCCACTTTGGTTGCAACTAAGGGACAAGGCTTCATGAAAGAGAAAGTAGCTGCTGCTTTGCTGGTGGATCTCTCGAAGAGAAATTCATAGTGAATACAGTGCATCAAGCACCATTTTTGCTAGGTGCATGACAGCCTTCGCCTTTGATATAATTTGTGCATTTTTAGTTCTTTTCAACTATAATAATGCATAATTCTTTTTGTAAGGTCAATTTTGCCATTGCAATGTATAATTATACTTAACAAAATATTTATAAAAATTTTGTCAAATATAACTCAATATAGTTCAATAATTGATCTTAACTTTAGTTTATTATTATTGCATAATACACTTTTATTAGGAATTATTTTCTTTTCAAAACAAAATATTATTTTCAGTCTTTTGTTGACAAAATAAAATGACAAAATTCTAACATAATAGTATAGATAAAAAAAAAGTTAACTAATAGTTAATATATAATAATAAAATATTTTCTATTATCAAAAGTAATTTAATTTTGCTAACATGTTTTATTTTGTGACATAAAAAACATAAATAATTTTTCACCTTTGATTAATAATTTTTTACTCAATTTTAAATTTGAGATTAATTTTGATGTCCTATCAATATAAAAAAATTTTACACTATTATCTAATCACATACCTTTATTTGTAAGATTTTTAAGGTTGTGAGTAGTTGAGTCAAGCACTTTAGTTGATGTGGCAATACATAATTATATATTTGTCTAAAAATATTTTCTATTGATTTGCATCAAAATTAAATTCTTTAAATTTTGACAACTATTTTGTTGACATGCACATAAAACTTACTTAAAATTATACACATAGGTCATATATAAACTTTTTTATTAAAAATATATTAAAAAACTTTGATGATTAATTATATAAAATATATTAATGAATAATTTTATATATATTTTAATTACATAAAAAACTACACATTTAATAGTTAATATAAAATAATATAATATTTTATGTTTTCAAAAGTGATTTACTTTTTTTGTTGTACAATTTTTACTTTTTTTACATAGAAGAACTTATATAATTTTTTCGCCTTTCCTTACTAAGCTTTTTAGGGTGCTTTAATTATTTTTTTAGACTTTATTTCTAATATTAGGGTAATGTGTCAACCTTTCTATCAGAGATTACAAAAAAAATCCTCCGACATGGGATGATCATGACCAGTACAGTCCAATAAATAAAAGGGATAGTTAAAACCCTTCCATATTTAAACATTCTAGATCCAAATGCAAATCTCATAGTAGAAAACTAAATGCCAAGGACTTAGGATATGGACGAGTCCTAAAATAAGTTCTTCGCAATTCCTCAAAAAAACAGATAGTCAAATATTATTCAGGTCTTTGGCACTCTTCTTAATAAAGTATTCTACTGTCAAAAAGAAAATTTTATCAATAGTTTTATGTGTTTTTTAGATTTCAAGATAACCTTTTTAACATACAATTTTTTATTAAAACTTATTGCAAAGCAGCCTCAAGTATTTTACAAAAGGATGTTAAAAATTTAGTTTCAAAACATATTTTTGCCGGATGACAAGTTTTATTATCGTGTTTTAATTTTGAAATTACCCACATAAAGGGAGAAAAGAATGATTTGCCTGATTTCCTTATAACAGAATTTTTGTTGGGATCAAAATGAGTGTTCAACTAAGTACTAAAAGATCAATATGAACCTCCACTAGGTTCACAATCTATTGGTTCAATAAGGCTATGCATGATGCCTCCTACAACTTCTAATGTTCAAAAGGTTGAACAACGGCCCAATACAATGGCTAAAATTGTTTAAAAGCCCCCAAAAGCTTAAAACCCTTTGGTACCTATTCAAAATAAAGATATGCCCCTCTATTATCAAAACACCCTAGTTACCCCATCTGACCTTCAAAAAGATACTTCCTCATCCATGCCATCCCAATAAGAATCACTGTATCTAGAAAAACCAGACCTTAATAACTATTATAGTCATAGAAAAAGAATGGAGAATGACCTCACGTAAAGACTTAGCTCATCAAATCTTTCCCCCTTCTTTCCATTACATACCCCATAACCCCAAGAAAACTCGAACCTTCTATGAGTTCATCTTGGTTGATACCGATTCCATAGAAGTAACCCACAATGTGGACAAAGACAATAATATAATCTTTTCCAGAGTCAAGATTGTAAGAATATTATCAATAACAGACTGGAACCAACCCTTGTATAAGCCAAAATCCTTTTTAAGACAATTCCCCCCTCAAACCTATACATACTATGATTATAAAGAAGCATGGTACAATATGTTTTATTATAAAGCTTATCAATACTCTTGGTTTATATGGTTCAAAAAGGGAATTTCTCTCAAATTTCCTAGATGGTTCGCTAGATAGTTTTTCGACTTTGGACTATCTATTTCAATATTTGCTAAAGAAGTGCAACACCTTTAACAATATTTTAAAGAGAAAACAAATTTTGTGCAAGGTTACAGACTTATCTCCTTTGCAGCAAGCCAGGGAATAACCTAGATAATGACCTGGGATTAATCCACGGCCAAACTCTCATATGACATTGATTTAATCTATTTGGTGAGATCTATACAAATCAAGTGGTGGACAAAATTTAATATTGCTCTAATCAAAAAGGAAAGAATTGATGAATGGATCAAAAGTTCTTGACAAGTGTCTCCAATAGAAAATCAAGGAGATAAAGAGGCTCTTTTTTAAGCAAAAAAATCCAAAATAATGGCCGCTCTAGCTTCAGCCACCTCAAAAGAATTCGAGGAAACTCTAAGAGTAATCCGGACCCCACAACTTCATAATAGCAAGGATGAAGAAGTGTCCAGTTCAAGAAATTATCTTTAAAGTAATGAAAACGATTGTTATGGAATTTTGTTTTGATTGACACAAAGGTTCAATAATTCAACATCTAGCATTGATCAATAATAACAAGCACTGTTAGTAAGAATCTCCTAATAGTAAAGAAATGTCAATAGCATCCTTCAATAGTACTAAAAGGATGCAGAATCTACCTTAAAGATTTGTAAAATATTTGTCAAGATTCGTAATTATCGTATCCCCTCTCCGCTCTTTGTATAAATAACTTCTTAAAGATTGAACTCCATAGATGGCAATCAAGCAAACAATAACCCACTCATTATGAAAACATATGAAAGCCTTGTATGGATAAGCTTTTGTATTTCAACAAGAATTTGAAGCAGTTCTTCAAAATTGTAAGTCTCTTTTAATTAATTTCTTTTGATTTTCCAAACCTTGTTATCTTCTGCTAAATTATATTGTCAAAATGATTTCAAAAATACCTTTGATCTTGCCGCTCTGGTATCAGAGTTGGTAGACTACCATTTTAATTATCTTTCTATTGCTTAGGTTATTTTTGTTCAAAATAATCCTGTTCATTATCTTCTTTCCTTAATGGTTGAGTGTAGCACTAAGAGGTGTGTATACATTGGTCAGCCCTTTGATCCTACAGTCCTGGCAGTAAACCCTAGTGAGGTAGTAAGACTATTGGTTTAGTAGGGTAGGAGTTTTTCGTAGGGTAGTTCCGTAGCATAATACACTATGGCTAAAAGAGAATGGCAAAATTATTAAGAACATTAAGTAACTTAAACTTAAGAAAGAATAATAAGATAGAGTTGCAATTAGTTGATATAGAAAAATCATTACAAAACTAGTCACTACCTATAATAAAGAAATGTGAAGTGTATAAACAACATCTGTTATGGAATTCTTCTCATGAAGAAATCCACATGCTAGAATACAATTACCCAAGAACCAGAAATAATAGAACAATAACAATATTAGAATAAAACATGCTAGATCAACACATAAAAAGGGTTATAATTTCATTCATTTAGGATTAATGTAAGTAGCTGCAAAACCTAATTGTCAATTAGGAGCTAATATGTCCATAATGATGTTACTAAGAGATATAAGACTTTTGCAATTTAAAGACTCTGTAATTGTAGTTATAGAAATCAACCTCCATGATGAACCAACTTTCTTTAACTGTTATCCAAACTTTTCAATGGATCTAAATAATCGAAGAACCGCTGAAGCTATAGAAATATATAGAAGAACTCCAGACAATATAGTAGATGAGGTTTCAGGACCTTTTAGAATAATTTATAGGATATATTATAAGGTTTCAAACATTGGTTACAACTTTAAGGCATTAAGAGAATCCCCTAAAGATGAAACCATATTGGTTGAAGCAAATTTAAGTAAATTATCAATTCAAGTTCCCAAACGGCTGAGCCATGAAGAAGTACTAAAGAAAATACCAGAAGAATGGATATTAGAAAAAGTAATACCCTAACGTAAAATCTACAACACTCAAATGCATGAAATAATTCAAGGAGGAACTAACATATGACTAAGAATGAATAGATCAAAATCTGTACAAATAATAGAACCTCAAAAACTATATAGAGAAGAATCTTCTAGAGCTTCGATAGATGGTTCTACTATCATCATAGATCTAAAGGGATTAGATAATTCAATACCTAAAATATCTAAGCCAGTGTATCAAGAAACCTAGAACTCTGAATCTCCTAGATATTCCCTAACGACGTCACAAATATTGAATACATTAACTAGATAACAACCGTTTCAAATATATAAAAACTAGATTAGCAAGACTTTTAGGTGGATTATAATAAAGAAAAAAGAAAATGGTATTTTGAAACAAATACTAAAGAACAAGTACAAGACTTCAGAAAATCATTTTATCAATATATGGAAAAGAGAGAAATAAACTTATATTTCTTTGATTGGTTTTCAAGGTACAGTAAAAGAAATAATCTAGACTATCCTTTTAGTCTAGAAAATAAAATCAAACTCCTCGAGAAGAGAAAAACTCCTTAGAAAACCCTTGAAGATAAAATTGTAGAATCAGAATACCCTCCTCAAGAAGGATTAAAATTACAATTATCAAAAGATTTAGAAATTGAAGCGGCACTGTATAAAAAAGCTCATAGTTAATACAAACTTGTAGATAAAAAAGATATACAAAAAATACATCAACAACTAAATTACTCAAATACAGCTCTAAATACTATGGCTAAACACCTAACTAGAATAGAAAATCTATCTTTGATAGAAAAACCTTGCACTTCAAAAGTGTAACGTCCGAAAAATTTTATCGTTAACAACTGAATTGTTCGGTTTTATCAAATAAGTGAGTTTAATCAGAACTTGATTAATCATTCACTTAAAGCCAAGTAAGTGTGATTTAGACGGATTAGGCTTGATGGAATTAGATTAGGAGCATAGAAAACCCCATAGAAAATTTTCAAGCCAATTTACCGATTTAAGGGAAATCGGTAAGATTTCGGTATTTTAAACTATCGGAACCGGACCAGTAGAATTTTTCTATGAGTGCCCTAGAATCAACGGCTAAGATTTAGCCAAATGCCTCCCCCAAATGGTGCCTAGACAGCCATTGATGATGGGGAGTACACCAGATTTTTTTGACCAAGACTAGGTCCACTAATCAAAATCAAATAACCTTGAAATATGTTCACTTTTTCTCCTTTTATCCGCATCCATTTTCGGCCTTCTTCCAGCAGCTGAAGCTCCTCTCTTTCTCTCCTCTTTGCTCTCATTTCTACTCCATTATGATCCATCTTCAAGTCCCATCCCAAGCCACCACCATCAAAGACACAAAATCAGCATAAATTACACAAGACAAGATAGGAAATCCTACTTCTTCTCTTATTTTCTCTAATTTGGGGTTGTATGAAGAGCATGCTTAATCTAAGATTTGGATGTTTTATAGAGTGATGATGATGTTTTATGACTGGTTTTGCATGTATGTTGTGATTAAAACTAGATTTGAGGGCAAATAGCTTGAAGAAGGAAGATAAATCTAGAAGTTGTTAGGGTTTTCCCTTGGCGGTTCTTACAACGGAGTGTACGGCTTCGCCTACTGCCGTTCAAATTGGATGAAACCATTTTTATATGAAACTATACATCTAGAGCTTTCCACACATATATCATATGAGGCCATTGGATTAGTATAGAATTAGTTATGAATTTTTGAAGTTTACCCTAGAAATCTAGATTCCTATCCGGGCAGTAGGAGTTGAGAAAGGTATAACTCATCCTATACAACTTCAAATTGAGTGAACCCAAGTTTGTTTGAAAGCTAACATATAAAGGAATATCCCACAAAAATTTCAAAACAAACTCCTAGCTGTTTGCTCCTAGTGCATCAAGGAAGTTGGCTTAAGTCTAAACCGGATTGAACCAGGGTAGTTTAGTAAGGCCAAGTTTCGAGACTCATAAGTCAAAATATACTTATGCAAATGACATAAAAATTAGTTCATTTGAAAGCTTATTCTGATAGCTTTAATTTGATATAAATTTCGTATGAATTCACCTAGTTTTCTATTTTTAGCGAATTTTTACTTATAAGGACCCAATTTTGAGAACAGGGCAGTCTGAGATAAATTGTTTATATCTAGAGTTGTACACATCAAAATGAGATGGGACCAAAAGGGTTAGAATTTAGACATATGAGGCTATGACTTATCCAAAAATTAGATTTAAATGAGTTGAATTGAATGAGAAATGAGGCACACCAAATTCGGGCGTAACAGAGGGGATTAAATTGAAACTCTATTGATGTTTAAATTGAAATTGTTGATTGATGTTATGAATGTACATGGATAATTGCTGCTCTATACTGAAATTGTAAGTTGTATAAATGTACTGGTTGTCTGGCACTATTCATGGGAAAGCGGACTCGATCCATTATGCTGCTGAAATTTCGGTAAGAAGTTCATATGTTATGAGATTTATGACAACTTGAATACATCATATGTAAAGAGACAGGCTAGATGTGCATTTATTTCATGGCATTATAAAGAATTCCACATCACTTGGGCCAACCCCGGAATAAATTAAGGGGAATAGATCAATGGGAAGGTCGGGGAAAGTAAACCCGGCCATCCTGTATAGGAACGAGCTCGGTCCTGAAAAGCGGACTATTACCTAGGAGTATATGACCAATGACTCCCAGGGGACCAAGGATGTAAATAAGTTCTAATAGGTGAAAGCATCCAAGAATAAGATGCATCTTCTCATTGCACATGCATATGTACAGTGTAATACTTTTCTATTGATTGTTCTAGATCCCTGTTTATTATTCTTAACATGCTATTGCTCCACTATGACTACTATTTGATTATATCAGTGTATCTATTAACTAAAACTGAATTTGTTTCAGTGTATGTTTTACAAACAAGTATTTAAGTTAAATATTATTATTTTACCGTACTATTTGAAAATTATTGCACGACCGAAACAATTGGGAATGATAGCGATGACATATATATAGAACTAGGAATTCCTACTGAGAAATTTCTATTTCTCATCCTACTGTATATTACGCGTCATTCTCAGACTATGGAGCACACAGCGACAGGAGTCCTATTCATTGAGTTCCCCGAGCTTCACATCCATCTCGACCCATTTCTAGATTCTGTATATATATTTGGTAGGTGCCAGTTTCGTCTGTATTTCTTTTTCCAGAGAGACTTCACTGTACTTATGCACCCACTGTTTGACCCCGCTGTCCCGTATATTGCCATTCCCCTTCATATGGCCCATCCATTTCCACCTCCTCCAAAGAAGAAGAAGAAGACTGGCGCAAAGACGAGCCCCCGCTCCTATGGCCCCTCCTGCTTCACCGCCCCAGCCGATGCTTTCCGCCTCAACGTCAGAGAAGGACCCATCTAAGGCAGCGAGCTCGTCCTCATCCTCCGTTCCCAGCGCGGGCCACCCTCCGGCAGATGCACTCATGGCAAATGGGTTTCTTTCTTCAGATTTCAGTTAGATAATGGGTTTACCGTAGTGGTAGTAGATGTACAGAATGAGCCTCTTTTGGCAGTCTGGGTCATGGATAGACGGATAGATGTTAGAAATGCACCTACAATATCCCATGGGGACCACTTATGGTGCTGTTCATAGAAACTGGTCGTTTCGTTTTGTATTAGCAGCCTCATTTTGTTATCGTGTATCATTTTGACAAACTTGAAAATCAGATATATATGTACATATTTATGATGTATTTTGCAATTGTTCTGTCCTTATTGTATTTTTATTTATGTTACGTTATTTACAGTATACCAATTAATCAGTATTTATTTCTTTGTCGCACAGGAGATTTTGTTATGCAATTAAGTATTCTTATGCGAGTAATTACTACGAATACAGGAAATAGAATTTAACCAGTATCATATGTAATCACTTATCAAATAATTTATTATGACTTAAGCATAGTACTTTATCTGGTAAGGTGTTACAAAAAGTACCTAAAACCCGTCGAAAAATTTATTTATAAATTAATAAATGTCCTTCAAAAGGAATTAGCAGCAATAAGATTTAATAGTGATGCTGATAAAAATTTAGAGGAAATAAAACAAAATTTAGAAAAATCAGATATAGGAAAATCGACAATAGATATTGTAGAAACTACTAAATTATAAGTAAATAAGCTAAGAGTAGAAACTACCCAAAGCTAAGAAATCACTATCCGAGACTAACATATCTCGATATACAATTTGAAGAAAAAGGAAAGTTAGATCAAAATTCATTCACTAGATCTGATATAGTCGAATGGAATTTAGATGGGTTAAGTGAACAAAGAATACTTGATTTAACATGTCAAATGACTATGGTAGCAACTGCATTTAATTCTAAAAGACTATCTGCAAGAGATACTGTTATAGCTCTAGTTCAAGGATTCATAGGTCAATTAAAAGGATGGTGGGATAATCTATATACACAAGAAGATATAGCATTAATACTCAATAACATTAAATCAAAGACTAATGAATCAAATGTTGTTTCCACATTAATATATTCAATCATACAAAACTTTATAGGAGACTCTAATATATTTTAAAATAGAGCCCCAAATCAATCAAATAATCTAAGATGTCCAACAATGTCTAATTATAAATGGTATAAAGATACATTCTTATCAAAAGTAACATTAAAAGAAGATGGATTTACGGGATTTTGGAAGGAAAGATTCATGTAATAATAATAATAACAGAAAAAGGAAGGAAAGAACAAAGTTACCTTCAATGGGAGTTTGGACGGAGGACGAGCGATGCAGAAGACCGCCAGCATCAACAATATCCTAAGGAGAAGAATGGGAGAGCTCCTTGATCTCGAACGAGAATGCTTAGGAGGAGGAGGGGGAAACTTAGAAACACATCGTTTCTCACCCTTATCTCGCTTCTTCTTACTGGGTGAGCCCTCCTTAGAGTGTGAAGCACCAGAGAGAGAATAATAGGGATCACCATGGATAATGTCAATACCACGGGAACTTGGAGGAAATGGGCAGTGCCATCTTGAAGGTTCATACACCTCACAACATCTAAGATGCTCCAACATGTCAATATGTAAAGATAGCCGAGCAGAAGAAACACCATGACCATACTTCTCCTTTGCAGGAAGAACATACTCACTAACATCTACCTCGCTGCCACTAGGAGAATCAACCAAAACTAGGCGAGAAAGAACATCCTTAATGTCATCAACCTCCGATGATAGACATGCCAAAAGTTGGTCCCAGCCAAACTGGCGTGTGACTGAATATAGGCCGCTTACTGGACTAACCATGTTATTAGTTATCACAAGACCAGGTAGTGTCCTCGCCCCACAGCAAAGGCACTAGAAATCATGAACACCTTCATAGTGATGCGACAGATCATTAAGATCCTAAGAAGAGGTAAACCTGTAGAGACGATTAAGGTTTTCATACCCGAGAATATGAAAATGATAGGGGTGAAACCAAAAAGCACTCTTGTCATCAATAATTGTCGCCAAAAGACATTTGGGTTTGGTGTTAATCCAGGCCCAAGCACAAGGAGCGGTGAAATCCTTTCGAGCCACATTGAAGCTACGAGGGAGCTTAGGCTTTGAAACATAACCTTTGAACTGCTCACATAAGAAAGAGAGGAGGAAGAACTGATCCATGTAGCAGTTGATAGTGTAGCGGCCAAAAGATACCTTGAGCTGCTATGGAATCTGATCTAGCCTAGTGTACAACCCTCCTAAAAATAGAGGAGCCAGAGTAAGACGAGCCCCCCCGCTAGGAGTAAAGCCCACAAAAAGATGCTAGAACTCAAAGTATCATAGGCTGGGCTGGGAAAGACAAAACGATCTAGCTAGAAGGCAATCAAAGCAGCAAGCTCAAGAGGGCTCCCATAAGAAGGACCCTTCTCATGAACTCTATCCTCCTCATGCTGCCCGTCTGTGGTAAGAAGCTTGATGCCAATAGAAAAAATGAACCCACCCCGCATGATTATGCTTGCCGCCAGAACTAATGTGCGGTCAGAGTGAACCATTGTAATGACTAGAGTCAGTAAAGGCCTTCCTCAAGGCATGAGTAGTATCAATAGTAGCTTTGTTAAGTGCATCGAAGTTAGGAATGGACATCCCAAAACAAGGAAGCTTCAATAAGACATGCATTTCCTCCAAAGTAAGTGTAAACTCCCCCCAAGTTGTGATAAAGGTATGCGTCAAGAAACTCCAACACAAAGCTAATAACTCTAAATCCTCCCAGCGCTTCGGCATCAAGAGGGAAGTTGACACCCAAATGGCTTCCCTTATCCCCACAGCTTCCAGGATCTATAAAACATACGCTTATATTGTTTAAAATAATAATAATAATAAAAATAAAAATAACAACACATACACTTATAATGATAACACATACACCAAACAAAAATAATTAAAAAAATATAATAATAATAATAATAATAATAATGAAACAAGTCCTTTAAGTCTTTCACTTAAGAGATAATAATGAAAAATGAAAATGACATATATACATGCATCAAAAGTCATATAAAGCCCGAATAAGAGATCAACGTACCCGCACTGGATCTCCACCTCGTAGGAGCAAGTCTTTCACCCAATTATTCCATCCCGTCGTTTGCCCGGGACGGGAGGGTTAATGGCACTCCAAGGAAGCTCTTGGCACAAGACTCTGCTACGCAGCAATGACCCACCCACTTTGCAAGTAGCAGAAGAGTCAGAGGCAAAGCATGAACGAAGCTCACCCGTCTTAGCCTTCATGCCCTTAGGCAAAATGAGAGGATCAACACCTGCCTTTAGAAACTTTTGGAAAGGATGTTGAGAAACGAGCATGTCCTTCATAAGTGTGCATTCACCATGCACCTTCACCATGGGCTGAGGAAGGCCGTAATGGAGATCGTAACTCAAAATAGGTGGCAGAGGGTCAGGTGGCAAGATGGAAGAAACCTTCGGAGGAAGAGCACCCTTTCAGCCACCTCCATATTTGCTAGCATCTCTATGATGAGAAACTTTCCCTTGCTTATTCCCCCCAACATCTTGTCTACCAGCATCAGACTCCCATGAAGGTCGCTCGCCTGGCACATGTACAGGAGGAAAACTACGCTTTTGAGCACCACACCGAGGAGAAGACTTCTGCACATCATGCCAGGGAGAAGACTTCTGTGCATCATGCTGAGGAGATGTATTGCACCTGGCTGCACCATGACGAGGAAAGTCATCATGACGACTCGTGTCATGATGAGAGATGGCGTCGTGCTCACCCACAAGGCCGCCATAAACTGACCCACCACTACCAGAAGCAACCATGCTAAGAATGACAGCAGACGCGCTACAAACCACACTAGCCATGCCGCGATTGGTTTGCCCGGTGCCCTTGGAATCGCGTCTCCCCTGACCAAGATTAGGGCAAATGGCACCTGACTCATGATAAGGATGAGTGGCACCTGACTCGTGATGAGAATGAACGACATCTAACCTGTAGTGAGCACAAACAGCATCTGACCCATTGCGACGAGGAGCACTCTCTTGCCTTCGTTCGCTACTATTTCTAAGGAGCTCCACCCCATTTGCAACTCTTGCCATGAAATCCTTATGATAGTGGTGGTAGAAGAAAAGAAGAAAAAAGTCGAGAAATGAATGGTAAAAGTAGGAGATGTGCTATTTATATAGGTGGTATTGTGAAGAGAGAAGAGAATTTGTGTGGGTAAGATATTTTCAAAAAGAAGCTTCCCTAAGAAGATTTGGAGAAGATTCAAGAAGAGTCTGACATATACACAAAAAAAAAAAAAACACAACGAAGAAAAAGAAGAAAAGAGAGAAGAAAAGGAAGCTGAAGCATGGTCACATGAATAGTGATATGACAAAATGTTATGTTTCAAATAAAAAAAAAGAGAAAGAAGAAACTTTAGATAACATTTTCTGAGGCAAAGAATGATCACGGACTCATCTGGGGCTTTTCGAAAAGGTATAATAATAGCAAATCCGAGTCTTGAGTCAAAAGTTATGCCCATTTAAAGTTTACCAACCATTAAGCTCTTTGAATGCTCAATGGCAAGTCGCAACTCCCCATTAACTAGGGGGCTAATGTTGAAGAACCATCTAAGAGGAAGCTCCCCTATGGCACCAGAGCTCCCCAACGTGCCAAAGCCAGGGAGGAGAGCCCCCAGGGCGCCAAATACACATTATCTTGATTTCAAAGAAATTATCATTGTGTTGACTGAAAGTGGGATATTTTGTGGTTGTTCTTGCTGTGTTCTTATTGTGTTCATTGCTTGATCCTAGTTAATTCATTGTTCTCATCTCCTTGATGTTTATAGAACCCGACTCTGAAACACTACACTAAATGAATCTAAATTTAGAATAACACGCCACCTACGTAGGTTATGCTAATAACACTTCCCGATGGTAAAATGTGAAGAATGGGATTTCGAAAGCTACTCTGAGTCTTCGATCATTAACAAGGCTAGCAATATTAAAGGCTTTAGTTGGATATTTAACGGAGACTCAAATGAAATACAATGGAATGAAATGATATGAAGTAAAATTAAAATAAATATCTTATTTTACTATTTAGATATCAAATGATTGATTAGACAGAATAAAATTTCACTTCATTAATTGAAAATACATTAAAAAGGGATAAAATGATAAGAATTTCAAGTCTTATTTCAAGTTATTTTCACTTATTTCATTATTTTCAATCTCATTCCATCCAAATTATAGGGGTAGAACAACAAATAACATTGAATGAAATAGATGTCATCTAATATTATTCTATTATGTCCTTTTTTGTTTTATTTTTGGTTTTTTTTTTTAGGGAGCTCCTAATAGAGTTAGGGGCAAATGGGGAAGGGGATAGACAGATAAGGATAGAACCCTTGACCTAATACCCACAAACCCCCTAGTCACTTGGATCGAGGAAGATGCCATTTGAGCTACAATTCATTAACATTATGTCCTATTTTAAAGTAGGGCAAAATACACTTTACTCCCTATATTTTAGTGAATATGCACTTTACTCTCTACATTTTAAAAATGTGCATCCCAACTCCTTGCCTTTTATCAAACGCACACTTTGTAACACCTTACCAAGCTAAGTGTTATGCTTAAGTCATAGCACAAGACTCCATAGTTATGTTACCATTCGAGTATTCTATTCTTTGCTATCTTAACTTCTAATAAACTCATGTTTTTTCTCGCCTTTCTTTTTTCTCGTTTGCATTAACTTAAGTCTTTGAATTGGCGCTGATAACATTTAAACAGAAAATGTGGTGCATTATCTTTAAATATAGAAATATAGCCAATGATGCAAAACATTGAAAGTAAATAAATAATTTTACAGAAGGGATGAAGTAACACAACATAACCTCAGCAGTATACATATATGTATCATATATCCATCTCCAGATTTGGTATATATGCAAAAGAAGGGTACATGTATTGGACCAATACATGCGAAAAGATAAATGGCCCATGACAATGAAGTGTATCCCTACATGGTCCTTAAAGGACATTTCAAACTAGGTTTAGTGTCCCTAACTAAACTATTGCTCCCATAGCCCAACGCTGTACACTACCAAAGGAGGGTCATACTATACAAGGTAGTCCATCGGTCTGGCGTCTACTCAGTCAAAAAGCCATTGGCCATATCAGGCCCGATTAGAGTATAGTCTGCATCTGGCTAGAAGGATGAGGAAGGTGAGTCAGTGGCCTCTGAAAGGTAACTGTCAGAGCTAAGAGGAAGGTCGGGGACCACCTAATTAGGTGAGGTTGGTGGAGTGGCAGTTGGGGCAGCTGGTGCTGTGGGCGGTAGAGGAGCTGCCGGGTGTGCCACGTGCAGTGGAATGGCAAAATATGGAATGGAATGGTCGAAAGCGGGATGAAATTGGGGAATGGCAAAATCTTTATAACCAAAAAGATAAAGACAGAAACGACAAAAACCAACTATGTGCAGTAAGTTGAACATCAGGTCGTAGTGCAACTGCATGTCTGGAAACTCAAGAAAAAGTACCACTATTGCGTCCATCACTAGGGTTTGAGAATGACATGGAAATATGAAACAAAGTGAGAATTCGAAGAAATTCTCAGTAGGATTCGTGTGCTGTATTATACTGACATCGCGCTCATTCTCAGTTGCTTCAGTTTTTATTTAAGTTAAAAAGGTGAAACATAACTATGATATTCTATTCAATTGATATTAAGAAAAACATAACCCGAAGCAAAAACTTAATTTTACATAAAATAACAAAAAGTGGAAACAGAAACATATTCCTAACACAATTTGTGCACTAACCACAGTGTAAACAAGAATATAAGCACAAGGGATATACAGTTAACAATGCAGTTAGCTCAGGACTAATAAACATAACCATATGAATGCATGAATGAAAGTGAAATGCACTTAGCTTCAGTGATCCTTTAACTCATATGGCTTATTCTTTTCCACACTTGGTTCCCTAGGAGTTCTTGGCCATACAACTCTTAGCTAATAATCTGCTTCTTAGGATCAAGCTTGTTCCTATATAGGAATGTCAGGTTTACTTTCCCCAACCTTCCCACTGATTTATTCCCCTTAAATTTAATTCGGGGCTAGCCTAAGTATTATGGAACTTTTCTCATAATATAACTCTTATAAGCTTCATGCAAATAGCACATGTATCAATATGTATCTCATAACTTATGCATAATTTCTGTCGAATTTCGGTAACATGACGGATCGTGTCCGCTTTCCCATGAATAGTGCCAATTTCAGATCATCAATTATTCAGAAAAATCACAATAGTGCGCATTGATATATCAATATCATTCTCATCGGTATAATACCTACACTTAAATTCAAGTTCCTGCCTATGAACCTCAATTCTGCCCGATTTTGGAAATTCACCATAATTTCTATGTAATTTCGTTGAACTTGAATTTTTTATATGTTGCAGCTTTATGTGTCTTTTTTCTAAACTCTTTGGTCTCATCTCATTTTGGTACCTATAATTCAAGTTATTGAGAGTTTAGTTCAACCTGTCTTATAACTAGGCAGAATTGTACACCTAAAAGTATAAATTGACTAAAAATCGAAAATTGGATGGATTCCCACAAAAACTATGTCGTTTTAAAACTTATGAAGCAAATTTTCATCTCCAAAAGGTTTCATTTCATTTGACTAAGTAGAGCTCTAGTTACAAGCTACTAAAGTTGGTTGTTTTAGGTTGCCCTGTTCCAGCCTAGTTTGGACTTAGGGCAACTTCATTGAATTACTGGGAGCAATTGGGATAGAATCTGACTCTGAAATTTTTATGGGGCATTGCTCTATGTCATAGCTTTCTAACAAAATTGGTTGCATTCAAATTGAATATGCATAGGCGAGAAATGCCCTGCACAACATACTTTGGCAGACCCATAGTCAGAAACTTAGGGCAAACTTCAAAAATTCATATCTTTTTCAATACTAAACCCAATAGCCTTATAATTTATATGCATGGAAGGCCCTAGAAGTCTAGTTTCATCTAAAAATAGTTTCGTTCAATTTTTATGGCTGTATGATGGTCTGTACGTCATGTCATTATAGACAGCTTAGGGTTTCCTAAGAATTCTGATTCTGTCTTGGGGATTTTAGTGGTCTCCTTCCTAAGCTGAGTTAAACCTCACAAAATTCTTCAAAATCGTTTTGCTGATTTACAGGAAATCGGCTGAGATTTGATATTTTAAACTACTAGAACTGGATCAATAGAATTCTACACTAGAAATCCTAGAAAGAGTGGCTAAAATTCAGCCACCAATCCTCCACCTAAGTGGCACCAAGTAGCTGCCCAAAGAGTGGAGAAACTTGGCTCAATGTACACCATACAAGCCTCTACCAATCATGACTCATTTGTCATGCTTTAAGACTCTAAAATCCCCTCTAACTCCCTTATTTTTGTGCTCCCTCTTCAGCTGACCATTCGTCACTCTTCCTTCTCCCATTTTTACTTCATCTTCCTCAAAACTTTAAGCCTCATCCACTTCTTCCATCAAGAGATCAATTCTAGCTAGTTTCTACATCAATTGGAGGTACAAACTTCATTTTTTCTCTTGTTTTCCTCTGATTTAGGGCTGCTTAGGGCTTCCCTTCTCCCTTTATTTTGATGTTATATTGGTTGAATATGATAGATTATGGATGGTTTAAGATGTATGATTGAGTTTGGATTGAAGATTGGGTGGATTGATTTAAGGAAATCATGAGTTCAAGAGGCTATTAGGGTTTTTTCCTCGATGGTCCGTACGGCAGAGTGTACGACTCTACCAATATCTGTTTAAATTTGATGAATCTATTTTTATATGACACTAGACATTCAGGGCTTTCCATACATATAAAATATAAGGCCATTGCATTAATATAGAATTAGTTATGAATTTTTGAAGTTTGACCTTGAAATTTAGATTCTTATCTAGATAGTATGAGTTGAGAAGGGTGTAACTCACACTACATAACTCTAAATTAAGTGCGACCAACGCTGTTTGAAAGCTAACATGTAAGGAAACATCCATAAAAGTTTCAGAGTCAGATTCATTGCCATTTGTTCTCAACACATCAATGAAATTGCCTTAAGTTCAAACCGGGCTGGAACAAGGTAGTCTAGTAGGGTCCATTTACAGGGCTTATATCTCAAGATACACTTATGCAAATGATATGCAACTTCTTTCATTTAAAAGCTTGTTTTGTTATTTTTAATTTAGCATAAATTTCATATGATTTCACCTAAATTTCTATTATTAGTGAATTTTTTCTTATAAGGGTGCAATTCTGGCTAAGAACAGGGTAGTCTGAGGTAAGATACAAATAACTTAGGTTATACAAATCAAAATTAGATAGGACCAAAGAGGTTAGAAAATAGACACATAACACTTCAACATATCCAAAATTCAGGTATAAATGAGTTAAAATGAATTTATGACCAAAGTTACAAAAATCGGGTAGAATCAAAAGGAAGTGGCATAAAACTAATTCAAGATTAAAGTTATGAAACTTTGTTTAATTATTAGAGCATCTATACCTTGCATTGATTTTTATGTATGAATGACTATCTGGTTGACTGGCACTATTCATGGAGAAGCGGACTTGATTCGTCATGCTACCGTATTTTCGGCAGAAGCATATGAAGTTATGATAGCTTGTGTTATAAAGATTTAAGCTGTGAATATGAAATTTTAAATGCAAGAATGCTCGAAAGTCAGTGCACTATAATGCATATAAACATTGCATGATGATATGATCATGATCCCTTTTATGAAAGACGACATCTTTACATGCAAAGGAGGAGATATATAAATATGTGAAAATGAATCTCTTCACTCGGAGACGGTTATTTGGATCCCTCCCTATGAAGGCAGTTGAAGGATATGATGAAGGTCCCATATTCCTAAGGAGTGTGACATGGCGATCACACCCCGATGGGGTATGACATGGCGATCATACTCTGGAATATGGCATGATGAGCACATCCTAAGGAACGTGACATGATGATCACGCTCTAATGGGGTATGACATGGTGATCATACTCTAGAATGTGGTATAATGATCCCACGCCCTAAGGAATGGCGATCACATCCTGATAGAGTATGACATGACGATCATACTCTGGGACGTGGCAAGAATAACATATTCTTAAGGAGTATGATATGGCGATCGTACTTTGGAATATGTGTAACAAGTAAAGGAAGATAAAGGAGGAAAAAAATTATGTGTATCTGCATAAATCCAAGTACAAGTAAAGGCGTGTGCAAATTTTATGTTTTCAGTATATTGGTGCGATTATATTTTAATACGTTTCAGTTATTATTCATAGTATAATTCATGAATTGACTTTGTATTGGCTCATTCAAATGACAAGTATATGAATAAAATGAACCTTGCTTCGGATAGTATGTTTTCGAACTATAAAATTAAACAGTTTGTATAACATGTTCACCTTTTTCATAATAAACCGAAACAACTGGAGATGAAAATAATGACATTATATATAATAGTTAAAGAATCCTACTGAGAATTTAAAATTCTCACTCTTGTTTCTGTGTTATCTTCAGATAGTTTGAGAAGTTGCAAAGACAGCTGAAGTTGCTGTCAGATAAGGTCCGCTCAGGTAACAATAACAACTCCTGAGTGTGGTATTATGATTTAAACATAGTACTGTATAGAGGAGGATGTTAGATCATGTGTATAACATATAAACATGTGTAACATTCATATATTTCTGCCAAAAATTTGGCAGTATAATAGCTTAAACTTGAGGGTCCCGAAACAAATAATATACGTAGTCAAATAGTCAATCATAGCAACTATATTTCATTATAGGTGATATTTCAATATAACATTATATTAGTGTAAAATTGCACGAGAGTTATGCCTTTGAACCCTTCATAGTTTATGAGACCCTGAACTCAAGATTCCCTTAAGTTATTCAACTTGCCTTAAATCTGTCCTATTCTTCTAAATTATCCCAAAATTCCATTTTAACTCATTTTAATAAAGAATCTTAATAGGTTGTAGCTCTATTTGTCTATTTTAAGCTTATTTGAGATTTTGACATGTGTAACTTAACTTATTGAAGGTTTACTCAAGGCTATCCTATTTTAGGACAGACTTGTGCACCTAAACTTAAAAATCACCAAAATTTTATCTTATATCATTTTTATCCGAAATTTGTGTCAAAGTAGCTATTTGAACCTTTTTTAAATCCTCACAAGTTTCTCTCCAATTGGGTAATTGGAAGGTTATGAGCTCCTTAAGTGGGCTGCTCTGTTCTAACTCAAATATAGCATAGGTTAATTTCAAAGAATTATTGGGGGCAATTTACTCATGATATTTTTCTAAAAGTTTTACAGCATGATCTCTTATGTAATAGCTTTCTAATAAAATTAGTTTCATTTAATTTGAAGTTATATAAAGTGAGTTATGCCCTCACATCACACTCTGGTTAGAATAAAGAGTGAAATCTAATAGTCAGCTTAAAAAATTTATAACTAATTTATTTTAAATCCAATGTTCTTATAATTTACATAGTTGAACTACTCTTGAAGTCTAGTTTTATTTAAAATTTGTTTCACTCAAATTTGAGTTATATGGGTTGAGTTATTAACTCCATTGTACAGACATCACCTAGGGTTTCTAATTTGACAGCTTCTCTGTTTTATTTCCTTTTAATCTTTTGCTATATCTCTCAACATAAACCAAGTATTCCTATCTTAAATCACTAGAAAGGAGTCATCTAAACATCATACAAGATTAAATATGTGATGACACAAAGAATTCATATCAGCTACACAACTATACAAGACATCAAATAGTTAAGGATTTGAGCTATTTACCTCAAAATCCTTGAAACTATGGAAGCAAGGAAGATAAGAGCAACATCTTAGCCTCCTTCTTCCCTTATGGCAGTGACATAGATGATGGTGGAGAAACTCCACTTGATATTAAATCATCAAATTGATAGAGAGGTATTGTAGAGAAGAAGTTGAGAATTAATTTTTATAAAAAGATCAAGTGGTTTTGAGGCCTAGAAGGCCTTCAACTATGAGCTTAAAACTCATAGTCATGGAGGTGATGGAAGAAGAAAGAAAATGACGAAGGAAATGTGGTAGTGGTGGCTGAACTTTGGAGGGCAAAAAGGGGAGGAAATATTGGCTTGCTTGTTATGGTAGTTGGCTTGCTCATTAAGCTTGGTGGGTGAAACCCTATTGGTAGATTTTTATGAAAATCAAACCATCCTTGGCTAAAAATTTAAGTGGTTAATTTAGCCACTAAGAGGGTGTGAGTGGTTACTTTTCTAGCCACATATCCTAGGATTTTTAATTAATACTCATGTCTATAGATAATATAAGATCTTTGAGGATTGATTTAAGGTATCTGGTTATCGATGCAGGTATTCTAAGTTACCCAAGTTACTATAATATTGTGTGAGTAATCTCACACTCTCATTTAAAATTGTGGGTAAAGATTCTCAATTTAGATGATGTTTACAATGCTCTATTTAAAAATTTGGACACTAATAATCCAATTTTTATCCGGTCATCAGAATTTTTTTTTTTTGGTTTTAAAAAGGCAAAAAAATCCAACTTGAGTGGAATACCAATACAACTAATATTGTGTTACATTCTATTGACTTTCTCCAAACCATCAAATCTTTCCCCTTGTGGCTCCGCCTTTTCTTCCTCCTCTTTTCTAACCCCATTTTTATTCCTTCATCAAATTCTAGAAAAGTTCCAAACCTTCAACCACAAATTCTCAACACAATAAACATGGGTTTGAAGCTTTCATTTCTTTCACTTTCATTCTTCCACAACATCACATCACCATGACCACCAACAATAAAAAAAATCAAAATTATAGTTGGTAAATCCTTCTACATCATACTTTTTGACCCCTTAAAAATGGTTACCCTCCCAAAATCAAAGGAACAATATAAAGACAATGAAGATTCCATTTTTAATCTAGAAGACATAGTAATTTTGTTACTTGATCCTTTTTAACAACTAAAGATACAAACCAATAATTTTAACAATCACATAAAGTGCAAAGGCTTGAATTGCATAAAAACCTTCGAAGATGAAAGAAAGCAAAAAGGAAAAAACAGAGATGGTGGGGGATGGGCAATTGGCACTTTACATACGCAATTTTGCCTCCAATCTTTGTTTCTGTCAACCTCTAGTAGCCATTGTAAAGCAGAGAGGGGAAGATCATGTGTTTCGCTGTGATGTCTCTCCGTTTGGGAAGAGAGAGGCTCAGCCAATGTTGCTTGCATCGTCAACTTCTTTGTGGTGCCACCAGACGGAGCATTGTTGAGAATGAAAGGAAGGTGCTTGATGAGAGGGTTAGGGGAAGAAGATTAAGCCCATGTCATTTCCGTCATTACACAAATGCAGGATTTTCTACTTTTTCTTTCATTTACTTGTTAACTGGGTGGCTAAATATGGATTGTAATTATGTGATATCACCTCAGATTCGCTCAGCACATATAAGCTATCAGATTTACTTTTTCCTTATCTATATGGCCATGAAGTCTTAGATCATAAATGTCCAATTTTTTGAGTAGAGCATTGTAAACGTCACCCTCAATTTAGGGTTATTACAAGTATTTTAGTTATCTACCGGTGCCACAGTACCCATAAAAATCTCGGAATCGAAATTTTCCTATGAATGCCTTTCTTGACAATCGTGAGGCCTTAATTACAACTTTGCCATTACAACCTAATAATTATAATTTTGTCCTTAATTTTTCTATGATTTATCAATTTATAATTTTGCCATTGCCTGGGGCTCGAGCTTCCTTTTATTCTGGTTTACCCTTACGGTTCAGGATGTTACACTTGCCATCAAGGATTACCCAAAGGAATCGAAGTACGAAAGGTAAAGATGACATTCCTATAGGCCTCTGGTAGTACCATTATCCATGGAAATAGATGTGCTTTCATTCACATTGTTGTGACCCTACCTAAGGATATTTACTCCTTTATCGACAAGAAAACCTAATTCTCTGATACCACTTTGTCATTACCCAACATGGGGCCATGATAGGTGCATAAAGGAAGCTCTTCCCTTAGTAAGCCTAGCATACCACATTCTGAATCCTTACAACTACCAAAGAGAAACCATAACTTGATTGATGGAAGCTAGACCCTGCCTGTGGATAATGGAGCACTATATCGAATTCAGAGGAGTCACCAAAAGACTTCAAAGGACACCAAGCAACACCTACAACTAAAAAGAAGATAAGGGGTAAGTCCAACTGATCCAGCGAGGGATCATAAGTCTATAACAAGCATGGACATGCTTATAAAAATAAATAGCAGAGCTTAAATAAATAATATAATTATATAAGTCCAAGTAATAAATCTAATTTTTCAAATGAAAACGGTATCCACAAAAAAATGCAAATTTGATAAACTACAAAACCTTTTGTTCTTTTTTGGAATATTGTTGCTTTTAACAAATCTGGAATGGGGTTCAAATTTCGAATGAAACTTTAATCATAAATCTTAACTTCTCAATTCTTCTTTCCAAAACAAAGAAAGTTTACAAAGTCATGAAATCCATAAGTTCAAATAAACAGTTATTTAGCATAAAACAAGCAAGGAGTCATCTACTCTAAGATAAATAGGCAAAAATCACACTCCGATGGCCTTTCCTTCATGTGACCCTGAAAACTAGCGGGAACCACCTTGCTAAGTGGCCTTGAAAATAGGTGCGAATCACCTCGTGAGTGGTCATAAAATCATCAATACAAGGTGCAACCAGACTAATATCTTCTATTGTTAGCATACAAATCCTACATAGATTTTCTTCAAGAAATCTTTCTATTTCTAATAATAAAAGTACTCATAAAATACATTTCATAACATTCATCATAGTTTAAAGAAACCATCTCATTAAATCCTTTTTCCCAAAACAATTTTCGGTTAAAACTTTATTAAGCATAATACTCAAGAAAATAATTTTTCAATATCTTTTGTGATAGTCGAAATACTTTTAACTAATTCCATAAATATACTAAATTACGTTCATTAAACTTTAAGAGCTTGACCCATGGGTTTTTAAGAATATAAAAATATATAGCCATCATTTCCTATCTCATACTAATACCTTAATGCAATGTTCATGTGCAAAATAATTGTGAATAAACATGAAAGAAACAAGTTATAGACAAACAATCCACTCACAGCACATTCCAAGAGGTGACACAACAACTTCTCGAAGTACACCAATCAATAGAGGAATCCCATGAAGCTTTCTTGTACAACAACCTGACAATATGGTCATAGATTAGGCACAAACACACAAAAACCCCCTGATGTAACCCTAGGTTCTAATATCAAACTACTCAAATCCTACACCCAAGGTGAAAAATAGCTAGATCCATGAAATAGAAAGAGATTGGAGACTTAAGAATTCCTTTTGGAGCCAAAAGAAGAAGAAAAATGGAGGAGGCATGAGCAGTTAGTCCCAAAATTGAGCCTTACTCTAAAATTGCCCTAAAAAGCGATGGCAGAAAAGGCACCACCACAAGAATTACCGTGCGTGACAGTGGCATCGTAAAGGTGGCCAGACAGCGGTGAAGTAAGGAGGAAGAAGAAGATTGGGAAGAGTAAGGAAGAGGACAATGAACAGAGAGTTCTATAGAGAGAGGAGCGCATTTTGAATGCAAGAGAGAGAAATAAAGTGAGAAAATGAAGCGCAAATCATGTTTCATACATGAGGTGAATAGAATGAATATTTATATTACAAGAGTGGACTATAGGTAGAGACTAAGTGAAGACAATACAATAGTGAAGCGCTAGCCAATGAGCCTAGTAGTAGATCTGTGAATGGCCGATTTATTCTTGGAAGGGATCAAAATAACAAATTGATGCAAGGCTACCCTTTCTACTCTTCAACGTGACTACAACCTCTAGAATCTTCTTCCTTCATGAATATTGTTCCTAGATGCTATATATAATTTCTCTTTTTCTCACTATAAAAAATAAAGAAATCATATTATTTAATATATGCCATTTCTACCATACACTATGCCTGTGTTTAGATCGGCATTTGATGCACCAAACTAGCATTCAACATTAGTGAACCATTCTAAAGAAAAATATAGTGAAAGCAACTCTGAGTTGCTTTTGTGTTCAAAATATTCTGTTCACCTTTCATGAACAATGACTTTTCCATTTTTATCCTTTATTAAAGAAAAATATTTGGGATACGTATCTTTTGGGATGCAATACGGGACGTATATGGAAAAAGTGAGCAGAATACTTGGATAACGGGTTTCACATAATCATTGTTACTGTTCAGTTTTTTTTATCCAACAATTTAGTAGCATATTGTTAAAAATGCTGGTAATTTTTTTTTTTTACAAAACTTACTAATGTGTGCACTATTCACGCTGGTAAGTTTCTAGAAAAAAATTTGAACAAAAGTAACAATGATTATATATGATCCATCATGCAAGTATTTTTATTATTTTCTCATTTTTCAGTATACGTTACGTATACATCCACTGTTTATGCGTTCCTCTATCAATTCTCTTTATTAAATTAATTGCTATATACACTTGCACCTTTTCTTTTTCGGTGCACCTGTTGCATAGTTTTTAATTATTCCTTCAACCTTCAAATATCAAATCAATGCTAATTGTACTTTTATAATAGCAATATATAAAAAAAAGATGATAGCTAGTAGAATAAGGCAGTATTTGGTTTAACTTTTTTTAAAAGGCCTTCTGAAGAAGAAGTATCTTTGAAGTTACTTTTCATTCTAGGAAAAAACCTTCTGAAAAGGAATCTTACTATTACTCTCATATCAACAACCAAAAATAACTTTATTTTATCCTATCTAAACAAAACTCATTCTCCTAAAAGGCCTTTTAACATATTCAAATCAAACAAAAATCATTCTTTTAAAAGTAATTCTTCTAAAAGGCTTTTTTTTAAAAGACCTTTTTTTAAAAGATCTTCTCCTAAAAGTGAAACCAAACGAACCCTAAATAAATTGCTGCATATTTTATTTCATATTTTATCAAATTAATTTCAATTTGTATTATAATAATGTTCTGAGTATTTGTGACATATTTTATATTTCATTCAACAATATTATTTAAAATATTTTTAAAATTGTAATAAATTTAACAAATAAAATTACTTTTATTATTTATATTTTTAAATAATATTAAAAATAAAAGTTAACTATTTTATAATATTTTTTTACTTGTTTGAATTTAAGTAAAAAATAATAAAATAAAAAATTATAAAAATATTGTGATATTTATATCCTTTTTAATAATCATACACTTAAAATTAATTTTGAATTCCACTATCCAAACAACATTTATTATATTAAAATTACTTTTTATATAAAAATTTTTAAACATAAATTAAATTACTATAAAATTAATTCTGATCAAAATTAATTTTCTAAAATTGAATTTACCCAAACTTAAATTTACAAATACTAATCCAAATACACTCTATCTGATTTTAACTTTCATGGCGTTTTGCAGATTTAAAAGTTAAGTGCAAATTGACGAAGAAAAATTAGCGAAAGTGATAAAATTAACATAAAGTATGGAGACTTATTAATTCGTATTATAAAAAGTTGTCTGGGGGATACTGAAGAGGCTATTTTATATGTAGAGAAGCGCGTGCCAGCTGTTCTGCTATATATGAAAAGTTGAGCCAAAAGCTTTTGCAGGTTCTGGCGTTATCATCAGGCTCCTTCTCCACTAACACAGTCACCCAATTGCTTTCATCTAATCGATATGTCTTACTCCAGTTCCTCCTCCGAAGTCCAGGAGTCCGAACCAAGATTTAATCCCTACAGAAAAAGGATGTATGACGTGTTCATTAATTTCAGCCGCGGATGCCCTGCTAATCCTTTTATTATAGGTCTCTATGCCGCTCTTAAAAAAGTTGGAGTACATGTTTTTGGAGACGAAATAAAGCATAGAAGTGGAGACCTTATCTCATGGGGCGCAATCGAAGGGTCCAGAGTTTCTATCATAGTTTTCACAAAAGACTATGCTTATTCAAGACAGTGCTTGCAAGAGCTAGTGAAAATAATGGCGTGTCGCCTCAGCAAGGGTCAGATGGTTTTGCCAGTGTTCTATGAAGTTGATCCCTCAGAAGTTCGCTATCAGACTGGTCATTTTGGAGAAGCTTTGGCTTCTATCGAAAGAGAGCCAGCTAATAAAAACAAGTCGCTCAGCTACAGGAAAGCGATTAAGAAGGCTGTTGGCATTTCAACATGGTCCTGGTAATTAAATTGTCAAATATTTTTGAATGCTTTGAGATTGTTGACTTTTCACAACCTTTTGTAGCTTTCTCTATTTGTGTTTAAATTAGCATGTGTATTTAATTTTGATAAAAATTTTAGTTGTAAAGTTTTAATTAATGAATTTAACTTTGATGTGTTGTGAGAGTCAAAAAGTTTTACATATATATTTGATAATGTATTGTTATATTAATAAAAATTATTTGAATCAATCATTTATTTTTTAAAATTTTACAAATAGAAAAATATAAAAAATATAATTAGATGATGATATAAAATTTTTTTATATCGATAAGATATTAAAATTAATTTATTTATTAATAGCAATCAATTATATATTATTTTATATTAAAAATTATTATAAGAAACAAATATTTTTAATAACATAATAATTTATATTGTATGGATATGGGTACAGTCTCTTTAGTGGATATGGCTAAGGATACAAGTATGAGGTATAAAAATTTTGGAAAAATTGGGATACAGTAACATTAATATATATATATATATATATATATATATATTTGATAAATTTTATATAATAAAAACTAAAATTTTATATAAATAAGAAAACACATCAACTTCAATATAAAATTAAACCTAAATTATTCGATATTACATATCAAAAATAAAAAAATTATAATACTTAAAACATTATTCAAAACAGTAGATAACAAAATAAAAATAAAAATATAGATATAACAAAATAAAATAGAGTTAAAAAAAAAACCTCAAACAAAATAAAAATATGGATACTTCTTACCTCGCTATTAGACTCTCACAAGAGAGAAAGGAGAGGAAAGATTGGAGATTGGAGAAGGAAGTCGTTGCTCTTGGGGTCATCTTCATTCTTGTCTTTCGAACACAAAGAATCTTTGTTGTTGGTTGACTCCTTGCTGTTGCCACCGCTATGCCGTGACCTGTGAGGAGCACTACCACTGTTGTGATGTTGCCGGTGGTGGAGTAGGTGAGTGGTGATGGCTAGTGGGCGAAAAACTTGGAAGTGGGGGTGGGGTGAGTATAGCGAATGAAAGAAGGGGGGTTAGGGTTCTTATCAAATTCGATCATTGCACAATTATTATTCCTCTCCGTTTCCAAGGTTCATAATGTAATCATTCCTTTTGCTACTCATACTCCTACGTGGTCCAAGCAATTGAGGATTGAGGTTGTGTCGTTCCCCTCTTAACCCTCTTCGTCGAAGACTGATCTCCACCCTCACTTTTTACCATATAAGAAGTTGTTGCTCTGCATCATTTAGGAGCTTTTTTGTGTTGTGAAATACTCCAAAGATTTATTTCTCTATTAACTTCCTTGATGTATATATCATAACCAGCATCGTCGATTGATAGATAAACACTTCCTTTGATATGTTTGGAGATAAAATTCAAAGACCAATCCTTCTTACGCTAGTCCTTTTTGATTTGGCCGAAAAGGATATGTATGTGGTAAATGAATTATTGAATAAAACTATACATGGGAAGCTAAGAAACATTTCGAGATAGACTTGCATCTTACAACGATTTTGCAAGGAGCACGAAAACAAATTTCGACCAATAATTCATCTGGCAAAGCAATCCATGTTGGTTTGGTTCCTAGATGAGGATAAATGGGAAACACTCAGTTGTACAAAACAACTAGTTAAGAGCTAAATCAAAGAGTGATTACCAAAAACTATTCCATTGTATATAATAAACAAATAAATACATGCACCAAAAGTGTATTGCTCAAATTTTATGCAAACACAATTTTTTATTTATGAAACTATGGTATGGTGTTGGTCTCCTTCTACTGCAATTGATTGTAAAACTCCATTTGAGATATGATCTGGTACTTCTGCTGATTATTCTGATCTAAGAATATGTGGTTGTCCTGCATACGTCCATACTGTTGATGGTAAACTTGAGCGAAGAGCAGACAAGTGTATATTTCTTGGATATGCATCACGGGTGAAATGTTATAGGTTACGGTGTATTAAACTTAGACCACCCAAGTTCATAATCAGCAAAAACGTCAAATTCAATGAATCAACTATGCTTTATTCGACAAAGGAGGTTAATATTGGGAAAAATGCCATGTTTCCCTTAAGATCCTTCCTTAAAATGGAGAAATAAAATATACTACGAACACAATCAAGCACAAGAATTAGCGTGAAAAACTCCAAAATCGGAGAAAAATCACGGTCGTTGTCTAAAGATAACCAAAGAATAACACTATATGAAAATTTTTACAACACATAGACTTTTCTATCATATACCTCACGATCGTAGTACACCCATACTTTCCAAAGCAAATATTTGATCTACATCTCACAACATTCTAACAGAAGAGTACAAAGAAAAGAAGAAAGTTAGATACAAGCTCAAAGTGTTTCCGATTGGTGTGAATTAAAACAAAGGACTTGAGTCCATATGTAAAGCCTTGGCCTCCCTCTTCCCTTGCAATCCTAGGTGATGTGGGTCTTCTTCCAAGATATTTTATTTCAATCAACTCCAACAATCTCCACCTTAATTGAAAAGGACATATCTTTAGCTTTCACTATCTATACCAACAGTCATAGTTCAAAAGAACTATCATATTTCACTATAAAGAGTATGCTCACTTGGAATTAGGCAATTCCAAGAATTTCTTCCCGCCATGTGTCGAAACCATGGTGAAAATTTTGTGGTGTAACTTCCATGTTGGCTTTATCCGGAAGTTCTTCAGCTATCGATATAATCCCACCACACACCTTGCATCAACGCCAATTTTATGTCTGCGTGCAATTGTGGATGCGCTAGCAATAACTTATCCTTTTCCATGGCAACGTGGTAATGCGATGATGATGCACTTTTCATCTTTTAAAAAAGATCATCCTCTCCCATAATGAGAGAGACATTGCTAGTATTTAACTCGGAGCCTTTTTCTGATATTGTTCCACTTGGACAATTTTTCTTTACATGCCCAGGCCTTCTACATTTCCAGCATGCCATACTCTTTCCATAGTTTTCTTCCCATAAAGCCCACATCTAGCAACCAACACTGAGTTTGATGAAGTGCTACCCTGACTTTTCATTCTTCTTTCTTTAGAAATAATTTTACTGGCAACTTCTTCAAAAGTCAGAGTTTCCTTCCCGTACATTAAAACAGGTTTGATATGCCCGGAGGAAGACGGAAGAGACCATATGAGCCTTGGCGCTTTATCTTCATCATCAATTTTGACTCTAATAGCTTCTAATTCAGAGACAATACCATAGCTGATCAGAGACTTTCATATTATCATCCATGTGTAAATTGTGAAACTGCTCCTTTAACAACAACTAATTTGAGATGTGCTTTGCCTGATATAACTCTTCGAGTTTCTCCCAAAGTTCATTGGCTGTTGACATTTTCTGCAAATTTGCAAGAACATTCTTAGCCAAACACAGGCGAATTGCTCTTGCAGCTCTCAAATCTAGTTCCTCCCATTGCTCGTCATCCGTACTGGAAATTTTCCCTTTCAATACCATGTGTAATCCTGTTTGTGTCAACACATCCTTGACTTGTATTTGCCACAAGCCAAAATTGATTCTTCCATCAAATTTCTCTTTGTCAAACTTCAAAGCACTTGAAAAACTTGACATCGCAATCGTATGCTGAAATAGTGTATGCAAACTATAAATCGTGCACCAGGCAGGTTCCCAGGAAAGAGAGATGGGTCACAATGGACAAGCTTAAGTATCAAGTCTTTCTTAGCCATAACCTTTCCAAGATAGCATTATTACAGTATCATACTTCTTTCTAGTAATCAAGGATAATTCTCAAACGACAAGAAATAATTCTTTTTTGATGTAGAAGATCAGACAATGCTGTAACCACAGAGCATAGTAAGAATTATATCCCAAGGAACCATAAGCTCGAATACCACTTGTTGGAAAAAATGCCATTTTCCCCTTGAGAACCTTCTTTAAATAGAGAAATAAAATATAGTAGGAACACAATCACAACACAAGAATTAACGTGCAAAACTTCAAAATTGGATAAAAACCACGACCATTGTCTAAAGACAGCAAGAGAATAACATTATGTGAAAATTTTTACAACACATATATTTTTCTCTCACACACCCCATGAACCCAGTACACCCACACTCTCCAAAGCAAGTATCTGATCTACACCTCACAACATTCTAAGAGAATAGTACAAAGGAAAGAAGAAAGTTAGATACAAGTTTAAAGTATTTCCGATTGGTGTGAATTAAAACAAATGACTCGGGTCTATATGTATAGTGTTGACCTCCCTCTTCCCTTGCAATCCTAGGCGATATTGACTTCTTCCAAGATATTTTATGTCAATCAACTCCAACAGTTAAAGATGCAGAAAAGGAGCAGAGTGTCAACAAGCAGGTGGAGTTTGAAGTTGAATGTTCACAAGAAGCACATAAAGATAATTCTGAACAGCCCATTCATTAAAAAGCACAGGAGAAAGAGTTTGTTGAAGAGCAAGAGGAGATTCTGCCAATACAACAACAACACAATCTTGCAAGAGATAGAGCAAGGAGACAAATTAGACCTCCTCAGAGATATGCTCATGTAGACATAGTCTTTTTTGCATTATCAGTTGCAGAGGATATTGAAAGTTAGGACCCTATAACATGCCATGAGACTATCATGAGTAATGAGTTTGTAATGAGTTTGTACAATGGATTGTTGCTATGAATAAAGAATTGGAGTCTCTTTATAAGGACCATACTTGGAAGCTAGTGAAACCATCAAAAGGACGAAAGATCATTGGTTGCAAGTGGATCTTCAAGAAGAAGGAAGAATTCTCTGGAGTTGAAGCAACCCATTACAACGCACACTTAGTTGCAAAAAGGTTTAGGCAAAGGGAAGGAATAGACTTGAATGAAGTATTCTCTCCAGTTGTCAAATATAGCTCCATCTGCTTGTTACTTGCTATGGTTGTATTGTATGACTTAGAGCTTAAGTAGCTTGATGTGAAGACTTCTTTCTTTAGCATGGAGAGCTTGAAGAAAATTAAATTCTTAATAATTATTCAGCTATTATTAACCGAAAAATATTATTCAGCTATTATTTAAATTCTTAATATGGCACAAAAGAAAATTAAAATTTATGTAATACTCTATTTAAAATAAAATGTTTGTTTAGAATAAAATGTTAGTAACCGAAAAATTTTAAAATTGTATATAGCTTGGATTTTTGAATTTTTTTTTGTATTTATTTTTAGTAATATAATGATAGAAAAATTAAAATTATTTAAATAAAATTTTTAAAAACGTTGTTTTGAAAAAAAAAAAAAAGAAAGGAGGGATCACACAACATCTTCAATGGTGTTGTGCACCCTAAAATCCTCTTTATCATCTCAATCTCTTCTCTCTCTGGACCAACGACCGTGTGAAATGAGGAGGGCAAGAAGGGGAAACGAAAAATTCGCCCCTTTTCCCCAGAGTTTCCGCCCATACGTGGAAGGTAAAAAAAATTGTTACTATTCATGTTAGACTCATAGAATTTTGGCTACTATTCATCTTTTTCCTTTCCAACTTTCCCTCCAACCAAATAATGGAAATATACTCATTTCCTTCCTATTTCTTTCCTCTCCCTTTCCTTCCTTCCTAAATCACTCCAACCAAACACGTCCTAAAAGATGTTTTATTAGTTCGTGGTATCCCAATGATAAATTCCATTATTGCTAATAGTTTTTTATTGTTAACAAAAGACGTTTTAGGGACTAATTTATTTGTAAATTGTTTTTTTAGGGACTAATTTGTCAATGCATTAATCTTCTAGGAATTAATTTGTCAACGCATTCATTATTGGGATACTATGGGAGAAAATAGTATCTTTTGGGGTCTAAATTGTAAGCATTATGATCTTTTGGGGGGTCAAATTAGGGTTCTCCCTTAAATTATTTATAATTGTAGAGACTTGCCAGTTTTAGCTGATGGGCATGACATGCTTTAAACTTTTGAAGGGTGAAAAGTAAATAAACTGTCAAAGAAGGATTTTAGAAGAAGTAAGTTGGGAGACACAAGGAAATATGAATGAATTGTAGGACAAGATGATAAATGGTTTAAAAAGGCAGCAAAAGAGGCACTAGGGGAATTAAGAAGCTTCAGACTAAAACATAAAGAATTTTGGTGGTGGGACACAAGCATGCAATATAAGTATTTGATAAGTTATACCAATCCTTAAGCACTAAAGAGGGAGAAAGAAGTATTTACAGCCTAACTAAAGTAGATAAAGAAAGATGAGAGATTTAGATTAGGAGAGTGAGATGCATCAAGGATGAAAAAGGTAAAGTTTTCGTCATGAAACAAAACATCATAGAAGGATGGAAGAGTTACTTTTATGAGTTATTTAATGAAGAACATAGAATTCTATTCCAATTAGATAGGTTAAATACAAGAAAGTGACAAAAATTATTCCTTTTTTCATAGAATTTGAGAGTTTGAGGTAAAACAGTCTTTGAAGCAAATGCAAAATGGCAAGGTAGTAGATATTGATAGTATACCTATGAAGGTGTGGAAGTGTCTAGGAGAGAAGGACATAAGTTGACTAACAAAGTTGTTTAATGAGATTATGAGGTCCAAGAAAATGTTGGATGAGTGAAAAGGAGTACCTTAGTTCTTATCTATAGAAACAAAAGAGGCATACAAAATTACACAAATTACAAAGGGATTAAAACTCATGACCCATACTATGAAGCTGTGGAGCGGAGTTTGGGACAAAAGACTGACACAATAGACAATTAGTTTGGTATCTACCATAGAAGCAATCTAATTGTTACAGAGATTGATTGAAAGGTATCGGAGGGTCTAAAGAGATGTATATACGATCTTCATTGATATGGGACAGAAGACATACGATGAGGTGTCAAAGAATGTTTTATGGAAGGTCCTGGAGAAGAAAGGAGTTCGAACTGCTTATATTCGAGCAATCAAAGACATGTATGACATGGTTGTAGCTAGTGTGAGATCACAAGGTAGGTAACAAAGGATTTTCCTATAAGTGTAAGATTGTACTAGAGGTTAACTTTGAATTGTTATCTTTTTACCTTAGTCTTGGATGTAATTACGGAACATATTCAATATCCGGTGCTACAATGCATGACTTTTGCAAATGATATAGTTCTAGTAGGAGAATCGAGAGAAGAACTAAACAAGAAGCTAACTTTGTGGAGGCAAGCTTTGAAAGCATATGGTTTTCATATAAGTTGACTTGAGACAAAGTATATGAAATGTAAGCTTAGTGAGAGATGCACAAATTATAACTTAAAGGTAAAAATTAGGGACGATACCATGCCACAAGGTATGACTAAGATTAGAGTATCCTAGATCCAATATCCAAAATAACAGGCAAATAGGGGGAAATGTAAACTATGGGATTCAAGTTGTGGGTGGTTGAAGTGGAGGAGTGCCTCTGGTGTTATTTGTGATAAAAATTAACACTAAAACTTAAGGAAAAATTTTAATGCATAGCTATAAGGATGATGTTGTATGAGATTGAATGTTAGGCCTTAAAAACAAACAACATAATAGGCTAAATGTTTTATAGGAAAGGATGTTGCGATAGATGAGCAAACATACTAGACAAGATATGTTTAGGAATGAATGCATTAGAGAGAAAGTTAAGATAGTGCCTATTGTGAAAAAGATTGTAGAATTCCGTCTAAGGTTGTTTGGACATGTATGGAAAAGGCATGTAGAAGCCTAGTAAGTAGAGTAGATCAAATGGAGGGTAGTCAAATGGATAGAGAGAGGGAGAAACCTAGAGAACTACTATAGGTATAACTATTAAAGGTGATTTAGATTTTAATTTTTTAAATGTAAATATGATTTGATAGTAACTAAGAGGAGGTTTGAATTGGTTCAATAACAAAAAAAATTAAATAATAAAATTTAAAATAATTAAATAGCAAAATTTGGAATTAAAACTTGAAATTAACTTCAACACAATAATGCAGAAATAAAAAAGATAAGATAGTAGAAGAATGCTCAATGCTTTATATTGGTTTGATTATAAATTGCAAGCTATGTCCAATCCCAATTGCTTTGGATTTTCTTCATTATGGATCGAATTTTAGCTTACAAGGCTTCTGGCAAATCTTTTTCCATCTAGCACTTGAGTAGAGTAATGTGTGGTTTGTTTCTTTGGTTTACTTCTTACAAAAATACTACCAAACCTCCTTCTATCTAACAAATAGAGTATTTCTAGATTGAAAGAGTTCCTAGAATGCTATCCACATTCTCCCTAAGAGTGTAAAGTGTTCTCTGTATTTGCATTGTGGAAGTTGCTGTCTTCCTCTCCATCTTTCATGCCTTTTTATGGAGAATGAGCCATTGATTGTCTACTAGCTGTTGGAGGTGTTTTTTGCTTTCATTCAAACCAAAAGATTTTCTCACATGGTGCATTTTCGTGTTCTTGCTATTTTCCTGATGCATACTCGTTGTTTTGTCCTATAGTTGCTGACTGTAGTTGCTATATTTCTCTAGTGTGCACGCCCGTCTAAGAAGTCAACTACATGACTATTTTTCCTACTTAATTCCCTTTTTAATGTTGGTTTTCTGAATAAAAATCAGATTAGAATAATTTCTAGAATCAAATTTATTTTAAACAAACTTTATATATTAAGGAAAGAGAAATTTCATGAGATAAATGAGGAAACTATGATCTCATAATATTTTCCCTTCATAGAGGAAAAAAAATCAGCAATTTTTCTAACAATATTTATCATCAAAATTATATGCCCAACATGATTTATGAGAGGATACTATGGCATCATTTAATTCTGTAGCCAAGCCTGCCTAGTAGAATAAAACTTGGTTTTTTTCATTGTTATTTTTTACTGCAACAAAATATCTAATATATGTAGCCGCAACTCAATTGTTACCAGAGAGAGGACACTATGGCATCATCAAATTCTGTAGCTGATCCTGCCTAGTAGAATAAACCTTGGTTTTTTTATTATTATATTTTACTGCAATAAAATATCTAATATATGTAGCCGCAACTGAATTGTTACCCGTGAGAGAGAGAGGGAAAGAGGGAGGGAGAGAGGATGTTGTTCATTCATATATTTAAATATTTAAATTATTAATCTATGTACTTTTTTGGGGAAAAAAAATCAAAATAGATATCTTTAATCTCAAAATTATTTTTAGCTAGGTCCTTTAATCCACCTATTATTGGAGTCACTTTAGGAACCTGTTTTTTCAAATTATTGAGAGCTATTTATAAATCTTAAAGGATGATGACTTTTCTTTTCTTTTCTTTTTTGTTTTTCAGAAACCATAGAATTAATAGAATAATTCAACATGATGTTTTTAATGGACACATCACCATGTTTATACTATAGTCCTCTAGTTTCTGGAGAAGCACCTTACATCCTTCTCTCACAATTGATGGTATCAGAGGATTTGAGAAGGGAGTTAAATCAAGTCCTTGGCTACTTGAAACTTTTTCTGCACACTTACTATGCAAATCAGAAGTTCACACCACAAGATTTCTAGTAGGTAAAGTACTAATAAGCGCCTGCCAGATTAATAATAATAAAAGAATTTCTGCACACTTACTCGAAATATGCACAGAATATATACCCCAAAATAATAAAAGAATATAAGTTCAATTCCACAAGATAAAGCCAAAATATTGAAATGTACAGAGAGAGATAGAAAAGCTTGTATCAATAATTTATACTGATTTGATCTCCATAATTTGGAGTCTATATCTAGTGCCCACTACCTATGGGATTTTTCCGTTATTGAGTATTCTTTTACAACAAGCCTCTTCAAGCTTTTATATAATTCTCTTAACTGTGAGCTACTCTTTTCACCAACTAAGAGACCTCTCTCAATGTTGTTTTCCTCTTGTGTAGCTCACAAGATTTCCCTTTTTCTTTCAAACTTCACTCACTTGAGTTATAACAATTCAGAGTAAGAAATAAGAAGTAGAAGTTTGAGTACAAGAAGCACAAAGCTCTCAAGATGTTCACACAAAACTTAGTCACATAGACTATTATCACAAAGCACTAAACTAAGGTTTAGTAACTAGTATTTATAAAGAAGTTTCAGCTCATGCACTTTGCTTGGTCTCTATCCAAGTAATTTGAACATTCAGGTGCTTCTAAAGTGGCCCATGGTCGTGTCAATTTCAGCTGCAGTGTAGGTTGTTGTGCCTTGACTTTTCTCTCACACGATATTTGTTCATTTGTCTTTTTCCTTGTTTGGTAAGTTCATGTTTTGCTAATATCTTTCGTAAAACCATGTTTGTACAAGTGAACCTAGGAGAATATAAAAATATCTTTTATCCTTTCTCCTTTTTTTGATTTAGCCATCGGTATCATTGCCTCCTTGGTTTAATTCTTCGATATTTGTGCTTTGAGGCTCATACTCAGGCAATAGTTTTATTTGTTGTTTCTCTAGTAGACTTAGCTTTGAAACTGTTGTTCTGTTACTGTATAATTCTGGTTCCTGCACACGTATAAACAAACCTTTCCAAGATCCAATATAGTGAATATAAACACATAATTTGCATCATCATTATAATAAATTATCTATGGATCCAACAAGAACAATTGTCCTCTTGCTAGAATGATCGTCAATGCACATCGGCTAATGCTTGACACGCTGTTTGATACAAAGAAACGATAGTTGTACGTAGCTACTTATCCTCACTCACTTTTAAGCAAACTATATGATAAGACTCTCAGCCCCATTTGTAAGCATTCTAGCCTCTAGAATATACATATGCAGTCACAGATATTTGCAACCATAATTTTATCACTCAATTTTTACCCTGTTCTTTTGATACATGTGCATACTGAGGAATATTCATGTCATTGATTATGCACCTTCAATGAGTCATATTTTGTAGGAGCGGAATCGAAGATATCAAGCATATTGTTGAACGTGTTATTTCTTTGCTAGATTCGGCAAAGTTATTTGTTGCAGAGCACCCAGTGGGAGTAGACTCTCGTGTGCAAGATTTAATTCAAATATTAAATTATCAGAAATCAGATGAAGTTATGGTACTGGGGATATGGGGGATGGGAGGAATAGGAAAAACAACAATTGCCAAAGCCCTCTACAATCAAATTCATCACAATTTTCAGGTGAGGAAATTCCTCCCAGATATCGGGGATAGATTAGAGAATAACATGGATTCTTTGGCATCATTACAAAATGAGCTTCTTTTTTGGATCAACATGCAAACCATTGATTCAACAAATCTTACACAGAGAGATCTTTGCCATAAAAGGGTATTTCTTGTACTTGACAATGTGAGAAGTTCAAAAGAGCTGGGGTATTTGCTTGTACATTGTAAATCGTTTGGTCCTGGGAGTAGAATAATCATCACAACAAGGAATAAACAACCACTTTGTGAGATTGGAGTTGACCATGTATATAGAGTGAAAGAAATGGACCATAATGAATGTGTTGAGCTTTTTAGTTGGTGCACATTCACAAAAGCAACTCCTGAAATAAATTTTGTTGGGCTTATTGAAGATGTAGTTGAATATTCTAATGGACTTCCACTAGCTCTTGTAGCCGTTGGCTCTATGTTATTTGAAAGAAGTAGAGAAGATTGGGAGAGTGTATTGGATAGGCTCAAAAGATGTCCCCTTCAAGATGTACAGGAGGTGTTAAAAAAAAGTATCGATTATTTGTATGATGAAGATAAGCAAATATTTCTTCAGGTTGCTTATTTTAGTCATTTCTTTATTGGAATGAAACGAAATGATGTAATCAAGACATTAAATGTCTCATGGTATTCAAACAGAATTACCTCTAATGAGGGGATATTTGTGAAAAATCAAAAGATATTAGATGACTCTAGACATCATGCAGAAATGGGAATTGAACAACTTGAAGACCAAAGTCTTGTGACGTTTGATAAGAAGAACAAGCTTCGTATGCATCCATTGCTACAAGACTTAGGAAGAGAAATCTATGAGAAGGAATCATCAACTAAGCCTATTAAGCCTAAGGTGCGTAACATGTTATGGTTTCATGAGGACGTGATTGAAGTATTGTCAATGTATGGCTTTTGTTTTTGAAATATCTAACATTTAAGGTAGCAAAAGGAAGATGAGTGAATTGATTGGCATTTGGTTTCTTTATTATTACATGAACTTGTACAGAGAGTTGTGTGCATTTGAGTCTATTCAGCATAGATTAATATTTTTAACTTTTAAATTTAAAATCTTATGCATTCTTGCTTTTAAAATTCATCCAACAGTTACATCCTTGAACGTGTAATAAATTGATCGTAGTATTTTAAGTTTAAATCTTTGTTGATTGTCAACATTTTGTGCTTTCTTAATTAATACTCTAAGAAAACCCTTTTAAAATTAGTTTGGTTGTTAAACGTGTTGTGCTTTGTAAATCCTAGTATCGAATTGTGGGTTTGAAACCTTTATGTTAATTACAATAATTTTGATTAGCATGTAGGTAAGCTATGATTTTGATGATCTTTTTTCCCCCCTTTTTTCAGCAAAGGATGTACGATGTATTCTTGAGTTTTCGAGGCAAAGACACTCGTTCAAAGTTCACCCCACATCTTCATACATATCTTATAAATGCTGGTATTTATGTTTTCAAGGATGATGATGAGCTTCAAAGAGGAAAAAAAATCCGAATATCACTTTTGAAAGCGATTGAAAATTCTAGAATCTCTATCATTGTTTTGTCAACAAATTATGCTAGTTCAAAATGGTGTTTGCTAGAGCTGGAGGAGATCATGCAATGTTATAGAAACAAAGCTCAAGAGGTGTTGCCGGTGTTTTACCATGTAGATCCCTCTGAAGTGCGAAATCAAGCAGGTAAGTTCGGACAAGCTTTTGAAAATCTTACAGAAAGAAAGCCGATGAATAAAAATAAGGAGCAGAGTTGGAGAAAAGCACTTCATGAAGTTGGTTGCATTTCAGGGTTTGTCATCCTAAAGTCCAGGTAATTTAATTATTTTTTTTACATGTTTTTAGATAATTTTTCGGTTGATTTCAAGGGGAAGTATCTCTCTCTCTCTCTCTCTCTCTCTCTCTCTCTCTCTCTCTCTCTTGCATGTTAGTTTAAATGTTTACATTTAGGAAGGCATAAGAAAATTCTGACTCATATAATTCAACTTAATTTTGCCTAATTTGCATGCATTTACAATTAAGAAAAGATTAAATTTATTATAAGTCACATTACAATTACAGTGTAACTTACACCGAAAAATTGTAAACTCACTTATTATAAGCGCAATTTTGTGAACACTTCTCTCACTATCGCTGGAACTTGTGTCCACTCTACAACCACAGTAAGTCAGCATCTCTTGTAAAGACTTCTACTATATACGATAACTTTTGTGGACATTTCTTTACAAACCTTCTACTAGAGCTGAAACTTTTTTAGCATATTACTCATAATTTCATTTGCTTTATTGTCATGCCTCAAAGATTCTCTAATAAAAGCTTTTATAAACTACAAAAACTTGCTTGATACGCATCGCCCTTATACAATCCTGATCAATAATGGCTGTTTAATTTTCTATTTCACACAAATATTTGTTCTCTGACATATCTTTCAAATTTATTACACGTTTTAATATTATATTGAAGATTTGAAAGTTCTACTAAAATTTAAACTATCAATATTTATTAGAATGAAAAATTAAATTAATCCCAATAATTGTGGTACTTTGAAATTCATTTAATAATTGCTTTTTAGGTATTTCTATCTCTTGAAAATTTTCAGATAGGTTTTCCTAATCCATCTAGCATCCTCTTAAAGTCTAATTAATCCCTACCATAAAGTTATTCAACATAACTAAATATCCAAAATAACTAAATATGTCTCTTAAAGTAGTTTTTATGAAAATAAAAAAATATAATTGATTCCATTTGATATACTAGTATGTTTATTCTGCGGTTGCTTAAAACGAATATATGAGAAAAGCAGAAAAGGACTAATGACCGTTAAACATGTGCGATAAGTTTATTTTATAATAGACAAACTTAACAGATTATTTAATATTTATGTAATATAATTTTATAAAAAAAGGTAAATTTATGTAAAATAATCATTTTACAATAATTAAGATATGTTACTAACACATTAATAAAATCCGTATTGTTCATGACAATAATGACTTGAGAATTTGTATAACAATGAATACATTTTTTGAGAAAATATTGACACCTCACCGAAACTGGTTTGTCCCTTTCAGCCACAGCCCCTCTTCGTTTGACCTTTCTGGATGAAGCCTTCTTATCAGCCATTTACCTCGTAAATAGGTTGCCCTCTCCAACCACTAACTATAAATAAACTTTTGAAATATTTCATGGCCATAAACCTAACTACAGATTCCTTAAGATATTTGAATGTGCATGTTATCCATATTTCAAGACTTATATCCAACATAAATTAGATTACAAAACTCATTAATGTGTGTGGCTATACTGTCAATCGAAAGGGTTACAAATGCTTATCATTGACCAGTAAAGTTTACACATCTAGGATTTTGGTGTTAAATGAATCCTGTTTTCCTTACAACTAGTTATTCACAAAAGATCGCCTCCTCATCTTGTCACTACTTCAGTAACTTGTATTCCACTGATTACGCCCTCTATCACAAACACAAATGTTACCAATGCTGCTCCTTATTTTGCTGTAACTATTCCCAATTTTACATCTGTTGTCTGCTCAATCTTTACCTACTGTTGAGCTTACAGGGCATATTAATGAACTAGTAGCTGCTGTAGAAATTCATCTCCATGTAGAACCATCTTCTGCCACAACATCTAGAGTAGCTCCTATCAATGATCATTCAACGGAAACTGGTGCCAAATCAAAGATTTTTAAGCCCAAATCATAAGCTGCAATTTTTGTTGGACTTGAACCTAATGTGCTAAATTCTGAGCCTCCTACAATGCAGCAGGCTTTGAGCTCTCCTCCATGGAAGAAAGCAATGGTAAGCACTAGTGAGGAACAACACTTGGTCCCTAGTTCCTCTCCACCCACTGCAAACCAATTGGATGTAAGTGGGTGTTTTGGATCAAGAGACAACTAGATGGCTTCATTCAGCAGTACAATGCTAGACTTGTGGCCAAGGGGTTTCATCAAGGAGGCTCTTAACTATGATCAATTTTTAACCCTATCATAAAGCCTGACCGTTTGGATCATGCTCACAATTGCTCTAGCCAAAGGGTGGAAAACAGGGCATTTTGATTTTGACAATGGATTTCTCAATGGAGATTTGAGTGAGGATGTATTCATGTCACAACCTGAAGGATTTGCAGCATTTGCTCCTCATTTGGTGTGTAAACCACAAAAGCCCTGATATGGTTTGAAGATCATAAGGTCTAGTTTACCAAAACTCACTCCACTTTGTAGCACTTTGGCTTTACCAATACTATATCTGATATCTCCTTATTCACTAGATTTACCTTTTCATCAACCACTTATATGTTAGTATATGTAGATGATAACCTCATTACTGGTGACAACCCTCAACACCTCTAATCTTATTGGTCAACTGAAAATTTCTTTTTGCTTTCAAGCACCTTAGCGAGATGAGCTATTTCCTTTGGAATTGAAGCCTTATGCACAGCTATTAGTGATATAGTGCTTTCTCAGAAGAAATGCATTTCTGATTTGTTGAAAAAGGCTTGAATGGAGGATGCTAAGGCCATGTCCCCTCCAATGCTTAATTAATGGCCTAAATTATCAGCCTCTAGACGTTCTCCTTTCTCTGCTCCAACCTTGTACAATTCGGATGTTGGAGTTTTGCAATATGCAACACTCACCTAACCTGACATTTCCTATGCCATTAATAAAGTAAGTCAATTCATGCACTCTCCTATGGATGATCATTGGAAAGCTGTCAAAAGAATACTGAGATATCTTACTGGTTCTTTATGTCATGGGTTGAAATTCAACAAAAACTCTCTGCTCAGGTTGATTGCTTTTGGTGATTTTGATCTAGGCTCAAATATTAATGATAAGAAGTCTACAAGTGGGTTTTGTATCTTCTTAGCCTCCAACTTAGTTTTTGGATGAGTAAGAAATAGCATGTGGTCGATCTAGTACGGAAGCAGAATTCTAAAGCATTCTGCTGCCATGGCTAAGTTGTATATCAAATTACAACTAAATATTCAGATTTAATGTACAAAATAAAAAATATAAATAAAAGTACCTTTTTATTATATTAAAATTATATGATTTAAAATTAGTTTAATGTGTATAATCTTATTTGTTAATTTCTATTTAACTATAAACAATGTCATAATTTATATTTATTTGATACTTTAATTTGTTATATATATATATATATATATATATATATATATATATATATTTTAAATTAATTATATACATTTAAATCCTTACTTAACACTATTCAAAAGTTAACGTTTTTCAAATTTTAATTTCTGATGATTCTTCAATAACAATAAATTAAATAATGCTACAATTAAATATCAGATATTTGTTTTAAATATTAAAAAAACAATTCTACAAAAATATCAACCTTCCACTAACAGTTAATTAATTATTTTACATTTTTTTTGTTATTCCTATTACTTTTATAATAGTCTTGCTACCGAACATGACACCAAAAAATAACAAATTCTACAAAAAATGAATTAGTAAAATTGCAACACTAAACAAATAAGAAATATCAAGTGAATTAACTTTAGCATACTATCAATATTAAAAAACCTTTGTCATTGCATACTTGTATTCCAAAGAAAGATTAGCAGTCACAACTTGAAAAAAGTACATTGCCATAGATCTGTGTCAAAATCATCTTCGAACCCCAATTCCTATTAAAATAAATCAAACATGTAACTACCTTTATAATAGAATTTACATCTTTATTGTTCCAAAATCATAGAATCAAATAAACAAATGAAAAAAATAATATAATTGCCTTCACATAAAATAAATAGATTTTAGTTCTAATATTTATTCCTAGCATAATTCCCTAACCACGTTCACCAACAATAATTTATCATCAGATAGGAGTTGATATCCTAGCATCAAATGGAAATACTAAACACAATATCTTCTTATTAAAAAGGCTTTTATGAAGGAATAAGAATGATATCAATGGAAATAAAGTACACATCATTAGGGTAAAGCTCCATTGCACTTTGTAATAAAGTACACATCATTATGGTAAGGCTTTATTGCACCTTACTTCACAAGGTGTACCACACACTCTTTCATCCAAAGGTGAAGATACGAGAGTTTATGGGTGCAACCAAAGGCTTGTGATGCAATGTAAGAACACTTGCAACTCCTGCTGTAAGAACATTTGCTCTCGCACCATCCCCTATGATCTCATCTCCTGCAGCGGCAGTTGCTTGAACTCCCTCCACAAGCTCACCATCTGCTACCTTAGCCCCCTCCACGCCGGCCTCCTCCTCGACACCTCCGATCTCAACCTCCACTGCGAGCTTGGCCTCGACCACCCCGTCACGCCTCCCATTATTCCCTCTCATGACGTCGTTTCCTCTGCAAGAACATTTACTCCCGCATCCTCTCCTCTGATCTCATCTCTGGCGGCGACTGGGCCTCCTTCAACAAGCTCATTGTCCACTGCCCCGGCCCCCACCAAGCCATCACTGCTGGTCATGGTCACCGTTTGTTGCACGGATCGGGATCTTCTACTTGTGCATCTTGCCTTCCCCACCTCATGTGATCGTCCATTGCCACAGTGAGGCTGTGAATTGTGGCCTAGTTTCGCTTCTGCCATGTAGCCACCTTGGAGATCAGGCATGAGAAGGGAGATGTGGATGGTGGCGGCATTGGCGATCGTTTTGTGGATGGCGGTGGCTATGTGATTGAAGACAATGATGGATTGGTGGTGGAAGAGGGGGTAGGTGGGGGAGGTTTGAGGATGGACAAAGGGAAGGGAGGGAGAGAGTCTTTAGAGAAATTTAGGGTGAGTCATTTCCATGGATACACCTTATATCCTAGCCTTTAAATGTGTGATACACCTTGTCAAATAAGATGCATTGGAGCCTTCACCAACATTCATCATTAGATGCAGAGCCAACTTAATTGGAGCACTCGAGAAGCAATTTTAAACAAACTCTACCTATAAGCAACCAACCAACAAACGTAATACAGGTGTAAAAAAGGAGAGATGTGCAAAAAAGGGTAAAGACAAAGATGGCCTAAAAAAGATAAAACTCATTTAAATATCATATATTTTTACGATTTTATTAAATTCAAAATGACCATAAAGAACAGACACTAGATACATTGAATTTAACGCCACTTTGGTTAAACTGACGGATATATTGCGAGTTTGAATCTAGTTTCCTAATTATGAAAGAGTTTTCCTATTCACGCACAAATCCTTGCTTGCATGTGGAATAATAATTTATTGTTTGTCTAAGTAAGTGACATGATAGTTGATACGTGCAATTTCTGTTCTTTTATTTCTTAATATTTCAATTAGAATAATTATGTTATATTTATACTCTCACGCTTTATATCGACGAAACTATTGGAAAACACTATGCGTCCCACTTTCAATTACATTTTGTAAATAGTTGACATTTTGCTCACACACTCACGTATATGCAAGTATATCATTTATTCATATGCAACCATCAATTTTTTTCTTTTTTTAAAACTCAAACTTCTCCATTTTTCTCTTTATCCTTTCCCATGTTAGAGGACCGTTATACAATCAATTGTGCATCTTATCTCTGTTTGATGTTTTAGGAACGAAAGTGAGGATATAAAGAACATTGTTGAACAAGTTACTCGAATGCTAGATATGAAGGACTTGTTTGTTGCTAGCCATCCGGTAGGAGTAGAATCTCGTGTGCAAGAGGTGATTGAACTATTAAAGTACCAACAATCAGAAGATCCTCTACTATTAGGTATCTGGGGCATGGGAGGAATTGGCAAAACGACCATTGCCAAAGCAGTTTATAATAAAATTTGTCGTGAGTTTGAGGGTCGGTGCTTCCTCCTAAATATTAGGGAAGTTTGGGATCAAGATGGTGGGGTTCATTTACAAAAGCAACTTCTTTTTGACATCTACAAAACCATGAAAATAGAGATACAAAACATTGAATCTGGAAAATTGATATTAGAGGAAAGACTTGGCCAAAAAAGGGTTCTTCTTGTACTTGATGATGTGGACAAATTGGAGCAACTAAATGCTTTGGCTGGAAGTCATAAATGGTTCTATCCAAGGAGTATAATAATCATCACAACAAGAGATGAACATCTTCTTCATTTGCTTAGCGTTAACAAGTTATATAGCATGGAAAAAATGAGTGACAAAGAATCTATTGAGCTTTTTAGTTGGCATACATTCAAAGAACCATGTCCTGTACAAGAATTTGCTGGACTTTCTAGAGAAGTTATTTCTTATTGTGGAGGATTGCCACTAGCTCTTGAGGTCCTTGGGTCGCATTTATTTAAAAGGGGAGTAGATGAATGGAAGAGTGTTTTAGAGAAACTCAAAACCATTCCCAATAAACAAGTACAAAAGAAGCTTAAAATAAGCTTTGATGGTTTAAGTGATGATAAAGAGAGGGAAATATTTCTTGATATAGCCTTTTTCCTTATTGGAATGGATAGAAATGACATAATTGATATATTAAATGGTTGTGGACATTCTGCTGAAATTGGAATAATTGTTCTTATGGAGCGGAGCCTTGTAACTGTTGACACTAAGAACAAATTTAGAATGCATGATTTACTGCGAGACATGGGAAGAGAAATCATTCGTGAGGGTTTACCAACAATGCCTGAGGAACGCAGCAGGTTATGGCATCCAAAGGAAGTGCATGATGTATTATCAAAAGATATGGTAAGAATTTCAAGTATTTTTTTTTTTTTAGTTTTAAATTTGTAATCTAACACTAATGCTATTTTGGATTGATAGAAAAAAATGAAATGAAACAAAATGATATTAGGTGTAAAATTAGATACAATGGAAGAGAACTTGATAGATTTGATTTTATTCTATCTAATACCTTTTGTTTTTTAATTTTCTTCTAATTAATGCGAATGGAATTTAATGAAATGGAAGTAAATAGCTTAAAATTTTTACTATTCAGTCCCCTTTCATGATATTTCTATACGAGGGAGTGAGAACTTCTCTCCATTCTATTCTATTCCCTTTCATTTCACTCATCATCTATTCCTACAAATACCAAAGGAAGCAAATGGGCACGAGTAACATTCGTTGGGATTTTTAATTACTTGATTTTTGAATTGTTTAGTGGTTCTTTGGTCCTACTACCAAATTGGGATTCAAAACTCAATTGAAGTCATTTGGCACACAATGTTTTCAGCTATCATTAATTATCTAACTATGAGATTTTATTCTTCTGTTCATTTTATCTTAAAGGGAACAAAAGCTGTTGAGGGACTTGCTTTGAATTTGCCAAGAATGAATCCAATTCGTTTGAAGACCGAAGCATTTAAGTACATGAAGAGACTCAGATTGCTTCAACTTGCTGGTGTACAACTTGATGGAGACTTTAAATACCTTTCTACTGATCTTCGATGGCTGTGCTGGCATGGATGCCCTTCAACATATACAACTGCAAACTTTGATCAAGGAAATTTAGTTGCCATTGACTTAAGATATAGCAATCTCCAACTAGTATGGGAGAAGGGCCAGATATAAATTCTGAGTTTGATTTTTTTGTCTTACATGGGTTGTTTCATTGAGTCTTATTTGGGTTTAATAAATTTAAATATGATTTCTCATGTTATAGTGCTTCAATTTTTTTATATTATGCTTTTTAGAATTTTATTAGTTATACAATCAATTGTATGAAGAACAAAGGATGTTAAATACAGGTACAAGAAGAGCCATGTCTAACTTTTTATTTATTAGATTAGTTTAGTGTAATGTCGTTGTATAAAGTTTTACAGTGTCATGTAACCATATCCTATTATTTATGTGACTTTGAGGTAGTGATTGTAAAATTAATCAAATACTTTTGTTGATATAATAATACATGATTAAATGATTTTGTAAGATATTTTTATATTGATAATACATTAAAATTAAATATTTTTATTTATTTCCATGAAACATTACTTTTTTGAACTGTGAACATTAAGAATTCCTATTTTCTAAGGAACTTTTTTTACATATAACATATTAATTTTCTTTGGTTAAAGAAATGACCACCTAAATCCTTCTGTTATAAATTTAAATTGATCAAGAGATACGGGAGGAAAAATTGTATTCTTGATTTGTTTCCTTTTTTTTTTTGGGCCAAAAAAATCTAATGTCAACTAATGAAACCTTTAATCCAAAATAGAAGGCTCATAAACAATTTTTATCACAATCTTTAAAATTACATATAGGAAAAGCATGTTGCTGAGGTGTGTTCTATGGACATTGATTGATGAGTATTTAATTTCATTTGTGAAAATAATAATAATATATCTTTCTAATTATTTGAAGAATAAAATATACTTGCTTTTTGATTTCTTAATATATTAAAATTTTTTATTTAATATTTTCTATTTTTATTTCTTAGCTATTGATATTATATACTTATTAACAAATTTCTTAAAACAATTTAAATGATGTATTTCAGTTTCAAGGGTAGACTGGCTGGTGACACACTGTAATTGTTTCCATCTATTTTTTCTAGGGTATTTTAATTTTTCTCCTTAAAATTCCTGCAGATGTTGAAGAAGCTGAAAATTCTCAATCTCAGCCATTCTCAACACTTGACACAAACCCCTGACTTTGCAAACATACCTAACCTTAAAAAGTTAATTCTCAAAGATTGTCCATGTCTGTCTTCGGTTTCCCATACCATTGGACATCTCAAACAAGTTCTTCTAATCAATTTGAAAGGCTGTACGAGCCTTCCTGTACTTCCAAAAAGCATCTATAAGTTGAAATCTCTCAAAACTCTCATTCTTTCTGGATGTGTAATGATTGACAAGTTGGAAGAGGACATGGAACAGATGGTATCCTTGACAACCTTGATGGCAGATAACACTGCTATAACACGAGTGCCTTATGCACTAACAAGATTGAAGAGCATTGGATATATTTCTTTGTGTAGATTTGAAGGATTATTGCGTCATGTGCTTCCTTCAATCATCTGGTCATGGACCTCTCCAGCAAATAGTCTCTCACCACAATTGCAAACATCCGTGGACTTGTCATGTCTTGTTTCCTTAACTCTACCAAATAGCAGTTTGCATGGCACATCATCCATTATCAGAGAGCTTCCAAATGTTCAAAGTCTCAGGTTGGAATGCGGCTCACAAATTCAAACAACTGGAGATGTAGCCTTGGATACCTTGAATGTCACAAATTCTAAGGAATTGGAAGCAATGGCAACTACGTCACATGTCTCAAATATGGATACCTCAGCAATAGTTGATTGCCGCAGCCAAGGTGACATTTCTGGATCAAAAAATCCCTTGAGTTCCATTTTAATCCAAATGGGAATGAATTGTCCAGTTATGGAAATACTGAGAGAGAGCATTTCACAGGTTTGTTTCAGTCTTCGGTCCATCAATTTTTCAAAATTTACTCGCACTTATGAGATACAAAAATATATTAACTCTTCAAAAAATATATATGTCATTACAATAGTTTATCATCTCGTACAATTATTATTATAATTAATTAAACTTTTTGTTATGCTGTACTTAACTAGATTATAACGTGCAAAGAAAATTACTCTCAAACTCAGTCAAGTGATTGGTATGATTTCAGTTATTGTTTCTAAAGCTTAAAACCTATAACTTGAAATCATAAAAATAATTTTGACAAAGGTTTTGCAATTAAACTTTTTTTTCTTCTAAATAGACCGATACTTTCGTGAAGATTTATGTATTGATATATAAGGCTCTTATTATTTTAAAGGAAAAAATCACTTTACTCCTTTAAACTATGCATCGTGTACTTCGGCCCTGAAACTTAAAAATGTGCAAATTGACCCCTTGAGCTTTCTTAAATATGTAAATTGACCTTTTATTAATTTTTTCATCAATTGTTAACAAAAATATCATACATTTAAGAAAGTTTATGGTAGTGGATTACACATTTAGGAAGGTTTACGGGGTATATTTGTATATGACCAAAAGTTTAGGGGATATAATACGCTTATTTTAGCTAAATTACACATTTGGGAAAGTTTAAGGGGTCGATTTGCAAATTTTTAAACGTTAAGGGCTGAAGTATACATGATCTATAGTTCAGGAGGGGACAAAGTCCAATTCTTCCTTATTTTAGTTTCTAAGCCATTTTTCCTGAGGCCATTTATGAGAAATAAGTTAATCTTAATTATTATAAGGTCAAACATATGTCTTTGCTTGTTTTATTAAACTATAAGTATGTATGTAATTGTTAAATAAATTAATTAGTATTAATATTTTGCTAAAGCATATGCTGGTTATGCAGAAACTGACTGCCGGTGGTAGTGTTCTTGGAGATTGTTTACTCCCTGATAACAATAGTCCTGATTGGTTAACCTTCAATGGTGAAGGTTCTTCTGTGATTTTTGAAGTCCCTCAAGTGAATGGGCATAACATGAAGGCAGTGACATTGTGCATCGTTTACTCTTCTGCCCCAAACATCAGAACATCAGAAGGTCTTATTCTTAGAAATATGATGATAGTAAATTACACAAAGACCACCACTTCTGTCTATGAGGGAGATACACTGACTTCACTTAAAGATGAAGACTGGCAGAGCATCATATCAAATCTAGAAGCTGGTGATAAAGTGCAGGTTGTTGTTTTTTTGGGGTCTGGATTTATTGTGAAGAAGACTGCAGTTTATCTCATATATGATGAACCAATTGACAAAAAGATCGAGCAATGCCAAGCAGATGTCATTGTTTCTAGTGCGGATGATATGGCAAGAGATAAAAATTTCAATGTTTCTGGTGGTAATGATGCGGTAGATAATAAGAATGAAAATGATTCCAACATTGATGATATAATGGCAGATAAGAATTTCACTGTTTATGGTGATGAGATGGTAGCTGATAAGAAAGAAAATGATTTCGATGTTGATGTGGCAGCAAATAAGAATTTCACCGGCGGTAATGATTTGGTAGTTGATGAGAAAGAAAATGCCTCCAGTGTTGATGATGTAGCAGTAAATAAAAATTTCACTGTTTCTACTAGTTCTAGTGGTGGTGATGATATGGCAGCTGATAACAAAGAAAATGTTTTTGATGTTAGTGATGTGGCAGTAGATGATATGAATCTCATTGTTTCCAATGATGGTGATGATATAGTTGCTGATATCTCTGGTGCTGATGCTACCCCTGCAAATAATAAGAACGCTATAGTTTCTAGTACAGATAAAAAAGTAAGTGATATACACACACAAACACGCGCAGACTCACACACACATATATAAGTTTGTTTTGTTCATATTATGATATTGGACTGGCTGGTTCATTTTTCTCATGTAGTTGAAGCTGTTGCACAAATTGAATTGCTTCAAATGCTACAGAGCAAATTAAAGTGCTGCATGTTTGAACTAAATATTTGAGAGATTTGGTGGATTCTTCGTACTTCTTTCCCTTGTTCGTGCTGTTTTGATGACGCAACCTTTTTGGTTGGTTCTTGTGTGTCTGGTCTGGATCACTTGCCACCATTCTAACAAGTTAAGAAGGTTTAACAACGTCTCAACGTAAGAGCCTTTCTCTGCTGCTTTCCCAGTTAAGCGAAAATTTAATTTCTGTTATGAGTCTCAGACCAAATAAGTCGAGATGCATTTTAAGTCATGAGACTGACTCATTTAATATGTTAGTCTTTTGAATTTGATATTTGAATCTCTTCATATACTTAAGTCAAAATAATTGGTATTTCATAGACGAATGAAGCCATTAAAAGAGAAAAGGCTATTGCGAGATTGGTGTCGATAATTAATATGAGACCCACATCTAAATAAATAAGCTCAATGTAGTACTTTCACCATGAATGTCCCTTACCTAGTTGGTCACTCATAACAATTTTGCATTTTTGCTTGTAAGTTTCACTTGTAAATTTTCCATGTTTAGCTAATGAAAGATTAAGTTGATATTAATTTAGTTTTTTAATGGTTGTTAGCATCATTTTAATTTTTCAATCATCAAAAGTGACATCGAAGTCATCTTTATATACAAAATTGAAAATTGACAGATTAATTGAACTTTATTTCTTATCATTAAAAAACTAAATTAAAGTTGAGTTTTATAATTAAAGGACTGAATTGACCTTTTTGTTATTGAAAGAAAAGATAATTTCTTACTTTGACTAAATCAATGTTAATTTCTCTATTTTAAGAAATATTTTGATGTCACTTATTTTTAAGCATCAAACTAATTTCAATCTAATCTTTCAAGCATCAAAACAGAAGTTTGCTCTAAATTTGGCTTAGAAATGTGTTATTTAAATAAGTGATTCAAAATTTATAATTAATAAAAATATTAATACAAAAGCAATTTTATAATATTGTAGTAATATTTTGAAAATATTTTTTACGAAAATAATTTATGTTGAATTAATATCTATATGATTCAATTCCTTTTTTGTTTATTTGTTATTAATTATATTTTTCCCATAAAAATAAATATTTTAACAACAAATATCATAATATAAAAATATTATGATCAATTCTATACCTTAAGAATGATCAATTCTATATTATAATATTTGTTATAAAAATATTGAATTTCAATAAAGAACATTGTTAGCAAATAAATGAAGAAAAAAAAAAGGAATCATATACACTTTAAAAAGGAAGGAGAGATATTTAATTTTTTTTGAAATTGATAATTCTTATGTATAAATTAGGAATTAAAAAGAACTCCCCCTAATTATTTTTCAATTCTATAGAATTGATTTATGGAATCATCACTCTGATTCTATATGTTGCTCCTGACATAAAATTGAAATTAAAGGGCTAATTCATGGTCAGTTCATAATATAGTTAAGAATGAAAAAGAAAATTTCATAATTAGAGTGATAAATAAAGTGACATATACATCTAATTCTTGAAATTGTTATCTTTTTATTTACTCCTATACCAAACTCGGCAACACCCTACAGGAGAAAGGGAAAATTTCATTTTGTCAATTATTGATAGAAGAAGATTTCATTTAATCCCTGTCAATTTAAGACTTTGCTATGATATGTAATTGCAGGCTATTATCTCATTCTGCAAAATTTTAAGTAGCATTGGCTTTTTGGATGATTGGATGATGAGGGTACTATTCTGTCCAAGGGTTTTAATTTTGTCTTTCATGCCACTAGTACAAAATGATTTTGAGTTATGTTTAAGTTTATGATGGTTTATTCTCTATAATGTGAAGATGCTAGTGTATGATGTGGCTAGCCTCAAATGGGAATTATGTTTAAGTTTATGATGGTTCATGAGTCAAGAAGAGAAAATTCCAATTGAACCAAAATTCACCAAATTGATTGAATTCACTTATGAATTATAAATGATAATAGTCCCTTATTTATATTACTACTAGTACCTAACTAACTAACCCATTGTTATTAGAATAGGATTGTAACAATTGTTCCCCCCTCCCTCGAAATCAACCTTGCCCTCAATGTTGCTAAAATAAAAACAAACAATTATTATGATCTAATGGGACTATCTAATTTTCCTATCAGTACATACATAAAATATTCCACTAGGATCCCATTGCTTGGTTGAGCTGAAAATTAGCATCAGGGAAAAAATTTCTACAGCATTTTTTTCAAGTTGGGCATGGCCCCTTAACTTAGGAATGGAATTTCATCTTCTTGACTTACACTATTGTCCATTTTTGAAGTGGGCTAGGCCCATTAAGACAAAAAGTAGCCCGGGAGGGCAAAATTCCCCTTTTGCCCTTTTTGCCTTCTCCTTTCTACTCCAAATCTCTCTCTCTCTCTCTCTCTCTCTCTCTCTCTCTCTCACATTTGAAGCATTGCCATGGATGCCTACCTCTCAGTCACAGACTTCCCCTCTCGTGCCTTCGCCTTCACCATGATGGTTGTTCCCTTTCGTCCTCCCGCGCTACTTGCTTGTGCCTCCATAGCATTGCTGTCAGGAGCGCCCGCTGCCACCACGATGGTGCGATGCATGACGATTCTGATGGTGCTTGCGGGTTGCCTCCATCGTCCTCCACTATGCATTTTTCCATTTGACAGGCGACCCTACTTTTGATGCCTTCACCGTCTCTTGCGCTGTCAGGAGAACTTGTCGGGGCCGTTGTCACTCCAATAGGGATCGTCACAGACACCAACACTAAAGATGCTCTGTCGATTGCTCTTGCCACCGTGAAGTTGTTCATCGCGCTCGAATCTTCGTCGCTGGCCTCTGCTTGTGTAGTGTGCATCACTTTGCTCAAATTTGGAATTCTTGTTATGGAATCTTTTGGTTTTTGTTCTTGATTTACTGTGGTGGATTCTGATTCTTGATTGCTTGTTGTTGAGGGATATGCTATGTTTGATTCTTGATTTGTTGTTGACGATTCTAACGCTTGAATTTTTGTTGCTAGGTCTAGTTCTAGATCAATTGTTCTTGATGCCTCTTGAACCCTAACTCCATAGCTAGTGTTTTGCTCTTTACCTTTCGAAATTGAATTGGCCCCAAATCTGAGTTGAACGGCTTTGAGAAATTCCTTCCATTTGAGGCAATCATTCTTGTTAATTCTCCTATCTAACCACCAATCTAGAGCAGCATCACGAAGATGAAACAGAGCAAACCTGATTCTTTCCTCCTCTGGTGTTCTATATAATTCAGAGAAGTCCTTTTCTTTGTGGATCCATTCGTGCACCCCTTCCTTATCAAACCAAGGAATTTCAGGTCTAAACTGAAATTGAGTTACTTCCTTTATGGAAGCCTCAATGAAAGCACCAATATTAAGACCTAAATTCTCCTTCCTTCGAGTCAAGGAGAGAACTCTAATTAAACTAAAGTTCACCAAATTGATTGATTTCGCTTATGAATAACAAATGATAATAGTTCCTTATTTATACTACTACTAATACCTAACTAACTAACCATTGTTATTATAATAGGATCATAACACATTCTCTACAATGTGAATTATGCTTATTCTTTAGTTTATGGTTTATTCTCACAGCTATGTTGCCATTTGCATTATATATATAATATGTAAAATTTATGTTTTTTTATGTTTCACTTTTATTTTATCCTCTAACTTTTTTTAGTGAAAATTCATTTCTAGCAACCATGAGTGTTGGAGTGTAGTGCATACCAAATTGTGTTATGGAATTTATTGTTATATAAGAAACTGTATTTGTACACATTCTCTTATGACAATGTACTACGTACATCCTTAGAAAATTATAAAAAAAAGAAAATTAAAAAAAATTTCAATAATTTTGATAGTGGATGTGATCACGAGTTGGGAGATGAGTATGTACTTTATGTCCACATAATAGAGCTCTTGTCCTTTTTTTTTTTTGGTCTTTGGCCGGGGCATTGGGGGGGGGGGAGGGGCTTGGATGGGTCTCAGACCCTAATAAAGTCTTCATTTAAAGAAGCCATTTATGAAATCATAACAAAAGAAGAATTTGATGACAAATAGTGTTCCTTAGTAAAAGGATTTGCGCTTGGAAAAAATGAATGGTTGATTGGACAGTACAAGGGTCGATATAGATGGGTTTCAATTTATTTGAAAAAGAATTTTTGGGCAGAGATGTCGACAATGCAATGAAGTGAGAGTGTATATGCATTTTTTTATGGATATATTAATTCAACAAGAAGCTTGCAACAATTTATCAAGTAATATGACAATACGCTCAAAAGCAAGGCAGAAAAGGAATTCGAATTTGATTTTCAGTCAATGAACATTATAATTCCTTGCGGGTTGAAATCCATCATCGAAAAACACTTCCAAATTGAGTATACTTATGCAAAATTTCGTGAAGTTCAAACAAATGGTGCATCTCTTAAGAGTGTAGATGGGATAATTGTTATTTATCGTGTGTTAAAGGAAATTGTCGTAGGAGACAAGGCAAAGGAAGCTATGTATGAGGTCATATTTAATTGTACAAACCATGATTTTAGTTGCTGATGCTTGCTATTTGAGTTTAGAGATATTATTTGTAGGCATTCCCTTATAATGCTCACCCTTGAAAAAGTTAAGCAATTGCTATATAAGTATATTTTGGCAGGATAGAGCAAAAAGTTTAAACGAAAACATTCTTACATAAAGAGCAGTTATGCTGTGATAAGTTAAAATCGAGAATAGAGAGATTGTACAAACTATGCAAGCATTTCTATGATATTGCAGAAGTTGTGGCAAATTTTAATGATGAAACTAATGGGCTCCATCGTACACTTGATGGATTTATAACCAATTCCAATCTATGTTTTCTTTGCTACATCACAATTTGAGTGTGAGTTCAGGGAGTGAGGAGATTGTAAGCAACTTAGGTAACAATTGTGAAAATCAAGCGAGATCCGTAGACCTTTGTGTGTGACACAGAAAGGTCGGCTACCTTCAAAGAGGAAATTGTCTCAAATTGAGAAAATTGGCTAAAAATCTAGAAAACAAGTCACAAAAAAAGAGCTGAAAATTTGTTTGTTGAGATTTGTGTACACTTTCATGTATTAATTTTTGTGTTTCCCATAATATTGCAAACAAAAACAAGAAGTTGATCTCATTATTTGTTGCCTGAACATGCAGAGATTTGTTGAGGTAGAGATTGGTCATCATGGTGGAAACAACTTTTGTAAAGTCATTAGTCGAGGTTCGGCATACTAAAGAGTTGAAAAATAAAAATTTCATGGTGTGTTTACACACTGACCTGATGTTAAATTTGTAAATTTGTTCGATTAGGGTTTATGGCGTAAGTTTTATGCCATGGCTACGATTCTGTATTAAGCATATCTTAATAAACTTGCATTGACGATATTAACATTTAAGATTGAATAATTTGTGTTATTTTAAGATACCTGTAAAGCATCATGATATAGTGGTGTTAATGCTTTGTGGTTTTTAAGAATTGGGAATAGATAGTGGATTTGTGTATTATTAAACATGTAATACCCTCTATCATGTAATTCATGCTCGAATCATGAGTTATATTAAGATATTGTTACTATGCTAGGAGATCTATAAAATACAGAAAGTATAATATATAGCCCTTTAACTGCATATTATATTACTGAATAATGGTTCATAAATTTCATCATTTTTGATACATATAGAATAAAATAATTACATTTTAAGAAAAAATTTTGTAGCTAACATTATACATAGAAACTACTTCTGCACTGCAGCTATCGCTCTCACTAATTTTAGCCGATCTCCATAGTCTCTTGGGCCGACTTATGCCTGAGTCTTGCATGATGAATTCTTTAGGATTTTTGTCTCTATTATTAAATTTTAATCTTGGCACTGGAATGTTTATGGAAAAGAAAAATATACAAGCAGGAAGTGAGAACCTAAGGTTCTCAGTAGGTAAAATCAAACTATTACTCATACAGTGCCATCATAAATGTTCCAGCCACTTTGGTTTCTTATGAAAATGTGAGCACATATACGCAAGCAGTGGTTCAATTTTAAGTTGAAAATATCTTTCTTGAAGTGGGTTATATTTTAACAACCACTTGGCATATTATGTGACAGACATAAAAACAAGAATAGTGTAACATACTTCAATAAGAATCATAATAACATTATGACATAATGAGAAAATTAGAGATGCATATGTAGATGCTTGTACTTGACTTAATTGATCTCTTTCTTTAACTTATAATTTGATCTTGCTCTTCTGTACTTGATTTCCTAGAGGTGAATGGCCATTCACCCCTGGGTAATAGCTTACTTTTCACGTCTGAACTTGTACTTATACGTGAGTGACGGGTTTACTTTTCCCGACCCTCACATCAGTCTATTCCCCTTAAATCTAGTCAAGGGCTAGCCTAAGTTTTAGACAATACTGCTCTAGTTCACGCTAACTGGGTCTATGCCATACCTCATGTGGTAGCTTGGTATGTCCCTCTCGCAAGTCCTTATAATCTTTTACTACCTCTTGGATATGATTATGCATGTGAATGCTTTATGCGTTCATGCATATATCTCATATCATTCCTCAATCCTATTTGTATGCATGATTTTCATAGACGTGATATTCATATGAACACATGTATTCTTATAATTTTAGCATAATTATTCATAATATAAGTCCTTATAAACTCCTGCCGAAAATTCGGTAGCATAACGGATCAAGTCTGTTTCCCTGTGAATAGTGCCAGACTACCAATTTAATCAATTAAATATGCAATTCAATGTAAAATAGCACGTTACAGCAATATTATTAATCATATGATATGTCAAAATCAATAAAAATATTAACAGGTTTTCTGCTCACTTTACCCTCTTCTATTCGTATTTTGTAAAATCCACCTTTACTCCTATTCAACTCATTTAAATCTGAATTTGGATATGTCATAATTCTATATGTCTAGTTTTCAACTCTTTTGGTCCTATCTCATTTTGATATGTATAACTCAAGTTATTAGTATTTTACTTCAGATTGCCCTATACTTAGCTAGAAGTACACCCTTATAAGTGAAAATTCACCAAAAATAAAAATTTGGGTGAAATCGTACAAAATTTATATCAAATTAAAGCTAACAGAGCAAGCTTTCAAATAAAAGAAGTTGCATATCATTTGCATGAGTGTATTTTGAGACATAAGCCCCGTAACTTGACCCTACTGGACTACCCTATTCTAGCCCGGTTTGAACTTAAGGTAAATTCATTGATGTTCTACGAATAATTGAGAATGAATCTGACTTTGAAATTTTTATGGGATATTTCCTTATATGTTAGCTTTCAAACAATGTTAGTTTCACTCAATTTAGAGCTGTGTAGAGTGAGTTACATCCCTCTCAACTCACACTGCCCAGATGGGAATCCAAGATTCTAGGTCAAAGTTCAAAAATTCATAACTAATTCTATACTAATCCAATGTCCTTATATTTTATATGTATGAAAAGCTCTAAATGTCTAATTTCATATAAAAATAGATTCATCAATTTAAACAGCTGTAGGCTGAGCCGTACACTCCGCCGTACGGACCATCGAGGGAAAAATCCTAACAGCTTCTTGAATTCTCTCTATCTTCAAGTTCTTTCATACCAATTTCAATTCTAATCATAACATACATACAAAATTAACCATAATCCATCATCATTACTTCAAATCATGTCAGTATTATGAGAAAAATAAGATCCTTACACAGCCACAAACCAAGGAAAATAAGAAGAGAAGTTGGATTCTTACCTTGTGTAACATCCCCCATTTTCTTAAGTGGAGTATAATAAAAATTTTGAATTATTTCTCTTAGGCAGTGTGGGAATTTCTTAGGTAGTGGTATACCCCGACAATCCTCACACTTAGAAATATAAGTAGTATAATACTGCCGTTAAAAATATGACACTGTCATATGCTAAAAATTAAGAAATGATAAAAGTGCCCCTGTTAACTTTTGTTAATTGCAATTTTGCCCAAAAATTTTAGAAATTGTACTTTAACCCGAAGTGGATATTTCCATAATAATCCTAAAATTTTTTATAAAATGACCTTTATATCCCCACATCGGTAGAATTAGCAGAAAGGGGTTTTAAACAAAGCAGAATCACGTGGTAAAACCGTAGAAGTTTAAATCTCTACTGATTGGGCCATGGAGGCAGTCTGGTGTGAAATAACATGGGGTGCCCCTGGACTTGCTCAAAATTACGGATATGCCATTATCCACGGAAATTAGAAAATAGAAAAGCTCCAAATTTGTAAGAACGATTATTTCACGTTAACAAGCAATTTATTCCATCTTATTGATTAAGTAGGGTCAATTAGAAGTTAATTAGATGTTAATTAGAGAGATTAGGCTTAAGAACAATTAGAATAGAAATATAGAAATTCTCTCAGAGTCATTTAGTAAAGTTTTGTCGATTGGGAAAATATCGACGAAGATTCGGTATTTTAAACCGCTAGAACCAAATCAGTAGAATTTTCTACTGGAAACTCTCACTTAAGTGGCTGAAATTCAGCCACCCCTACGACATATGAGTGACGCCAAATGTTGCTCAAGATAGTTGAGAAACTTGGCCTCACCTCCACTGGATTTTTATCATTTTTCGCCTAGTTATTCAATTTTCATCGAATAATTGGGATTAATTAGGATTCGATTAAGCAACCACTTAAAGCCAATTAAATGTGATTTAGAAAGATTAGACTTGATGGAATTAGATTAGAACCATAGGAAACCTCATAGGACTTTTTTAAAACCGTTTTACCGATTTGAAGGAAATCGGTAGAATTTTGGTATTTTAAACTATTGGAACCGGATCAACAGAAATTATGCTATGAGAACCCTATGATGGAGGGCCAAGATTTAGCTAAAACACCCCTACAAGTGGCGCCTCAATCAGCCATAAAAGGAGGGAAGCTAAGCCAAGTTTGAATGAGGATTGAAGTCCACCAATCAAAAGCCAATTTCCTTCATAAATTTTCATTTTTTTCTTCCTTCTCCCTTTATATTTTCTGCCTCCCCACAAGAGGTGCAGGCCAGCCCTCATTTTCCCACTTCCCTTCATCTTCTTGCACTTCTTCTCATCCGCAAGCTCAAGTCCCAACCATCAACTTCACTCTAAGATCAAGATTTCACACCATTAAGGTAGGAATTTCAACTTTATCCTTCTTTTCTTTGATTTGGGGCTGCTTAGGGTCCTTTATCAATCCATGATTATGATATTGTGAGGGGTGGGGATGATGAATTAAGGTTGATTTAGGGTATATATGTGAGTTTGAATTGAAGATTGGATGGATTGATTTAAGGAAAACATGAATTCAAAAAGAATGTAAGAAGCTTTTAGGGTTTTCCCCTCGACGGTCTATACGGCAGAGTGTACGGATTCGCCTACAGCCATTTAAATTTGATGAATCCATTTTTATATAAAATTAGATATTCAGGGCTTTCCCTACATATAAAATATGAGACCATTAGATTAGTATAGAATTAGTTATGAATTTTTGAAGTTTAACCTAGAAATTTGGTTCCTCATCCGGGCAGTATGAGTTGAGAAGGGTATAACTCATCCTACACAACTCCAAATTGAGTGAACCCAAGGTTGTTCGAAAGGTAACATGTAAAGGAACACCCTATAAAAATTTTAAAATCAAATTCGTTGCCATTTGTTCCCAGCATACCAATGAAGTTGACTTAAGTTTAAACCGGGCTGGAACAGGGTAGTCTAGTAGGTCAAGTTTTGGGACTCTAAACTCAAAATATACTCATGAAAATGACATGAAACTTAAGTCATTTGAAAGCTTGTCCTGTTATATTGAATATGATACCAATTTCGTATGATTTGGACTGATTTTCGATTTTTAGTGAATTTTTACTTTCAAGTGTGTAATTTTGGCCAGCTACAGGGCAGACCGACGTAAAACTTAAATAACTTGAGTTATATAAATCAAAATGAGATGAGACCAAAAAGGTTGAAAATCATAGAGCTATGATATATCCAAAATTCAGGTCTAAATGAGTTGAATAGGAGTAAAGGTGGACTTTACAAAATTCGAGCAGAAGAGGGTAGAGTGAGCAGAAAACTCTGTTAATATTTTTATTGATTTTGACATACCATATGATCAATAATATTGTTGTAACTTGCTGTTTTGCATTGAACTGCATACTTAATTGATTGTATTGGTAGCCTAGCACTATTCACGGGGAAGCGGACTCGATCCATTATGCTGCCGAATTTTCGGCAGGAATTTATGAGAACTTATGCTATGGGTGATTATGCCTTGAATATATTTATATTTATATGTCATATTCATGTACGTCATGCATGCAAGGATAATTAGAATATGATATGAGAAGTAAAGTAAGAAATATATCCATGAATGCTGAAAGCATCCGCTTGCATGATAAGATATGAAAAGGAAAGGATAATAAGAACTTATAAGAGGGACGTACCAAGCTATCACGTCAGGCATGGCATAGACTCAGCTCGCGTGGGCCAGAGCGGTACTATCTAAGGCTTGGGCCAGCCCTCGACCAGATTTAAGGGGAATAGACCGGTGTGAGGGTCGGGGAAAGTAAACCCATCACTCATGTATAGGTACGAGCTCGGACCTGAAAAGTAGGCTATTATCCATGGGTGAGAGAGGTCATTCACCTCCGGGGGAACAAATACAGAAAAAAGCAAGATTAAGTTGTAAGTTAAAGAAAGATACGAATTAAGTCAAGTGCACTTGCATACAGACAAGTACAAGCATCTTTATATGCATCTTTAATTATCCCATTAAGTCATAAGGTTATTAAGATTCTTGTTGAAGCATATTGTACTATTCATATTTCTATATTTGTCATATAATGTGGCAAGTGGTTGTTAAAACATAACTCGCTTCGAGAAAGATGTTTTCCACTTAAAATTAAACCACTGTTTGCGTATATGTGCTCATATTTTCATAATAAATCGAAGTGGCTAGAATGTTTATGATGGCATTGTATAAGAATAGTTCATGTTTACCTACTTAGAACCTTAGGTTCTCACTACTTGCTTGTATATTTTTTTTTCCGTAAACATTCCAGTACCTACGTTGGAAATCAAGTGTGAGACAGAGTACTGGGACATTTTTTGAGCAACACTCAGGCGCAAACCAGACCAAGCGACTATTGGAGCTAGCTAGCGACTAGTCGAAAGCAAGTTCTGTGTATTATGTTAGTCATAATTTTTTTTAAAATTGTAATTATTTTATCCTCTATGTATCAAATACGTTGAAGTTTATGAACTATTAGTTAGTAATAAAATGTGTTGTTAAAGGGCCATGTATTATATTTTTTATATTTTAAAGCTTTCTTACTACGGTGACACCCCTTTAATATAACTTTATGACTGGAGCATGACTTATATAATAAAAGGTGTTACACTTTACCTAGTTGAAATCTTATTGATTTGGTGTCTTAGATTGAAGAAAATTTTGATGAGACTTGAAGAGGGGATCAAGATGAATGTGAATGAAAGAGAAATGAAGAGAGGTCTGCTCCTTTTGTTGGCCGAATTACACAAGCGAGAAAGAGGGAAATAATCACAAACTTTTGGAGCAAGTCTCACATAATTGGTGGATATGTATTGGTGATTCAAGTGGATTGTGGCTGCCCCTTTTAGGCTGATGTAGCACCACATATGGAGGTGTTTTGCCTAAATCTTAGCCATCCATCCTAAGGTACTCATGGCATAATTTCTATTGGTCCGGTTCCGACAGTTTAAAATACTGAATTCTTACTGATTTCTTTTAAATCGGTAAATAGGTTTTAGAAAAATTTTATGAGGTTTCCTATGGTTCTAATCTAATTCCGTCAAATCTAATCCTTCTAAACTACACTTAATTAGCTTTAAGTGAATGCTTAGTCGAATTCTAATTAATTCCAATTATTCGATGAAAACTGAACAACTCGATTAATAACGATAAAATTTTTCGGACGTTATACTAAATAATTTTTCATAGTATTTTACATAATAATCTAAATTTTCTTTAACTTTCGTATTTATAATTCATCCATAATTACTCTTATTTTTCTGATAAATTGATTAGCAGTGCAAATCAATCGCACCATTTCTTTGAACTATTATATTTTTGTTTTTTCATATATCCTTTAACATTTTCTGTTTGATTTTCGTAATGAATGACATTTTCGTAAATTTAAGCAAATCTAGGGCACCCCCTGTCATTTCACTCCTGTGGCTCAAATGGTCGAGACTTAAACTTCTAAGGTTTCACCACGTGATTCTGCTCTGCTTAAAATACTATTCTGCTAACTCTACAGATGAAAGGATATAGATGTCATTTTCTAAAAAGATCCAGGGTCCTTATGGAAATATGCTTGTGGGGTCAAAGTAAAATTTTTTAAAAGTCTTAGGCAACCCTACAAATAACAAAAGTTCACAGAGGTATCTTTGTAGTTTTCTAATTTTTAACATATGGCAGCGCCATATTCTCAATGGCAGTGTTACGCTACCGTATAGTTTTAAGTGTAAGGATTGTCAAGGTATAGCATTGCCTGAGAAATTTTCACACTGTCTAAGGGAAATAATTTAAGATTTCTATTATTCTTTATTTAAGAAAGTGGGGATGTTACAAGAAATACCTATAACAACGCAATACTTTGAAAGTGCGAAGAAATGAGTGTTGTTGCAATTGCTGGGCTTTGAGGTTTGATTTATAAATTGTGGGCTAATTTGAATTACAAAATACCTTGGTAATTTGATGGTGGACATTTTTATGTTCTATCTAAAATTTTTATCTATTGCATAAACCTTTGATAACTCTTCAATGAGAATTATATTTGTTAGTGTTTTTCCTATAATTCTTAAGGATCTCATGCATAATAGATAGTAGTTTTGCATCATATTAGGAGTTTAGTTGTGTAGTTGCTTGGTAGTGAATCTTGTATCTTTTCTGGAGCTTTTTCACTCATTATTGGTCCTCTGAATTGGAGGTATGAAGACCCAAGTGAAGAAAAGAGGGATTCCAACAATTTGGAAGTACGCTCGAGTATGCCATAGCAAGCTCAAGCATGGAATCAAACAAAGAGCTCCAGTTCATTATTGAGGACCATGCTCGAGCATAGACTTGAGGTAGAGAAGCTAGATTTTGGTCCAAGAGGGCATGCTCGAGCGCAGGATTGCTGTAATACTCTCCCAAGCATAGTACTATACTTAAGTCATAGTACCACACCTAGGAGTTGTTACTGTTACATGAATGGATCTTGTCTGGCAGCAACCTCTGGCCATACTCAAATCATCCTAGTCAACTCTGTTTAGAATGGCCATCCTTAGTATTTTTTGATCTATCTAGAGATAATAGGGAAATATATATAGGGATGAGAATTTTGAATTCTCAGTAAGATTCTCTCAACTACCACATATAATACCATCATCATATAAAGTTTTCAGTTTTATAATTTGAAAACATATTATCGGAAATAAAGTTTATTTTATTCATACACTTGAATCATAAGGGCAATGACATGATAAACTCGCAATTTGTAATTAGCATAATAGTTGCAGCATATTCAGATGTAACAATTTCAATACACTAGGAAAATGGAATATACATATGCAGATATTTATTCTTGAACTTATGCAACCTAGATTTAGACTCGCATGATGCGTGAGAAAATAAATTTACTAAAATAAATATGTATAATTTATTGTTATGGAAAAGAAGTATGTAATATTATTTAGTTTGATATAAAAATAAATTAAAAGATGCTACATGAATCCTTAAAATGTATTAACTATGAAATGGAAGAAAACGTTTTTCAAGTCATGGTTCAATAATACAAGTGAAAGAAAGATATATAGCCTTCTAGCCAAAGTGAGACCATATGGATCTATGTTCTTCAAATAAGCTTCTTCCGTTTGACTCCATCTTTATATTCACCCTTCTTAGCACTCGTCCTCCTTTTTGCATTTTTGTCACCGTTTTTAGTTAGGTTGTTTGTAGGTTGTATTTGTTTAGAACCATAACTTTTAATTAAATAGTTTGATAATAATGTGTCCTTTATTTCTGTTTTTGCCTTTCCTTTTTCTTGATAAAATGTCTTCTTCACAAGTAGAGAGGAAGAAGTCATCCCATTCAACTATCACCGTCAACAAAGAAATATAATCTAATTCATCTAACTCAATGAATGATGACAACATTTAGATGAAATATACGAGTAAGAAGAAAATGAAATTTAGTTAACAATATATATTAAATTAATGATAACAATAAATCTTTACCTTAGGAATTTATACATAAATGGACATTTGGTATAGTTACATGTAGCATGACATTTGAGCATATGCTAAGATTTGCGATTTAATGTGGGATAAAGGAGGGTCATCTTAGAATCTAAACATGCATTTACTTTAAGTTTCCGTTTCACAGCTGCATGGGGTATTGCAAGATAGGTTGCAACCAGTCCTGAATTTTATCAACATATTTATCTACATATTTGTGGAACCTAAACATCATCATAAATTGTTTATTGAAAGGTGTAGCAAGTTATACATTATATAACAGAACCAATTAGTATAAAGCTTTAATAAGTTAACATAATGCAATTTAGGAAAATAGGGAAGAACTTGCATTCTAGGATTGTTTTGTTTATGGTTTTCTAGCTCAATAGATTATGTTGTTTCCATCATCAAAATACAATACCCAGCCTATTTTATAAAGAATGTTCAAATATATTTTAAGTCCTTATATAATACTAATTGTTTATTTGATCGTTAACAAATATTTTAATTTAACAATGAATTAGAATCTTTTAAGTGGACTATATATTTTAGGTCCTTATATGATATTGGGATGAAAAATTACCAATTTCATGAACAAAGAGGAAAGATCAATAGCTATTTATATTAACAATGTCAACCCAACAGACATTAGGATCGCTATCCATAATCTCAAGACCAACATGTTCAATGATGTGAGGTTGCAAATTCCTTGATTTCGCAGGATGCTCACCATCAAGAGCACATAGCATTTCCAAACTAAAAGAAAAATATGAAACACATTAGGAATGTAATGCATGTATCATGAGTAGTGGTTATTGGTATACTCTATAAGTGTTGCATTCCAATGTCAAGGCCTACAAAATAGTGTCAAGTTAAGGTTGATCCAATACCATTAAATGAAAGTGGATTGTAAGATCAAAACACTATTGAGATAAAATCTACAAAGAACTTCGAAGGAAACAATTTTGCAAATTATGCTTTAGAATGCCCAAAGATAATGGATTTATGAGGCAATGAAGAATGGTGACCGAAAAGCTATGGACCTAGTAAGATTAATATGATAGTTGTGCTGGGCGAACCAACTACTCCTCTCTTTTACCTTGCTTCCATTTCTTGTCCACATAAAGTGTTATCATCAACACTGGTAGATGCAGAGAAAAATACTTTAGAAAAAGCAATGGGAAAAGTTCTACCATATAAACTCAGATAAGCTGCAAAGACCAATTAAAATTTTGCTGATAAAGTGAGGGAATCTTGATGGGTGGATGGCAACTCCTTAATTGTGATGGCAGAATGTAGAATGTGGAAGGCATGAGATGGGCACTGCGAGTAGCGGTCCTTTTGAGGAATATTATATCCTTTGAGAAAGAAAGAGAAGGAAGAGGCAGAAAAAGTTAACGGAACAAAATTTGGCATTAGGTAATGTACAGAAGGAAAAGTAACGGAATAAAGGCTTAGTGTCAAATAATGTATAGAGGAGAAATAAAGCAATTAAGAGGAAAAGGAGAAATGAAAGTGGCTAATGTGGCAGTGGGTCGAATTAGAGGATTGCAACTTCGCTAAAAAAGGAAGAGCTAAATAAAAAATCTGACGTGGCATGTTATAGAATAGCTGAAGTGTCATCTTCTCAATGTAACAATTGGTGCTCAGAATTTATATATTATAAATAGATGCATTTAACTTTCTTTACTTGACATACCTAAGTGTTAGGTATCGCCATCCCTACAATGTTTGCTTAGGTCTACACTTGAGCGTTACGTATTGTCGTCCTTATGTGTACTTTTTCCTATCTTCTTTTCTTTCTTTAACTTGCATCTTGTTCATCTATGCTTGATCTCTCGGAGGTGAATGGCCTTTTTGACCTTTGGGTAATAGCCTACTTCTCAAATCCGACCTCGTACCTATATATGAGTGATGGATTTTCTTTCCCAGACGCTCATATTAGTCTATTTCCCTTAACTTTGGTCGAATGCTAGCTCAAGTCTTAAACAGTACCGTCCTCGCCCAATACGAGGTGGAGACTCGATACGTTCCTTTGTAAGTTCTTATTATCTTTTCCTTTCCATATATGATCATGCATGTAGGTACTTTGTATATTTATGCATGTGTCTTATATCCTATCATAATAAAAATTGCATGCATGGCTTTCATATATATATATATATATATATATCATGCTTGCATGTTGGTCATGTACATAATATACAACATTCATAGCTTTCACTAATCCCTGCTGGAAATTCGATAGCATGGCAGCTATACAACAGAGTTTCCAAAAGTGAATAGTGCATACAACCAGCTAGCCAATCATATCGGACATAATTATCGTATATCACTTTAATATGAAATTTGCATAAAGAGTTATGCCATTAAATCACTCATGGCTTATGGAATCCTTAACTCAAGACAACTCTCAAGTTACTCTATTATTATCAATTCTGCCCTATTTCTAAATTCCACTATAATTTTATTTTAATTTATTTTAATATGAAAATTTAGTATGTTGTAGCATTATTAGTCTACATTTAATTCTCTCTGGTTTCATTACGTTTTGATGAGTATAAATTGAATTATTGACATTTTACTTAGAGCTGCCGTTACTGAACAAAATTTAATACTTAAATGTAAAAATTCACTGAAAATCTCATCAATTCTATCAAAAATTTACACTTGAATAAAGCTAATTGAACCATCTTTCATTTGCCATAATTCTCATTTGAAATGGATAAGTAGAGCCTAAGTTATGAGTTCTCAAAGTGGACCAAAGGGGACTGCCCTATTTTACCCTGCGAGCACCTTAGGTTAAGTTTAAAGTATTTCTGGGAACAGTACAGTTCGGATCTAAATCTAAACTTTTTATGGTATGAACATCTTTGTTAACTTTTTAACAAAATTAATTGCACTCAATTTAAAGGTATATAGGGCGAGTTATGCCCAACACAATCCATATTGGTCAGAACAGAGAATAGAATTTTAGGGCTAACTTCAAAAATTCATAACTCTCTTATTTTAAATCCAATAGATTTATAATTTGTATGGTTGGAAAGCTCTAAATGTCTAATTTCATTTAAAAATAGTTTCATTGAATTTTGATATCTACAGAAGAAATCATACACTTTGCCGTACGGATTGGTTCTAGGGATTTAGCTCTAGGCATCCTGTTTAAATCCTTTCTTGAGTTTTACTTAATTGTTCGACCCAAATCATGAGTTTCCATATTCAATCAACTATAACAAATCATATAATCATCATATATCATCATATTAAAAAGAAACAAACAAAACCTTGATCATACACATGGGTCTAATATTAAGAGAAGCTTAAGAATCCTACCTCAAAACAGAAGTTTGAGCTAGCAAAGTGAAAGCTTTGGGTGAAGGAATTTGTTTAGGATGAAGAAGAGAGGATGAGAGGATGAGATAAATAATGAAATAAAGGAGGGGGTCAGCTTTCTCTTGGCCAAAAATGAGGAGGAGAAGTTAGGAATTTTGAGTGTTTGAGTCATAAATGAAGAAAAGAACATTTGTGCTTTGATTAGTGAATGCTTAGTTCCATTTAATTTCTTTTTAGCTTGCCAATCCAAGGGATGAAATTGCGCCAACCCTGGGGATAGTTTGGCTCAATCTTGGCCATTCAAATTTGGGTTTTAACAATATAAATTTTTACTAACTCGGTTCTTGTGGTATATAATAAGGAAATTAAATCGATTTTTTCTTAAATTTGCAAAACAATGCTAATGATTCTCTTAAATTTTTTACATAATAACTCAAATGTCTTCTACTTCTAATCTCTCTAATTCAACCCCAATTGAGTATTTCTCTGATACAACCAAATAAATTAGTTAACGGTGCAAATCAGGTGCTTTGTGTTTTGGAATGTTATAATTGCATGCTTGAGTGTGGCTGCGATAAATCAAGAAAGTCTGTTATGTGAAGTAATCTCGAGGAGAGAAGATCCTAAGCCATATATAAGGGATTTTAACACCGTTTTTAGGACTTCTTTACCTATTTTACAACCCTAATCCTTGTGAAGAACCATTGAAGCATTGAAGGTGAAGATTGAAGGTTCCAAGAGCTTAACGAAAGCCAAAGAAAGCTGTGTTTATCTTGTTTCTGCACTTCTCCTATTTTCAATGGATTCTTTCTTCGTTCTTGCATTTTCTTCTTTAGTTTCTGTTTCTATTTTCATTATAACATAAATCCCTCTTGTTAGGGCACTAATGTAGCTACTCTTGATAATGTGCCTCTTATTTTAATATTATCCAATTTTTTGTTTCTTCATGATTTAGTGTTATGACTGTGCTTAATTCCTTTGAGTGTCTAATCACTACTTGATTGTTTGGATGCTTCGCAATCACTTAAGAGAGGAGTTGTGAAGGAAGCTTTGTGTCATAATCACCATAGGCTGAGTGAAAACTAGAAATAAATAAAGACGACTTGTGTGGCCCTTGTTAGGAATCCATAGAATCTATCCTCTCTTAATCCAAGTTGTGTTAAGAGATTAGGCAATCATATGAAGCAAGAAATAATTACACGATCTCGAGAGAAACTTGTAGTTAAATCAAGGAATTCGGCCATAAATCAAGAGAAATAACAATTGGATAATTAATTTTTCAAGATAATAGCGTTAAGAGTAGGTGAAATTAGTGGCCTTAGCACTTTTTGTCATTGAGTTTAATTCATAACTGTCCACTTTACTTGTTCCTTTGAGTTGCTCATTTTGTGTTTTTGCTCATTACCTTTAATTACTTTATTGCTCAACTTGAGACCCAATTTAGTTAAGCTTAGTACTTAAACTATCCTCAAGGGAATGATATCTTTCCACTACTTTAGTACTTGTACGATCCAGTATATTTGTCAGAGCCACATCTGTAACATCGTCCATGATATCCGACTTCCGACCTTATTTCGAAGGTTTAAGTGAAATGAACAAGGTTTTCGATCTCCGACCTCACTTCCAATTCGTCATGATTTCTGACTTTAAGTTTCAACTGAAAGGTGAAGTTTACACGAGTTCCGACCTAATCTTCAAGTTCCAAATACAATGGACATTATTTTCGATTTTCGAGTTAACCTTTGAAGTGCAAACAAGATGGACGTGATTATTGATATTCGAGTTTATCTTATGTCAAGAGTGCTTTCATTTCTATTGATACTCTTGAGATTGAGATGGTGACCAAATTATGAGATCGATTCTGGAGTTAGTTTTAACATTACGTGTGAGAGTTTCTAAGCGTCTTAGTTCTCGACTTCTGATATTCAGGTAGAAGGTTTATTGTTCTGGGACTAACTTTCGAGTCTATACAACATTCCCGACTTCCGAGTTCAAGTCTTTTATATTTCATGATCTCGCCTTTCACCGCCGATTTTAAGATAAATTATTTGCTATGATTTCCGATCTCAGACTTTATGTTTCTAACACGATTTTCGATCTAATAACCTATTGCCAAGTTATTCGAGTTCCAATATCCAAACTAATATCCAAGATCGAATAAGATGGACAAGAGTTCCGACTTTATGCAGAATGGGTACGAGTTCCGAGTTTATATAGAGTGCAAACGAATCCCATTTTTGCATAGAGAATAAGTAAGCCACATTAAACCACAAAAGAAGGGAAGCGTGGCTAGAAATCAGCTATAAGAATTTCAGCCAATCAATACTCACAATTCCAACTACCTTCTTTAAGTTTAAATCAAATTTTTCTTCTTCATTCAGCTGACTCACATGCCTCTTTCTCTCTTCACTTCAGTCTTCTTTTCTCTTCTCATTTTCCTCTTCTCCTCTCCTCTAAAATAACTCTTAACACTCAACAAACAACACACAAAGAGGTAGAGGTTTCATATTGTTCTTGTTATTTTGATCTTGGGTGACTAATTTTTGGCTTTATTTTCTTACTCCTTAAGATGATTAGTGACTGAATATGTTGATATTTGACCGATTGTTGGCTGTTTATGTGTTTAAAATCTGATTGATTAAGAAGTAGGAAAGGGTGAAAATATGGAGGTGTGAAGGGCTGGAGGACCAAAGTCCCTCGGCAGTCTGTACGGCGGAGTGTACAGCTTTGCCTACAGCCGATTAAATCTGATGCAACCATTTTTTTATGAAACTAGACTTTTAGGGATTTCTATACATATATCATATAAGGTCATTGGATTAGAATTGAGAGAGATGTGAATTTTTGAATTTTGATCCAGGAATTAGGACTTTCATTTGGACAGTATGACTTGAGAAGAGTATAACTCATTCTTCACAACTTCAAATTGAGTGAAACTAACTTTTTTAGAAAGTTTACACGTAGGAGAATATCCCACAATGAAATTCCGAGTTTGTTACGGTCCCATACGCTCGCAGTAGTTCAAAGAAGTTACCTTACATCCAAATCGAGCTAAAGCAGGGCAGTTCAGGAAGGTCAAATCTCGGGGCTTATAACTCGAGTCCTACTAAGTTAAATCGAATGGTCTTTTTGCAAATGAAAGTTTGTTCCGTTAACTTAAATATGAGACCAATTTCATATGACTTGAATTAGTTTTTACTTTTAAGTGTGTGATTCTGGCTAGTTATGGGGCAGGCCAAGATAAAACCTATATAACTTGAGCTATATTTATCAAAATTAGATGGGACTAAAAAGGTTAGAAAATAGACACATGACACTTTAATATACCCAAAATTGAGGTTCAGATGAGTTGGAATGAAGTTATGGCTTGATTTACAAAAATCGGGTTGAATGCAAGTATTGAGACAGCAACCAATTTTCAATTACAATGATTGTGCCATGAATTTAATACGTTGAATTATGAATGAAATGTTATGATTGGTTTGATAAGTTGGTATATTGAATATTGGCACTACTCATGGGGAAGTGGACATGTTCCGATATGCCGTCGAAATTTTGGTAAGACCTATGCATGAGTTATAAGATACATGTGCATTTTCAAAAAAGTCATAAAGATTATGTCATGATAAAAATTCCATAATGCTTGGGCCAGCGCCGGATAAAAAGTTAAGGGGAATAGATCAGTGAGAAGGTCAGGGAAGGTAAACCCAGCATTCCTATATAGGAACAAGTTCGATCCTTATAAGCAGATTATTACCCACAAGTCTAAAATGGCACAAGTCTAAAATGGCCAAGAACTCCCAAGGAACCAAGAAATGGAAAAAGTTATGAAAAATGAGATTTTGCATAGTTGCATTGAATAATCATTATATGAGGCTCATAGTTTGACTGTTATGCTTACCTATTACTGTATGATTATTTACTCTGCTCATTAATTTGTATCACTATTTATGAGTTTATTCCATTTCCTATACTATCTTAAGTAAAACTGAACTTTGTCTCAGATCAAACATTTTCTTAAACTTATTAAAATTAGATAGTCTAGTTTTGAATCCATGATTTACAATTAAACAAAAATTGAGGCAACTGAGAATGAATGTGATGTCAATTAAACACCATGTGCGAACCCTACTGAGAATTTCTGTAAATTCTCACATTGTCTTGCATTTCCGCGTCATTTTCAGACACTGGTGATGGACTCGACCGCTACCCTTTTTGTTGAGATTCCCAACCTACAGCTCCACCATAATCCCTTCGTGGACTCACTGTACATAGCCAATTCCGTCTCTACCTGTTCAACAATAGGAATTTTGTTGTTCTTATATTCCACCCTACATTTGACCCTGCTACACCATATTTTGCGTTTCCATTGCATGTGGCGCATCCTTTTCCAGCACCTCCCGCACCTGCAGCTCCCGCTGATCCTGCACCAGAGCCTCCCCCACAGATGGTTCCCGACATACTGCTCAGCTTCGAGAGTGACCCTTTTGAGGCTACCAGCTCGTCATCCTCCTTAGGACCGAGTATGGACTACTTCCCAGTTGGGTTTGGTATGGCCAACGGCTATCTGACTGAGTAGGTCCCAGTTGTGAGTGACATTGTATAGCATGACCCTTTTTTAGCGGTGTGCAGCGTTGGGTCATAGGATTAGCTGCATGTATATCGCTTAGTTGAAGTGCCTCTGAGGACTCCATAGGATCATTTTGATTGTCATGGGCCTTCTTTTTGGTATACTGGCCCCGTTTATGTATCCTATGGTTTATTTGTACTTAAATTGAAGCATCGGCTTCTAACATTCATATATATTTATCTATATACACAGTTGATATATTTTCTGTCTAGTGCAATTTCATTACATTCTACGATGTTGATCACATTTATTATACAGTGCGCTGTTTCGTCCATTTTCAAGAAAAAAAGAAATGAAGAAACAAAAGACGTGATTAAGTAATTAGTTAGTAGAGCATTAACAAGGTAACACAATCTACTAAATTTCATGTTATAACTTAAGTATAACATTAAATTGGTAGGGTGTTACATTTTGGTATTAGAGCAATTCGTCCTAGCTAAGGCCTGAGGATTGGACTGACTATGCTTTGCGCATATTCTGTATTTTTAAATGATGATAACATGCGCTAAATCTTTCCTGGAAGTTGATATATATTGAGGTGCATGCGTATGAAGTGCCTGACTGTGTGAGCTGTTAATTACTAGCACATCAGACTTAGTATTGAGCCTGATCAACTCAATAACTTTTGTTTTGTGTGTTCAGAACTTAATAGCTTTCGAAAGGCGAGGTAGGCTTCGTGCAGAACCTGCTCAAGAAGACCCAACTGACTTTATGGCCACGATGAGAGAAATGGCTCATGGGATGTGGGAGTAGGTCGCGGCAGCTCACCAGATGATGGGTCAATTAGGCAGGCGATCTGAGGTAAACTATGGAGGAAATCCACATGGCCCAGGAGCTAACCTAGACTACTTTAAGTTTGCTGAGTTCAAGAAGGCAAATTTACCCAACTTTCGAGGGACGTATGATCCTAGTAAAGCTGACGAATGGATCAAAGCCATGGAGAAGATTTTCTCTGTCCTAGATTGTTCTGATCATCAGAAAGTGACCTTTGCCACCTACATGCTTGAAGCAGATGCAGAGTTTTCTTGGAATGGCGTACGAAGACTACTTGAGGAATCTCAGACAGCAGTCACTTGGATGATGTTTAGAGATGTTTTCTACCAGAAGTACTTTCCTGGATCGGTTTGAAATGCTAAGGAGCTAGAATTTATGCAGCTCCATCAAGGAAACCGGACGATATCCGAGTATATTGCCAGGTAAAGAGCTGTGTAAATTTTCTACCATCTATCAGGGAAATCCTGATGAAGTGTGGAAGTGCGCCAAATTCGAAGAAGGGCTGCGAGAAGATATTCTCACCGTAATAGGGCCAATGGAAATTAGAGACTTCCTCACGTTGGTAAATAAATGCCGACTTATGGAAGATTGTAACTTGAAACTTGCTGTAGCCAAGGCATCTGGTGGTAGCTTTAGGAAGGGATTGGCACCACAAGGCCCAAGATTCAAACCCAACTTCCGACAGCAGAGAAGATTTCAACCAGCAGGCAATAAAAGCAAGCAGGTCCAGAAGCCCTTCTTGAATTCGGCTTGTACAAAATGCAGTAAGAACCACGGTGATCGACCGTGTTTGGCAGGCTAGAATGTCTGCTATGGGTGTGGCAAGTCAAGCCACAATTTATGAGTGTCCAACCAAGGATTCAACCAGGAATCCACCACAGCCGTTTGGACTCCAACGTCAAGGACGGGTCTTTACGATGCATGCAAAGGAAGCTGACAAGTTCGAAGGGCTAATCCAAGGTACCTGTGAAGTGGATGGTGAGGCTACTATACTTTATGATTTGGGTGCCTCTCACTCACTTATTTCTCATGACTGTGTGACTGTTTTGTGATTACCAATGTCTGAACTGCCTTATGACCGACTGGTTTCCACTCTTACCAATGACTCTATTAAAACGAGTCAAATTTGCATCAATGTTCCTCTTCGAATTGAGGGTAGGACCTTTGCAGCTAATTTAATTCGTCTTCCTCTGTAACATCCTGATTTCCGAGTTCGGCTTCGCCCTCAGGATTGATCCATCCCGATTTCCGACTTCATCTCTGAAACACAGATAAGATATTATTCCCGAGTTCCGAGTTGGTCTTGCTGAATTCTCGACTTCATGTCCGGTACGACTTCCGAATTCGTCTGTATCATTTTCCACGACTTCCGAGTTTAACCCTCAAGTCCGAACACATGAACGTAATTCCATGAGATCCGACTTCATGTCTCAAGGGAAATGTACACGACTTCCGATTTAAGCTTCAATTTTGATTATGACCGATTTCCGACTTAGAGGTATATTGGGCATAATTTCCGACCTACGACTTCAAGTGGCATAATTTACTGCTTCACGACTTCCGACTTAATGTCTCAAAGGTATTTATACACGGTTTCCGAGTTTAAGTTCCTGGGTTTGGAAATGTGACTCGAATTCCAGAGTTCCGACCTCATACTTCATGCTTCAAAATAGTGTGCGCGATTTCCGACTTCACAAGTATAACTTAACACAATGGTACAATACCGGACTCCGAGTTGAATATTACGAGTTCCGTCCTTAGAGTTGAACTCCATGGATATGAGTTCAAATCTTTGGGTTGATTTCAGTCATACACTAGATCCGACCTCCGATTTTATATCCAGCATCGACATTCCCAAGTTCAAATGGGGAGTTCCGAGATTATATGATTATCAGCTGCATGGCTTCCGACCTACGACCTTGATTCATTTCCTCAAGTCACAAACAAGCTGGTACGAGTTCCGACATTAGGCTTCAGCTCCCAGCTCAAGTAAAAACGACACGAGATCCGACCTTAAGTATAAACGGATGAGTTCCGCCTTGAAATAGGATAAATGCGAGTTCCGATTTTAAACAGTATGGCGGCAAGTTCCACCGGAAGGGAGACGTAACTAAATTCTGTCCACAAGAAAATTCAGCCAATCAAAGCCCTCCAAGTTAACTACCACCTCAAGCTTATAAACTCATCTCTTCCTCTCCTTCAGCCCCATTTCTACGCCACTTTCTCCCTTGTTCAGCTCTCTTTTCTCTTCTCCACCTCCATTACTCCTTCAAGCTTAGTAAGGCTCTAACACTCTAAGTTTCAGCACCTAGTTCAAATCATACTCCAAAGAGGTAGGATTCTACTTCTACTCTTGAATTCCTTGCCCTATAATTGCATGAGATTAAACTTTTCTTTGTGTATGTGATGAATTATTGGATGTATTATGATGGATTATGATTAAATTCATAGTAGATCTTGATTTAGAATTATGATTAGAAGGAGAAAATTTGAAGAAATGGATGGGTTGGGATGCTGCCTGAGTGAGAATTCCACGGCAGTCCGTACGACGGAGTGTACGGCTCCGCCTACAGCCGGTTAAATCCGATGAAACCATTTTTAGATGAAAGTATACATTTAGGGCTTTCCATAGGTATATCATATAAGGTTATTGGATTAGTATTGAGGGAGATATAAATTTTTGAAGTTTGACCTAGGGTTTAGAATGTTCATCCGGGCAGGGTGACATGAGGAGGGTATAACTCACCCTATACAAATCCAAATCGAGTGAAACTAATTTTGTTAGAAAGCTTACACACAGAGGAACACCCCAATATAAGATTTCGAGTTTGTTATGGTCCCAATTGTTCCCAGTGATTCGAGGAAGTTATCCTATGTCCAATCTAGGCCAAAACAGAGTAGTTCAGAAAGGTATACTTTCAGGACTTATATCTCGAGGTGTACTTAAGCAAATGGAGTGAAACTTGTGGCAAATGAAAGGTTGTCCTGTTAGCTTTAATATGAGACCAATTTCGTAAGATTTGAGCTTAGTTTCGATTTTTAGTGAATTTATATTCCTAGGAGTGTAATTCGGGCTAGTGACTGAACAGGCTGAGGTAAAAGGTGAATATCTTGATTTATATAAATCAGAATGACATGGGATCAAAGAGGTTAGAAAGTAGACATATAGAGCTATGACATATCCAAATTTCAGATTTAAATGAGTTGAATAGAGATAAAGGTGGATTATACAAGATTCGGGCAGAACCGAATAGAATTGGCAGAATGGCCCAGATGATAATTTTACAAGTGTTAGTGGAACACATAAAGTTTGAGTTGAGGATTGCCAGCTTGACATTGACATATATGTGTTAAGTTAATTATGTTGCTATGACTGATTTGTCCGTGAAAGCTGGCACTATTCATGGGGAAACGGACTTGATCCGTTATACTGCCGGATTTACGGCAGAAGTCTAAGAAGTTATGAATGTTTAAATGTAAGGATGAATTGAAATATAAATGGGTATATAGAGACCCTATATTTAAGAATGACATAATTATGTTATGAGGTATGTGAGGGTAAGTGATGTAGCATATGTATAACTATGCTTGAATATGTTTGAGAATGAAAGAGTGTGAATATATTGAATGTGAATCCCTTCACTTGGAGGCAGTTATTTGAAATCCCTCCCTATGAAGGCAGTTAAATGATAAAGATATGAAATCCCTTCACTTGGAGGCAGTTGCACTTGAATCCCTCCCTGTGAAGGCAGCTAAGACAATGAGATCCCTCTACCTTGGAGGCACGTGGTCAGATGAGATCCCTCTATGTTGAAGGCACGTGGTCAGATAAGATCCCTCAATTTTGAGGCACGTGACCAGAAGAGATCCCTTCAACTAGAGGCACGTGACCAGAAGAGATCCCTTCAACTAGAGGCACGTGACCAGAATGAGATCCCTCCAAGACTAGAGGCACGTGAATCCCCTTGCGGGTGAGTCGGTGTGACGACGGTCACGGGTGAAGCTGACGAGCTCACTCCAAGGCTAGACTACCCAAGGGCAGTAAATGCACCCTAGGGACGGCGATACGGCTAGGTGTGCCAAGTAAAAGACTAAAGACTAAAGGTTTTATGACGAAAAGGAAGATGAAGAAAGAAAAGCAAGTTTCATGTATAGGCATGAATTCAAGAACGAGAAATTTTATGTGCAGATGTTATATTCCCAGCATATTGATGTTATCTGTGTTTTAATATGCGACAGTCATTATTCATGGTGTTATACTTGAATGAATTTTATGGGTTCTCCCAAATGCTAAGTGTATGATTAAAATGAAATTTGCTTCGGATAAGACACTTTTCGAAATGTAAAATTAAACAGTTGGTGCAGCATGTTCACCTTTCTCAAAATAAACCGAAGCAAACTGGAGACGACCATGATGACCCTATGTATGAAGATTAGAGAATCCTACTGAGAATTTTATAATTCTCACTATTATTTCCATGTTGTCTCCAGATGATTGTAGAAGTTTCCGAAGACGGCTGAAGTTGCTGTCAGATGAGGTCCGCTCAGGTAACAATAATAGCTCCAGGGTGTGGTACTATGACTTAAGCATAGTACTGTGCTTGGGAGGGTGTTACATCCTCTGTATGGACTTGATATAATTCTGGGCATGGATTGGCTTTCTGCCAATCAAGTTATGCTCAATTGCTCTGATAAGACGGTGGTATTCCCCTTTGTCTTATCTTTTGAATGCCAACCTTAAACACTCTTCTATCCTAACTCTTTATTAGTAAACTGCAGTGGGTCGAAGAGTCAAGGATACATCCTCCTAGCAGCTAATGTGATGGAAGTTGAACAAAAACTAGAGGAGATCCCGGTTGTTGAGGAATATCCTGATGTTTTCCCATAAGATATTCCTGAATTCCCTCCAGAGAGAGAGATTAAGTTGGCCATCGAGTTGGTTCCAGGCGCAGGACCAATATCTATAGATCCGTATCGAATGTCACCTCTATAGCTGACAGAACTAAAGAAACAGATTGAGGAACTTTTGGGAAAAGGATTCATACAGCGAAGTGCATTGCCATAGGAAGCTCCAGTCCTATTGGTCAAGAAGAAAGATGGGAACATGCACTTATGCATGGACTATCGACAGCTAAACAAGGTGACGATTAAAAATAAATATCCACTACCAAGGATCGATGACCTCATAGACCAATTATAGGGAGCAATGGTACTCTCCAAGATTGATTTGCGTTCCAGATATCATCAAATTTGAGTCCGGGAACAGGATGTCCCTAAGACAACCTTTCGAACTTGTTACGGATACTACAAGTACACCGTAATATCGTTTGGGCTGACAAACGCACCAGCAGTATTCATAGAGTATATGAATCGGATATTCCGCCCATATTTGGACAAGTTTGTATTGGTTTTTATCAACGATATACTTGTCTATTCAAAGACGGAGTGGGAGCACGGGGAACACTTGCAGCTAGTTCTGCAAATTTTAATAGAAAGAAAACTCTATGCTAAGTTATCCAAATGTGAATTTTGGATGAAAGAAGTAAAATTTCTTGGCCATGTAGTGTCTTATGGAGGAATTTTTGTAAAACCCAGCAAGGTAGAACCAGTACTAAATTGGGAAAGGCCGACTACAGTCAATGAAGTTAGAAGTTTTCTGGGCTTAGCTGGATATTACAGACGATTCGTTAAGGATTTTTCACAATAGCCTTGCCCATGACCAAGCTAACCAGGAAGAATGTTACATTTGAATGGACATTGGACTGTGAGCAGAGTTTTCAAAATTTGAAAAGAAGGTTAACTACGACGCCAGTGTTAGTCTTGGCAGATCCTCATGGACCATTTGAGGTCTATTGTGATGCTTCCAAACAAGGCTTAGGATGTGTATTGATGCAAGCCGGAAACGTGGTCGCTTATGCCTCTCGACAATTAAAGCCACATGAAAGGAATTATCCTACACACGATCTTGAATTAGCAGCAATAGTATTTGCCTTGAAGATATGGCGGCATCACTTGTATGGAGTCAGGTTCGAGGTCTTTTCTGATCATTAGAGTTTGAAGTATCTCTTTGATTAGAAGGAATTAAATATAAGGCTGCGGAGATGGATGAAACTTCTTAAGGACTACAAATTTGAATTGAAGTACCACCTAGGCAAGGCAAATGTTGTGGCAGATGTTTTGAGTAGGAAGTCGTTGACCATAGCTTGGATGATGATGAAAGAAACGGAGCTTATTGAGAGCTTCCGAGATTTTAATTTGGAAATCCTCATGACTCCTAAGACCACTCAGTTATGCCAAATTAAGATAATCAGTGACTTTACGGAACAGATCTGGCAAGCATAGTAGCAGGATACTGGTTTTCAGCATATAATCAGTCTTGTGCAATCGGGGAAATTAACAGGTTTTGCTTAAGATAAAGAGGGCATATGGCGATATCATAGCAGAATGTGTGTACCTAATAGGAATGATCTCCGAGGAAGGATCTTGGACGAAGCACACAAAGGTGAATTCACAGTACATCCTAGCATTATTAAAATGTATCAAGACGTTAAGAAAATGTTTTTGTGGCCAGGTATGAAGTCAGACGTGGCGAGCTTCGTGAGCAAGTGCTTGACCTATCAGAAGGTGAAAGCGGAACATCAAAAACCCTCCAGGATGTTACAACCTTTGGAAATCCTTGAGTGGAGGTAGGAGAGCATCTCCATGAATTTTGTAATGGGATTACTAAGAATGCTAGCGGGATATGATGCTATTTGGGTTGTTGTGGATAGATTAACCAAATCTGCTCACTTCCTATCCGTTCGAGCAAATTATCCATTGGAGAAATTGGCGCAATTGTATATCCAAGAAATTATCAGGCTACATGTACCCCTTCACTTATTATCTCTAATCAAGACCCAAGATTTACTTTACGATTTTGGGGAGCCTTACAAAGGTGTTAGGTGTTAAGTTGTGCCTAAGCACTGCATATTACCCGTAAACAGATGGCCAAATGGAAAGGATAATTCAAACCTTAGAAGACATACTGCGAGCCTATATATTGGAACAATGTGGGAAGTGGGATTGATACTTGCCGTTAGCCGAATTTGCATACAATAATAGCTATCACGCTAGTATCGGCATGGCTCCTTACGAAGCGTTGTATGGACGGAAGTGCCAATCTCTATTGTGTTAGAATGAAACAGGAGAATCAACTCTATTGGGGCCTGATTTAGTTGAGCAGATCAAGAAAATACGAAGTAAGATGCTTACCACTCAAAGTCGTCAGAAGAATTATGCAGATACCAGGAGGAAATCTCTGGAATTTTAAAAAGGAGATCACGTATTTTTGAAGGTTACACCTACAACAGGGAAAGGTAGAGCCATTAAGGTCAAGAAGCTATGTCCTCGCTTTATTGGTTCCATCCAAATCTTGAAGCGAATCGGGTTGCATACCGAATTGCTTTATCTCCATATTTGTCAAACCTTCATGATGTTTTTCATGTCTCCCAACTCAGAAGGTATCAACCTGACCCTACACACTTCCTCGAACCTGAATCAATACAGTTAAAAGAGGACCAGACTTTCCATGTGCAGCCAGCACGGATCGTAGACAAAAGTAGCAGGCAACTTCGAAACAAAACTGTGCAACTAGTAAAAGTAGCATGGGGAAAAGAAGATGCAGAGGACTATACTTGGAAGCTAGAAGTGGACATAAAGAAAGAGTATCATAAGCTCTTTTAATATACTAAATTTTAAGGACAAAATTTTTTTTTAAGAAGGGTGGTATTGTAAAATCGTCCATGATATCCGACTTCCGACCTTATTTCGAAGGTTTAAGTGAAATGAACAAGGTTTTCGATCTCCGACCTCACTTCCAATTCGTCATGATTTCCGACTTCAAGTTTCAACTGAAAGGTGAAGTTTACACGAGTTCCGACCTAATCTTCAAGTTCCAAATACAATGGACATTATTTTCGATTTTCGAGTTAACCTTTGAAGTGCAAACAAGATGGACGTGATTACTGATATTCGAGTTTATCTTATGTCAAGAGTGTTTTCATTTCTATTGATACTCTTGAGATTGAGATGGTGACCAAATTATGAGATCAATTCTGGAGTTAATTTTAGCATTACGTGTGAGAGTTTCTAAGCGTCTTAGTTCTCGACTTCCAATATTCAGGTAGAAGGTTTATTGTTCTGGGACTAACTTCCGAGTCTATACAACATTCCCGACTTCCGAGTTCAAGTCTTTTATGTTTCATGATCTCGCCTTTCACCGCCGATTTTAAGATAAATTATTTGCTGTGATTTTCGATCTCAGACTGTATGTTTCTAACACGATTTCCGATCTAATAACCTATTGCCAAGTTATTCGAGTTCCAATATCCAAACTAATATCCAAGATCGAATAAGATGGACAAGAGTTCCGACTTTATGCAGAATGGGTACGAGTTCCGAGTTTATATAGAGTGCAAACGAATCCCATTTTTGCATAGAGAATAAGTAAGCCACATTAAACCACAAAAGAAGGGAAGCGTGGCTGGAAATCAGCCATAAGAATTTCAGTCAATCAACACTCACAATTCCAACTACCCTCTTTAAGTTTAAATCAAATTTTTCTTCTTCATTCAGCTGACTCACATGCCTCTTTCTCTCTTCACTTCAGTCTTCTTTTCTCTTCTCATTTTCCTCTTCTCCTCTCCTCTAAAATAACTCTTAATACTGAACAAATAACACACAAAGAGGTAGAGGTTTCATATTGTTCTTGTTATTCTGATCTTGGGTGACTAATTCTTGGCTTTATTTTCTTACTCCTTAAGATGATTAGTGACTGAATATGTTGATATTTGACCGATTGTTGGCTGTTTATGTGTTTAAAATCTGATTGATTAAGAAGTAGGAAAGGGTGAGAATATGGAGGTGTGAAGGGCTGGAGGACCAAAGTCCCTCGGTAGTCTGTACGGTGGAGTGTACAGCTTCGCCTACAGCCAATTAAATCTGATGCAACCATTTTTTTATGAAACTAGACTTTCAGGGATTTCTATACATATATCAGATAAGGTCATTGGATTAGAATTGAGAGAGACATGAATTTTTGAATTTTGATCCAGGAATTAGGACTTTCATCCAGACAGTGTGACTTGAGAAGGGTATAACTTACTCTTCACAACTTCAAATTGAGTGAAACTAACTTTGTTAGAAAGCTTACACATAGGAGAATATCCCACAATGAAATTTCGAGTTTGTTATTGTAACATCCCCATATAACGTAATAGGAAAGGATGAAAATGTCTTTGGGCAAACTTTTATTATTTACAACCTTGCTCCTGAGCTTTTAAAAAAATGACCTTTAGGTTCTTATATATTATTTACAGCCTTGCCCCTAAACATTTTAGAAAATAACATTTAGGTCCTTCTATTAACAAGATTAGTAAAATAAGGTTTTAAACGAAGCAGAATCACGCAGCGAAAACGTAGAAATCTAAACCTCGGCCGATTGAGCCACGGAGGTATCTATATGTGAAATGACATGGGATGCCCCTAGACTTACCCATAATTACGAAAATACCATTAGCTCTGAAAAATAGAAAACAGAGGGCCCTAAAATTTGCGAAACGTTTAATGTACACTGTTAATCGATTTACTCGATTTTATTGAGTTGTAGAGTTAATTAAAAAGTTAATTAGAGGCTAACTAGGAGTTGATTAGAATTCAAATTAGAGAAATTAGGATTTAAAGGAAATCGGTAAGATTTCGGTGTTTTAAACTGTCGAAACCGGATCAGTAGAAATTATGCCATGAGTGCCCTAGGATCAATGGCTAAGATTTAGCCAAATAACCCACCCAAGTGGCGCCTAGGGCAGCCCTTGATGGTGGAAGCCAAACCAAAATGGATAGCATGAAGAAATCCACCAATCACATGCATTTGGCTTCCAAATATCTCGCCTTTTCTTCCTTTTTCTTCTGTGAATTTCGGCCTCCCCACTACTAGCCTCATTTCCCCGCTCTTCTTCATCTTCTTCCACTTCCTCTCATCTCCAAGCTCAAGCTCCAACCATCAACTTCACTCTAAGATCAAGTTTCATCAAGATCTCACACCACCAAGGTAGGAATCTCAACTTTCTCCTTCTTTTCTCTGATTTGGGGTTGCCTAGGGCTTCTCCTTCTCTCTTTATTTTGATGTTATGTTGGTTGGATATGATGAATTAAGGTTGGTTTAAGGTGTATATATAAGTTTGAATTGAAGATTGGATGGATTGATTAGAGAAGAACATGAATCCAAGAAGAATTCAAGAAGCTGTTAGGGTTTTCCCCTCGGCAATCCATACGGTGGAGTGTACGACTCTGCCTACCACCATTTAAATCCGATGAGACCATTTTTATATGAAACTAGACATCTAGAGCTTTCCATAAATATATCATATAAGGCTTTTGAATTAGTATTGAGAGAGTTATGAATTTTTGAATTTTAACCTAGGTTTTTGACTTTAATTCTGGGCAGACTGGGTTGTTCACGGTAGAACTCGCCCTATACTACTTGAAAATGAGTGAAACAAATTTTGTTAGAAATCTTACACATAGAAGAATGTCCCATAAAAATTTCAGAATTAGATAAGGTCCCGTTTGCTCCTAGTGATCCCAGAAAGTTTCCCTATGTCCAAACTGGGCCAGAACAGGGTAGCTCAGGAAGGTCAGATTTCGAGGCTTATAACTCAAGCCCCAATAAGTCAAATGGAATGGAACTTTTTGTAAATGAAAGTTTGTTCTGTTAGATTTAATATGACACCAATTTCGTATGATTTCCATCAGTTTTTGATTTTTAGTAGATTTTTACTTTTAAGAGTGTAATTCTGGCCAGCTCAAGGCAGATCGGGATAAAACTTAAATAACTTGAGCTATGGTTATCAAAATGAGATGGGACCAAAGAAGTTAGAAAATAGATACATAACACTTTAACATATCCAAAATTGGGGTCCAAATGAGTTAAAATGAATTTATGACCTAAGTTACAAAAATCAGGTTCATTGTGAGTGTTGAGGCAGTAACTATGTTTTAAAGGTAATAATTGTGCCCATAAATCTGATGATTGAATTGTGAATAAAATATCATGATTTTTCTATGCAATTGGTATTCTGATGTACTGGCACTATTCACGGGGAAGCGAACTTGATCCGTTATGCTGCCGAAATTCCGACAGAAATATGTGAATTATATGAATGCGATAAACATTTATGTGTTATGTTCACAAGATTCATATATACAAGGATGATTTAAGTATGATATGAATATATTGAATGTGGGTCCCTTTATTTGGAGGCAGTTGCACTTTGAATCCCTCCTTGTGAAAGCAGCTATCCTTTACCTTGGAGGCACGTGGTCAGAAGAGATCCCTCAATTAGAGGCATGTGACCAAAATGAGATCCATCCACGGCTAGAGGCACGTGAATTCTCTTGTGGGTGAGTCGGTATGACGACGGTCACGAGTCGAGTTGACAAGCTCACTCCAAGGCCAGGCTATCCAAGGGCAGTAAAGGTTAAAGACTAAGGACTCAAGACTAAAGATTAAAGCATATGCAAGTGCCCCGCGCACATGATGCATGGCATCGACTCAGCTAGTGTGAGTATAGGGGCTAGGACTTACATGAGGCATGGCATGACCCAGGTAGTGTAAGTACCGATGAAGGTCCCATATTCCTAAGGAACGTGACATGGTGATTACGCTCTAATGGGGTATGACATGGCGATCATACTTTGGAAGGCATGTAAAGATTTTATGATGAAAAGGAACGAAAAGAAAGAAAAGTAAACTTTATGTATATGCATGAATTTAAGTACAAGTAAAGTTATGTGCAGATGTTATGTCTCCAGTACATTGAGGCTATTGTATTTTATTATGTTTCAGCTATTATTCCTAATATAATTCATGAAATTTGTTTCATATGGGCTCTCACAAATTGCCAAGTGTGTGAATAAAATGAACTTTGATTCGGACATTATATTTTTGAGCTATAAAATTTAGCAGTTTGTATAGCATGTTCACCCTTTTCATAATAAACCGAAGCAAACTGGAGATGACAACGATGACACAGCTTATGTTAGTTTAATAAATCCTACTGAGAATTTATAATTCTCACTCATATATTTATTTCCGTGTTATCTCCAGATAGTTCAGCAGTTTCGAAGAAGGTCCTCCGAGGCGGAGTTGACTAGTAAGATTGAAGGTGGCTGAAGGTTGCTGCCAGACAAGGTCCGATTAAGTGATAGTAACAACTCCTAGGTGAGGTATTATGACTTAAGCATAGTACCATACTCAGGAGAGTGTTATAGTTACGGTCCCATACGCTCCCTGTAGTTCAAAGAAGTTTCCTTATGTCCAAATCGACCTAAAGTAGGGCAGTTCAGGAAGGTCAAATCTCGGGACTTGTAACTCGAGCCTTACTAAGTCAAATGGAATGGATCTTTTTACAAATGAAAGTTTGTCCTGTTAACTTTAATATAAGCCTAATTTCGTATGATTTGAATCAGTTTTTTATTTTTAGTGGATTTTTACTTTTAAGTGTGTGATTCTAGTTGGCTATGGGGTAGGCCAGGAAAAAACCTATATAACTTGAGCTATATTTATCAAAATTAGATGGGACCAAAGAGGTTATAAAATAGACACATAACACTTTAATATACCTAAAATTGAGGTTTAGATAAGTTGGAATGAAGTTATGACTTGATTTACAAAAATCAGATTGAATGCAAGTATTGAGACAGCAACCATGTTTTCAATTACAATGATTGTCCCATGAATTTAATATGTTGAATTATGAATTAAATGTTATGATTGCTTTGATAAGTTGGTATATTGAATACTGGCACTATTCATGGGGAAGTGGACACGTTCCGATATGCCGCCGAAATTTTGGTAAGACTTATACGTGAGTTATAAGATACATATGCATTTTCAAGAAAGTCATAAAGATTATGTCATGATGAAAATTCCATAATGCTTGGGCGTCCCGGATAAAAAGTTAAGGAGAATAGATCGGTGGGAAGGTCGGGAAAGGTAAACCCAGCATTCCTATATAGGAACGAACTCGATCTTGATAAACAGACTTTTACCTAGGAGTCTAAAATGGCCAAGAACTCCGAAGGGATCAAGAAATGGAAAAAGTTTATGAAGAATGAGATTTTGTATGGTTGCATTGAATAATCATTATATGAGGCTCATAGTTTGACTGTTATACTTACCTATTACTATATGATTATTTACTCTACTCATTAATCTGTATCACTATTTATGAGTTTATTCCGTTTCTTATATTGTCTTAAGTAAAATTGAACTTTGTCTCAGACCAGACATTTTTTTAAACTTATTAAAATTGGATAGCCTAGTTTTGAAACCATGATTTACAATTAAATAAAAATCGAGGCAACTGAGAATGAATGTGATGTCAATTAAACACCATGTACGAACCCTACTGAGAATTTCTGTAAATTCTTACCTTGTCTTGCATTTCTGCATCGTTATCAGACACTGGTGATGGACTCTACCGTTACCCTCTTCATTGAGATTCCGAACCTATAGCTCCACCATGATCCCTTCGTGGACTTACTGTACATAGCCGGTTCTTGCAATTCCGTCTCTACCTGTTCAGCAACAGGAATTTTGTTGTTCCTCTATTCCACCCTGTGTTTGACCCTGCTACACCATATTTTGCATTCCCATTGCATGTGGTGCACCCTCCTCCAGCACCTCCCGTACCCACAGTACTTATAGCTCCCACTGATCCCGCACCAGAGTCTCCCCTGCAGATGGTTCCTGACATACTGCTCAACTCTGAGAGCGACCTTTCTGAGGCCACTAGCTCGTCATCCTCTTCGGGACCGAGTATGGACTACTCCCCAACTGGGTCCGGTATGGCCAACAGCTACCTGACTGAGTAGGTCCCAATCGCGGGTGACATTGTATAGCATGACCCTCTTTTGGCGGTGTGCAGCGTTGGGTCATAAGGTTAGCAGCATGTATATCGGTTAGTTGAAGTGTCCTCTGAGGACTCCATAGGATCATTTTGACTATCGCGGGCCTTCTTTTTGGTATACTGGCCCCGTTTATGTATCCTATGGTCTATTTGTACTTAGATTGAAGCATCAACTTCTAACATTCATATATATTTATCTATGTACACAGTTGATGACATATTTCCTGTCTAGTGTAATTTCATTACGTTCTACAATGTTGATCACGTTTATTATATAGCGTGCCGTTTCATCCATTTTCAAAAAAAAAAAAAAAAAGATAATGGAAGAAACAAAAGACGTGATTAAGTAATTAGTAAGTAGAGTATCAACATGATAACACAATCTACTAAATTTCATGCTATGACTTAAGCATAACATTAAATTGATAGGGTGTTACAGCATCAACCTTACATGTTTTGTAAGTTGCTAGAAACTCATATAATATAATCTATGGGCTTAAAAATAATTATTAACTTTTATTGTTGTTGCTTTTTATTGTTAAGCAACAGTCGAGGGATGTAGATCTGAATCAAAATGTTGCATATCTCAATTTAGAAGATAATTATTTGGATGCAGAATTGGGCAATATGCAACTCAGTGGATTAGTGTCACTTGTAACACCCTACTAATTTTATGTTATGCTTAAGCCATAGCATGAAACTAGTCAGGTCGTGTTACCATGTTGATACTTTATTTACCTTTCTTGTTTTTAATTTCTCTTTAAATCGTCTCTATTGACGAAACGGCGTACTATTATATTAAAAGCGAAATGAATCGAACAAAATATCACCAAGATAAGTATAGTACAACAATGTTACTGCATATGTGTAAACATATATATATATATATATATATGAAGTCACTGTTTCAGTTTATGTACAAAGTTTTAAGGTAGAACACATATGGGGCTGGTGTATCAGGAAGATCATAATACCCTCATCTGCCAAAATACCCTATGGTCCTTAAAGGACATTTCGTAACCTACTGCTAACCCTATAGTCAAACCCATGACCCAAAGCTACATCTTTGTCCAAAAGAGGTCATCTTTGTACAACATCCCCTGCCGCCAAGCTACTCCGTCAGGTAGCCGTTAGCCATGCCAGGCTCGGCCGGAGTATAGTATGCGCTAGGTCCCGAGGAGGAAGGGCGACGAGCCGGTGGCCTCGGAGGGGTCACTCTTGGAACTCAGCGGGACGTTGGGGGCTGCCTGCGGTGGTGACTCAGGAGCAGGGTCAGGCGGGTCTTCTTGAGTGCAGGAGGAGCAGGATGCGGGTGCGCCATATGTAGAGGGATGGCAATATAAGGGGTAGCAGGATCGAAGAGGGGATGGTGTAAAGGAACATCAAAGTTCTGTCATTTGAATAAGTACAAACGGAAGTAGCATGAGCCAGCTATATACAAAGAGTCCAACTCTGCATCATGGTGGAGGCATGTAACGCAGAATCTCAATAAAAAAGGGTGGTTGTGGAGTCCATCGCGATTAATACGAGAATGATGCGGGAGACACAAAATGGGGTGAGAATTTCAAGAAAATTCTCAGTAGGGTTCGGTTATATTGGAACTGACATCACATACATTCTCAGTTATCTCGGGTTTTATTTAATTATTAAAATATGTGTTCAAACTAAAAAGTCCATTTTCATGAGTTTAAAAATAGGTCTGGTCCGAGGCAAGGTTCAATTTTACTTTAATCGGCATAAGAAACAAAATAGATTACTAATACTGATACATAGAATGATGAACGAAATAAATAATTGAATAGCAGTGAGCAATTATAACAGACAATTGTAAACATCTTGATGTAACTATTCCATGTATTCATGCATTCATGTAATCATGTAGACTCATTCTTGAACTTTCTTTCATAGACTCTTTCATTACTTTCTATCATTTTCCATCTCTCTTGGTCCCCTGGGAGTTCTTGGCCATTTTAAACTCCTGGGTAATAGTCTGCTTATCAGGATCGAGCTCGTTCCTATATAGGAATGTCGGGTTTACTTTCCCCGATCTTCCCACCGATCTATTCCCATTAACTTTCTATCCGGGGCTGGCCCAAGTAGTATGGAACTTGCATAATAACATACTTCTTTTCATAACTTTCATGGCTTTCTTAAGAATGTATATGCATTAGCATGTAATTCATAACTTGTATATGGGTTCTACCGAAATTTTGGCAGCATAACGGAACGTGTCCACTTCCTCATGAATAGTGCCAGCCAATTAATACATCAATTTATCACAAGGAGCACAAATTCATATTTATATTCCAACATAGAACTCAAATCCATATCAAATTCATTAAGGCAGAAATCCTGCCTCAGCATATTCAACCAACCCGGTTTTTGTAATTCATGCCACAATTTTATTTTAACTCATTTGGACCTCAAATTTGAGTATGTTCCAGTGTTGTGTGTCTATTTTCTAATCTCTTTGGTCCCATCTAATTTCGGTATCTATAACTCAAGATATCTAAACTTTATCTCGGCCTGCCCATTGGCTAGCCAGAATCAGGCAACTAAAAGTAGAAATTCACTAAAAATCGAAAACTCACTCAAATCAGACGAAATTGGTCTCATGTTAAAGCTAACAGAACAAAGTTTCATTTGGAAAAAGTCCCACTCAATTTGGCTTAATGGAGCTCGAGTTATAAGCCCCGAATTCGGACCTTCCTACACTGTCCTGTTCTAGCCCGGTTTGGACATAGGGCGAATTGTGTGGAGAACTGAGAGCAATTGGGAACTTATTAAATTCTGAAATTTTTATGAGATATTCTACTATGTGTAAGCTTTCTAAAAAAGTTAGTTTCACTCTTTTTCATGTAGTATAGGTCGAGCTCTACCCTAAATAACCTAATCTGCCCAGAGCCAGAGTCAAAACCCTAGGTCGAGATTCAAAAATTCATATCTCCCTCAATTCTGATCCAAAATCCTTATATGATATGTCTATGGAAAGCCCTAGTTGTCTAGTTTCATCTAAAAATAGTTTCATCGGATTTTACCGATCATAGGCGGCGCCGTACACTCCGCCATATGGACTGCCGTGGACTCTCCACCAAGACAGCACCCTCATCCATTTAATTCTCTTAGTTTTCTTCTTCTATTTCTACTACTAACTCAAAATCTTCTATTAATCCAAGCATAATTATTTAATTCACACATCAATTAAGGTGAAAATGATTCAGCCCAGCCAGCCAAGTGCATGGATTTGATGCAAGAAATTAAAAACCTCTACCTTTGATTTAAGTGTTTTGTGCTGAGTTCTTGGAGGTTGGGTGAACAAGGCTGGAACTTAGCTTGAATTTTGGGTGTGTGAGCAAGAGAGAAAGAGAGTTGAAGGAGAAGAGGAATGCAACGTGAATAATGGTCTGAATCAAAGGAGGAGGGTGTGTTATATAAGCATGAGTGGGAGTTAACTTGGAAGGTTGTGATTGGCCTCTAAACATAAGGCCAAGTTTCAGCCAACCTTGCTCTCCACGTTGCCCTCTTTGTGTGGTAGAATCACTCTCCACGTCGCCTAAAGTGGGAGTAGTTTCTAGCATATTCTGGAAACGAAATCGAAACTCGTACGCTCTATAAAGTCGGACCTCGTGAACCTCCTGTATATGAAGTCGGAACTCAGAAAACATCCAGTCTAATTGAAACTTGAAAGCAGAGCCTGGTGTGAAGCCAAGCACTTAAGGTTGGAACTCGGGAATTATAAAATTTCTATCCCGGAACTCGAAAAGATATAGAAATGAAAGCTACTAATATTGGACTCAAGATCGGATCTCGTACCATTTGTGAATCATAATGTCGGAATTCGGAATATAGTCAGTTCATTTGAGCCTTAGGAACGAAGTCGGAAATCGAACATTTTGCTCTTTGATCGCTAAGGTCGGAGATCGTAAATTGTGCTGAAGTCGAAGACGAACTCGTAAGTTGGAAGCATCAGTCACTTCATTTCAGCTCATGAAATCGAAAATCGGAATTCATACTGAGGAGGTCAAAATTTATACATGCTTACACAAGATCGGAAATCGTAAGCTACATGCATTAAGTCGTAAATCGTTGGCTGCATGCACAAGGTCGGAAATCGGAAGAAATTCCTTGTAAGCCTTGGAACTAAGTCGGAAGTCGAAGCTAATATTGAGATCGGAAGCTGAATCATAAGACAAACTCGGAAATCGTAAATCCTTGTCCGTCCAGCCTTGAAGATGAATCTGGAGGTTGTGAGTACTATGAACTCGGAAGTCGGAAGTCGTGGATGTTACATCACTACTTGAAGCCTTTAATAAGGATGTTAGCCTATGTATAAAGCATGTAAACAATGATGTCATTTTTCAATTTTGGTTGCTTATTTTTATTGATTATATCATTTCATCCAGGTAGCATAAGATTTTTCGTACATAATTTGACTGATTGATTGGAACACAATTCCAGTCCTAATAGAGTTCAAAGGACCTAATCTTATAGCTAGAGATCCATGTTCACAATTTAGGCCTCACACATGTTTATAGCTTAATAGTGTGGGATGATATTTTTTGAAATGATTATTGTGTTAAAATATTAGACTTTTGCTCTTGGCCATGGTGGTAAACAATTTTCCATGGTATGTTTGGGTAACCGAGAAGACATAGTGTTTGTTGGATTGGGACAATGAAGCTTTCGTTTTATGTACAGGTATAATGATTATCAGATACACATTTGTCAATTTTGTTGGTTTTGGAGGTACATAATAGATTTCGTAGTAATACCTTTTCTTTGTTCAATTTTTTGTTGTACAGGATAATGGTTACATGTTTATATGACACTTGTTACAGATGAAAGTCAATGGCCAAAATACACATTGTATTTTTTGATAGAACATGTGTTGGGCCAATAGATTTTACCAGTGAAAAAACCCAAAGTTCGAAGCTCATGGGAGAAAGATTTGGAGGATTAACATTTAGATGTTCTTCCAGTTGCATTATTAGATTAAAATACATGATTCATTTTATGGCACATGATTTGTAGCAATTATATACATTAGGTGGTAATATTTGAACAAAGTATTTTTATCTATGCCATTGTATAAATCGCATGTGCCATCAAATATACTATGGGCATATGGGATATACCTAGCATATATCCATGATTAAGCATGTGAATATTATCTGGAGAAAGATACAAGCTTGTAAAGTTTTGAGATCGGTAACTTTACTTCAAAATGTTAAATTGGGGCAAAATGTTGGTATCTTTTAAGTTTTTGAATGTTCGAAATGTTTTAGGATTCTTCACTAAACTTGTGATGGGGAACAAGTTATAGGAACTCATTGACAGTGAAAAATTGATGAAGTGAATCCAAATAAGGGTAAGATTTAAGATGATGTAGCCAATGTAGTACGTGTACAATTTAAAATGGTTCTAACACATTGTACTTGTGCATTTTTCTTTTCCTCCTATACTTGCAATCCCTCTCATCATCCAAGTATTTAACCAACAGAGGCTCTTTACTCAGTGTGATCATGGTCAAGGATCGACCATGAAAATACATGATCTGTGCAATGCAAAAATATTATTAAAATCCATGTATGCACACGAACAAGTCATACTCAGTTGATTACAGAATAACAACACTACAAGCTTTTGATCAACTAACCAAAGATTGCATTACATACCATAAGACAGAAGACTCAACCTCCTATGCTCTTTGTTTGGCCTTTCTTCTTCTTGTATGCTTTAATATGCTTTACAGGCTGATCCAAGATAAATTCATTCTAATTATACTTGCGCAAATTTTGGACATCAACAATAGCCCCCAATAGCTTTCGATTGGGTGCCATCTGTAATGTTGGGCATAGGAAACATGACAGCACACATAGGAGATATGCTCATTTGAATTGCTGATCAGTTTTCCCCTCACTAATCATCACTCCCAGCTTGCTATATTTGATATCATTAAAATTCATTAACATTGACTTTCGCTCGTCACTGGTAAACATGGGAATGAGCAACCTTATTACATCCAAAGTACAAGAATTGTCGCATGCAAAAAGAATAACTACTGGTAAGTAATAGAAAACAATCATATCATCTAAATAACAATAAATTCATCATAACAACCCAAAAAAAAAAAAAAGAAAAAAAAGAACACCATAGAAGTGTAATTGGTAGGAAAAAATTATCGTTATTCGGTAGCCCAAAAGCCATGCCTACATCATGGTAGCTAATGGGGATATCGTTTCCCTTAACACTCATTACGTGCCGCTGTAAGTTGAAAGACTTAGCTAGTTCAAGGCATAGCATGGAATTAAGTGTATTGCATTTAACTTCCAACATTCCTCCAAACCCCATTTTAATGACATCCTTAGCTTTATCTTCTGTCAATTTTCCATGCAACCCTTGCAACTAACTTGATGAGCACCAAGTAAGAAACACGGCGTGCATTTCACATGCATTACAAACAATATAAAAAGTTTGATCAATAAAGAGATAGTGAATTAAAATACAAAGTTGCTATTTAGACCTTTTATTCACATCGAAATAGAAGCACATAGCTAATACAATTATTCATTTTAATTGTACTAGTCACATTTAAATTATATGTTACTCAAACACATATCTTCCCTAATTTCTTCTTAAGACGCTTCTTTTCATGTCCCAACAAATCATCAATTGGCGAGCTACCTAGGCTAGTAGAATTACAAGTAACATTTTTCGATAAACCAATAAAAAATTAAACTTAAGTAATGCAAATAAATAGTTACACAAATTAGCCACTCTTACCATCCTTAAGTTCATTAACATCAAATTCCCTCTCTAATTCAAAATTTGCCAAGACTTCTTTCGCATGCGAATCTATTAATTGGGAAAATATCAAAGGTTTGAATAAATGATTAACAATATATAGTTATGAAAATAGGTTAGCATCATCAACCTGGCTTGCCAATATTTACTTTGCAAAAAAATGGTAATCATAGATGACATACCTCATACTCAACTTACCCTGTCCATTTCTCTTTGCCCCATTTTGATTTATAATACTTTATTGTAGCAAATTCAGGTTGCAATACCTACAAAGTATGCCACAGATGAGTTCTTGTTTCATATGTTTCTTAATTCTTAAATGTACATAAAAGGTGTACCCTCCAAGGAGATTTAATTGAATATTTGAATTATAACATGTCTCTGTGATCTATACCTATTAGTCTAACAGTCTAATTATTCTAACATAATTTGAAGAAAGGATTACTGCATACAAAAGAAGAATATAGATGCAAGGATGAAATTTACATATGCTATCTAACTAATAAGTGGCAAATAGTTTTCTATGTACATTACCTACTTTTCTAATACATAATAATCACCATGTTTTGGTTATTTTCTCAAATTTTCTGCCCTATTTTCCTTGTAGATATTAGAAATTAATTCCATCAAAAGCAAAATTTTTAACACTCTCGTTAACATACCACCTACACCCCCTGGAAAACCTTCAATCTATAGTTTTTCTATCCTACCCCTAGCCTATGAAATCATCATACTTCCATTGCCCTACATTGTCATATTGTAGCTAGCATAAATATAATCATATGGGGTTTATCTTTGCAAAGGTATCCTAAATTTTATAGGAGCCTAAATTTTATAAGTGTATGAGCTATTTAACAATATCTAATCTCATCTCTTTTCTAACTTCTTATCCAGATTCTACCTATTCTCGTTGAAAAAGAAAGCAGCATTATCATGATAAAAGCAATCATGGAAAACAAAAATCTAATCATGAGAAGAACATAGCTGAGAAAGCATATTGGAATCCCTCCACGAATTATATTTGGAGGCTTAAAAGTAGCCTACACAATATCACTAAAACAAGATGGATAAGAGCTTTCAACATGATTGCTTGAGTTGAAAATATTCAAAAAATATCATCACATGGCAAAACCTTCAAAAAATTGTAATCACATGGACAAAACCATAGTGAAAATAATTTCACTAGTGTTGCCTCCACTATAATTATATCAAGAAAAAAAAAAACTATCCTTTCACTGGACAAGATTTACATACCAACTTTCCAAATTCAATAAACATGCAATGTAGCAAAGTCATGCAGAATTCTATCTATTTGTGAATGTGTTGACAATATTGATAAATTGATGGTGTTCTAACAGAGGTGGCAAAGTTCAATATGGTAACATATTGATAAAGATGGCTAATGAAAGAGGTTACTTGTCATTTCTGTGACAAGTGAAACATTGACCTCAAGGATTGACCTTTAAATTAAAAATAAAATGAGACAAATAAGATTCACCATGAGAAAATATTCATTTCATCAACAGGATAACAAAAAATTAAGCATATAGTTTACAAAATCCTTACATATACAAAAAAAATATACTAGAACTTGATATAAACACTGAATAAATGGATGGATTATAAATAGGCTACTTCATGCCTTGCCTACAAGAAATATAAATGAAAAAATATAAATTAGCGAGGAAAAAATTTGAAACGTATTACCCCCTTCTAGAAGAATATACAATCTTGAATCAGTAAAGTAGTGGATGCTTGCTCTTCATAGATTCCTAAAAATCCAAGGAAAATGATACAATTATTGACAATAGCTTAATTTCAAAACAATTCAATAACAAATTGTCATGTAACTTAGGTTGTAAGGATAAACAGACCAAATATCTATATTATGAAATGCTCTATAGAAAATAATCTACTAGTAAAGATAAAAGTTATGAAATACTCCAGCCAAAACTTGTTTAAAAGCTCAACTTAATTTAAAAAAAGTTGGCCCGACAAATATGCATTAACAATGAAGCATAAAACAAATTTTCAAATAATGACATGTGCTAATCAAATCATAGACTAAGGGCAGACCTTTCATTTCTAACTTTTTTATCCTTTTCAAATACTAATTTTGCATTTTCTATCATGATTGTGATAATCTTTTTTTTTTTCCTATCTTTTTTAACATATTTTTGGAAGCAATTTTCACATATATATGATGTCCCAAAGGAATCGGTTAGTCTCATTCATTTTTCTCTTCATCAAATTCTCTAATTCTACATTTATGCTAAAAATATCAAATGTATTAAAGGTGACCTTGACAAAGATAGAACGTGACAAGCATGTACAAGATGTGCAAATATTCCTTTATCTCACACTCAAGTTGTAACAACCTCTATCATATAAGCCATGATCGAGTCATGGAGTTATATTAAAAGGTTGTCACTGTGCTAAGAAATCTCTAAAATATGGAAAATATAATACATGGCCCTTTAACTACTCACTTTGTTATTGACTAATAATCTTTAATACAAAGAGAATAAAATAACTACTCTTTTAAAGAAATTATAACTGACATAGTACACGACATCTACATCCAACTAGTCGTTAGCTAGCTTCAACAGTTTCTTAGTCTGGTTTATGCCCGATCCTTGCTCCATGAAAGGCCCAGTACTCCACTTCGCATTTGATTTCTAACTTGAGTGCTGGAATGTTTACAGAAAAGAAAAACATACAAGCAGGCAGTGAGAACCTAAGGTTCTCAGTATGTAAACTCAAACCAATCTTACAGCGTCATCATAAACATTCCAGCCGCTTCGGTTTATTATGAAAATATGAGTATATATAAACAAATAGTAGTTCAATTTTCATTTAAAAACACCTTACTCGAAGCGGGATATATTTTAACAGCCACTTGCCATTTCATATAACAGACATAGAAATATGAATAATATAGTATGCCTCAACAAAAATCATAAAAGCATTATGACTTTATGGGATAACTGAAGATGCACATAAAGATGCTTGTACTTGTCTGTATGCAAGTGCACTTAACTTAATTCATATCTTTTTTTAACTTGCAACCTGATCTTGCTCTTTTCTGTACTTGGTCCCTCGGATATGAATGGCCTCTCTCACCCCTGGGTAATAGCCTGCTTTTTAGGTCCGAGCTTGTAACATCCGCGAATTCCGACTTCCGATCCCCATTATTTTTGACAGTTCCGATTTTCGAGTTTCCTTACACTTGGCCTCCGACCTCAACACTAGCTTCGACTTCCGACTTCGTTTCAAGGCTTACAAGGGACTTCTTCCGATTTCCGACCTCAGGCATGCAGCTTACGCTCTCCGATTTAATGGATGGAGCTTACGATTTCCAACCTTGTAAGCGTGGGTAAATTTTGACCTCCTCGGTATGAATTCCGACTTCCAATTTCGTGAGATGAAATGAGGGTGACTGATGCTTCCAACTTACGAGTTCGTTGTCGACTTCAGCACTTTTACGACTTCCGATCTTATCGCTCAAAGAGTAAAATGTTCGATTTCCGACTTCGTCTCTGAGGCTCAGATGAACTGAATGTATTCCGAATTCCAACATTATGACTCACAACTGGTACGAGATCCGATCTTGAGTTCAATATTAGTAGCTCTCACTTCTATATCTTTTCGAGTTCCGGGATAGAAAGTTCATGATTTACGAGTTCCGACCTTAAGTGCTTGGCTTCTCACCAGGCTCTACTTTTAAGTTTCAATTAGACTGGATGTTTTCTGAGTTCCGACTTCATATACAGGAGGTTCACGAGTTCCGACTTTATGTAGCGCATTTGAGTTCCGATTTCGTTTCCAGAATATGCTAGAAACTCCTACCACTTAGGCGACGTGGAGAGTGATTCTACCACACAAAGAGGGCAACCAATCACAATCTTCCAAGTTAACTCCCACTCATGCCTATATAACACACTATCCTCCTTTGAATCAGACCATTATTCACGTTGCTTTTCCTCTTCTCCATCAGCTCTCTTTTCTCTTGCTCACACATCCAAGACTTAAGCAAAGTTCCACCGTTGTTCATCCAAATTTCAAGAACTCAGCACCAAAACACTTAAATCAAAGGTAGGGGTTTTAATTTCTTGCATTAGATCCATGCACTTGGCTGGCTGGACTGAATTAGTTTCACCTTAATTGATGTGTGAATTGAATAATTATACTTGGATTAATAGAAGATTTTGAGTTAGAAGTAGAATTAGAAGAAGAAAACTAAGAGGATTAGATGGCTGGAGGTGCTATCTTGGTGGAGAGCCCGCGGCAGACCATATGGCGGAGCGTACGGCGCCACCTACGATCGGTCAAATTCGATGAACCTATTTTTAGATGAAACTAGACATCTAGGGCTTTCCATAGACATATCATATAAGGGTTTTGGATCAGAATTGAGGAAGATATGAATTTCTGAATCTCGACCTAGGGTTTTGACTCTGGCTCTGGGCAGATTGGGTTATTTAGGGTAGATCTCGACCTATACTACATGAAAATGAGTGAAACCAACCTTGTTGGAGAGCTTACACGTAGGAGAACAACATCCAGAGAAATTCCGAGTTTGTTATCCACTCAGTTGTTCCCAGTGATTTGAAGAAGTTACCCTATGTCCAAACCAGGCCAACACAGGGCAGTTCAGAAAGGCTAAGTTTCGGGGCTTGTAACTCGAGTCCTACTAAGGCAAATGAAATGGAACTTTTTGTATATGAAAGGTTGTCCTGTTAGCTTTAATATGAGACCAATTTTGTCTGATTTGAGTGAGTTTTCGATTTTTGGTGAATTTCTATTTTTAGTTGCCTGATTCTGGCTAGCTAATGGGCAGACCGAGATAAAGTTTAGATATCTAGAGTTATAGATACCGAAATTAGATGGGACCAAAGAGGTTAGAAAATAGACACACAACCCTGTAACATACTCAAATTTGAGGTCCAAATGAGTTAAAATGAAATTGTGGCATGAATTACAAGAACCGGGTTGGTTGTATATGCTAAGGCAGAATTTCTGTCTTAATGAATTTGATATGACTTGGAGTTTTATGTTGGAGTATACATGTGAATTTGTGCTTCTTGTGATATATTGATGTATTGATTGGCTGGCACTATTCATGGGGAAGCGGACACGTTCCGTTATGCTGTCAAGTTTCGCTAGAACCCATGTACAAGTTATGAATCACATATGAATGCATATACATTATTAAGAAAGTCATGAAAGTCATGAAAAGAAGCATGTTATTATGCAAGTTCCATACTACTTGGGCCAGCCCCGGATAGAAAGTTAATGGGAATAGATCGGTGGAAAGGTCGGGGAAAGTAAACCCGGCGTTTCTGTATAGGAACGAGCTCGATCCTGATAAGCAGACTATTACCCAGGAGTCTAAAATGGCCAAGAACTCCCAGGGGACCAAGAGAGATGGAAAAATGATAGAAAGTAATGAAAGAGTTTATGAAAGAAAGTTCAAGAATGAGTTTACATGATTACATGAATGCATAAATACGTGGAGTAGTTGCATCAGGATGTTTACAATTATGCATTACAATTGCTCACTGCTATTCATTGATTTATTCCATCTATCATTCCGTGCATTAGTATTTGTACTTACTTGGTTTCTTATGCCAATTAAAGTAAAATTGAACCTTACCTCCGACCTCACATGTTTTTAAACTCATGAAAATGGACTTTTAGTTTGCACACGTATTTTAATAATTAAGTAAAACCCGAGGTAACTGAGTATGTATGTGATGTCACTCCAAGATAATCAATCCTACCGAGAATTTTCCTGAAATTCTCACCCCGCCTTGTGTATTCCGCATCATTCTCAGATTCAGGCGATGGATTCCACAGCCACCCTTTTTATTGGGATCCCTGCACTTCAGTTCCACCATGACCTAGAGTTGGACTCTCTGTACATAGCCGGGTCGTGTAACTTTCGCTTGTACTTATTTAGCGGCGTGAACTTTGATGTTCCTTTACACCATCCCCTATTTGACCTCGCTGCCCTTATATTGCCATCCTCTACATATGATGCACCCACATCCTCGCACCTCGGCACTCCGACCTGCTCCCGAGTCACCACCGCAGTAGCCCCGACGTCCCGCTGAGTTCGAGAGTGACCTTCCGAGGCCACCGCTCGTCGCCCTCTTCCTCCTCGGGACCTAGCGTGGACTATACTCCGGCCGAGCCTGGCATGGCTAACGGCTACCTGATGGAGTAGCTTAGCGGCAGTGGATGTTGTACAGTATGACCCTCTTTGGACAAAGATGTAGCTTTGGGTCATGGGTTTGACTGTAGAATTAGCAAGAGATTATGAAATGTCCTATGAGGACCATAGGGTAGGCCGATAGATGAGGGCGATGGTCTTTTGATACACTAGCCCATGTATGTATTTCTACTTTAAATCTTTGTACATAAGCTGAAACAGTGACTTCTGATACATATACATGTTTACACGTATGCAGTAACATTGTTATACTATACTTATCTTGGTGATATTCTGTTTGTTTCAGTTTAATATAGTAGTACGCCGTTTCATCAATAGAGACGATTTAAAAGGGAAATTATAAACAAGAAAGGTAAGAAAAGTATCAACACGGTAACACAACCTGACTAGTTTCATGCTATGACTTAAGCATAACATAAAATTAATAGGGTGTTACAGAGCTCGTACCTATACATGAGTGAGGGGTTTACTTTCCCTAAACCTCACACCAGTCTATTCCCCTTAAATTTAGTCGAGGGCTGGCCCAAGTCTTAGACAGTACCGCTCTAGCCCACGCTAGCTGGGTCTATGTCATGCCTCACATGGTAGCTTGGTATGTCCCGCTTGCAAGTTCTTATTATCTTTTCTTTTCCATATCTTATTATGCATGCGGATACTTTGTGCATTTATGGATATGTCTCATACTTTATTTATCATATCATATTCTAATTATGCTTGCATGCATGACATACATGAGCATGACATATAAATATAAATATATTCAAAGTATAATCATCCATAGCATAAGTTCTCATAAATTCTTGCTGAAAATTCGGCAGTATAACGGATCGAGTTCGCTTCCCCATGAGTAGTGCTATACAACTAGGAAATTGTAATTAACAATGAACTCGATACCGAACATCATATTCATACTCAGAGTACAACAATATCAATAAGTGCAAGATTTAGAATCTTAAGCATCAATCTATCTTGCAAGCTTTTAATCTCTAATGAGGTTCCCAAGTTCACTTTCAAAGTTAAATGAATTCTGAGTTCCGATATTACATAATTTTCGAACTGTGAGGTTATGTTCAACTTTCTGAGATTATATAATTTACGACTTCCGGGGTTGTGTTTAATCTCCCGAGATTGATTCTGGGTCGAGTCTCGGAATTACGTGCATGAGGGTTTTATGTGCCTATGATACCGACCTCCGACCTGAACCCACAATTTGATCCTTCAAGACTTTTGAGTGTTTCCTGAACTCTAAGTTCCGGACTTGAACTACACTCGATGTAGCTTCCTATTTACTAAGTCCCGAGCTTAGCCTTAAGTATACCTTCTGAGTTCAGTCATAAGCATGACCTCCCGAGTTAAACCTTAAGTGTGCTTTTCGAGTTCAATCTTAAGTACACATTCCCAAGTTCAACCTCAAAGATCCCTGACCTAGTTCCTTATTTACTAAGTTTAGAGTCCAATTTTTAAGTGTACCGACCTAGCTCTCTGTTTACTAAGTCCCGACTTTCAAGATTAACTCAAGTTGTGTGTGTCTTATCCCATACTCATTCTACTTCCAACCAAAATTGCACTTTTGTAAGGAAAAATCCACTAAAAATAGAAATCTGGGTGAAATCATGCGAAATTTTATATCCATGTAAAGCTAATAGAACCAGTTTTCGAATGAATTTAATGTCATTTGCATAAGTATATTTTGAGTTATGAGTCCCGAAACTTGACCCTACTAGACTACCCTGCTTTAGCCTAAGTTGAACTTAAGTCAATTTCATTGGTGTGCTGGGAACAAATGGCAATGAATCTGGTTCTAAAATTTTTATGGGGTGTTCCCTTCCATGTTATCTTTCAAACAACCTTGGTTTCACTCAATTTGGAGTTGTGTAGGGTGAGTTATACCCTTCTTAACTCATACTGCCCGGATAAGAATCCAGATTTCTAGGTTAAACTTCAAAAATTCATATCTCCCTCAATACTAATCCAATAACCCTATAATTTATATGTACGGAAAGCACTGAATGTCTAGTTTCATATAAAAATATATTTATCCAATTCCTACATCTGTAGGTGGATCCGTACACTCCACTAGTATGGACGCTGTAGGGTTTTCTCACAAAAACAGAATCTGCTTAGCTCTCTTTCGAGTTTTTGATAAATTCCTCAACTTAAACCAAGTTTCCTCACCTCAAAACACTAGAAGAACATCAAAACACCATCATACAAATATGGCATAAGAGGAACATAGTAGCCACATTGTCACATGATACATCAAACAACTAAGGATTTCAGCTACCTACCTTGAAATCCTTGAAGCTATGGAAGTAAGGAGGCCAAGAACTAACTCCCAGCCTTCTTCCTTCATCATGGCAGCAGCTCATATGAATGTAGGGAGGCTCTACTTGATGCTTAATCATGAAATTGTTAGAGGGGTTTTGTAGAGAAGGAGGTGAGGATCAATTTTGATAAACGGAGCAAGAGGATTTGAGGTCAAGAGGGCTTCTAATCTTGAGCTTGAAGTTCTTGGTCATAGAGGTAAGGAAAGAAAGGAAGAAGAAGAAGAAGAAATGGGAGGAGGCTGAAGCATGGTGGAGGGCGCAAATATAAAAGGAGATGGGTGAGATTTTTCTAAGCTTTATGACATAGATAAGGATGGCTTTAGATATTTGGCTCTAATGGTCATGATTTGGCTAAATCTTCCCATCATATGGCTACCATATGGCACCATCTATGGTGGTAGAGATGGCTGAATTTTAGCCCTTCAACTTAAGGTTATCAGTGTAAAATTCTATTGAGTCGACTCTGGCAGTTTAGAACACCGAATATTTACCGATTTCCTTCAAACCGGTAAAATGTTACTTAATAGTTTTGTAAGATATCTATATGTTCATTTTAATTTATCTTAATCCTAATCTCTCTAACTAATATCTAATTAGCTCTTCATTAATATTTAATTAACTCCTAATTGCCCTTACATAACTATTGAAACCGAATAAGTGATCTAACGGTATAAATTAGACATTTTCGTAAATTCGGAACATTTTTGTTTCCTATTTTATGTAACTAATGGCATTTTCGTAATTTTGAACAATCTAGGGGCACCCCACGTAATTTAACACCAGACTACCTCCATGGCCCAATCGGTAGTGACTTAAATTTCTACGGTTTTGCCACGTGATTCTACTCCGCTTAAAACCCCATTCTGCTAATTTTACAGATATGGGGACATAAAAGTCATTTTATAAAAAGTTTTAGGGTTATTGTGGAAGTTATTCTTTTGGGTCAAAATATAATTTCTAAAAATCTTGGGCATTTATGTAATTAACAAAAGTTTATAGGGGCACTTTTGTTATTTTTTAATTTTTAACATATGGCAGTGCCATATTTTCAACGACAATATTACACTACTCTATAATTTCAAGTGTGAGAATCGTCATGGCATAGCGCTGCTTGAGAAATTCTCACACGACTTAAGGAAAATAATTCAAAGTTTTCGTTACGTACTGTTTACTAAAGTGGGGATGTTACACAAGCAGCCGACATACAAAACCATATCTACCAAAAAGGGAATGAAGTCCAAATCATTTGAAGCAAACAATTACTCTTTTGTTTTCTTGGTTGCTTTTTGGTCACCATTTTCAAATTTGCCGCACTTCTAAGGCTTAGAAGTCTAAAGAAAGAGACCTAAACTTGAGCATAGGAACATTATTTAACCACTTTAGACAGTTCCTTTTTCCAAATTTATGGGGGTTATAGTAAAATATAAAACAAAAAATGTTTTCCCTAGTAAACGAGAGGAAATTAACAATTAACACATGATGATTAACAAATTTAGCAAATTTTTTCATATATTATTTGAACTTTAGACAAGATGATTAACAAATTTGAATGCCAAATATTGAATGTGCACATTGAAAAGCAATAGTAAACTAGACAAATTTAACAACAATTAACAAAAAAATTCACTCAAAATTATCTTTGAAACAAAATTGTCTGAGTCAAAATCTTGTTGATGATGCATGCATAAGATACTTTCATAGGTAGGTATGGTCTAAAGATCATAAGTTGCAAAGGTGGAGTCCATAGTTCAAGGTTGCTTTTCACAAAGACCAACGAACTTTTCAATTCATGAATTGTACTATTCTTTAATAATTTCTTTTCCTACTTAACATTGCAAGCCTAAACTCATAAGAACATAACCCCAAACACCTACACTACGACACTAAAATGAAACTCAAACTTACTACTCATCATTGTTCCAACACCTTCATTGTCACGACCCAACTAGGGCCATGGCCGGCACATAGGGAATGTCATTCCCCAGCAAGCCTACAGAAGAATTTTACTAAGAAATGGACAGAGTTTCTCCTAAAAATTGGACGTTTACCAAAATACAAAAAGCTCCAAATACAAATCAAGAATATACAAACCAGCCACAAATCCAGATTATCAACAATATTTAAAATACAGACTCAGGATAACAAGTATTCTCAGAATGCCCTCATAATTCAGAACATGCAAAACATACATAAGGATAGATACTCTTTTCAAACAAAACCTATTACAATTATATATAGATATATTACAACGAAAGCTAGACCTTGTCTGTGGGTTATGGAGCATAACTAGCAATATTTACATGTGATTACTCTACTAAACATGGACCAAAATATATAGACAACCCGGAGGCCCACATTGATTGCGTCCATGGAGCTTCTATACCTTTAATTTACTGAGTCAAGTCACTTATAGCTCATACCTAACTCTGAAATAGAGGAAAAGTGAGGAGTGAGTCAAACAGACTCAATGAGAGATAATGTACTTATAACGGGGAGTGGGACAAGTGCAAGCACGAGTTTTTATTAAAATAAATATAATTAATTAATGATACTCTCATAAAAGATTTGTATATTGATATACATATACATATACAAAAGATATTCCAGATCAAACATGTTGCATGAAACCAAAACATGGTAAAGCAGAAAATAAAATAAAATTCTTAATAAAAAGTCATCCTTAACAAATTAGTACTTCCAACAATTGGTAAATTGAGTATATTGAATATGTAGTTAAAATTAGTTTTAAAAATAAAACAAAACCAAATCTAAAGTTTAGAAGGGGAGGTCTCAATTACAGAGTTAGAACAGAATAGAATAGACATGTCTTACCAACAGACATCCCCGAAAGATCAACGAGAATAGATATCTCACCAACGGTCCTATGCTGAAGGATCAACAAACAAAGCCGGATGTGTGGCCGTCATGCCGGGCTAGCAACACCCCTGCTAGCTGGGTTGGCCAAACCAAGGTGCACCCAAGGCTAACGTATACTGCCATTAGCATACAGTTCTGTTAAAGGTCCCTCCTAAGAAAAATCATTTATCCAAAACTCAAAGAAAGTTTATAATTAACTTTATTTCAAAAATTAAATTCATCAAAGTCTTAGACTCGTATAACAATAAAATCCAATATAATTTCAAGCATATCAAATTTTAAAATCTAATATGCAAATTCCAAACATTTTCAGTCATGTCAATAATATTAAGTTTAGAATTAGTTTAAGGAAATTAATTTCAAAACTCATTATATCGAAATCTATAATTTCTATTGTTCGAAATCATGATATTAACTTGAAACATCATATCGATTTCAAAACATTTAGATAATCAGATTTTAGACATCAATTGATAACAATGCGGAATTTCTTAAACCAAAACGGAGTATCGGAGAGTTAATTCCTCAAAATACTTGTCCCACCTGCGGATGCATAGAATTAATAACGTAATAATACTATAAGCAGTTTTAAAGATTGGATTAGAAGACAAGTAGCTATCAAAATATATATTTTAAGAAAATAAGAAGAACATAAAACAAGTTATAAATATACTATCACTCACAATATTAAGCCAAGAAGAGAAGGTCCAAGTCTTTGGTGCTACGGAATTAACGATTAATCCTCTCAGTATCTATCGCTACAAATAACATGATGTTATATAAAAGGGAAGTTTATTAAAAGGAAAAGGAACAAAATAAAAAGATAACAAGTAAATGTTGAGTTTGAACCTCTAAATCTTCCTATCACACATCAAGCAACAATAACAAGGGTGAGACATATGAAATCTATAATAGAAATCATGACACACACACACACACTTGCAAAATTTGCTTAAGTAGCATTTATGAACAAAGAAAGCAAACAAGGAAACACATTGTTTAAGCCAATCACTATTTTATAAAACTATATTAACTTTATTTTTTCACATATTTAATTCCTAGTTGTATAAGCCCTTAAGCACAAAACTTGTGTTAGAACTTAGCAATCATAAATTTCAACTAAAAGGAAACATTGCAATAGCCAAAAAGGAGGTTTAAAAATAATATATATATACACTTATTATTTGACTCATCAAAATTTCAAGTGTTAAGTTAATTCTAATCCAAGCATTTCATAAATAGGATAATCAAAACCCAAATTTTCACTTTTTCTTTGCATTTACAAAGGAATCTAAACGCCATATTTTCATCTAAAATAATTGACATCAACAAGAAAATCCACCAAAAGCTATTTGCTTAAGTCCACACACATTGTAGATATTCCGTTCCCTAACCACCTTATCAATTAAACTACTCACCTAAATTTCAATCTAAGTTCTATTTCTTAGCTCTAAAATCAACTCTTACACTCAGGAATTTTAAATAAAATTGACCAGCAATACAAGAATCAAACCAACTAAATAACACAGTCAACAATCAAGTAATCACTCCTATCATCCATTAACTAAATTTATGAATCAGAAGGAAATTAAACAAGCAAATAGGAATGTGTTCAAACTTGATTCTACAATAACTAAATAAAAAAGGAAAGAATAGCTTACCCAATGGTTATGGATTTAAAGCAAGCCAGGCAACTTCCAGCAACAGAAGGAAAATGAAATTGAAATACCACGAAGAGAGGAAGACGCGGAGGAGGGAGAGGCAGACTATGGCGGAGAAAGAGGCAGACAGACCATGGCGGGGAGAGAGACAACCTACAGTGGAGTGAGGAGCTGGTCCGCGACGGTGAGAGGGGCAAAATCAGGCGAAGGAAGAAGCAAAACTTGCGGCAAAGAAAGATGAAGAATGGCGGAAAAAAGGAGCAAAATCGAGGGGAGGGCAAGCTGAGCAAAGCTGCAAGGGGGTGGTGTGTGGTGGAGCTCAATGCAGCGACGAAGGGGCAAAAAGGGGGCGCCGATGATGGTGATTGCGGTTGACAGAGAGATCGAGAGGGTGAAAGTGGGGAGAGTGGGAATGAGAGATCAAAAGAGAGAACAACGAGCATTTGAGAAGAAAGGAGAAAAAAAGGAAAGAGGGGCTTAAAGTGCACCCTATCATTTAAGATCTTGGTGGTCCTTCCTTTTTTTATTCCACTTTTAGAACAATATTCTCCTAATTTGAGTTAAATTCATCTATCCCCATATAATTTAAAATGATTAGAGATATGTTCCAATGACGTAAGCCATGTAAAATAAAATAAAAAATCTATTTCTAATATTTCATTTTTAACCAATGTTTTATTTTAAACCAGGATATTACATTCATTTACAAAACGGCCCAAATAATAAAATTCATATTCAAAAGCCAATGTAAAGCTCAACACAGACAATAAGTTATTGACAAAGAGAAAGGGTGTTCTAATTATATCTAAGACAACGGAATGGAGACTCCCTCTATGGCTGCTACCTGAGAAGAAATTGGTGGTCAATGAGAGATGAATAGTGATGGAGCGGGATGACTAGCTACTGACCTAGGATAAAGAAATAAGAAAGGCAAAGAACGGCAACTCCTACTCACGGTAGTCGCTGTTGAGCAGTGACTCCCTTTAGAACAGTGCTAGCGAGGGGGCCAAGGGGCTCTATTGGTTAAGGATGTTTGCTAGGTGGTTCATTCGATAGGATGCCGAGGGAGCTTAATAGAGGGGTTGGACGCGTAGTTATTGCTGATGAGGTGCGACTCCCTTCAGAGCGGTGGCATTGACGGGGGGGTACTACTGGTCGCGAGGGGTTTGGGTGCAGGGAGTGGATATGGGGGTGTTTGGGTGTAGGGGGGTTTGGGTCTTTTTTAGATTTTGAACTTTTTTACTTCTTTTTTCATTTACCTTCACTGTTTTTCCTTTCTATGATTATATGAATTTTGTCACCTTATGTTTGATGCCAACATATCGCATCTCTTTGTTCCCTCACTCACTTAATGGTCATATGTGTCAATGAGTGAGTCAGGAAAATGCGTCTCCCTATCATCTCTCCTTATATATCTCACCCATTGATATCCCCCCTTCTGCCACCACTAAATCTAGCACTAATTTTGTAACTCTAAGTTATAAAATTATTTTATTCATATAATAGTAGTATATTTTATGCAAAAAATAGTTAAAGTAAGGAGGTCTAAGCAAAGATGGGCAAAATTATGGATTTCCATCCATAGCTCATAGTCTTTGTAGTTTAGAGTCTTCTTTCTCATATATCTCACCTAATGATTATATCCTCTCTTTTACCACTTTGAAATCTGCACCAACTTTTGTAGCTCTAATTTATAAAATTATTTGATTCATATAATAGTAGATTTTATGCGCAGAAAATAGTTAAAATAGGGAGGTTTATGGATTAAGTTGGTCTATCTTTGTAGCTATTAGTGTAACACCCTCCTAAGCATAGTATTATGCTTAAGTCATAGTACCACACTCAGGAGTTGTTGTTGTTATCTCACGGACCTCGGATTACAGCATTCTGTGGTCGTCTTCGATCTCCCTAAATTTGCCAAGTGTGATCATGTTCTAACTCTTCTGAAATATCTGGAGATAACACGAAAATATACATAGAAGTGAGAATTACAAATTCTCAATAGGATTCTCTAAACGATCGCATACAGTGTCATAATTATTATCTTCAGTTACTTCAGTTTATTATGAAAGACGTGAACATGTCAATAAATTTTCAGTTTTAGCTTGAAAATGTATTATCCGAGGCAAAATTAATTTTATTCATACACTTAAGTCATAAAAGCTATTACAAAATAAATCAAAAATTCATAACTTGAATAATAGTTGCAGTATGTTCAAATATAACAATCCCAATATAATAAGAAAATAGAACTTGCATATGCAAATACTTTTACTTAAATTCATGCAAATGCACTTGTGTTTTCATTAACTTTCTTTACTTTTCTTTCCTTGGCACACCTAGGCATTACGTATTGCCGTCCTTAGGATGCGTACATAGGTTTGCACTTGAGGGTTACGTATCGCTGTCCTCAAGTGCTTCCCTTTCTCATCTTTATTTTGGCATTCTTTAATCTTTACTGGCTATGGATAACTCGGTCTACGAGCAAGCTCAACTCATGATTTTCGTCACACAGAACTAACCTACAAGGGGATTCACATGCCTCTAGTCTTGGAGGGATCTCATTTTAGCCACATGCCTCTAAATTGAAAGGATATCTTCTAGTCAAATGCCTCAAAAATAGAGGATCTCAATTGACCACGTGCCTTCAATGTAGAAGCATCTCATCTAACCACGTGCTTCTAAGGTAGAGGGATCTCATAACTTTAACTATTTTCACAAGAAGGGACCCAAATAATTACCTCCAGGTGAAGGTACCCAATCTAACATAATCATATATTTTCTTCATTTGCATGCAAATATGCAAACTTTCATAAAGAGGGTCATGATCATATCATCATATTATATTCATATGCATTTTAGTATACTTATCTTCAAACATTCTTGAATATAAAATCTCATATTCTTATCATAAATTTTCATGACACAGATTATCATAATTTCATAAACTTCTGCCAAAAGTTCGGCAGCATAACGGATCGAGTCCACTTCCTTGTGAATAGTAACAGCTAACCAGAGAATCACTAATATAGAAAATTAATATAATGTGTCAACCATTTCAGTACTTATACAATACTTGCAACTCTTGGAGTTCAGTTGGATTCCTGTCAATTCCTACAATTCCACCTGATTTTAGAAATTAAGCCATAATTTCTATATAATTCATTTACACCTAATTTTTGGATATGTTGAAGTGTTATATGTCTTGTTTTTAACCCCTTTAATCCCATTAAGTTTTGATAAGGATAACTCATGTTATTAACCTTTTACCTAGGTATGTCCTGATACTAGGCAGATTTGCAACCCGAAAAGTTAAAATTCACTAAAAATAGAAACCTATACGAAACTTATATCATCTTAAAGCTAACTGAACTAGCTTTTGTTTCCAACCAGTTCCACTTCATTTGAGTAAGTAGAGCTCGAGTCATAAACTCGTGAAGTTGGCTATTCTAAACTGCCCGATTCTAGCCTAGTTAGGATATATGGCCACTTCAATAATTTTCTAGGAGAAATAGAGACTGAATTTGACTTTGAAATTTTTATGGGATTAAGCTTTCTAAAAAAAATTGGTTGCACTCAATTTTGAGTTGTATAGGGTGAGTTACCCTCTTCACAACTCGTATTGCCCAAAAATAGAACATAGGATTCCTAGATAAATTTCAAAAAATCATATCTCCCTTAATATTAATCCAATATCCTTATAATTTATATGGTTGGAAAGCCCTAATGTCTAGCTTCACATAAAAATAGGTTCATTAGATTTTGATGGTCGTAGGTATACTCCACTAGTACGGATGCCATAATGTTTTCAAGGTTTCAAATTCTTGTTTGCTATCTATCTTGTTTTTCATGCAAGATTCAATCTCAATCCCACCAAATACCTGATAAACTAGCCATAAATCATCATAAGTACATCACATATCTTCAATTAAAGAAGTAGAGGAAGAAATCTCAACAACCTCAAATTCACAAATCAATCAAGAGTTTGAACCTTACCTCAAATTAAAGCTTAAGCTAGTAAGGAAGCAAGTCTTGGGTGAAAGCATGGAGGTAGGGTGAAGAAACAAGGATGAAGAGAGAAAGATGAGGAAGAAAATGAGGAAGGGAGGGGGCTAGTGTGTAGAGGATGAAAATTCAAGGGAAGGGAATGGATGGGAGTTGTTTGAGTTATTAATCATAATGTTGAAAATGACTTGGGTGTGGATGGTTTGTTTTGGTGAAGGAGATTGAGCTAAATCTCCCCCTTCTTTGTGGCAGCATGTGGTGCCACTTATGGGGGTGAAGGTGGCTAAACTCTTAGCCACCCAAATTAGCTTTTAATGGTATAATTTCTATTAGCTCAGTTCTTACCGTATACAATACTGAACTTGAATCGATTTCCTTTAAACCGATGAAACCGTACTAGAAATCTTCTTATATTTTTCTACATGATTAATTCAAATTCTCCTAATCCTAATTCCTCTATAATTCACTTCTAATTATTTTTGCATATCCAATAAAATCGAATAAATCGACTAACAATGTAAATTAAACGTTTAGTAAATTAGGACGTTATAAATTCTTTTAACTTTTCAAAACATTACCAACGGTCTTCTTAAATTTTCTATTTAAAAAAACTTAAGTTTTCTAATTCAAATGTTTATATTCCAACCCTAATTAAGTGTACCTCTCTAACGAAATAAAATAATTCAATCAACAATGCCAAACAAAAGCACTAAATCTTTGGGATTGCTACACTTAGTTTTTCATAAATTCTTTAATATTTTCTATTTATTTTCTTGTTTCCTATAACTAATCGCATTTCATAATTTTGAGCAAGTCTAGGGGCATTCTATGTTATTTCACATTTGGATACCTCTGTGGCTCAATTGGCTGAGGTTTAGGTTGCTATAGTTCTGCTATATATAATGAAAATGGGGATGTTACACGTTGCCCCCCTTAAAAAAGAATTTTGCTCTCAAAATTCCTTTATCACTAGTAAGCAAGCTGGGTGCCGCAGATTTCCAGCTACATCAAACTTCATATTTAGGTAATCAGGCTCAATATGTAGTCAAGTGTTACAGATAAGTTACAACACCTAACAGGGCTGCCATGCACAAGGATCTACGTCCTTGTCCTGTAAGGACCTAAAGCATGACCTTTCTAACCCTTAGAGTATGCTTCCTCGGAAGCATAGTCAACCCATCCCAAGTTCGGTTAAGACGAACTGCTCTGATACCATTAAATATAAAACCCTCCTAAGTACAGTACTATGCTTAAGTCACAGCACTACACTCAGGAGTTGTTACTGTTATTTCAATGGACCTTGGATGACAACATTCTGCAATAGTCTTCGATCTTCCAAACTTTGCCCCAGTGTGATCATGTTCCAACTCTCCTGAGACATCTGGAGATAAGATGAAAATACACATAGGAGTGAGAATTACAAATTCTTAGTAGGATTCTCTAAACTATCACACACAGTGTCATCATTATTATCTCCAGCTGAGTCATAAAAGCTATTACAAAATAAATCAACAACTCATAACTTGAATAATAGTTGCAATATATTCAAATATAACAATCCTATTATAATAAGAAAATAGAACTTGCATATGCAAATACTTTTACTTGAATTCATGCAAATGCACTTGTATTTTCTTTAACTTTCTTTACTTTCCTTTCCTTGGCATACTTAGACATTGCGTATTGCCGTCCCTAGGATGCGTACATAGATCTGCACTTGAGCGTTACATATCATTGTCCTCAAGTGCTTCCCTTTCTCATCTTTATTTTGGCCTTCTTTTATCTTTACTACCCTTAGATAGCCCGATTTAGGAGTGAGCTCAACTCATGACCATCGTCATACAGGACTAACCTACAAGGGGATTCACGTGCTTCTAGTCTTTGAAGGATCTCATTTTAGCCACATGCCTCTAAATTGAAGAGATCTCTTCTGGTCATGTGCCTCAAAAATAGAGGGATCTCAGTTGTAATACCCAATACAAAGGTTAAGTGTTAAACAGATAAATTTCAAGTTTGTCTGAATTATGCACTTCAGTATGATCTTTTAAATTGGGATTATTTAATATTTGGAAGTTACTAGAGTGGGAAAAGGCTAAAAAAAGTGATTGAGGCTTAAATTTTGCCCAAAAACAAATTAAAAAAAATTCTGGAGAGCTATCGCTCCAGCGCCAGCTTTTACTGTCTGGATGAGCTTCGAGCAGTTGGGCGCTCAGGCACCAAAAAGTGGTGCTCGAGTGCCAGTTGTGAGATGGAGTCTTTAGAGTTTCAGGTGGTAGGCGCTTGAGCACCTACTGCACAAAATAAAATTGGGGTTTCGAGCCCCTTCTTCATTTTAACCCTCTAATCTCTCTCTCTTCTTTCTCTCCCTCCACATGAACTCCATTAATTCTTCACCAATTTTTACTCAAATCCATCACCTAATCCATCTTATTCTCATCATCATCATCATTCTAATTGGGATTTTCTCTCTTGGAGCTTTCTCTCTCTCCTCCTCTAGTGAGAGAAAATCATGGTGGGGGGAGAGCCACCGCTCTCCTCGTGTTCCACTGCCTTCCTCCACTCTCCAAGGTAATTCTTGAGCTCAATCCTCCTTTTTATACCATAGATTAACTTTTTTTTCCATGAATTCCATGTTTAAGTTTATGAAGGGAGGGTTAAGATTCTAAAAATTTGGGGTTTTACCCCTATGAGACTAATCCTAGTAAATTCTTAGAATAGTTATGTTGTGGAAGTCTAATAGTTATATTTGCCATGTTAGATGCTCTCTAGAATCCCTTGGTAGCTCTAAGGTATCGTAGAGCTTGAGCTTCTTCCTTTCCAAGCTTAGACAATGAGTTGATAACATATCTATAACTAGTTTATTTTAAGTATATGTATAATGTATAGTTTATTTTATGTATATCCATGATTTCATAAATGTTATATTTATGGTTTGAGTTATTAAAGGTCAAAGAAATTGAATTAGCATTTTAATGTATGATCTTAGTGAATTCTTGAAAGACAAAAGATATTACTCTTCATATATATATTTGTGTGTGTGGGGGGGGGGGAGGGAACAAGTATCTTAAAAGTGATTTTCGATACTTGAACAGTTTGATAGAGAAAGATATGGTTTCAAGTTATTAGATTTTAACTATATAAAGGCTTGAAGTTGATATGATGTTTAGAAATTATAGGTTTCTATGAAGTAAACTTAATATTGATCTCTATGAATTATATCCAAATTGATGTTTGGATTTTTAAAGCTTGATATGTTGAGAATTATCAAATTTTACTGCTTTAAAAGCTTAAGCAATGTATTTAGAATCTAGACTTGATATGGGGAGTAAGGTTACTTAAGAAAATCTTAATGATAATGAATTAGAAATGAGCAAAAGTTTCCAAAAGGGGAAATTGTGATGGAACTGTTTGCTAATGACAGAAGCATTAGCCTTGGTGCACCTCGAATAACCTAACTAGCAAGGTTATTGCTAGCCTAGCATGTTTGGCCGACATATCCAGAAGATATAGACATGCATAGGCATGAAGTTATTATTTACTGCTGAAGTTAGGCCACAGGGCCACCCAATTAGGCAGCTATTTCTAAATAGGATACTCTCTTAAGCTTTATGATGATTTTGAAACAAGTATTTACTTTTCATATTATGAGAAAGTATTTCTATCTTTAAGCCCAGTTCTTATATCCTTATTATATATAGAATTTATTATGTCTAGCTGTAAAAGTGTTATGCTTATATATGTTTATGAAGAAGTTTTATCCAATTGAAAGAAAAATGTGATTAAGGGCTTATAGATGTTTTAAGGACAGATTATACTTAGGTATGCTTTACCAGAAATTTTATAGTATGTTAACATATAGACAAAGTCTTTTTCTTAAGAAATGATGTATGAATTTTTGAAGAAGTTTAAAAGTTATACTTTCGCTAAAAGTCAATGTTAAAGCTTGTTCTACTACTGTTATAGATATATTATCTCTCATTGAGTCTATATAACTCACTCTTCTCTCTCTCCATGTTTTTAGACAAGCATAAAGTTATATGCCTATGTACCTCCAGGCTGCTGGAGTCATTAGATTTTTAGAAATTCCATATCCTTGTTCATGTGGTTTCCAAAAGGTATCCTTATTAAGAGTTATATTTATTGTAACATCCCCATTTTCCTAAACAGAACATAATGGAAACTTTGAATTATTTCCCTTAGACAATGTGAGAATTTCTCAAGCAGCATTATGCCATAATGATCTTCATACTCAGAATTATAGGATAGTGTAACATTGCCGTTGAAAATATGGCACTGTCATTTGTTAAAAATTAAGAAATGATAAAAGTGCCCCTGTAAACTTTTGTTAATTGTAGTGATGCCTAGAATTTTTAGAAATTATATTTTGACCCAAAGACTCATTCCCACAATAACCCTAGAATTTTTTATGAAATGACCTTTACATCCCCATATCTGTAGAATTAGCAGAATGGGATTTTAAACAGAGCAAAATCACGTGGTGAAACCGTAGAAGTTTAAAACTCTACCGATTGGACCATGGAGGCAATCAAGTGTGAAATGACGTGAGGCGTCCCTGGACTTGCTCAAAATTACAAAAATGCCATCAGGTACAGAAAACAGAAGATAAAAAGGCTTCGAATTTACGAAATTACCTAATTTATGCTGTTAATCTATTTATTCGGTTTCGATAGTTTTGTAAGGGCAATTAGAAGTTAATTAAATATCAATTAGGAGTTAATTAGATGTTAATTAGTGGGATGAGGCTTAGGAACAATTAGAATAGAGATATAGAACTTCCTTTAGAGTCATTTAGTAAAGTTTTGCCAATTTGAAGAAAATCGGCGAAGATTCAACATTTTAAACCGTCAGAACCGAATCAAGAGAATTTCACACTAACACTATTAGTTTGAGTGGCTGAAAATTGAGCCACTCCTACCCCTATGAATGGCGTCAATTGGCTGCCAAGTGAGTGGAGAGTATAATATTTGAAAAATTTTATCGTTATTAACTGAGTTGTTCGGTTTTCATCGAATAATTAGGATCAATTAAGATTCGATTAAGCATTCACTTAAAGGCAATTAAGTGTGATTTAGAAGTATTAGACTTGATGGAATTAGATTAGAACCATAGGAAACCTCATAGGATTTTTCTAAAACTAGTGTACCGATTTAAAAGAAATCGGTAAGATTTCGGTATTTTAAATTGTCAGAATCGGACCAATAGAAACTATGCTATGAGTACCCTAGGATGGATAGCTAAGATTTAGCCAAAACACCTCCATATGTGGCGCTGCATCAGCCCATAGAAGGCAGCCACAAACGAAGTTGAACTACCAACACACATCCACTAATCAAATGAAACTTGCTTCAAAAGTTTTCATTTTTTTCCTTCCTAACTCTTTGCATTTTTGGCCAACATAAGAGGCAGACCTCTCTTCATTTCTCTTCCATTCGCACTCATCTCCACTCGATCTTCAACCCCTCTTCAAGTCTTATCAAAAGTTTCTTCAATCTAGGACATCAAACCAATAAGATTTCAACTAGATAAGGTAGGAATCCAACTTCTCTTCTTGTTTTTCTTGATTTGGGACTGTGTGGGGATCTTGTTTTTCTCGTGATATTGATGTGATTTGGAGCGACGATGATAGATTATGGTTGATTTTGTATGTATGTTGTGATTAGAATTGGAATTGGTATGAAAGAACTTAAAGAATAGAGAGAATTCAAGAAATTGTTAGGGTTTTCACTCGACGGTCCGTACGGCGGAGTGTACGGCTCCGCCTGCAGCCATTTAAATTTGATGAATCTATTTTTATATGAAACTAAACATTTAGCGATTTCCATATATATAAAATATAAGGTTATTGGATTAGTATAGAATTAGTTATGAATTTTTAAAATTTGACTTAGAATCCTGGATTCCCGTCTGGGTAGTGTGAGTTGAGAGGGGTGTAACTCATCCTACACAACTCTAAATTGAGTGAAACCAACTTTGCTTGAAAGCTAAATATAAGGAAATATCCCATAAAAATTTTAGAGTCAGATTCGTTGCCAATTATTTCCAGCACATTAATGAATTTACCTTAAGTTCAAATTGGGATAGAACACGGTAGTCCAGTAGGGTCACATTATGGGGCTTATATCTCAAAATATACTCATGCAAATGATATGCAACTTCTTTCATTTAAAAGCTTGTCCTATTAGCTTTAATTTGATATAAACTTCATATGATTTCACCAAAATTTCTATTTTTAGTGAATTTTCACTTATAAGAGTGCATTTCTGGCTAAGTACATGACAGACTAAGGTAAAATTCAAATAACTTGAGCTATACAAATCAAAATGAAATGGGACCAAAAGGGTTGGAAACTATATACATAGTAATATAACATATTCAAAATTTAGTTCCAATTGAATTGAATAAAATTATGGTGAATTTTACAAAATCGGACAGAATTGATTAGAATGAGTAGAAAACCTAAGTTATGTATTTATGTTGACATATTATATGATTGATATTATTGTTATAAAATTTGATGCTCTATGTTGGTTTTGTTGCTTGATTGATCCTTCTGATAGTCTGCACTATTCATGGGGAAGCAGATTCGATCCGTTATACTGCCGAATTTTTAGCAAGAGTTTATGAGAACTTATATTATGAATAATTGTGCTAAGATTATAAGGATACATGTGTTCATATGAATGCCATGTCTATGAAACTCATGCATGCAAATAGGATTGAGGAATGATATGAGATATATGCATGAATGCATAAAGCATTTACGTGCATAACTATATCCAAGAGATAGTAAAAGATTATAAAGACTTGCAAGAAGGACGTACCAAACTACCACGTGAGGTATGGCATAGACCCAGCTAGCGTGAGTCAAAGTGGTATTGTCTAAGACTTGCGCCAGCCCTGGACTAGATTTAAGGGGAATAGACCGGTGTGAGGGTCGAGGAAAGTAAACCCGTCACTTATGTATAGGTATGAACTCGAACCTGAAAAGTAAGTTATTACTTAAGGGTGAGAGAGGCCATTCACCTCCGGGGGACCAAGTATAGAAAAGCAAGATCAAGTTATAAGTTAAAGAAAGAGATGAATTAAGTCAAGTATACTTGTACACAATCAAGTACAAGCATCTATATGTACATCTCTAATTATCTCATTATATCATGATGTTATTATGATTCTTACTGGAGTATATTACACTATTCGTATTTCTATATCTATCATATTATATGCCAAGTGGTTGTTAAAATATAACCCATTTTGAGAAAAATGTTTTCAACTTAAAATTGAACCACTACTTGTGTATATGTGCTCACGTTTTCATAAGAAACTGAAGTGGCTGGAATATTTATGATGGCACTGTATGAATGATGGTTCGAGTTTGCCTACTGAGAATCTTAGATTCTCACTGCCTACTTGTATATTTTTCTTTTCCGTAAATATTCCAGCACCTAAGTTAGAAATCAAGTACAAGGCAGAGTACTGGGACATTTTTTAAGCAAGACTCGGGCGCAAACCAGACCAAGCGACTATTGAAGTTAGCTAGCGACTAATCGAAAGCAAGTTCTGTGTATTATGTTAGTCACAATTTCTTTTAAATTGTAATTATTTTATCCTCTATATATCGAAGACGATGAAGTTTATGAACTATTAGTCAATAATAAAGTATGCAATTAAATGATCATGTATTATATTTTTTACATTTTAAAGATTTCTTAGCACAGTGACAACCTTTTAATATAACTCCATGACTCGAGCATGGTTTATCTAATAGAGGTTGTTACATTTATTGGTATCAGAGTAGTTCATCCTATATAGGCCCATGGACGGATTGATTATGCTTCTAATGCATACTCTGGGAATCTAGATAAACCATGCTATAGGTCCTCGCGTAAAGAGGACATAGAAATATTATGCATGGTAGCCTTGTTGTGAGTATTGTAGACTACCTATTGCACTTGATTGAATGTTGAGGCTGATCACTTCAATATATGGTTTTGTGTAAACAGAGCCGTATGACACCCTGTAGGCTTATTGAGAACCTTCTAAACATAATTATGAGGGGCGAAACTCCTAAAAAGTAGTGATGGCATAAAGGGGTAGATAATTGAGCAAGTTAAGGAGTGTAGAGTATTGGAGATTCAATCAAAGGAATTGTGTTGGACGGCTTGCTATGGACATAGTAAACCTAGTTATGTCAAAAAAGGTTGTTTGCAAAGTGTTGCCAGGTAGCTGAATATTTCCCATCATAAAGGGCAGGATCTTAGTTAGAGACGAGCTGAGTAAGATGATGGGGCTTGTCTCAAACTTCGTTGTGATTACCTAATCCAGACTATCTTCTCTAGTTTGAATCTAGGGGCTTCCTCTACCTAGTTTTGCAACTTTAATACTCGACAGGAGTAAGGTGATTACCCGCTGATGAGGTTATCTTATGTGGCATGAATAGTGCCCTTATTTTCTTCATAGATGAGATTATCCCGAAGGTACCTCGCCAGCAAATTCAGTCAATGGTTTTTATTTTGGATTGTGGTAATACCACATTATAAAGACCTGATCCTTCATTAAGAAATTTGTAGAGTGGACGAATGAAGTAAAGAATCAGTGAAAGAAGGTAAGGGTAGAAGCTGTGGTCAGGTATACAAGAAACCTTTTTAAGTCCCCGTCCAGAGGATGGAGTGGTTTCTTCCTGAAAGGTACTAGGAACTAACCTTGTAGCGATTGCAAATTGGAAGAGTACTAAGTGGAATCTTGGCTTCGAAAGGGAAACAGCTGAGCAAACTGTAAAGAGACCCATCTAATTGTACATTGAATCAAGATAGAGATATGGTTATATATGGTATGGAAAATAGATGAAGTTATAAGTGTAACAAGAAAGCGAGGCAGTACATCTCCTACTAACCTGAAGTAGGAACACTTTCAGACTTAAGGTGGCATACGAACCAAGTGTAATTTTTTCTACTTTTTAGGGATAAAGGAAGTGCTAGAAAATCTAGTCATGTTCAAATTCTATCAACCTCAGCCACCACAAGAATTGGATGATAGGATCATCTTCAACATATTATTAATAAAGGAATGAGGCTATTTAGAGAAGAAAGGCAAAGTCTAACAATTATCTTTAGGTATCATTATATATGCTATGGGTGGAGTAACTCGATAAGGAAGGTATTCAGATTTAGGTGAAAGTAATAAAGACTTAAGGAGCAATAGTAAGGTAGGTTCTGACAAATGAAAATAAACAAGTTTCCGCATGAACAATAGAGCATAAGTAGAAAAGAGGTAGGAACGGAGGAAGTTTGAATTTCTGACTAGCCTATTACAAAGCAAAAAGCTACCTAGTATAAGATTACAGTGCAAATAAGATTGTGTATGAAATACCAAGCAGGGTTGCTTTGGCACTGGTCATAAGTGCAACAGACCCAATGCACCCTAAGCAAGACCGGATGATGCAACAATATAAGATCAAAAAGGACTTGGGAGCGTGCCCTATGAGGGGCAAGGTTACGATGTAGGAATTAGAAGCAGTCAGAAAAGTCTCTATACCTTGGGCCAAATTAAATACGATCATGACTAACGTACTAGGTTCCATTAGACTTTCGTAGTTAAGTGTGCTCGGACGAGAGTAATATTAAGATGGGTGACCTTCTGGGAAGTCCTCATATTGTAACTTCAACAGGGTAGCAAGACCATCATTTCCATCTCTCATAGCAAATGGATTACATCCTAGGGGCAAGATGTTACAAGGGATAACCAGAAGGCTCAGTAGTGAGAGTAATGTAAAGTTTAACCATAAACTTGATATATATTATACTAGGATTGACCATCAACGAGAAATGTAGTGCTGGTAACCATGAGATTTGTTAAGTTGGTATTTAAAGTTTAGAAGAAGGTGGATGTCAATATAATAAATGAGGAATCTCCTCACTACCAAATTAAATCTTTTCAGCTAAACAATTCTTTGTCTTAGATTGAATTGATCATATTCTGGGGAAAAAGAAGCTCAACAGGGACGACACGAAATCTGACTGGCAGATAATGAGAAAAATAGAATAGAGCCCATCAGAAGAAGAGAGATTTCAAAGGAAGGCCTATAGTTACAGTTTATGAAAATGTTTTAGTCCTACACTCTAGACTCAATATAAGGGAACTCATCACTGATCAAAGGTGGTCAAGTGGACCAAAACCTTGGAATTACTAAATCAATTTCCCAAAAACTTTGATAGGGCCCCATAACCACTACCTGTCGAAATTAATTGCTGTTATAGATAATAGCCCTAGTAATGATAGAAATTCTTGAGTTGGTGTCGAAGACTCATTGAAAAATCTTTTTCTAAAAGAAATTTACTTAATCTTTCATACCAAGCCCTAGGGACTTGCATCAAACCATGTAAAGCCTTTTTCAATTTAAAAACATGGTTAGGTAAATCAAAACTTTCAAAACCCTAAGGTTGATCAACATACACTTCTCCTTGAATAAAACCATTTAGAAATGCACTTTTGACATCCATTTGGTAAATTTTAAAGTTCATAATAGATGGAAAAGCAAGTAGCATTCTAATTGCTTCTAATCTAGCTACAAAAGCATATGTTTCTTCATAATCAATTCCTTCTTCTTAGTTATATCCTTTAGGCACTAATCTTGCTTTGTTTCTAACTATGACACCATTCTCATCTCATTTGTTACTAAAAACCCATTTAGTACCTATAATTTGATGATTATTAGGTCTAGGAACTAATTCCCAAACTTGATTTCTTTCAAATTGATTTAATTCATCTTGCATAGCAATAATCCAATGTTCATCAATAATACCTTCATTAATGTTCTTAGGTTCAATTTGAGAAACAAATGCCATATGATTACGTGCATCATTAAGAGAGTTTCGAGTTGTTACCCCTTTTGATATATCACCTATAATGTTGTCAAGTGGATGATTCTTTGAAACTCTCCACTCCATTGGAAGATCACTTGTGCTTGGTTTCTCTTGAAGTGGAGTTTTCTTCTTGATTTCCTCTTTCTTGGACTCTAACTCTTTTCCATGAATATGAGTGTTTTCCAAAGTATCTACAAGATCATCAATAATTTCCTTTCTCGGCCTAAGGAGGTTAGTCTCATCAAAAGCAACATGAATAAACTCTTCTATAGTCATAGTTTTTTTATTATAAAATCTAAATGTTTTACTATGTAATGAGTAACCAAGAAATATTCCTTCATCGGACTTAGCATCAAATTTGCCCAAGTTATCCTTACCATTGTTCAAAACAAAACATTTACATCCAAAGATATGTAGGTGAGAAATATTGGATTTTCTCCTTTTGTATATTTCATAGGGGGTTTTCTTTAAAATTGGCCTTATCAAGGCTCTATTCATAACATAACAAGTAGTATTTACTGTATACGCCCAAAAATATTTAGGAAGATTTGAGTCATTGAGCATAGTTCTTGCCATTTCTTCTAAAGACTGATTTTTTCTTTCAACAACTCCATTTTGTTATGGAGTTCTTGGGGCAGAAAAATTATGCTCAATTCCATGATCATCACAAAAATTTCAAAGGATACATTTTCAAATTCCTCACCATAATCACTTCTTATAGATGCAATGTTAAGATTTTTCTCATTTTGAATAACTTTTGCAAGTTTTCTAAATGCATGGAATGCATTACTCTTATGAGCAAGAAACAAAGTCCACGTATATTTAGAATAATCATCCACAATCACTAGAGCATAGTAATTGCCTCCAAAACTCATAGTTCTAAATGGACCAAAAAGATCCATGTGCAAAAGTTGTAAAGGTCTAGTTGTTGAGATAATATTTTTAGATTTAAAAGAGACCCTTACTTGTTTTGCCTTCTAACATTCATCACAAAGTTTATCTTTTGCAAATTTGTGTTTTGGTAGACCAATTACTAGATCTTTGGAAACTAATTTATTTAAGTGATCCATGTGAATGTACGCAATTCTTCTATACCATATCCATGAATTATCTTCCTTACTCGTGAGACATTGTGCATGATTTGAAGGAATATTTTCTAGATTTATCATATACACATTATTTATTCTATGTCCTATGAACTTTACTTGTCTATCCTTTTTATTTTCAATAAAGCAATAAAGTGAATCAAATAATACCCAATATCCTTTATCACATAATTGACTTACACTTAATAGACTATGTTTAAGACCATCAACAAGTAAAACATTTTCTATAGAGGTTGAGGGATCTTTACCAACTATACCAACTCCAAGGATTTTTCCTTTGTTGTTATCTCCATATGTTCCATGTCCACTTTTATTGGGAGTAATATATGTAAACTTTGATGCATCTCCCGTCATGTGCTTGGAACAATCACTATCAATATACCAACTTTGCTTCAAATGTTCCTACATCACAATTTCACAATTTTAATTTAGGTACCCAAATTTTCTTGGGTCCTTGAGTGTTAGAGTTGGGCAATGCGCCCTTTGGAACCTACATCATTTTTCTTACTATATTTCCATTCTTTCTAATATAACATGTTGATACACTCTGACCTTTCTTACCACAATGGAAACATGTTAGGAATGGAGAGTTAGTCATTTTAGATGATGTAAAGAAGTTTTTATAAAACTTTTGTTAACCCTTCGGATTGTATCCTAATCCGGCCTTGTCAAAAATACATCTTTGTTTACCTAATAAAATATCTAAGTTATTTTTACCAAAGGTAAACTTTGCAAGAGTGTTTTTCGAATCATTTATCTCTTTCTCAAACTTGTTACATGATGAGCATGAGTAAGATTTAATAGCATTCTCATACACTAAGCATTTAGTACATGATGAGTTTGCATCAATTAATCCTAGAGTTTCATTTTCAAGTTTGAGTTCTTCCAATTCTTTGTTTAATTTTGAAATTTCTTTTTCTAAGTTTGAAATGACTTTCTTAGAGGATGAAACCAACTTTGCAAGTTTAATAGATTCTTTATGCAAATCATTAAATGCTTCTTAAAGTTCATCAAATGCAGGAGATAATTCATAGTTGGAGGGCATTACCTCTTCATCACTTTCACAATCTTTAGCCATGAGACTTAGATTTACAACTTCATTTTCAAAGTCATTTGATAGGTCCACTTCATTTTCCTCCCATGTTATGTGTGCCTTCTTTCCTTTCTTATCTTTGAAGGATTTCTTGCCAAGCTTTTCTATTTTCTTTTTGTAGATAGGGCACTCTATTTTCATGTGTCCCGGTTGATCACATTCATAGCATCTTGGAATTGGGGAGGATTCTTCACCCATTTTGAAATTCTTCTTAGGGGTGAAATTTGATTTTCTTTGATTCCTCTGTCTTTAGTAACCTGCCAAATCTTTTTACAAAAAGACTAAAACTTTCATCATTTTCATCTATACCTTCCTATTCATCATTGTCTTCATCATCACTTTCTTCGTGTGCGGAAGATGAGATTTTAAGTGCAATTCCTTTCATCTTTTTGTCATTCTCTTCATGTTGATTGAGTCTTGTAAGTTCCAACTCATGTTCTTGAAGTTTTCCGAAGAGAGTGGCAAGAGACATGGTGGCCAAAACCTTTAATTCTGCAATAGCCGTCACTTTTGGTTGCCATTGCCTGTTCAAGCATCTCAATACTTTGTTAATAAGATCCTCATTTGGAAATGTTTTTCCCAATGAGGCAAGGTGATTAACAATATGAGTAAATCTCTTTTTGCATGTCTTGAATGTTTTCATTTTGATTCATTCTAAAGAGTTCATATTCATGTGTAAGAGTGTTTATTCTAGATCTCTTAACTTCACTAGTGCCTTCATGAGTGACTTCTAAGGTGTCCTACATTTCTTTTGCACTTTTACAATTTGACACTCTAAAGTACTCATTAATCCCTAAAGCGGAAGTGATTATGTTCTTGGCTTTCAAGTTATATTGAACTTTCTTTTATCTTCATCACTCTACTCATTTCTAAGTTTTTCAATTTTCTTATCTCCTGCTATTTTTGTAGGGATGAAAGGACCATTTTCTACCCCATCCCAAACATCTAAATCTATGGCTTCTATAAAGATCTGCATGCGAGTTTTCCAATAATGGTAACCATCACCATTAAATATAGGGGGCCTATTAATGGAGTTTCCTTCAGGAAAGAAAGAGTTTGATGAGGCCATTACTATTCTTGAAGCGTTTAAGCCTTATACAACAATCTAGCTCTGGTAATCGATTACACAGTTCAAATTTTGAAAACTAGCAACGATCAACTTGATTGTAATTGATTACATTCTGTGTGTAATCGATTACAAGTGTGAAATTTAAAATTCTAGGCCCATGAACAGCATGGTAATCGATCACATGATATAGTAATCGATTACATCAATTCTAGAAATTGAAGAAATTAAAGTTTTAACACACTTTAAGTTATTCTTTCATTCTAAAAACATTTTTAAACATCATTTAAGCATTCCCTTTCAAATCATGCTTATATTGTCATAAATCAAAACAAATTCTTTATTAAGAGCAATTAAATTCTTTCAATCCAAATTTTCTTTAGATTAAAAAAAGAAACTTGATTAACTTAAAAATGGCCAAATAAACTTACTAAAGAAAAATCTTTTAACAAATTGATCTAAGTCCCAATTATTCTAACAATTTGACTTGAACATTTTTTCTTGTTCATCTTCAAGAAACTCCCATGCTATTTTGCTTCCACGTTTTGGCATTTGCTTTTTGACATCATCAAAATCTACAACATAACATTCACAAATTGTACATCGATTTGGCATTCCAGAGACATAACGACTGACTAAGACACCATGTTTACAGGAGATAAGGTAAAAGCATTTATGTAAGAGTATGGAATTAGATTAATTCATTCATCACCTTATTATGCACAAGCTAATGGTCAAGCTGAGGTAACTAACAAGGTCTTACTTCACATGATTAAAAGAATTGTTGAAGATCAGCCGAGAAAGTGGCACGAAGCGTTATCCACGGTTCTTTGGGCTTACAGAAATGCAAAGAATAAGGCTACATGTTTGACTCCTTTTAGACTGGCCTTTGGCCAAGATGCAGTTTTGCCTATGGAGATAAATGTTAAATCATTGAGAGTGGCAAAACAAGCTAGATTGTAGCTTAAAGTGTATTCTCAGGCCATGTTCCAAGAATTGGAATCAGCTAATGATGGCAGAATCATGGCATTAGAGAATATTAAGCTGAATAAGGAAAAGGTTGCAAAATCTTATAATAAGAAAGTAAAGAGGAAATGATTTGCCGAGTGAGAGATTATATGGAAAGCAATATTGCCTATTGGAACTAAAGATCCAAAACTCGGCAAATGGTCTCCAAATTGGAAGGGCCTTATATCATTAGCCAAGTTATATATAGGAGAGCATATAGATTGGTTGACATGTAAGGAGAAAAATCAATTAAGAGTATCAATGGAAAATTTTTGAAGAAATATTATCTTTCCATATGGGAAATGATTCAGAATAATTAGAGTTTTCAAGGTAATAGCCACAAGCCGGCTATTTAGCTTAAAAGAACCTTACAAAACAAATAAAGAAAATAGTATCCTAGCCTAAATTTTAGAATTGATGGGAGTTGCATTCGCTGATTTGCCTTCTACAGCAGATGATTCGGCTTGCTCCCTTGCTTCAGCTGATTGAGCCCTGGCAGAATTAGCAATCACTGCTACAGATAACTCTTCCTCCACAAGTGTTGTCAAAGCCTCCTCAACAGCAGTGAGGATGGTGTCTTGCAAGTCATCAGGCCTGAGCTCTGGGGTAGGAAGAGCATGTTCCCCAACCTATGTAAGGAATAATAGCAAAGCAGAGATATTAAGTAGTTTCTATGCAAAAGGATAGTAATGGTTAGAAAAGAAATTAAATCTCAAAAAGCATATACAATAAGTGAAGAAAATGAAGTAGGTACCTGTAGGAGGAGGCAGCCGAGTTGCTTGGAACTTCTGAAACAAGGAAGTCCATGAAGATTCAGCCTCGGCTAAGCCCTTGTTGCCTACCTCCACTGCATGCTCTAATGGCTTTTGCTTCTCAGCAAGAGGGATAATCTTGTGATCCAAGGCCTTAGCTTAGGAATAAAACTGAAGCTGTTGAGCATCTCCAACCTTAATTTGAGCCTTCACGATGGCTAGTTCAAGTTCCAGAACCCCCAATTTAGTCTACAGCTTGGCAATCCCTTTGTAAATGGATCCGATTTTGTTAGTAAGTTGAGTTTGCTGCTACTGATATTAGTCTTGACTGGATTTTATAGTTTGATATTGAGATAAATAGGCGTTCTTCTATACTTTGAAAGAAGCCAACTCCTCTAAAGCTCTCATATTGTTATCTTAATGAGCCTTGAACCTATTGTAGTCTAATATGGCATCTGAAATAGTGAGAGCAATATCAGTACATACCTCCTTAAGTAAAGCAGGCATATCGGCATCTGGGGCCTCAAAAACCTTCAATAAATATCTCTCCAAGCTGGCTGAGGATGCGGGTTCAAGAGGCAATGGTTTCTATAACCCTTCTTCAATTATCCTTAAATGATGATCCACGGGTGACAAGCTGCCATGAGGAGGCTGAATAACTGGAGCCCTAAAGTAGGCTTCTAACTTTTCATCAGGAATAAAAGCTAGGGAAGTTAGAGGAGTCAAAGATTGTTGAGGTAAGGTGCTAGTACCATGGGTCTCTGCTGTTAGGCTCCTTGATTGGGGCACAAGCTGGCTATCAGGAAAGACTACATCAACTGAGGGATTTGATGACACTCTTACCACAATGGGAGAAGGTCGCATAGTAGGATTAGCTGTAGCAAGTCATTCGACTCAAGCAATCCAATATTCTGAGGATCAGTTAAAGAAGGAGCTGATGGAAGTTGAGGCCGAGGAATAACCTTGGGCTGCCTCTTAAAAGGGCATTCTTCTTGTTCTTCTTCTACCTCCTCTTCAGACTCCTGCATGATAGCCTTCCTTTTTGGGGATTTGGCCTTAGACATAGATGGAGGGAGGAGAATTCAATTCTGCTCTTTTCTTGCTCCTTCTTTCTTTCTGCATTAAATAGTAGGGATCAGGGAAAAGTTTAGAATAGACAAAATTAAAGATAAAGAGAAGAGGACTTACTTGTGCAGAGGTGGTGTCCTTTGAAAGAGCTCCAGTTGGAGCTACAACCCTGAAGGGCGTAGCCGAGACAAAGTTTCATGGGCTCTTCCATACAGGTGATGGACGCATCAGCTGAGTCAATGCATGAGCCTTTACATCTAAATTTGTGGTCTTGCAACTCATATGTTAAAGTGATTATGGTAGAAAACTATGATATGAGTAGGCACAAGGATAAGATGGTTACCTTGAACAATTGATGCAATAGGTTGGGATATCGGTTTGATTCCAGTTGATGACAAAGGGGCCGATGAGGTTGAGAAGATCTATCATAGCTGCCTCCAAGTAGTTTGGAGAGATAATGATTAGGAGAAAAGGGGAAAGCTCTTGATGAGACAGACTTCCACCAAGTAGTATATGTGGAGGAAGTCCCAGGGGTGACAACGAGAGGATGAAATTGGAACTAACCCAATTTATTGTGATTAGAGGATACCAACTGATTCACTTTAAGAGAAAGAAGAGAGGGCCTATTTTCCAAGCTCACTACTGATTGATATGGTGCTGGAATACCTTAAAGTAATCCAAATTGCTGAGCAAAGCAATTGGGGTTATAGGCCTCGGCCGAGATCTTATTAAAGCGAACATTCGGGTAGACTCCATTCAACAGATCCCTACCAGTCAATGCACTGCTCTAGTTAGGAGCCACCTTGGCCAATTCCTCATCTGAAGCTAATAACATAACCAGTTGAACCCAGGCTGGTCCAAATGAACACTCTAAGAAAGGGCAGACTTCTATGTACCTTCGTGATTGCATGTTGAAGAGGTGGTCTGCAATTTGAAAAGCAGAAAAGGTGGAAATCGGGATAATTGCATGTCGAAGGTTGTTGGTAGAAGCATCCCTAATTGGTGCAACCGCAAGACCATAATCTCGATACAATTCTGGGAAGTATTCATTTATCCATAAAAAGAGAAACCACATTAGCCCAGCAATAGGTTTGTTTTGCTTAGCTTCTAGTTGGTCGACCCACAGCTTTAAATCTTCGTAAAAGAAAAGAGGAATAGAGCTCCTAGGTTCATCGGCTTCCCAGCTATGAGAGTCAAGACGTAATAAGAGAATTCATTTACTATGGCTAATGATTTACTACAAATAAAAAACTTCCATAGCTAGTAAAAGAGAAAGGCATTGTGCTCAGATTTTCTCACGGTTCCATGGTCTCGTTTATGTTCCTTCATATATTTGCTGTAAGCTGCATTCTCTTTGAAAACAGGGCAAGCAAGATCTTCAAAATTTTTATCATAAAGGGGAGGGATGTCTTCCCCAACAATTGGCAACCCCAGCATAACAGTGACATTAAACAGCGTGGGTGACATTATTCCAAACGGGAATAAAAAGCATTAATAGCTGTATTCCAAAAGCTGAGGAAGGAAAGAAATATGTCAATATTGGGTAAAAAACTCTTTTTTGAGAGTATAATGATATCATATATGCCCCATGTCTTCCACTCTCTTCCCCACTGATCTGCCACCATATCTAACCAGTCAAGGTAATCATCATTAGGCTTAGGCCAACTGCGAAGTTCTTTGGGATGAAGAGAGATAGAAAACCAATCTTCGGCAATAGGGAGTTGAAAGCCATCAAGAATAATGAAAGATTCAATGATGTGAACAAAGAGCGGATGATCAGTACAAATCGGACGCAAAACATATATACCACGGTTTGGGTCATGCGGGATTAGATTCTGCCCCAAGCTCATCTTCTGAGGAAGAATCCTCAGCTGGACAAGACGAAGAAGCCATAGGAGTTGATTTCATTTTGCCAGCAAGAGCTGTAAAAGTCTTAGTAGAATTTTGGATTCTGTCAGCCGATTGGTGTGAAGAATCAGATGACGAGGAAGTTTCAAAGCTTGACGAAGATGAGCTCTTAGATGGAGTATGAACAGTAAAGCTACTAGTATTCTCAAAGTCAGAATATTCAAAGGACATTATAAAGAGCGAGTAAGAAAACTAAGGGTTTTTGGAAGAAAGAGCTAAAGGATCAATGAAGAAAGAGAAGAATCGCACAAGAAAGTGAGAAATAGGGCTGTTATGAACAGTAATGATCAAAAAAAGGGGTTTATAGAGAATACCCAGCTAACTATCTAGTCATTTGCTAGGACTTGTATTGAGGGGCATATGTTGGCACCATTGGGTTGATTAGGGCTGACACTTGACCCTTAAAATGGGCCTAGTTGAGAGTAGAATTGGGCCCAAAGAAGAAAATTGAGTTGCATCAGTTGAAAAGAAGAGGTTGGGCTAAAGGAAGTAAATAAGCCCAATATCCAAGAGAGGAAGGTAGTTGGAGATTGGTGATATGACAAGGGCAACGGTTATCACTACCAAGAACATGGATGCATAGGAGTTTAGCCGAAGGATACTAGGTGCATAGTTAAAAAAATGGCTAGATTTTAGGAAGCTTATAAAAGGCTCATACACAAAGGAGAAAAGGATCACTCAAATCAACACACATTATGTCATTTTAACTATTAGCTTTTATTTTCTACTTTTTAGTTTATTTTTAGCTTTATATCATTTCTTTATTTTCATTGTTAATCTTCAACGATTTGAATGAACTCATCAGTTAATTAATGGAAATCATACTTCTATTCCAATTCTTCGTTGACCGATCTTGCTCAGAGGCTTGCTCCCCTGAGCCGTTTGAGGAGTCCATTTGCTAAGGAGCAGAATACGCTCCTTGGCATTAATCCTCTGAACATTGGTAACCTTTAGGAGCTTGCTTTTCAGATAAGTTTCTTCTAAGAGATTTAGCTGATTGCATTTTCATCCAACATAATCAAAACCTTATCTCACTTTCGTGCAAGTTCTAGCCTCCTTTGCATCCTCGTTTCTTTACTCTATTGGAAGGAAAGGGATGAGTTTTCCATATTGGTGGTATAGGTAAAGAATGACGGCGAAGAGTCAAGTTGGCTTTGGTTGCATTTAGAGAGTAAGATAGGGAGTGTTTTGAGTGTGACCTTAAGTATTCCAACGAGAATTAGTGTGATTATTGTGTGCTAACATTATTTTCTTTTGAATTGAGATTAGTAAAAGTAACTGTTAACTATTAACTAAAAAATACAATTTTTTATTAACTTATTTAAAGAAATGTATTTTTATTTTATGTATGTTTCATATAAAAAAATTAGTTTTTTATAATTTTATTTATCACTCCAATACTCTTAAATACAAATAGTATATTATAAATTTAAGTTGAATTTGAATTTGGTGCAATACTATAAAATCTTATTAATGTAATAATTATAATTATATTATAAAATTATAACATATTAAAAAATTTATTGCTGTTTATTATAAAATCGAAGTTAGCGCCGAAACATTTTTAGAAAAAAAGAGCATGAAGCTTTAATTAATTTTATTACTTGAATTGCCATGTGATAAAAAAAATATAATATTTTACATGTATTGACCTAATATCCTACATCGTTATAATTTAATTATTAACGTTATCAGTAAGATTCGATAAGGAATTATAATTAAGATGGTAAAAACAAATATATCACTTCAATGGATAAAAATAAAAAGCAAAAGACACTGATTTAGAGTTATCACTGCAGATTGAATTTCTGTTAGAACTTTGGTCTCTTTTGTCTACTAATGGATGCAAATGGCCTAGCCAAAGCCACAAACAAAACAAAGTCCATCATGATATGTGGTTGAAGGCTGAAGACTTAAATTTTTATTATTTTCCCCTCCCAAATAGCTAGTATGCTACTGATGCTACATTCTAATTTTTATCTATTGATGACAAGTAAATTATAAATCAAAAGCTATATGCATAAATCTCAGTTCTCTCATCATCTGTGTAACATGAGACAAATCTTGTTTCTTTAATTACGACTTTGTGCCTAAAAATGACTATTCCCTTGGTTACAAAATTACATTAAAATGCAAAAGAAAAGCCCTCCAGAATTTGACACCTATTTTTCTCCTACTCAAAACTTTACATTTGAATCCTTTATCTACACTAACACTTCCTATCTGAGTTCTCAAGATTTCAGTCTACTCTAGTGAAACACAATGCAACCAACTGAATTGGAACTCAACATCAATGTTCTACTGCAAATCAAGCAATGATGGTTCTGAAATGGAAATAAAGACAGAAACAAAATTGAGCTAGAAAATGAGATCCTAAAGAGTTGATGAATTTGATGAATGAGTCTTATAACACCTGCAGTAAGAGAATTATAGATAGGCTAAAAGTGAAGTTCAAACATAGATTTGATTTACTTACTTCAATTACTCATTTAATAGTTCACTTTGATTTACTTACTTTGATTGGACTACCAAAGATTTATATAGTAGAATTTCCATAGAAAGTGTAGAAGACAATGTTATATATTGTTCCGAACTAGAATAAGCGAACCCAACTTGGCCCAACAACTAAGCCCAATACGAGGTCGGATTTATCATTATCCGATGCGCAGTTCAAACCCACAAGCGTGCTAAGGCCCAAATCCGAATTATGTGTAACAGAGTTCCCTAATATGGCAGATCGATGCTCACCTTATGTGTTGCCTATAAACTCGGAGCCATCCACTAACATCTAGCTGCTAAACATCTCGAGTTATCCCCTATTATTAAGGAACCAAACCCCTTTCTTCTCAACTACCTACCTATATAAATATGAGCCTAGTTATAGATCTCAGGTACCTTTTCTACCCTCTCATACAATCTCTTACATTCACTGATTTGAGCATCGGAGGCCTTGTAGGTACCCCCACAGCCGTGGAGTTCCAAGTTTAACAGCCCATCAATCATATCGGAGCAGTTTAAGGTCCCAATTACAATTCGGATTTCCCTCAACTAACCTACTTCCAACATTGGCGCCCTCTGTGGGGACCCCAAAATGCTCTTTTCCGTTGTTCCATGGCAAGTACCGCACCAATGTCTTCTCACCCAAGGTAGGAACACGCGGTAGCACATGACCCTACAAACAACCAACATCCACTAGTGGACAAATTCAGCTTCAGATGCCAGAGACTGCTGCCATGAACAGAACTCAATGCCTCAATGCTCTCTCATCCCAGCTGTAGGAAATGTAATAGCCTCTAGGGTGGAGCTCCGTCCTCAGGCCAACACCAACCTACTCGCAGAGGAGAACAAGCCACTCTCATTCAGAAGCTAGAACAAAATTTGGACCGCATGAAAGATGCTGATTGAAGACGACGTCAGGAACAGCATCGTCGCCATGATAGGAGCCCGAAGCGTTAGGGAGGCTGAAGTTCAATAGAATGAAGCCACATCGCCAAATGCTGACATCAAGGAAACTCACAACGTTGAAGCATTGTCGACAATCATAGAGAATCTCATGTGGAATATACCTAACACCATCTTGAGCACTTTGTATCCCGACATCTCCTTGAGAACGTAGATTGGTGTTCAAGGCGTGGCTCAAAGCATTACAAGGACCCCGAGGATAGTGACGACATGCTATTCTTCGACTACATCATGGAAAGTCAACCCTTGAAAGGTTTCAAACCCCTATTTGACATGGAGCCCTATGATAGGAGCACATGGATGCTTTCAAGTCAAGGATGGCACTAGCGGGAGTCTCGGACCCCGTTAAATACCGAGCATTCCCGATTACTTTGAAAAAAGTAGTACTCAAGTGGTTTAACTCCCTCCCGACAAGGGCAATCAACCAATTCTCACTATTTCTAGCTGACTTGGCTACTGAGAAGTTCAAGCCAAAGTCAGTTTCCAGCCTTCTTAGATTACATCAACAGCAGAATGAGTCGCTCCGAGATTTCCTCTAGCGATATAATATTGAAACTTTGTTTGTCGAATAGTTGTAGAATTAAGCGATGATTCTCATGTTGTTGAACGGGCTATGACTTGACCTTTTAAAACTTCATTATCAAAGAGGCCGCCTCGATCCCTCGAGGTAATACAGATTAAAGTTGAGAAATATATTTTCCTCGAAGAAACCGAGAAAGCCACCAAGAAAACCACAACAAACTCAGGAAGGTACTAATTTGATAAAAGAACTGGTGGCCAAGATGAGCGCCCAAGGAAGGAGTATACCCCCTTAACATGTTCCTCTCCGCACTATTCCAAGAAGTTGGTTAGGTCAAAAGGTTTCTGAAGCTGAAAATTCTCAAAACAAGAGCCAAAACAAACAGGTCTTTATTTTGTGAGTACCACAACGGTTTCGGCCACAGAACAGAGGAGTGCTATGATCTCCAAGATGTTGTAGAATAGCTTATAAGGGAAGGCAGATTGGCCAAATACGTGGCTTCTCAAAGAAGTCCACAAAGAAGACGAGCGCCCGATCAAGGAGATGAGGAAAGGCGGAATTCGAGGAGCCAAAGAACCTTAGAACCGGAAAGAAACCAAGACAATGACAAGGAAGAAGCAATTACTAGAACTATCAATGTCATCACCAAAGGATTTACGGGAGGCAAGATGACGAAATCGGCTCGAAAAGAACACCTATAAGAAGTCCTCAATGTGTCCACAGGAAAAATAAAGAAGCCAACGATGACATTACCACCTACACCGAAGATAGTCTTCTCCAACTCGGACTTGGAAGGTGTGATTCCCAGACACGATGACCCCATGGTGATTTCTGCAGTAATGGTCAATGCCAAAATAAAAAGGTAGGGTTTTCGTTAACCAAGAGAGCTCTGCAAATATTTTATTCCAAGACACTTTTGATAAGCTTAGGCTAAAGAACATTGACCTCCAAATACACAAAGAAGAGTTTATCAATTTTTTCAGGGAGAAAGTGTACCCTGAGGGGTTTGTCACCCTTCACTTAACCCTAGGTTCCGGGCCTAAAACCCGAACCATTAAAGTCGATTTCTTAGTTGTCGACTGCCCCTCGGCCACAATGTTATACTCGAAATGCCGATGTTGAACAAGATAGGCGTCGTTATATTAATGGCATCCTCAACCATGAAGTTTTTCACCGACAAAGGAGAAATTGCCATAATAAAGGTAGATCAAGTCATGGCTCGTTGATGCTACAATGCCAACCTCGAGATCCAAAGACAATAGAAAGAGGTATCTCAAGACAATTCTGGACCTCCCAATTCCTCAAAAGTCATGATGGTAGACCTGGACATGAGGAAAGTCGAAGGAAGAAGACCTAAGCCGAATGGAGAATTGGAAGAAGCTCAAATCAGTAACGAATTCAGGTAAACAACTCGGATTATTAAGGATCTCCCAACCATGTTGAAGCAAGATCTAGTCGCCTTTTTGAGGTCCAATGTAGATTTATTAGCTTGGACTGCTACAAATATGCCCGAAATCAACCCAGATTTTATGTCCCACTGGCTCTCTGTTTCCCTGATATAAGACTTGTAGCTCGAAAGAGGAGAAGAATGAGCCCAAATAAAGCCCTTGCGGTCCAGGAGCATGTCCAGTCTCCGAAACACCGGGTTCATACATGAGATAGTATATCCAATGTGGTTGTCTAACCTCGTCATGGTTGAAAAGTCCAATGGGAAATGGCATATGTGCGTCGATTACACCGACCTAAACAAATTTTCCCAAAGGATCCATACCCTTTACCAAGCATTGATGGGTTAGTAGATGCTGCTTCTGACTTCCAATTTCTCACCTTCATGGATGCCTACTCGGGGTATAACAAAATCCTGATGCATCATCTCGATGAAGAAAAAACAGCTTCATAACTCCTGTGGCTAACTATTGTTTCAAGGCTATGCCGTTTAGGTTGATGAATGCGGGAGCCACATATCAAAGGCTCATGAACAAAGTATTCGCAGAGCTCACCGTAAGTTTGATGGAGGTATACATCAATGACATGCTAATCAAGATCAGAGGAAGAAAATCTCTTATTTGACCTTGAAGTTGTATTCGGTCACCTCCGACAATACATCATGAGATTAAACCCGCATAAATGTGTATTCGCTGTGGAAGCCGAAAAATTCTTAGGATTCATACTCACATATCAAGGAATCGAAGCGAACCCCGACAAGTGTAGAGCCATCCTTGAAATGAAAACCCCAACAACAGTGAACAAAGTACACTGTCTCATCGGAAGAATCTCCCTTTCGAGATTCATGGCTGCGTCTGCTCGAAAAGCCATTCCCTTTTTCTCCCTCTTAAAAAAGGGGGAATACTTTTGAATACGGATTATGAAGCTGCATTTTCCAAGTTCAAAGAGTACCTTTCTCGTCCTCCGATACTAGGTAAGCCAAAAGCCAGAAACCCTTATTATTATACCTTTCTGTTAGCAACGTGGCCATAGCCAGGGCATTGGTCCGAGAAGATTCCCGACAATAACAACCCGTGTACTTCATCAGCAAAGTACTCCCAAGGCCCCGAAATTAGATATTGGAAGATTGAGAAAGTCGCCATGGCCTTGGTCATAGCAGCATGTAAGCTACGCCAGCACTTCAAAGCTTATACGATCATCATCCGAATCGACCAGCCAATTCAACAAATCCTCCAAAAATTGGACTTAGTGGGCAGGATGGTATCGTGGTCCATAGAACTTTCAAAATTAGACATCTAGTATGAACCAAGGATGGCCATTAAAGCTTAAGCATTAGCAAATTTCTTAGCTAAAATGGTGGACAATGTGGATTCCCAAGAACCGGGATGGATGCTATATGTAGATAGAGCCTCCAGCTCTAAGGGAAGTAGAGCCAGAGCAATACTTGAAAAAGAAGGCGAAATAATCATCGAGCTCTCCATAGAGTTCAACTTTTCAATTTCAAATAACCAAGTTGAGTATGAAGCCCTTATAGCCGGCTCGAAGTTAGCTAAAGATGTCGAAGTAACCCAACTTTCGATATGTAACGACTCTCAAATCGTGACCTCCCAAGTCAATGGGAAGTATCAAGCTAAGGATGCGTTGTTACAAAAGTATCTTCTGAAAGTTAGAGAGCTAATAAAGGATTTTTCAGATGTCAATTTCTGACATGTTCCTAGAAAGGAGAATGTCAAGGCTGATATCCTTTCCAAGTTAGCAAGCACTAAGCACGGAGGAAACAACCAAAACTTGATCCAAGAGACATTGAAACTCCCTTCAATAACGGAATCTCTTCCGACCTTACCCATTGACAAGGTTTCAAAATGTATGACCTCGATTGTCCAATACCTACATAACGGAACTCGACTAGAAGACCCTGCGGAGGCAAAGAGGCTAGCCATAAAGGCTTCTTATTACACCATCATCAATGAACAATTATTTAGAAAAGGACTATCCTAAGCATTATTAAAGTGTGTAGGACCAGATTGGTTTCCCATCATTCTTGAGGAAATCCACGAAGGTCCTTATGGCCACCACCTTGGAGGAAAATCACTCGCATTTAAAGTATTGCGAGTTGGTTTCTATTGGCCGACAATCATCAAAGACTCGGTCCAGTATACAAGGAAATGCTCCAATTGCCAAAAACATGCCAAATTCCACCTTGCCCCATCTAAGGAACTAACCTCGATCATGTTCCCCTAGTCTTTCAGCAAATGAGAATTAGACCTCTTAGGTCCTTTCCCACTTGCCTTAGGACAAGTGAAGTACCTAATAGTGGCTATCAACTACTTTACCAAGTGGATAGAGGCAGAGCCGCTCTCCACCATTATTGCTGCGCAAGCTCGGAAGTTCATGTGGGGGTATATCTTCATCTGTTTCAGAATACCCAACTCCATAGTTACTAATAACAAAACCCAATTTATAGATTAAAGGTTCTAAGGATTCCTCATTAGCAACAGGGTCAAACATCACTTCACTTCTATTGAGCACCCACAAGCCAACAATCAACCAGAAGCTACCAACAAAGTCATACTACAAGGGTTGAGGAAGAGACTTGATGAAGCAAAGAGGGCATGGGCCGATGAGCTTGGGAGTGTTTGTGGTCTTACCGAACCACCTTGTACTCGACGACAGAAGAAACTCCCTTTAAGTTGACTTATGGGGTGGATGCAATGATACCGATCGAAGTCGAAGAGTTTAGCCCACGTGTCATGTTTTGACGTACATGCCAGTAAGCACTTTAAGAAGAACCTGACCTATCTAATGAAGTAAGGGAAATGGCTCATTTACGGAAAAAAAAACACTAAAACATCGGATCTCACAAAGATGCAACACCAGGTGATACCTGGGAAGTTCGACAAAGGTGAATTGGTTCTCCGACATGCTAACATAGAAAAGCCTCCCTTGGGCCATGGGAAATTAGTTGCGAATTTGGAAGGCCCATACAGAGTCATTGACATCATAGGAAAAAGGGCATACAAGCTCTCCACACTATCAAGCTCAGAAATTTCGAGGTCATGGAATTCTTCCAACCTCCAAAATTTTTTCATCTAAGTGTAAACCACGTGAAGTAGCCATACTTTTTTTCCTATGTCGGGTTTTGTCCCACTGGTTTTTCCCAAGGAGGTTTTAACGAGGCAGGACTCTGTGGGTCGAGCAGTATTCACAAACTTCTTCTCGGTTTCTGCTTTTATATATTTGTTACAATTTTATCCTGTTTTACATTCATTATTATTATCACTTTATCACTATTTTCATTTCTCATCATACTTATTATGCTCATTGTTTGTATTTGAGGCTCTCGATTCGCTCTAATTCTCCTAAGGAATTGATCAACCCTTAGTCGGGAAACAATGAGTCCTAGTCTAACAACTCGGATACATGCGCTTGAAGTCCTGAAGTAACCAAAACTCGAACACACATGCAAAATCCAATGTTAGATCTCAGGTCAGTCATGTCCTTGACACTAACTTCAGCAAAAGAAAGAAATCCTTGAGTTCTAGCCTACAAGGGAAACCCAACTCGAATAATATGCAATTTGATAAAACAATAAGAGGATGCCAATATTCCCTTCAAGTTATATGACTTAGGTGAAAAACAGGCGCATTAATTGGCAATAGAAATTTAATAAAACCAGTAAAATGGAAAATTCCATTCCAGGAACTCAGAGACCGAAAAAACATTCAATACAAAGACAAGCCCATAATAGGGCAAACAAAAAACAAAAAAAAAACAATATATCAAGGGTCCGACGCTGGATTCGCTGGTTCGACCTCGGGATCCCCGGGAGATTCATCATCATCTGGAGCTACCTCAATACGACCATCAATTACAACCTTATCCAACCCAACCTCATCGAAATCAGTATCAGGGCAAATAACTTGGCATTGCTCCAAAAGGTTCTCTTTAATCTCTTTAGCCAACTTCGTCCACAACTCTTACACTTGCGCTACCTCAACCTTTGCTTTGGTAGCAGCCTCGGACAAAATGGCACAAGCCCTCTCAAGCTCCAATATCCAAACTCGAGAATCCTCCAATTGCTTGTCCTTGATTACAGCCTCTTCCTTAGCTCATTAGTTTTGACTTACTTGGCCTTCTCTAAAGGCAACTTCTCATCCTGAAGAAAGAAGAGTTTCTCCTTCAAGACTTTAACCTCCTCTATAGCTTGAATACCAAAAGTAATGACTGGCTCCGAGTATCAGAGTAAGGCTGTCAACTGCAGCATAGCACATTCGGCCCATTGGAACTTGCCGACCAAATTCTCGTCGTCCCCTTATAGGCACTCGAGAGGGGCAGGGACCATTAACTCCTTAACCGTAAATTCAAGATAAGGAAAATCTATCTCCATCACATGGAATTTTGACCTATCTTTCGACGCTGGAGGATCATCAAGATCAACGATGACAGTTTTCTCTTTGGCCACTTTTTTCAATTTGTGTTTCTTCGAAGGTTGGACTGCATGATTTCACGACCCGACCAGGATCGTGATTGGCGCATAGGGACATGTCCCTAGCGAGCCTATATTAGACCTCTTTTTCTAAACAAATCGGGCAAAGTCTCCTTTGTATTTAGGACTATTCGCAAATAAGGATCTTCGCCCTGCATAAAATATACAAACACACAAAAATCATTAGGGATCCAAGCATTCTCATAATGCACCCCAAAGCATATATCATAGGTGTTTAAAATATTTACATGCTTATGAAAAGTATGTAAACATATCCATAATCATCAAGCTTCAACTGTTCATAAATAAGAACCATTATACAAATGCTATAATATAAGGCCAACACAAGAAGGATCCTGCCTGTAGGTCAATGGACCATAACTAGAGAGCTACCAATATATACAATACTGAGCTTCTCACATGGAATAACCTTTGGTTACCACACGAACAAAGTGTGGATTAATAAAGAGTCCAACACCTCTGGCTGACTATAAAAGTTTGAGCATAAATAGCACTTGTTTAAAAATATGGAAAAAGAGGAGGGGTGAGTCATACAAACTCAGTGAGGGATAATATATCTATAACAGAAGTGGGACAAGCCTAAACATATAATTTTAGTAACATATAATTTATAAGCTTTTTCAAAAACTCATACATCATTTCTAAAGTAAAATACTTCATCAAAACATAGAAAAATAAATACTTGTTCAATCTCATGAAAAACTTATGGGAGGATTCTATTTCAGAGAACAACTGCCTGACTAGGTTTGCCCAGCAGTAACTGATCTCACGTCTATGCGTGTTTATATCTACCGGACAAGTTGATTGACATGCCGGGCTAGCAATCACCCTGTTAGTTGGGTTATATGAGGTGCACCAAAGCTAATGCTACTGCTATTAACAAATAGTTCTGTTACAGTTTCCCCCCTTAGAAAGGCACTCAAACTTGTTGTGTCTTTGCCGTGTCTCATGTGAGTCCTTGAAAACACATTTCCTTTCTAACTCCTTGACAATAACACTTTTCTTTATTCCAAATCATATAGTTTCTTGCTCATAACTTTAAATACATAATAAGATTCAAGAATCTTCCATATTTTTAGCAAATATAGCTATCAGACTTTTCAAATATAAAAATAATTGTACTATCAAACATAGGTTCAAGCATAACATTTTCAAACTATTCAACTTAAAGTATTTAAAGCTCTTTTTCAAATTATTGAAATGTAACTATTTCTTTGTATCAAATAGCTCATAACCTTTGCTTTAAGAACATCACAATTTCTATAAAAGTTTGTCCCACACTTCAATGATCAAACATACATAAACATATACATATGCATAACTAACATGATTACTTCAAGAATTCTATAATTACGGAGTAAAACACATTAAATCTATTCTTTCATAGAACTTTACTAAAATATAATTTAGACATGTATTTAGGAAATTAAGGATAAGAAGCATGCTATAGATATACTATCACTCACAACCCAAATTTGAAGTCAAGAACCCAAGGGGGTGGCGCTTTTGAGCCAACTGAAAACTCCTGGAAAGAGTCGAAAGCTACAAAACATAACAAACTAACATAAATAAGCTTCTAGGAATCAAATTCAACTTTAGTCAATACCTAAACTCAAAATCCCCAATTTGAAGACCTAATCTTTACCTTTCACTAACTCAAATCTAAATCTATGAACTAAACAAGCAATATGTAGTTAGAAAGGGATAGAAAGTACCAAGAGTTCACTTCAAAACCTTGGAAGGAGGATTAGAGCAAGGGAAAAGTGATAGGTCACTTCTACTCTTCATTTTCTCTCACTTTAAGATGAGAGAAAGAGATTGAGGATAAAGATGATGATGATGATGATGATGATGATGAAGAATAGATGAATCTTAGGGGTGGATTGAGAAGGAATGTGATGAAATACGGATGGAATCCATTTAAAGAAGGAGGAAAATGAGAAAGGAAGAAGAGAGAGAGTGATATAGTGGAAATGAGGAGGAAGGGGCGAGAAGCCCTTCTTATCCACGTAGCGAGCGCCTAGGCCCTGCGACTTGGCCGCCTAGGTGCCCGTCCACCTGAAAGGCAGAGCAACTCGCAGAACATCTAGTGCTTGGGCGCTGGACTTGGGCGCCTAGGTGCTCGATCCTCTCTTTTTTTCTTTTTCTTTTCTTCCAAACACTTATCTCATATCATCACATACTTATTTACTTTTCTTAATTTTTAATAAGGGAATACCCCCATTTGAATCTAATAAAAATATTGGAAAAATCAAACTCCTTAAGAATCAATATTCAACTTTTGGATTTTAGTATAAACTTCTGAAAACTTGCATTTTCTTAAACTTCCAGGCTAAAAACGGAAGGATTAATAACTTCTTAAAATTTATTAAAAATTACTCTTCAATTCTTGGATATCTAATAAACAATTCTTGAGACTTTTAATTCCATGAAACCATCCCAAACATATAGCCCTCTAAGGAGGCATAGGGTCTAAACTTAGCTTTCACAAGGTTTAGCAAGACAAAACATCATAGTTTATGCACCCTTGGCTTGGGTGTTACACATGAGCTACCTCGTTGGGAGCCAAAGTGAATACTGGTTCTTCAAATCCCACCGATCTAAGGTTCCCATCCCCTTTGTAGGGCCTCTTCAATATTCTACGATTGAACCTGGTGAAGGCAGACTTTGGAACTATTTCGTCTGCAAAATGGAAATCAGTAATAAGTATACATATATAAAAGGGGGAGAAAAAGACAACAGCAAAGGAAAAAGATAAGAACCTAAATATCGCCTAGCCTCCTCGGGCTCTACACGAACTATATTCTTCAAGTTTAAATGACTTTTCCCAAAGCTTTCGAGAATGAAGTAACAACAGCCTTCTCCTCAGGCTTAAGGGAACTTTCCTCTATTTGAGGAGCAACAAAGAGCTTGCACTAGAAGACATTAAACCGAAACTCTCCCTCCAAAGTCTCCCAAAAAGGAATGGAATTCGGAAGCCCAAATACTTTAAAGTAAACGGGCTTGAAATTGTGAAAGGAGTCCATGAAGAGAAGGAACACCTTCTGGTTGATGGAGCTTGGAAGGATAACCATCCTGAGGTCAAACCACTGCCAGTGAGCTGGGTCAGAGTAAAAAGGAAAAAAGAACGCTTCTAGAGATAGTGCCACTCCAAGGTATTCATGGATAATCTCGAACCCGCAAATCATCGTTCGGCTATTTTGGTGTAGTTGGGAAAGAGCGGCCTCAGTTCGATTCAAAATCGCCACTGGATATAAGGACATCGTACATCCATATCCATCTCGGCCCCTTTTCGAGATTGAGATCGCTCACTCTCTTGCTCAGGCCAGGAGCCTCCAAATAGTACTCCTCCTCGTACTCGCCCTCCGGCGAAATTAAGTTCTCCTCCCTAAAATGGGTTAGGAACTTGGGGATTATAGCTAATAAGGTCCCAAAGACTTCAGGATCGACCCATCGATGGATGAAGTTGATTTTAGAAGGAAATGTTAGAGCCCTTTGTTTTTTGATTATCTCGAAATCCTAGATAACCTACAAAGGAAACCACCCCTATGTCACAAACTCGGGAAAAATCTAAGTCGGAAACTTTCAAACAAAATGGAAACTGAAAAAATAGGCTTCCATGGTGGTTTTCCTCTAAACATAAAGATGTCGGTGGGTGAAGGAAGCAAGGAAATGTAGAAAAACAGGGGTTAAAACCACCCCCAAGTAGTGGAAAAAATGCGAATGAATGGTGGAAAGAACCTAAACCACCATCAATATCACATTTCATTCCATAAAACAAACACTATAAACACTAAAAATAGGAAATGGAAAGAAAGATATACCTGTTACAGAGGATGAACGCTCAAATATGGTGGATTACCTTATCATGAAGCCAAGCGCTTTCTTCTCTTTCATTGCAAAAGTTGTAGACAAGCAAGTAAATGAAGGAAAGAAGAAGAGAGCAGGCATATATAGGGGTAAAAACGCCCTTTTACTATGCATACCAAATGTCACTAAGGGCATAGTACGACTTTTCGCATCAAGGAGTTGGGGGCAAAAGTGGAAAAAGAACCCCAACTCAAATAATGAAAACGCTCAAATCAAGGAGCCAAAACAACAAACATCCGCTCGGGGTAATACGACCTGACTTACAAGGCGAAAAGACATTGCCATTTCTGAGGATATAGGATGTTACCACAAGTAAACGACAAATCATTTGAAAAATGGCTTACTTTTCTCAGGACATGGATTGTGACGTCGAAGAAAAATGAAGAACTCGACACCCGATGAAGTCACCTCGGCCGTCGAGTTGGGGGCACTATTCCGGACTAGAATAAGCAAGCTCAACTCAGCCCAACAACTAAGCCCAATACAAGGTTGGATTGATCACTATCCGATGCGCAATTCAGGCCCACATGTGCTAAGGCCCAAATCCGAATTATGCATAACAGAGTTCTCTAATATGGGGGATCGATACTCACCTTACATGTTGCCAATAAACTCAAACTCATTCACTAACCTCTTGCTGTTGGACGTCCCGAGTTATCCCCTACTGTTATGGAACCAAACCCCTATCTTCTCAACTATCTATCTATATAAATATAAGTCCAGTTATGGACCTCAGATACCTTTTCCACCCTCTCATACACTTTCCTACATTCATTGACTTGAGCATTGGAGTCCTTGCAGGCACCCCCACCACCATGGAATTCTAGCTTCAACAACCCATCAATCATATCGGAGCAATTTGAGGTCCCAATTACCGTTCGAATTTCCCTCAGGCAACCTACTTCCGAACATATATAAAATCTTATACATAATATCTCTTAGATAACTTGGTACACAGGCAGCAACCCAAAGCGGTAACCCATGTGCAAAATACAACCCAAAAACTTGTCCATATTGTTTAGAACAACCCCAAAATAGACTTAAATTGGAGTAATATGAAGAAGAGAAAGAAAACCTAGAAATAGTAAAATTAAACATAACCATGGAGAGCAACCCAAAAAAGTCTTCAACTGAAATACAAAGCAAAAAGAAGCACACAACCTTAGATTAACAAAATGATCTTCAATCTTTCTCAAGCTTGACAGCTTTCACCCTCGTAGTAGACAAGTCTCTATCTTCCTGAGATTCATATTCATCTGATCTGATATATGCTTCACAGGAGTAAAGGTTGGGATTTCACCTTGGACTATGAAAATGGTATGTTGCTTCCATCCCCAAACTCACTCATCAAATCCTAAAATTAGATGCAGAATAAAATTAATAAATTTCATTTCATAAGATATTAATGTGATTTGATAAATAGCATTATAGAAAGAAAAATTTTAAAAACCTTAACAATAGAGGAAGATTGAACATTCTAAAATTCCAGGCTTAAAGAGTTATCTCCAAGTGAGACACCAATAGTCATGTCAGGCTTAAAAGAGAAATAGAAAGGGAGAAAAGTCAAATTAAATGAGTTATGTGAGTATAGGATAACTAAAAACACAAAACACATATCTTAAAAAATTCATTTGAACTAATCAAAGAATCAAACCTCAGCATTTATAAATCCAGAATGTAACTCCTTAAATTTACTTATGATTTCAGCTTCATCACAAATATTTATGAAAAGCTAGCTCAATCTGCTTGTCCCCAACTTCCTTAACCTCAACCTTAAAGATCAAGCATTTCTCAAGCAACAAATCTTTGAATTCATCAGTTTCTTCAATAAGATGTGCAAATTTAACCAACATGTTGGAGTAGGATGTCTTCAACATTCAATAATGCAATCCCACAGAACAAATGTTGCACTGTTAGTTGAATCCATGACTCTAAGTTTTATTCTATGCCTGTTATAAAAAAAAATAGGATATCGAAGTTTTTATATCTTAAGGAATTATAAATAAAGTAAACAGAATTATGAATATCATAAAAGAGAAGTTCACCTTGGGATCACAGCTAGCACATGTTTATCACATTTCTTGCAATAAGGACGACCATTCTCAATAGTCACTTGTTCGCCACAGTTACTTGCTGCAAACCACCAATCAGGACCTTGTTTGATAGTATTGATAGTGGCATAAATAGCACAGAACCCAGCCTATATTCAAATTGAAGTAGTTTTTTAAAAATATTATCAAATTATAATAATAGAAATTTGATTGAAATAAAGAAAGTAAATGAAAGAAACAAAATGAATTGTAAGAATATATGATCTCACATGTTTTGTATCCTTTAGTTGTTCAATTGACTTCCTAGGAGTTTTTTTGAGAAAGTCATACTCAACAAAGTTGAATTCATCATTAGTGGTAATGAATTCAACATTAGTGGTAACAAGGACATTTTTGAGGGGCGCACAAGACTCTTTAAAGGCAGAGATTATATTCTCATCAGAACAAATCTTGATAACCTTGTAAGAAGGTTCAAAATGAGTAACCATGGCTTCCTTGAGCTCAATTTTAAATAGAAAACTTTGACCAATTAACAGATCATCAAATTTAGGCGGATAACCAACATTATCAGCATTCTAGGAGAAAAAAATAAATTAATTAATAAAATAAATTTCAAACAGTGTTATAAGCAATTAGGCTTATTCAATGACTAAGTAACCAATACATATCATTTGAGTGTTTCCACTTAGGAAATTAGAACATGATTTCCCAAGAAGCATTTGACCATCTCTATCAAAAATAATGTAGTAATACTAGATTCATTGGTCACAGAGATTTTGATCCTATACCTGAAAATGTTTAAATAAAAAAGAAATGAGGATTATCTTAATTTTTTTTTTAAAGTAAAAAAAGTATCAACATTAAGTTTAGCCAATTACTTAGGGGTAACATTAACAACATGGCAATTGCAACACTCACAATAGTTTATCCCTCAATCAGGTCTCACAGCTTTATTGCACTTACAGGAAGCATACCAATAATCTGAACCATTAATGATGGCCTCAATTATACGATACACAACATATGCACCAAACTGTTGTGAAGAATTAAACAAAAGACAATAATATAAGTTAAGGGATTGGCTAAAACATGCATAAGATGGCTTATAAAGAATTAGCTTTAAATAATAATTTTTAGTTAAGTGAAAAATACCTCTTTGCAAACATGAAGATCTTCTATTAACTTCCTTGGTGTAGTAAAGAGGAAGTCATGTTCAAATGAATAAGATGGACCATCACTAAGAGTTGAAAGTGACTGTGACTACTCATTACCAATAGTTGGTAGCTTATCAATCCAGCATACATAAGATATAAAATAGTTAAAATAAGTAAAAAAATGATACTGGAAAAATTGAATCAAATGATGTCATTTTCAACTTAACAGCCTTAGGTATCCAAGGTTCAAATAGCAAGCAGATATCGAACATAACATTTTGAAGAACTATCTTCCCTATAATTATAGATAAGAAAAACAACATGTAATTATAAAGGTGGTATTTTCCTTTAAAAATAAGAAGCAATAAATTAGGAAATTAGGATACTTCTGAAATTTAGAATAAATAAATGATTAGTAGAAAAAAAGTAGTACAACCTTTAAATATTTTCACTTTTGCAAATTGTATGGCTACAATTGATCGAACAACATCACTGTGTGCAATGAAGTTATTAACTTCATCAACAAACTGTCTAGATAGCGCAACCTCTAGCTTAATATTGCACCAAAAAAAAAAAAAAAAGATTTAAGTTATGATCATATTTAATCCATAATTGTAATGTAGATAGGAAAAGGTCATAAATATGAATTTAAGTTATGATCATACCTATCCACTTCAAGTTGAATAACAACCATCTTCGTCTTTTCCCCATCTTTATCATATTCCCTCCAGAACCGATAGCAATCAAAACACCAATTGCATGTGTCAAAAAAAAAAAAAAAAAGAAGCAACAAACATATTACGAGCAAATGCTATGTAATCAATATTATTATTTTAAATTAAAAATTGGAATTGAAGTTTAATATTACCTACTAAATAGGGGAGTTGACTATCAAACTGCAAGATTTCATCAAGCCCAATGAACTTGCATCCATATAAAGGAATAACAGCACTCTCAAAGACTCTTACAGTAATTTTGAATTGAAAATTCAGGTGATAATCATGCCTTATCGTATGGAAATAGCCAGTATTTCCGCCAACTCCAAAATAAGCAATAATCTAAACTCGTCTTTCAATTAAAAGAGGCTTGACTCTATACACCAATATCTTTCTGAGAGAGGCATGCATGGTAGTAGCCTAATTTAATAATTTAATAAATAATTAAATGGGTGTAAAGAGACATTAATGAATTAATGAAATAAGACATATTGTTTAATAGGACAGCACAGATCAGTAACTCAAATCAAAGAACCTATAGCACTTTGAACAGAATAGCAGAGATGAAGAGAATTTTAAAAGTACTAAGTAGATTTCATTATGTGTAAGAATAATACTGATATCACTATATTACAAAAATAAATTTTAAACTAAAAAAACACATATCCATTAATCAGACAATACTAATCCAAATAGAGATAGAGATAGTCACTCTTAGTGCTCATGCACTGAATAGTAACAAAACACAGAGACATACCTATTAATAGATTTAAAGGAAGCTTCATTGACAAAGCCAATAGAAGCTACAACAAAGCTTAGAATTAAAAAAAATCAAATTGATTGTAACAAACTTAAACTACCATCAAGAAAATCCAATTGAAAGGAAAGTTAAATAAAATATATGAATTTTGGCATCATCCGTAATATAAAAGCAATAAATTTGAATATGAAAATATACATATCTAAACAAAGAGGGAGTAACACTATAAATCATCCATGAACAGGGTATAAAAATAGAAAGCTCATTCCTTTTATTCAATTTTAAGGAAGCTTAACTAACAACTTTAAAAGAAGCAATAAAACAATTCCCATTTAAAGGAAGCTTCATTAACAAAGGCAACAAAAAGCAATAAAACAATACCCATTAGAAAACCCAAAATAAATTGAAATAGCCTCAAGCCAAAACAAAACAAATGAAAGACTATAATATCTCTGAACCATTAATAGAAGGTATGAGTTAAAAAATGGTCAACAACATGGTAAATGAATAATGGATTCAAATAGTAATAGAAAAAAAAAGTGCACAAACTGAATTAATAAAAACAGGAATAGATAATACTGAGAGAAATTAAAGATAGATAAATCATACATTGAAATAAGAATAGATAAAATAGGAACAATAGCATCAATAAGACATGATTAGGAACAAAAACTTGATTAAGAAATAGTATAGGCATTATAAAATAAAATATAAAATATTTAATAAAACCAATATTAAAGAAAGAAGAAACAGAGCAATCAAATCAACTAATATATGGAATTCAATATATCAAAGTTTTTATGGAAGATGTAAAAATTAGTTAAAGAGTAAAATAAATTAAAAATGCTATTTACAAACTCGTCCATAAACACCATTTCCATGGAATTAATGACATTAGAATTGTTAAAACTTGGCAAATGCCATAGCCGAATGACTCGAACCTTTACCCTCTAGCATTCATGCACAGGAGAAATTTTGTCCAATAGGTCACATCGATTAGCCATTTGATAAATAGAGAATGATAACAGTAAAGAAGAATAAGGAAAAAGGAATGAAAGAAGCAACGATATCAGTAAAAAAGAAAATGCAAGAAGAATCGAAGGAAGCAATGAAGGAAAAATATTGTAAATGAAACATTCATGTATTTTATAGAGAGTTGAACACATATGAGAGTTAGAGTTAGTAATTGTCACCAGATGAGCGGTGCGCTTGTAATCATCAAGCCTTGACAAACTTCATTGAAGAACCATTAGCCAAATCCAAGTGACAGCCAATGACCATGAATGGTGCATGAAGGATTGCTCGGGTATAGTGAAGCAACCCGCATGCTCTAGGGAATCAGTAGCGTCATTCGGTGGAGGAGATACAACCCGAGAAGGAGAGAAAGTGTTCACTAGGGTTTGAAAAGAGTATTGACAATAAGGGCTCGAGGACACCATTGTGAGAAAGGGTTTCATAAAACTAGGCATTCGGTTTATTGTGAGAAAGGGAATCAATACATGTAGCCATATTTGCAGCTTCGTTCGTGAGTTAGTAGGAAAATTATAAAAAGAATTAAACACATTCAGAAAAGAGAGTGGAGAGAAGAGGTAATGTAGATAGTGAGTGGGTAAAGCAGTCTAGAATACTGGGCTAGAATTATTAGGGTCAATATTTTTTACCAATGAAAATAATCTAAAAAACACTACAAAGAGTGCAAAGGAAGCCTTTCTTTAATTAGTAATTTTTTAAATTGGAATTAAGATTAAAAGCACCAAAAGCTGACAAGTGGCAAAATTTTCCACTTAATACTTCTGAAATATTATATTCTTTGATTATTCTTAATAATTTAAATTCCTTTGAATTAAATATTTAATTTTTTTACATTAATTTTCTTTATATTTTAAACGTAGGTGGATATTGTATATTGATTAGGGTTTGAACAAGTCTATATCATTTGTTTTTGTATTTAGCATGACAAAGCATACTCATAAAGTGTAGATAATTTGTTGGATCAAGAAGATACCATACTAAATTTTGAACTTGTAATATTATAAATATAATTTGCCTAAATTTATTGTTTATTTTATTACGATCAATCATGATTAAAAATAATTTATTAAATATTTATGTTAATATAGAATTTTTTTGTGTGAATTTTGAATTTATTTAAGGAAAAGCCTCCAAGATTAAAGCATCTCTAATACAATGAGGAGCCTCATTGGTTCAATCCTGATTTACCCTATCCATGGCTAATTTAGTTAGCTTATCAGCTATTATATTACAGGTCCTAGGGACGAATTGGGCCTTAAAGTAACTAAACCTAGAAGTCAATCTATAAACATTTGCTAGTATAAGCCCATTATGAAATAAAATAGCTGAACTACTCTCAAAATTCTCTAAAATTATTTTTGCGTCTTCTTCCAAAATTATAATCTTAATCTCCAAATCCTTTGCAAGATAACCTTTCCCTAATTGCCATCACCTCTACTCTCATTGTGTCAGCCACCCTTAAAACTTTCCTTGTTGTCACTGCTACAAAACAACTTCTAGAGTCTTGAATAATAGCGCCTAACCCCATTGCACTTGCATAATCAATTGTGGCCCTGTTAGTGTTAATTTTGAATACCTTAGGTGGCAGAGTTTCCCATGTTTTTGGTAGCGATTTTGGTGGAAGCTGGTAAAGACCTTCTTGCGCTTAAGTTGCTTTGAAGCTCCTTAGATTTGTGACTTGCTAATGGTATGTTTGGATTAACTAAATTTTGGAATTGATTTGATTTAAATTGAATTGATTTGAATTGATTTGATTTATAAATTAAATTTTATGTTTGGAATGATTGTGTAAAAATAGGATTTGAATTGATTTAGAAATCAATTCTTATGTTTATAATGTATTTGATTGTGTTTGGAATGATTAAGAATGGAATTGATTTGATTTGACTTGTACTTAAATTTTAAAATCAAATCAATTCCCATCAAATCCTTTCAATTTTGATAGGATTTCAAATAAAAAGTAGTTAAATCCCATGGTAATTAGAAATCACTTCATTTCTTATTTTTAAAACATCCAAACATAAGATTTGATTTCTAAATCAAATCATTTCCATTTTTTTAACATTCCAAACACACTCTAAAGGAAGAGTTGGAAGGGAATTGAGGTAGGTTTTCCAAGCCAAAATTTATTTTTTTGATGCCAAACTCACTATTCTTTGAATTGGAAACATACTTCCAAAATTTGATATAAATTAGTGATAGGAATTTCTTATCCCAAAAGATAAAAAAAAACATTTGAATCAATATATGATGTAAAAAAAAAAATGTCATTAATAGGGATAATTAATTTTTATATATTAATAATATAAAAATAAAATTACAATAAAGTATCATACCAAGATAGATAACTATTTACTATAACAATTATTACCATGATTTTTACTTTCTTATAATTCTATTAATTAATAGTATAAATTTTTTTACACTCAGTTGCATAGAAATTAATCTCAAAATTTATTTATTTAGAATTTACAGTGTTGGAGAAAAGTGATGAGTTTTGACTAAGGCAACAAAAATGACCTAATGTTTGGTTTTTTTGGGGGTTTAAGAGCTAAACCTCCTCACCAAAAGTCCCCGCGAAAGCGTCAATAACAAGCGGGGATAGTTGTCGGGTGTGTGTGTGAAGCGCCGCCGCAGCGTAGTGGTAGCAATGGCGAAGGGTGACGACGCTGTGAGAAGGAAGAAGAACAAAGCCGTTTGCAAAAAGCTCAGAAGGAAGAATGACTCTTCCACTCTCTCTGCAAAGGCAGCCGCCGCTATTGCTGCCAAGAAGCGCCGCAAGGCCGGAAAACGCCGCATTTGCCAGGTACAAAACTCTGCAATCTCTTTTTATTTTTTCTTTGGTCACTTTCATGTTTTATATTACTTTCATTTTTTCACTTTTTTTTATTTTAATTCTGTTGTCGTTTTTTCTTCATACTTTATCATTTCATCCCTTATACTTTATTCTTGCATTGCTATCGTTCCAAAATTATTTGATCGTGTATGTTTGGTGAACGCTATGTTTCTCTCATGATGTTGGAATATCTTAGGTATTTTGATTTTAGCGTAAAGATGTAACAAATAAGAAGATGATATAAAAGAAACAAGAAGAGCAGAGACCGAGTCGGAAGAGAGAGATAAATTACTTAAATCGGCATTTCAAAAATTTAGAAAATTTAAATTTAATGTCCCATGTTAATGTACACTTGGTTTGAAGTTCGATTTTGGTCTGAATCTTTGGTTGCATACATGGTGAGGATAACAATAAAATGTTTGTTTGGTTGGAGCCCCTCATCACCCTCAATTTAGTTGGTTACTTTATTAAACCTGTTGGTAACAAAGAGTAGAAATTTTGTCAGGTATTGCTGATGCACCTTTCTATAGTGTCTGATTTTCTCTCATTCTGAAGAATGACTCCAGTTATTGGATGATATAAGCAATGTTGCTGGTTGAAACCTATGAATCTGAATCAGTTACGTGCTTTGTGTTCTTTGCTGAAGATGTTAAGAAAGCATTGGTGCTGTTATTGTCATAAAAGTGTGTGTAGAATTTGATAAGAAATAATGTTTTTCGAGACACAGAAAAGGAGATTAGCTCCTTGGTGACGGAGGTAGTTCTATTTATTACATGGGAAAAACTGCAGAAACTCCAAAGTACAAAGCAATAACAATTAACAGAGATAAACCCATACAGAAAACCCCCCCGGTTTCCCTCCCTACCCCAGAGCTCAAATCCAGAGAATGATTTTCTTGCTATCCTCTCTTGCTCTCTCTCTCTCTCTCTCTCTCTCTCTCCCTCTCTCTCCCCCCCCCCCCGGGCCTTTTTCCCACTTTGTTAATCACATTCCTAACATTCTGGTGTGATGCCAGAATTTTCTTTTCCATTGGCATTGTACCACCGTTCCATTCATGAACAAACTCTTCTTTTTTGTCAATCACTACCTATTCAGTATGATTTCTCCACCTCTCCCCTATTTTCACTCAGCCCACCGTACCACTTTCTCCTATAATAAAGTAAACTTGCAATATGAGTCTTATACTCATAGTCATTTTGATTTCTTCTATACTATACTTGCGGAAATGACTTTTTTTTTTGCTTTTTTTTTTTTGGCTCCCAATGATATTACAGGGGATGTGCTTTAGCCTGCCTACTCTGGATGATCCATTCAATGATCGACATGGGAAAGAGGAATTCAAAAGAACGGGTCCTAAAAAGAAAACACATATTGTGAAAGAGGAGAAGGTTCCTCTTGGTGGGAATAAGAAATCAAATCATTTACAAATGAAAAATGAGTCTGTCACAGCCTCCAATAATCTTGGTCTGAAGTGTGGTATTAACGCAGAAAGGAAAAATGTTGAGGTGACTGAGATGGCTGGCATTTGGGGTGGTGCCCAACAGCATGATTGTGAACTTTCAGAGTTCCCTTCGAAGTTTGTTTTTTTGTGTCTAAGTTCAATTGAAAATTCACTGCGACATGGTGATGCCTACTCTGATGGAGAGGGTAACTCTTTGTTTGTTGACTTATGGGGGTTAGAGTTTTTGAAGTGTTATTCTAGTGGGAAAGATCTGATAGAAACCAGTGGCACCTCTGCTACTACCGAGCAAATTGCATGGATGGTGTCTGGTGCAGCTGATACATTTGTGAGAAAAGAGAAGCAAGGCTTATCCTTTGGCAGTCCTTTTCTCTTATTCCTTGTACCTTCCCAAGAGAAAGCTGTACAGGTCAGATAAACTTTCCTGTTCATGCTTACAATTTCAATGCTGGTTCTCTCTCTCTCTCTCTCTCTCTCTTCCCTTTTTCTTTTTTCTTTTTTTTTTGCCGGGGGGGGGGGGTGGGGAATAAAAATAAGTTGACTAATTCATGCACCCACCAACTTGTCCTCACTAGTCACTCCCTTAATCTCAAAGGGAAGTTGGCAATGCAACTCCACAGGTCATCATTAAATTTGATATTATTTATTAGGATTACTTGAAGTTTGACTTTGTTTTCAGAGATTCTGAATTGGCTTATTTTAAAATTTATTTTAGATTATATGTTTGGTGGCATTGCATTTCATATTTCTGCAACAGCTGAACACTATACTATAATGGAAAAGATTTTGGTCTCTTGATTCTGTTAAACAGTTAAACATTTTATTCTCTTCATCTTTCCTCTAATGATGAAAAAGGATTTGGTCTCTTGAATCTTCAGGGTTGCTTTCTTGTAAATCATACTTTGAGTTCTTCACTATGTCCATTAAAGGAAAAAAAATTCTTTTGGACAAACCTATTTGGAAATTCAAAGCTCCTCCTAAGGATAAATATTTTGTTTGGATAGTTGTCCGTAATAGAGTTAACACTAATGGTGACATGGTACAAACAAAAGTGCTGGCCTCTCATTGCTTTATCTCCTGATTTGTGTATTATGTATTGTTCTAGTTTGAAATCAGTGTCACGTCTTTTTTTCTTGGCATTGTTTAGCTCTGAATTATATTCGGAACAAGGTTTTTGACATTTTTGGAGAGAGCTGGGTTTGCCCAAAGGGCCTGCATGGCTGCATCAGCTTTTGCATACTAAATTCATAGGCTTTGAGAATCATAAACAAGCTAAAACTCTGGCAATTTTACCTTCTTAGCCACTTTGTGGTGTTCCGCAAATGGTCTTTTTAGACTTGTTTATTTGGTAGATATGCAGAGACATTGGCATGCCTTGTTACATGGCTCAATCTTGTAGTAGCTTCATGCTTTCTTTTCTTTCTTGGTGAGGATATCTTATCCTCTCTCTATGTACTCTTTTCTCTCATACTAATAATTTTCTTTTTCTATCAAAGAAAGAAGAAACTATAATGGAAAAGATTGATATACTTGGTCTGAATTCAGCAAGAATCACTGTGGATAGCAGTTGATGATGAGGGTTTTTTTTGTGCTATAAGCTTTGTTTGATAGGTAGGAAATTGAAAGAAAGTAGTGAAAGTTATCGAAGAAGAGAGAAAAGAGAGAGAGTTCAATGGGAGAACTAGAGTGAACCTAAGAATTATATTGAATCAATGAATGGATGATCTTACAATAGTTGTAGCATATTTATAGATATGCTGAGCAACTTCTGTTACAAGCTAAGGATATGCCACATTAGCCTAGGACCTAGATGTAGCAGCCTAGAATAAGTACCTAGAGATGTGACAGCCTAGAATAACTACCTACAAATGTGAGAGCTACTGCTATCTAAATCTGTAATCATCTGAAGCTAATAGAATAGAAGCTACTAGAACTAGTCTAGTGTTTATACAACTTTTGACTCTGCTGCTAGAGACTCAGCTACTGGAGCTGGTCGAATACAGTACACTAGTACACGAGAATACATGATATCTTCAATATGTGCTATTTGATAAAGGTAATATTAACATTAATGAGACGAAAGAAAATTTCACTAATAGTCTTTGTTACTGTGGACTTTTTACAAACTTGTGACTTGTTTGTTGGTAACTTGGATTCTAAAATTTAAAATTGATATACAGGTCCGAACAGTTTGCAAGCCTTTGAAATCGCTAGGAATACATACAGTGAGTATACATCCAGGTGCTACCTTAGATCATCAGATTCAAGGGTAAGTGTTGAAATTCTTCTTTCGTTTTTCGTTGCATATATATAGATATTGATTTGTGTGATTCATAAGACACGATATGCAAGAGCGTAGGCAAATTTTTGTGCTGATAATTTTGTTTGGTAAAGCACATTGCTCCTCTTCCATTCATGTTTTTTGAGAAAAGAAGAATTTTATTAAGATGAAGAGAGGAAGAATACAAAGATATAGGAGGAGAAGAGGTAATCTTTACAAAAACATGAACTATCAAAAGAAAGATCCATCAATAAAGTAAACCTTTCCAATATCTCAATATATCTGAGATAGAAATCCCTCTGAAAAAATCATAAGCATTGTACCAAATACAGGCTAGACGCCTAATCTTATCCCACAAACCTTTGGCTGAAAATCAATCATTAAAAATACGAGAATTATGCTCCAACCAAACAAACAAAATGGTGGCATTGACTGGGCAGTGCCACAAAGATTTGGCTTTCTTCTTTTTACCAAAAGCAGCAAAACTAGAAATTAATCCAAGCTTCTAGGACACACCCAACACTCATCAAAAATACCAAACATAGTATTCCATAAATTAGTCAGCTACAACACATTGCAAAAACAGATGTGAAACAAAATTAGAACTTGCACCACATATAACACACACATAAGGGGAAATAGCCTTATGTGGCCTTTGAACCTACAACGAATCATTGGAGTTAATCCTGTACCTACAACGAATCATTGGAGTTAATCCTGTTAAGCATAACATTTCTATTCAAGTTTATTGCATAGTAATTTTGTTTTGACAGTCGTTTAAAGCTTTATTTGGTAAGATATCTGGACTTTTCTGGGTAATTTTGCACCTAACCACGAACTATTGTAACAAAGGATAGATATAGCTACTCTCATACATCTTGCTGTTAAAAGAGTCACTGAATCATTAACTGATAAAAGATGAGTTTCTTTTTTACGTACACACAAATTGTAGACATCTTTGTTTTGAACATTTCTTGTGTGCATGTGCAAGTTAAGCACAGATGCAGTGCATGTGTAAGTGGTTTTAGTTTGTATGAGTGAGATTACAGAGTGATTGGTTTGCCTTGTTACATTGCTCGCCCACATGTTTTCTTTTGCTTTTTTCTTGTGAGGATACCTTATCCTCCCTCTTTGTATCCCATTCTTATTAATGAATTTATTTTTTCTGTCGAAAACAATTTTTCTTCCAGACACTGAATACTGTCTTACATTGCAAAATGCCATAAGTATGCTTACTCTTTCTTCCCCTCCTCCCATAATTTCCATAAAAGAGGTTGTTCCAAACTTGCAGGACAGAAAAATATCCACTGAAAGAAACAAATGAGCCAAAGATGATAGAAATGCAACGTATTTGCACTATCTCTACTTATCAGCAAGGGAATTAAATTCTTAGAGAGACCATGTGCAAAACACTGAGATGAGGTCTTAAAACAATTTTTTCCTGTATCACATCACATATAGGGCAAAGAGATGTCATTTTTCCTTTGTGCAATTGGCTTCAACCAACTACACCAGATAAAGCAAAAGCACCACATTGCAACAAAATATTATGCTTTCCTGTTCCTTCCAAAACTTTTAAAATGTATATTGGATGCACCTAGCCCCATATGAGTACAGTTGTTTGACACTACCAAATAGGCTTCTGGGAATAACTCAGAGATCTTAACACAGTGGTGTGAGGTCTGTTTTCCAAACAAACAATTTGACTTGGTAATCCCAAATTTCCAGTTGGGCTTATGAAGATACCTCTCCTTATTAGGAGTAAGAAGCTAAAAATAAAAGGACCAGAGTAAAATTAAATAAAAGAAGGGAAATCATTAATTTATTTATTACTCAAATTGCTTAAAGAGTGTAATCCCCAGTGAGTGCGAAACTCCAAATACAACAAATTTTTATTGAATTTTAGGGGACTACTTTAGTACAACCTCCAAAAAAAGTTGTACCATGCTACTTTTTTCTTTTATATGTATACGAGCCACACATTTTGCCAAACATGATGTGTAGAGAGAAATTGATAGTATGCAGCACGAATGAGAGAAATAAAATGAAAAAAAAAAGAAGATAAGAGAGACAAGAATGTAACATGATGTAACATGGATGTAACGAATTGTCCCAATGTTATAACTTTCGGCACCACATCTGTAGCATTTTTATTTTTAACTTTTAAAAGTAGCACAATACAACTTCTGATATGCTTACAACCTCTAATATACATTGTACTGAACTAAATCACTAAATTTTATCATAAAATTAAAAATAAGTTTCAATGAATCATGCTAAGTTTACACGTGGAATATCTTGTCTACAAAGTCTGGCCTGTCTAAACTGGCTATTACTCTCAAGAGTAAGAAAACCCCATTACAGAGAAACTAAGAGGAATAGCATATTTGGATACACGTTGGGAGGTGTTAGAATTGATTTTGGGTGGCCAAAATTGATTTTGACCATTTTTGTTGTTGTCTGGTTTCTTATAGTAAAAATTAATTATGGTCTCAAAATTGATTTTAGGTAGAAGTGAAAATTTTTTATTTTTCAATTCTATTATAATTAATTTTGGGCATTCGTTGTGAATTATACATATAAAAGTGATTTTGATCAATACTATTTGAATATAAATCACTTTTTAGATCAAATTACCAAACATAAATCACTTTACTTCAAAATTAATTCTAACTAAATCAATTCCAACAAAATCAATTCTATCTAGAATCAATTATACAAAAGCAGAACCAAATACGCTAGAAGTTCCTTTTGGGGTCTGCAAGTCTTAATAGTTTAATTTTAGTAATTATTGCTGTTCAAATGAATGACTTCAGCTTTGAGAGAACCTTTGGTTTCCAAATGACATTGGCAAGAAGAAACATGTCCCTATTTAGGGAATAGTCAAGCAATTCTATGGATTTACAAGACAAGATCCTAATCTGCATGAATATCTTGAGCATATGCATGCATATACTAAATTGTTTGAATGTTTTCTAATCTTGCATTAAATCAGCTTTTTATTGAACATTTGTTTTGTCTTAACAGGCTGAAAAGTTGTGAGCCTGAGTTTCTTGTTTCTACTCCAGAGAGACTTCTAGAGCTTCTTTCTTTGAAGGCCATTGACATATCTGGCGTCTCCATGCTGGTAGTTTTTCTTTTCAATATCCAATTATAGAAGTCTTTCTTTCTTTGGTTATTATCTTATGCTTATTCGGCTATTTTGTTAAATGATTTGTCCTAAGCAACCATGATGATGAAATATGACATATCAAACTAGTAGGCATAGTTGTATAGCCCTCTGACTGAGTCATGGGTTGATGGCTTGGGCGCTGGTTTAGTGGTGAAATTGAAAAACCCAAAAGAATAAAAAAAAAATATTATATAAAAAATAATTCACTTTTTTAAAAATATATACGTCTCAGTTATATTAGTTAAAGATTAATTAAATAATTTATTAAAACATATAGTAAAACCTTATTTTTAACAAATAATAATTCAAATGAAACTATTTTTACTTCTAAAACTAAAGAATACTTAAAACCTTCAATAGAATTAATTTAAGCTTTGAAAAATATAAAGAAAAAAAAATGAAAAGAAGAGCTCCAAAGTTGGAGCATGTCACCATTATGAGATGTTCTCACTAGACGAAGACACACTCTGTTAGGTTTTATAGAAGCTCGAAGGAGAGAGAAGATCGGGGAGAATCTTCTTGTGTTGATCTGAAATTATGAATCTGATATTTCTCTAATCTGTTGATTTAAAGCATTTATACATGTAGATAATAATGGCACCTATCACATCACATTGTGGCTAATGTGACAGCTGGCATTACCTCCTAAAGGCATCTAAGTGTTGTTGACTCAGCATATGAGTGCAGATGATAATACAAACACAGCTCTGCTGTATAACCATACTCTTATAGCCTATTATATTAAATTACTCTAACATACCCCCTTGAACCCATGTGAGTTGTAGCTCAGGTCTTCAGCTGATTAAGGTCTTTAACATTCAACTTGTCTCAAAGCCAAGTAAACCTTGAACTAGCCACTGCTTTAGTCTGTTGGTTAGAAAGCTACGGGAATATGAGAGGCTTATGATAGTGGGCCTAACCCCATCTCAAGGGCTAGCTCAAGAGGGGAGGGCCCCAAGTACTTATAAAGGCTACCTTAGCCATATTTTTAACCTTAAGCAATCTGGGACTTACGCCCCTCTTCACACCCAAGACTAGACATTTGGAGCTTAAAGTTTGCAAGATTGGACATTTGCAGGTGGCCCAATATTAGGCTCTGATACCATCTAAAGATTATAGGCCTGACATCATCACCTGAAAAGTTAGCCCAAGGGGGGAGGGATGTTCAAATGCTTATAAAGGCTATTTTGGCCATATCTTAAGCAATGTGGAATTGAACAGAGAGATTAGTAATCTATTTTGCATTACTTTCTCACTGACAAAGAAAAGGCTAGGCTAGGCTAGGCTTCATATGCTTGGTTCTTGAATATAGAATCAGATTATGAGCCAACATTACAATGCCAAAGTTGTCACAATATACAACCGTTCTAGAAGCTAGCATATTTACCTCTCGAACAAGAGAATGTGACCACACTGTCTTAGCAATTGTGTCGATGCTTCTGTACTCAGCCTCAATGCTAGATCAGGCCACAAGTGATTGTTTCTTGGACCACCAAGAAATGTGGTTTGGCCTAAGAAAAACACACAACCATGTGGTGGATCTTTTGTCATCAATGATTTTGCTAGTTCAACATCACAGTAGCCGCGAAGATTGAGAAAATTAGTAGGTCTAAGGAGATGAAGTCCATAGCTGAGAACCCGAGAGTACCTAAGAGATGGCGCAAAATTTGCTTCATTGACTTCCTAGGTGTCTCTAGTGGGTTTTCCATGAATTGGCAGGCTTTATTTACACTAGATGAAATTTCTAGTCTAGTGATAGTGGCATATTGAAGTGCCCCCACTGCTGACCCATACAGCTGTGGGTCAATCATGGAGTTATTACCAATTTTGTAGCTCAAGGCCAGAAATCACAGGAGTGCTAATCCCATTTGCCTTATCCATCTAAGTGTTTATTTACAGGTCTCATATTTTTTGTTGTGATAGGTGTAAAGAAATATCATGAAGTTGTTTAACTTCAATGCCCAAGAAATAGTGAAGAGAACCCTGGTCTTTGAGGGACAACTCTGAGCTCAGATTTTGTATAAGACTGTAGAAGAGGAACTCCTGGCAAATATATCATCCACATATTACTGATAGAGAGTCCTCCAAATTAGTGGTCCTTAGTTCTCATTGATACTGTTCTTTTTTCCTCTAGCCCTGATAAAATGTTGTGGTCTCTTGATCCCTCTAGATTGTTTACTTGCAAATCTTATTTTCAGTTTCTAACTTGTTCCTTAAATACAACCTCTTTCCACCTTGATAAACCTATTTGGAAGTCCAAAGCTCCCTCTAAGGTCAAATCCTTTATTTGAACAGTTGTGCTTAAAAGAATTAATATCCATGACATTTTGTAGGTTTATAGGCCACATAAAGCTATTTCCCCTGATATGTGTTATGTGTGGAGTGAATTTAGAATCAATATAACATTTGTTTTTGCATTGTCCTATGACTGACTTTTCATGGAATGCTTTATTTGGCATTTTTGGTGAGTGTTGGGTGTGCCTTGCAACATTAGATCGGTTCTGGTTAACTGTTTTTGCTGGTTTTGGGAGAAGGAAGGAAGCCAATTCTTTGTGGCAATGTGCCATATATGATATTGTTTGGAGTATTTGGTTGGAGCATAATTTTCGCACCCTCATGTGGGGGCGTGTGTGACGACCAGGGGTGATCTTCAATGGGAGGGCCAGTTGGCAGCCTCTAACTCAATTCCAGGAGTAGTGGGCGGTGGGTAGTGGTGTCGAAGGGGTATAGCAGGTGGAGGTGTAGTGGTGTGCATGGCGATGGAGCGCAAGTACCACTTGAAAAGTCCTAAGGCTTTGGAGGATCTATTAAACCTCTGATACAATATAGAGTTTGTGTAGAAAATGTGTGTAACTATCAGTCTACACATGTATATATTTATACTATGTCTAGTATTAAATACAAGGGTAGTGGGCTCCTAAATCTAAGACTAATCAACCAAGGAAAAATGAACCTATAGTCCAGAAATCTGTAATAAACACATATGTAGATGTGCTTCATTCTAACAAGCCAAATTCTTACATTTTTGAATTGCTGTGGAAATTTCTCATTTTGTAATAAGAAAATTATTGTATCTACATAAATGGGTTTCTTTTAATAAAGTACTACTTATTATAAATAAGTCTGTTTCAGAAATCGTTCTGTGCTATATAACTCATTCTATTTATCATCTTTAGTTTACTTATTATTTTTGTAATAAATAGGTTGTTGATGGGGTTAATACTATTTGTACTGCTGGCCACACTGATGCTATAAAATCCATCAAGAAGTTTATTTCCAGCAATCCCCGTTGTGTGGTTTTCAGTGATTCCTTCAGTCATAAGTCTATCCCAATGGTTCGGCAACTTCTAACTGGACCAATTTGTAGACTCTCACTCAATAATTCGATTGCCAGCCTAAGTTCATGCATTATCCAGTCTGTTAAAGTGTGTACATCAGAGGAAGATAAGCTTGTTAAGGTAAGTTTATTGGTATTTTCTATTGTTTATATTCATGTATTGGAATTACCACTTAGTGATCCATTTCTTACAATGGTTTAATATTGTTTTTATTGACATTATTGATTGAAATAAATTAGGGTTTAGGGGATTCTGGTTATTTCTAATTGAAAAAACAGGTAATTCTTGGTATTTATTTTGCCTGTTGAAAATTATTTAACCAAATATTACCTAATATTACATCTGTTCAAGTTTTCCAGGAGTGTTCAGTGTCTTTACAACTAATTTTAACCCAAGGAAATTTAAACAGGATTTATTATTAGCTCTATATAGTATATATAGGGCAACAATTGCTTTAACCAATTATAAGTCCAGGATGATTATTTTATACTTTTTATAGCAGTGAAGTTGACCAGGACATAAATTGATTGCCACTTGTTAAGCATCTTAGGCTGTATGAGGAAGTGAAAGAAAATGTAGGAAAGTACGAGAAAAGTTATTGTGTGGGGGAGAGTATGAGAGAGAAACCAAAATTTGAAACTGTAAGGTATTCACATTATTTAAGAATTTGAAGAACAGCTTCCATGTGTTGTTCTTCACATAGGGCATGCATGAATTGACTAACAACACTTGCAACAAAGGCTATGCTAGGTTTGTATTGGAAAGATAGGTAAGCTTCGTTACTAGATGTGGGTATCTTCAAGTGTCAACTGGAGTTGAATCCTTCTGGTTGCCAATCTTATTTGTAAAATCCATTAAATTGTCCACTGGTTTACACCGAAGCATCCCTGTTTCCTTCAACAAGTCTAGCACATATTTTCTTTGAGTGACAGAAATTCCTTTCTAGAAGAGATTCATTTCCATATGTTTGGTCCAAGAATGGAGAATTGAATTATGGGCCAGCATGACCACGTTGAGGTTATTACAGTACACACTAGGTTGTGGAGAAGTGATGCACAGCACTTGAAGTAAGGTTTGAAGAAAATTTCTGTCACTGTGTTTGCGAGGCTGTGGTGTTCAGCCTCAATGCTGGACCTGGTAACTAGAGGTGGCTTCTTGGACAACCAAGAAAGAGGTATGGTCTGAGAGAGATAGTGGATCCGGACACAGATTTGTGGTCATCTACATTACTAGCCCAGTCTGAATCGCAAAACCCATCAGGGCCAGGGTAGCTGGTTTAGCTAGATGTGTGCCATGATGTTGTCCGCCAACTATGTCTCATAGTATCCATTCCACCATTTTCCAAGGGAATCCAGTGGATTTTACTTGAATTGACGAGCTTTATTCAGTGCATAGGATATTTGTGGTCGTGTAATTGTTGCATATATGGAAATAGTTGCCTAATAAGCACTAACTGGGCTATACAACTATAAATTACACATAGTTAATACCTTACTGCAACAATCATGGACAAGTTATAATGGATGATACTGCACTACTACCATGTTGAAACTTTAGGATTTAGACATGGAAAAAGGAAAAGAGTGAAAGAAGCAGCTAACAAGAACAAGCTGATAGATAGTTTGATTCAAATTACTAGTATAATACCCCTATTTATTTGTACGAATAGTTAGGTCAATACTATCACTACTGCAAGCCCAAACCCACTAACAAGAAGAACAAAATGAAATCGGGAATCCTAAGATTGTTTCCTCAATTAGATGACTAATGGAGAGATATGCTACCATGACCTATAGATATTATTGATATTCTCTCTTTCTAAAGTATAGATGGTTATATTACTCATTCATCTTTGTGCGTCCTTTATCTTAATGTTTAGGAGGCCCATGGGCAATCTGGTTTTGTCACTTATACTTCAAATACACATACAGTGAATTCTTTGCCCATTATTGTTTTTCCATTTCCACCCTTAAGATTTTTAGAATGCACATTCCTATATTGTGTTTTTATTTTTAGAGTAAAACCGTATTATAATCCTCAAAAGATATGCACATCACTACATTAGTCTTCAAGAGATCATTGTTAGCGAATAAGTCTCTCAAATATCCAAAACAGTTAGATAAATCATTCCTTTGTGTCTTGTGTCACCACTTTAGTCCTCCGAAAGGATGAATATGGTGACATTTTAAATTTTTTAAGCACTTATTTAATCACAATGAACTTTGAATGACTAATGTGGTGCTATGTATATTTTTCAAGAACTAAAGTATGGTTTTTCTCTTAGTTTTATGTGATCAATACAACTCTAGAAAATGCTTTCATGTGGTTATGCATTTGTTTAGACGAATAAGTTTTAAAAGCACTTGTGAGTTTTGTTTTTGCAGAGCATTGAAGCCTTGGATCTATTTTGGAGCAGCCATTCTCATAATTCAAAGATGCTATATATCTTAAGGAAAGACATCAAGTGTCATGAGTTGGTCAAAACTCTCAAATCCAGAGGTTGTTCCATTTCACTTGATTCTAATGCAGCAAGCTTTAATGATAGGTAAAGCATCAAGTAATGCTTTATATATTTTGATCTACAGTTTTCTTTTACATGCACCATTCGAATAAGAAGCCTCCTTTGGAGTGTTTTTTCTAATAGTTTTGGCGCTCCAAAGATATCCTTTAGAAAATCTAGGGGCAAGGGAGAAATGATGTAGTATGGTTTTGTAACTTTGTGAGGAAAGCAAGACAAGACATTGGGTACTCTAATCCTAGCAGCTTAAGAAAGAACAGGTAAAGACACTGACTCCTAGGGAGAAGATGAGGAAGAAATTATCATGATATATAATAAGATGCCCTATAAATATTATTCTTTTTGCTTATGTACTGTTTCATTACAGTTTGGATTCAAACAGCAGATTAGGACCAGTGGTTTCTGCGGTAGATTTGGAGCATATCTTCACTGCAGATATAGGGAAGTATGATGTTGTAGTCCTACCTAGTTTTGTACCCTCTATGGACACTTACGTGCATATTTTGACAAAGATGGCCCGTGAAAGTGTCAATGGTCTATTGCACAGTTTCTTAACAGAAGAGGATAAAGAACTAGCTGGACAGCTCATCGGAATTCTTGAGCAATGTGAGCAGGAAGTGCCTCAGACCTTGCAAGATCTGCATCATACGTCAGACAAGAAAGATTGAGTGTTGAAGGTGCTTCGGTCATCATTTTATTTTCATTCCATCACTGCAAGACGAGAGCAATCCATTTTCGGTTGGGAATTATGGTTGGTAGGATTATAAGCGTGCTACACTTGGAAACCTTGCTGGATATGCATAGCTTTCGGTGGTATAGTAAACAAAGAACTTCAATAGTCTGGAAGAATTGCAATATTTTGTCCATTGCTCTTTTGAAGACTATTTCCTGGACATTGTGCTGTGCAGGTTGAAATTGGTGTGGCCAACATAGCAAAGATGAAACAATTATTCAGAGTGCGCTATATTCCTCCAAAGTATTTTGGTCAAGTTGTAATGTTAAGGAAAAGTTTTGAAGTTCTGTATTGACATTTATTTCCTTATTTTAACTTTTCCTTCCCTTCGAACAAGGGAAAATTTTTTGTACGCACTTTCCCCCATTTTTACCTGCAAATGTTGAGTACTTCTGGCTATGTGCTATCAAATAGAGCGTACCAAGTTGGCTTCAATACATTTTATCATAAAGCATTCACTTCGAAGCTTATCTAGGACCCGACATTGCTTCAAATTTCTTTACATGCTTTGTATGGAGGATTAGCATGTAGCTTAACAGTGGTTCAACTTTTTGACTGAACTTTGTACGAGAAAATTCTTGCTTAGCGCTGGAGCTTCTCCCTCAACTGTTAGCCAAACGAGATGGCACCAAAAACAAATCTGTAAAATGAGGCTCCTGTATTTTAGTGAACGTGTATTTTGCCTTTTACATTTTAAAGATGTGTAGCTTGACTGTATGTGTTTTATCAAATATGCACGTGGACGATTCTGGTGATTTTTTTATTAATTATAAACAAAAATATCATATATTCAATAAAGTTTAAGGTATCGGTTTCCACATTTAGGAAAGTTTAGGAGATTAATTTGTACATGATCCAAAATTTAGGGGGTATAATACACTTATTTTGAGTAAAATCCATATTTGCGAATATTCAGGAAGTCGGGATGTATATTTTTAAAATACAAAGGATAAAGTGTATATTTGTTAAAATATAGGGGGTAAAGTGAATTTTGATCTAAATTAAAGGATCGTACTAAATTTTCCACATTCATGTTTTCATAGCAAAGTAGACATTGGCTAAGAAGGCTACTCATTGATAATTAATGTATTTTTGCAACCAATATATGGCAAAAGTAATCTCAAGATTATTTATATAATTTTCCAACCATAACAATAAACAAAGTTAAAACAAAATTATTATCAAGATAAATTCTATTTATGTTACTTAATTTTGATAAAAATTTTGATTGTTACAATTTGTTTTTTATTACTTAAGTCTTAAATTGTCAATTTGTTTCAAATGTAAATTTTCTTGTAACTTTATTCAAATAGTTAAAGATAATTGCTTATGTTGATGTCACGTTTCTTTTGTTGCTATCTGATTGAACGGCTCCAACCCAAAACTTACTTCAAGAAAAAGAGTTATTCAAGGGATTATAAATGATATCTTGATCACATTCTTAAGAAATATAGGATTTGACAACCTCTCTCAACTCTAAAACTAGACATCTAAAGTGTGAAATTTGCAAAACTAAACATTTAGTGTAATACCTTACTAGTTAATTATTGATTTACCATTATTTTATTGGTTCATTATATTAATAATTAACTAGTACAACATTATTGTCTTTCTTTGAGCTGGAAATTTTTTCCGCCACTCGTGAAAGCCACTATTTATTTGTTGTTATTAATATATTTTTTTTCTTTTTCTAACAATCAATGCATTTGTTATTCTTTTTTCTCTTGATCTATGTTGGTTTGGTGGAAGTGACTAAAAATTTAATATGGTTAAACCATTCTAGTCGCCAATCAAATAAGTAGAAATATGGCTCAAATATTGAAGTATAGGTATATGCTTATTTAAGTAGTTAGGAGTTGATGAATGTGGACCCCATAGTAAGTTGAATCGAGTAAAGGATCTGCCATGGCTTGAAGAGCGAGTCTGCAATCTTAGAGATCGCGCTTGGTAAGCCATTGAGTTGTTGACCTCTTTGGTGATATCAATGGTGGGTTGAAGAATTGCAATTGGTTGGTGAGCTCCATGGTTTGAGCCCCCACTACTCGAACTGATAAGAGATCGGGTTGTTTAGGTTTGACCTAAACTAACCTGATTACTTGACCTGACTTGGAAATTTGTTATTGGGTTGGATCGAGTTGGTTATGTAGTCAGGTCTACCCATACCCATGTGTAACGTCCTCCTTGGTATAGTACTATGCTTAAGTCATAGTACCACACTCAAGAGTTGTTATTACTGAGCCAGGACCTTATCTCGACAAAGAACTTGGTTGTCTTTGAAACTTCTCGAACTATCTGGAGATAACACGGAAACAGGAGTGAGAATTTTAAATTCTCAGTTGGATTCTCTAACTATCATACATAATGTCATCGTTGTCATCTCCAATTACTTCAGTTTATTATGAAAAAGGTAAACATGTTATACAAACTATTTAATTTTATAGTTCGAAAACATATTGTCCGAAGCAAAGTTCATTTTATTCATACACTTGTCATTTGGGAGAGCCAATACAAGATAAATTCATGAATTATACTATAAATAATAACTGCAATATATTAAAATATAATAGCACCAATATACTGGAAACATAACATCTGTACATACCTTTACTTGTACTTGAATTTATGCAGATACACAAAATTTTCTTTTCTTTCTTTGTCTTCCCTCAATATTTATCGTCACTTTCTTCATTTGATACACCTAGGCATTACATATCGCCTTCCCTATGATGTCTGCATCTGCCTAGACTTGAGCGTTATGTATCACCGTCCTCAAGTGCAGCCTTGCTCGTCTTCCTTTACTTGTCATATATATTCCAGAGTACGATCGCCATGTCATACTCCATCGGGGTGTGTTCACCATGTCACACTCCTTAGAATATATTCATCCTGCCACGTCCCAGAGTATAATCGCCATGTCATACTCCATCGGTATATGATTGCCATGTCACATTCCTTAGGGTGTGGGATCATTATGCCATATTCCAGAGAATGATCGCCCTATCATACCCTATCAGAGCGTGATCGTCATGTCATGTTCTTTCAGAATATGGACTCATTATCATATCTTTCATCATAGAATCATAAATACATAGGCTTCATACCTTATTCTCAAATAATAATACTTGCCTAGTATTCATACATGTCACATAACAATATTAACACATCAATATTTAGAACTATCACTAATTTCTGTCGGAAATTTGGTAGCATAATGGATCGAGTCTATTTCTCCATGCATAGTGCCAGACTACCAGTAAAATCATTCAAACTTGCAATCCAATATAGAATAGCAATCATGTATTCATATATCATTCATCAAATTCAATTCAAACATTATTAGAGTTTTAGTTTACTTTATCCTATTCTGCCCCGAATTTTGTATAATTGATCCTTAGTCCAATTCAACTCATTTAAACCTAAATTTTGGATATGTCATAGCTCTATGTGTCTAGTTTCTAACCCTTTTAGTCCCATCTTATTTTGATTTGTATAACTCAAGTTATTCATATTTTACCTCAGACTGCCCTATTCTTAGCCAAAATTGCACCTTTATAAGTAAAAATTCACTAAAAATAGAAATTTGGGTGAAATCATATGAAATTTATATCAATTTAAAGCTAACAGAACAAGCTTTCAAATGAAAGAAGCTGCATATCATTTGCATGAGTATAATTTGAGATATAAGCCCTGTAACTTGACCCTACTGGACTACTCTATTCTAGCCCAATTTGAACTTAAGGTGAATTCATTGATGTGCTGGGAATAATTGGCAACGAATCTGACTATGAAATTTTAATGGATTATTCCCTCATATGTTAGCTTTCAAATAACATTAGGTTCACTTAATTTAGAGTTGTGTAGGGTGAATTACACCCTTCTTAACTCATACTGCCTAGATAAGAATCCAAATTTCTAGGTCAAACTTCAAAAATTCATAACTAATTCAAACTAATCTAATGGCATTATATTTTATATGTATGGAAAGCCTTGAATGTCTTGTTTCATATAAAAATAGATTCATCAAATTTAAACAGCTGTAGGTAGAGCCGTACACTCCGTCGTACGGACCATCGAGGTAAAAACCCTAACAACTTCTTGGATTCTTCTTGAATTCATGTTTTCCTTAACTCAATCCATTCAATCTTCAATTCAAACTCACATATATGCCTTAAACCAGCCTTAATTCATCATCCTCACCTATCACAATATCAGAATCATGGATGAACAAGGGACCCTAGGCAGTCCTAATTCAAAGAAAAGAAGGAGAAAGTTGAGATTCCTACCTTGTCTAGTTGAAATCTTGTTGGTTTAATATCCTAGATTGAAGAAACTCTTGATGAAACTTGAAGAGGGGTTGAAGATAGAGTGGAGATGAGTGTGAATGGAAGAGAAATGAAGAGAGGTCTGCCCCCTTATGTTGGCCAAAAATGCAAAGGAGTAGGAAAGAAAAAAATGAAAACTTTTGAAACAAGTTTCATTTGATTGGTGGATATGTGTTGGTAGTTCAACTTGGTTTGTGGCCGCCTTCTATGGGCTGATGTAGCGCCACATATGGAGGTGTTTCGGTTAAATCTTAGCCATTCATCCTAGGGTACTCATAACATAATTTCTATTGGTCCAATTCCGACAGTTTAAAATACCGAAATTTTACCGATTTCCTTCAAATCGGTAAAATGGTTTTGAAGGATTTTGTGAGGTTTTATATGTTTCTATTTTAATTCTTCTTAATCCTAATCTCTCTACTTAACTTCTAATCAACTCCTAGTTAACCTTTAATTAACTTTTAATTAACTTTACAAACTCAATAAAATCAAATAAATCGATTAACGGTGTAACTTAAACGTTTTGCAAATTTAGAACCCTTCTATGTTCTATTTTCTATGGCTAATGCCATTTTCGTAATATTGAGCAAGTCTAGGGGCATACCATGTCATTCCACATATGGATACCTTCGTGGCTCAATCAATCGAGGCTTAGGTTTCTACTTTTTCGCTACGTGATTCTGCTTCATTTAAAACCTTATTCTACTAATTTTATTGATATAGGGACCTAAATGTCATTTTCTAAAAAGTTCAGGGGTAAGGTTGTAAATGATAAAAGTTTGTCCAAGAACATTTTCATCATTTCTTATTACGTTATATGGGGATGTTACACCATGAACATCCATAGATTCTATAGCTAAGGAGTTCCCTCTTTGCAACTGTTTTCCCTCCCTCCTACCCATGATTCTTGATGATTTGTAGGCTCATTTATCATTGAGGGAGATGAAGGATATTATGTTTGCTATGGGTCCTTTTGAAGCCCTTAGCTTGGATAGGATCCACTCCATCTTTTTTCAAACTCAGTGGGATGTGGTAGGGAGTTTCGTTTATGAGTTGGTCCAAACTGTGTGTTCTAATCCTTCCGAGGTAAATACTATTAATAAGACTATGTTAGTTTTAATTCCTAAAGTAGTGCTCCTGGAAAGGATAAAATATTTCTTTATCCTATTAACTTATGTAATGTTATGTGTAAAATAATTACAAAGATTATTGCTACAAGACTGAAACAACGTATGGATTTCTTGATAGCTCCTAGTCAGTATAGCTTTATTTTATGTAGACATCACTCAAGTAATGTGGTTATTTTGCAGGAGGTTATCCATTTTATAAAGTAGCAAAAGCGGAGGAATGGTGCCTTCATTAAAAGGGTGGACCTAGAAAAGGCCTATGATCACCTATATTGGGATTTTCTAAGAGATACTTTGAAAGAGATTAGGTTGAACAATTCTTCTATATCCCTTATTATGAGTTGTATGAGTATTATTTCTATGTAGGTCCTTTAGAACATATACCAAATGCCTCTTTAGGGTTAGATATTCCATACGATGTTATTGAAGCAATAGGGATTTCACCACTATATCTACTTATGGTTTATGTGCTAGGACTCCAACTACTATGATTGGCGTTTGGAGAAAGGTATAGTGATAGAATAGGCCTCCAAAAATCAAGTTCTTTATATAGTTAACTATGAGGAATGCAATACTTATAAACCATAATAGGTTAAATCACCATTTTGGGAGTCAGCTTCTTGTTAGCAATGTGGTTGATATCCTAAAATCATTGTTCATGCCTTGTGCAATTGCAATTGAGTATAGGACCTTTAGACGGGTTTTATTTAACCAAAAGCTTGGATCATGATCTTTGATTTTAGTTAAGAGGATTGGACTTCAAACTATTTGTCTCATGATTTGCGTTAGCCAAGTGAGGACTAGAATTTGGTTTTTGGATTCGCTCTTTGGCTTATTTGGCTTAACCACAACTAACACATATTCAATGGGGGAAGTTGGGATATTAACTATATTACCTTATTAACTCGCCATTGACTTTGTGAGCTTGAACCATTGGATGGATATTCCTTGCATGCATTAATGCAACTACCTTACATCCAAGTTGAACTTGCTTAGTTTTTAAGTTATTTTTGGTAGTTAGGTTAATATGCTACGCATACTAGCTTTGAAATCGGCTAGCCAAACCCCTCAATTCCAAGAGTCAAATGATTACTTCGAGGAGGGAAATTTACTCCCCGAATATGGATTCTGAAGTTGCTTAATAGTAAGTACTTGGCTAAGATTAGCCAAAAATGTAACCAAAAACCAAGAATAGATGAAGATATGATATAATCGGCAAAATCTATTATTAAAATCTCAACCAATTACAATGAAAGAAACCCTCTTAAGTCCAATGAGAATTCTTATGGAAAGCTTAATGGGATCAAGTAGTACAGATAAACAAGGCTTAAAACTAAAAGATTAGAAGGACTAAAAGGCTAAAACTCAAATGCATAAATCTAAATAGTTAGGTAAAAGTAAAGTAAAATTATAGTGTTTTTGTTTTGGGGTTTGGATCCTTTGCAATGGCTGTGTTTTGCTTTATTTATGGGCAAAAATCATTCCAAGTTTGCCCTTTAGTAATTGTCTAGGCTACTTTGTTAGACCCTTGGATAGCTGCTCACATAACCACATTATAGGGACATTGCCATGTGTCTTCAATTTGGTTTGATCTGTGCTAGCATTCCAATACATCGATGAACACGTTTGCCCTGTTATTCGGTATGATGAGCCCCATGTTGCACAATGTGGCAGCTATCGTTGGCTTGCCAATGGACAGAGATGAAATACCTTTCCTCCACAATGTTCTCAGTAGTGACTTGTGTAACACCCTAATAAATCCATATTACGCTTAAGTCGTATTACGGCGTTTTATTAGTTGTTACTTATGCTCGTGGAAAAATAAACATCACTTAAAATTAAATTACGCAGAAAATACAGTAATTTTTTTTTTTTTGAAATGTGTCGTTGCTTTTGAAAAGTAAAGCCTTGCGCGAGAAGATAGCAGTAAACGAGCGTATCGTAGAGATTTCGATATAAATGGAAAGAACAAGAGATAAATCATAATATCATACATTCAAATTATAACATCAACTACATAATATACTTAATCTCATAATATCCAAATAAATACATATAAAGGAAACTCATGGTCATGCCATGGCCCCAAATATCAAAGGTGCACAAGTCTGATGAAATCCAATACAGAATGAAATACAAGAGTTAAGGAGCGCAAATCAAAATAAGCCCACGTAGACCTATGCTGACTTCTCTGCCCCTTCCATGCCCTTCCATCGAACGGACTTAGGTCCTCGAATGCCTAGTCCCCCACGCTGCTCGGCCTCGGGGAACGCGAGAAGTGCGAATGATGCGGGGGTGCTTGCTAATCACCTCGATACGACGGATGCGACGGCCAGGAGTATAGCTGCCCACCGAAGAGCGTGCCTCGGAGGGATCCTCCTCAAATGCGACAGGCCGATACTCGGGGAGTGGCGGCGAAGCTGCTGCGGCCCTAGGGGTGGCCGTCGAACTCACATCGACCACGGGAACCTCTGGCAGCGGCACAGGCTCGGCTACGGGTAGACCTGGAGACATAGGCTCCATCTCGATCTCAGGCAATGGCTCGGGCGGGAAATCCCAAGGACCTAGCGGCTGTCCAAGGCGTGACGATGATACGTCCACAGGGGCTGGCGGGATCTCTGGCTCCTCCTGCTCAAAAACTCGACCTGGATAGAAGTATGTGCGAACTATCGTGGTGGTCGTGGCCACGATAGCGTGCGCGTCCTCGTCATAGGCCCACTCATGGTGGGGAGGCTCCATGCTCCATGCCACGTGAGGCTCCATGAGTATCTGGTGACGAGACGGAAAAACAATTAGGATGAGAAATAAGATTTCTCAGTAGGACTCGACCCTGACACACTGGTGTCATCGTCATCACCCCAGCCACTTCGGTTTTTAAATGAAAACTGTGGGCATTCAATAGGTTCAATTATTTGAATTTCGAAAACATTACTATCCGAAGTGGATTCCATTTGTAGTACTTATCTTAGTTGTATTAACAACATCATGGCATACATGAAAGCTTATATGACTATTCATAACATACATAAACAGGTTGAGAGTTATGTTCTTTACTTGGGTTGGACCGAAGTCCCTTTCTTTCCTTAACTTGACTTATCTTAAGTCCTTTCTTTCCACCCACTAAACATAAGTGGTAATGAGCTCATACCGTGGCCGTCGCCACCATAAAATTTCGGTACTTACACTAGCTGGGTCATGCCATGCCTCATGTAAGCTCTATCCCCTATACTCACACTAGCTGGGTCATGCCATGCCTCATGTGAGTCGTGGGTGAGGGGAACTTAGATTAGGTCACCTTCCCTTTTGAAGGATCACACACTTTATTGAATCTTTTCTTATTAAACTTATGATGCAAAATATTTCTAAGTCCACAATTTCTACAAAATTTATTGAAGATAACGGCTATACCGAAGCTTCCCAAAATTTTGCCAAACAGAATACTAGTATCATAGCATCATATCATATCATCATATCATATCATCATCATCATTTCATCATTGTCATGGCATCATAATCACATCATCATCATAACATCATGCTTGCAACATAAACATAGGCATATACTCAAGAAAAGTCTTATGAGCTTAGCTTAGTAAAGTAGGTGCAAGCTTTTACATTGGCTTTCGTTTTATTGATTCCTAAAAGCTTCTAGGGCAAGCTCCTTCGATTCCTTCTCCTCAATTATTCTAACTTAACTTATATGATTTTCATATTTTAATTTGGAAGATTTATAGTTTAGGTTTTGCATTATAGTTTGATTAGAATCTTATGAACTTAATCTAGTACATTAACTACATTTACATTTGATTTTTTGTTTTATTCTTTTCTCTTGTTAAGGATTAGGTGGGCTTAGTATTTTATTCTGTCTAGTCTCCATTAAGTAAGTTATGAAGTTTCATTACTTTAGGCTAAGGCCTTTTACCTTTTTAAGTCATTTATGCATAGTCTTACTTAAGGTTAAGTTTTGACAGTTTTACTTTTACCCTAGGCAGTAACTTTAAAAATTCACCATAGTTTGGTATTTTATCATTTTAATGCGAAATTTTATATGCTTATAGGGTTCTGAGTCTAGTTTTTAACAAAAGAAGCCCACTCAAAAATTCGTTGTCTAACTCCAGTTATGCATATTTTATTCTGACGGTTCAGTTTCTAAGTTCACTCCCGGTACAGTGGATTGTTACCTCTCATTATAATTGCTCAGAAGAAATCTGAGAAAACTGTTTCATGGGTTTGTTCCTCTATGTCTTAGCTTTCATTTAAACTTGGTCTCACTCAAAAATCATTTTTGTAGCTCGAGTTATACACATTTTAGTGTAGGCTGCCCAGACAGAAACCAATCCGAGAACAGTCCACTTTGAAAAATCATATCTCGCTCATTTTAACTCCGAATCTTATGTATTTTATATGTATGGAAAGCTCTCTGAGTCTATTTTCATATAAAATTGGTTCCACTAATTTCTGAGTTTTCTGGAAAAAGTTATACCATTCGGTTTACAGACTGCTAGAAAATCCAGATTTCACATTTTGATTTTTCTCATGTTTTCTCCAAAACACTCACCCTCACTTTCAAGAAACCATTCTCAAGTTATAAAACACTCATATACCATGAAAGATTAGTGAAAAACTAACATGTTGGAGTTCAAAAATATTGAGTTCAGCCATGCATCACACCAAACCGAAAACATGTTTTCAACAAACAACCATACAAGCAACAACATCTCATTTTATGACAAGAATGGCTATGATGCCCATAATCAATCTTTAAAATCACCTAGCTATGGAGAGCATAGGAGTTCTAAAGCTTGAAAAACAAGAGAGAAAAAGAGTTTAGAGCCACTACCAAGAAGCTTTCTTTGAAGGAATTTGTGATGGAAGAAGGTGATGGTGGTGGTATTCCTTCTCTTGGATCTTGAAAGAGGCTTGATGTGTGATTGTCTTTGATTCTCCAAGAACAAGAAATGGTGGCTCTTGAAGAGTTTGTGAGTGGGATGAGGAGAGGAAAGGATGAGAGAAGTGGAAGGATTCTAGAGAGAAGTTGGAGAGTTTAGAGAGAAGGAGGAGAATTTTGAAATTGAGGAGAGAGAAGAGAGCTTTGTGTGTGTGTGTTTGGGAGAGGAGTGAAAGAATGAAAATGAGGAGAGAGGAGGGGCTGAAGGTGGCGAGTTTGAGGGGGGGAGAGATGATGTGACTTTGCTTCTTACAACAAGCAAGAGAGTGGAAAAACCTTGGGGCAAAAGTGTGAGTTGTTTTTCCTTGAGTCTTGGAGGCATTCTAATGTCCAATTTATGCTTTTCTCTAGGGGTTAAAGGGGAGTACCCCTCTTAGGATTTGGTTGCTTGTCTAAGACTCATCCAAGTGTCAAGATCTAATGGTGGATGACAAGGATCCTAGTCTTGGCTTTTGATCTAATGGTGTAGGATTAAAGAGATTGAATGAAGGGTGAGATGTTGCTCCTCCTTGGTGTGTCTTTTTAGGGCATATGCATGGAAGAACTTTTATCTCTAAATGTTATTAGAATTATTTAAATGTAATTGAACTTAATTGGCTTAATTACCCATGAGTTAACTCTTGTCAATTACACTTTTTATGATGTCTTGCATTACGGTTAAGCATATGCTTAATTTGGGGTTTAATTTTTCAAGAGTTGTCTTAAGTGTCTTAATCATTATAAACTTAATTAGTAAGGTTAGGTTGTCTTACTTTTGTTTTGGCACCTTCGAGTAATTAAGGATTAGACGATTAAGGTTTTATTAAAACGCTTAGGACATTATGATTAAATTGTTGGCTAGACTTAATTTACTAAGCTCTTGCTCTCGGGATTAATCGATTAGTTCTCAATTAATCGCTAATCCCTCTACTTAGCCGGGAACACCGAGCTAATTAGCTTAGGTAGAAATGGGGATGTTACAACTTGGGCCTACAAGTTAACAAGAAGAACAATGCCTATTTAACATTTATTAATACCTTTAACACAAAAAGTGGCTTTGTTGGTTAGATTGAAAACAAGGCGTTCCTTCCAAACTTGATTTGCCAGTTCTTCATTTGTATCAGCTTGATAGCTATGGTGAGGGAGTTCACACCTTATGTACTCATTATTCTTAACCAAAGCTACCTCAACATTGGAGCCTTCTTCCTCTCACTATTGTACAAGGGTCTCTTTGCCATCATGTCTCGGATACAAAAAGGAGAGTCATCAAATCAGTGTTTAGGCTGATTTGGTTTCTGCAACTTTGGATTTAATACTACTTCCGGGAGTTCTTTACTGAAGTTACCCTAACTCGTACAAACCAGCTAGCCATATATGGTGATTATTACACCACTTTCCTTTTCCTTCCTTTTTTGGCCTATGAGGTAGCCAACATCCTCATCAAAATGAGGGCTCAAGCATTCTTTTAGTTTTGCCCATATCAGGATCGAGATTGTGGGTTGGCTTCGATTTGGTAGAAACTTCTCTCTGCTAGTGATTCGGAACTCTCCTAGGTGACCCTCCAATGGAGTAATGTACTAATGGCTCGTGATCTCCTTAATAGGGTGAAGTCAGGGTTAAGGTATAATAGGATCTCTTTTGGGTCTTACAATCCTCATTATTTAGCTCGATAGTTTCGCGTGGTGCAAGGAATTCCATTTCACTATGACTTTTTTGCCAAATTTGACGAGCAAGCTAGTCTTTATGCTAATGAGTTAGCTGACCTGGGAATTGAGTAGCAATGAAAAGATTAATAACTTCTATTTTGAAAAGTTCAGAATAGCTTCCTTGGCTATACTAGAATTTGCCTTATGATGGGAGGTAATATTTAAGAAACTATTGGGCCAGCTTCCAAGCATTCATCTGCCGAAAACTTAAGCAAGTGGGCATTCCTGCATCCTTTCGGCATCCACCACTGCCTACCAGTGTAGAGGCAATTAGCACCTCTGCTTTCTAAAGTAGGCTCTGCTAAAGCAACCACGGCTTCAAAAAGTGTGTATTCCTCTTATCTTACATTTCTTTATGCCCTTTTCCTTGAATATTTACTTATTGTTTCCATTACCCTTTTTATTTCATAAACCTCTAAGAAGTCCAAGGGTACGAGGACTAGCAAGCCAGCAGTTCAGGAGAGTAGTGCCCTCAACCTGCAAAGCAACTGATCTCTCCTCAGATAGTTAGTGTGGCTTCTTTAGATACTATGACTCTTTTGGCTAGGACTCTTCTAGCTCCTGGTTGGGACTCTTCCAATGCCATAGTCAACTGGCATGGGAAGTTACTTTTCTTGACTTCTTAGAACGCATTAGTACACCATTTCCTTCTTTCTGACTTGAGGTTCGTCTTTTCTGGCAGAAAAAGCCAAAGTCAGGCCGAAATCTCTTCACCTCAATCGACTAAGTTAAAGAAGATCAAAGCCCATTCTCCTCAGCAAAGGGTCATGATTCCCTTTTCCGAGGAGAAGAGGAAGCGACGATGCCATGAACTCTCATCATTGAGGATCCAAACTTGGTAGCACTTGTAACTCGGCCAATTTCTATTGCTGTATAGGAGGAGGAGGATATAGAAGTACCTACTGAAGATTTGGATAAATATTTCTTCTCTTCTTCAGCCGACTGGCAATAGTGCATGAACATCTCAGTAGGACTTCCTTACAAACCCTGCTGTATCTGCTCAACTGCTAAAGTCTCTCCTTAAGGTTGCCAAATCGGCAGATGCCTCCATAGCCATAAAGTCAAAGAAGTTTGCCAACAGTTGGCTGTGAAGTTAGAGACGTTGCCCTTCAACCAGGAAGTGTATGAAGAGCGTAGCCATTTGGTCTCAGAGGTCTAGATCAGCTATCAGAGCTATGAGCATAGAAGGAAAGCCTTAGAAGCCAATTTCAAGTTGTATACCTCAATCAGAAGGTAAGATAGCAACATCAGCAGGTTTTGCAAGCTTAAATTGCAAAGATCCACGCAAAGATCGCTCAGCTACAAGTAGAACTAAAAGCCAGAGCTCTCTTCTATCACAATCGACCTCAAGGTTGATTCCAGGAGTAAACTTCAGCTATATAACCAATTCAAAGCACTAGATGGAGAAATCCATACCCTTGAGGAAAGAAAGCAAATTCTATAGCACGAAGTAGAGAGTGGTGTGCAAGGCCTAACTGAGGTAGAGTTCTCGTGGACTGAATACAAATAATTGTTGGCTTCGGTTGAGAAGAGAGCTGCTAATGCTACGGTAGCCCTTATGGTTATTGATATTATAAGCAGCTCTATCTCCCTTAAACAAGCCACCACCAACATCCCTAGTCTTAAATCAACTACCGCTTTGCCTAAGCCTACCCTTATGCAACTACAAGCTATATCAGCCGAAGGAAGCGAGCAACCTACAAATGCTCAGTCTGAGGAAACTCCCAAGCTGAAGAAGGTGCTGCATCTGGGAATCAACCTGCCGATACCTCTAGTGACCTTGTGTAGTAGTTTAGGCTTTTATTGCTTTCCTTAGCTATTTTGTACTTTGGCTACTCAGTTGGCTTGCGGCTGAGGTATTGATTTTCTCTAATATTAACTGCTTCCCACATAGTTGGGTGGTATTTTTTTAAATACTTATTATTTATACTTCTTGCCAACTTGTCTCCCTCTAGAGTAGCTAATTTATATGTTCCACTGTAAATAATTTGAGTTATAATAAAAGTCCTTCCCAATTAGGTGACCACTTGCTAAATTTAGTATTTCTAGTTCCAATAGGTAGTATAACTTATCATATTAGATCACCTTCGGTGAAGTATTTTAATCCAACCTTTTTATTATAAAACTTCGACATCTTTGCTTTATTAGAATGGATGTTCTCTAAGGCCATTAACCTGCCTTCATCAGCTAATTCTAACTCTTAGAACACAGCCGGGGAATATTGCTCTGGTTGTAGCCCGCATTGTTTTGCTACTTTGAGAGAACTCACGGTTATTCTAAAGGTAATATCGAATCTTGCCCATATGCTAGCTGATAAGGGGTTAAATCAATGCCATTATTTTTAGAATTCATATAGGCTCATAGGACCTTGGATAAGATTTCATGCCATCTTCTTTTTTTATCCTCCATAGCCTTCTTGATCATGTCTATCAAAATTTTATTAGTAGCATTTGCTTGCCTATTTACTTTGGCATAATAAGGAGAAGAATGGACCAGCCCAAAATCAAACTATTGGGTGAAAGCTTATATCTTTTCCCCTGTAAACATAGTACCTTGATCAATAGTTATGATTTCAAGGACTCTAAACTGATATATGATTTGACTCTTCATGAATCTAATCACATCAGTTTAAGTTACATTGGCTAATGGCTGAGCTTCCACCCATTTCGTAAAGTAATCTGTCGCTATTATGATAAATGTACGGCGTTTAGATGATGGAGGATGGATTTTGCCAATTAGATCCATAGCCCAGCCTCAGAATGGCCAAGGCTTTACAATTGTATGTAATACCTTAACTGGCACTCTTTGGAGTAGTCCATATATTTGGCAAGCCTTACACGCTTTTGTATAAGTAAGGCAATCAACCGAGATGGTAGCTTGATAGTATTCATATCGATGGATTAGCCATCTCATCTTTGGGCCCGATTTGTGTGCCTCACAAATTCCTTCATGCACTTCATGGATGATTTTCTTAGCCTTAGTGTCATTTACATATTTTAGCAATAACCCCTCTTGACTTCTTTTGAATAACTTATCATTAACCAATACATACTTTAAAGCCTTCTTCTTTAGCTTATATTTGGCCTTACATGAAGGATTGCTCAAATACTGCTTGACTTCTTGTCTCTATAACATCCTCCCAAGTACAGTACTATATTTAAGTCATAATACCTCACCTAGGAGTTGTTACTATCACATAATCGAACCTTGTCTGGTAGCAACCTTCGACTACCTTCGATTCGGAGGGCCTTCTTTGGAACTTTTGAACTATTTGGAGATAACACGGAAATAAACATAGGGGTGAGAATTATAAATTCTCAGTAGGATTCATTAAGAAACTTCATACCATGTCATCGTTATTATCTCTAGCTGCTTCGGTTTATTCTAAAAAAGGTGAACATGTTATACAAGCTGTTTAATTTTATAGTACGAAAACATACTATTCGAAGCAGAATTCATTTTTATTCATACGCTTCTAATTTGGGTGAACCAATACAAAAATCATTTCATGAATTGAACTATCCATAATAACTTAAATGTATTAAACTACAATAGCGCCAATATACTAAAAACATAAAAATCTGCACATGCGTTTACCTGTACTTGAACTTATGCAAATACACATAATTCTCCTTTCTTCCTTTATCTTCCTTTACTTGTTACAAATATTCCAGAGTCGCCATGTCATATTCCATCGGGGCATGATCACCATGTCATACTCCTTAGGAATATGTTCTTCCTGCCATGTCCCAGAGTATGATCGCCATGTCATATTCTATCAGGTGTGATCACCATGTCACATCCCTTAGGGTGGCGAATTATTGTGCCACATTCCAGAGTATGATCACCATGTCATACCCCATCAGAGCATAATCGCCATGTCACGTCTTTTGGAATATGGACTCATCATCATACCTTTCATCATAGAATCTTTATATGCCACACTCCAAAGTATGATCGCCATGTCATACCCATCAGAGCATGATTGCCATATCACGTTCTTTAGGAGGTACTCATCATGCCATATCCCAGAGTACGATCGCCATGTCATACTCCATCGGGTGTGATCGTCATGTCACTTTCCTTAGGAATATGGGGCCTTCATTATATCTTTTAACTGCCTTCACAAGGAGGGACCTAATGTGCAACTGTCTCCGAGTGAAGGACCCATATCTTTATCTTTTAACTGCCTTCATAAGAAGGGATCTCATAGCTGTTTCTAGGTGAAAGGATTCACATTTAATATATTCATATCCTTTCATTTTCATACATAATCAAGCATAGACATGCTGAATGTATTCATACATATACTTTATCGTTTATTTTCATATATCCTTGCATACCTGATTTCCATGTACATATTCATAACATATAAAGGCTCATAACTTCCTTACAATTCTACCGAAAATTCAGCAACATAACGGATCAGATCCGTTTCCCTATGAATAGTGCCAGTCTCAGCAGACAGTCAGTCACAGTAAGAGATCAAATATAATGCATCAATCTTTCAAGCACCAACATGGAATTTGCAACACTTAGACTTTAATTGAACTCATACATGCATTAAGGTGTCAAATCCTTCAATTCTGGAAATCCTACTCATATTCTTCAACTCTGCCCGTTTTTAGAAATTAAGCCTTTGATTCATTTTAACTCATCTAGACCTGAATTTTGGATATGTTGAAATGTTATGTGTCTATTTTCTAACCCCTTTGATCCCATCTAATTTTAATAAATGTAGCCCAAGTTATTTAAGTTTTATCCCGGTCTGCCCTGAAGCTGGCCAGAATTACACACTTATAGGTAAAATCCACTAAAAATTGAATACAAGTTCAAATCATACGAAATTAGTATCATATTAAAGCTAACAAGCTTTCATTTTCAACAAGTTTTGTGTCATTTGCTTTAGTAGAGCTCGAGTTATAAACCCTAAAATTTGACCTTCCTGAACTGACCTGTTCTGGCCTGGTTTGGACATAGGGCAACTTCTTCGAACCATTGGGAACACATGGAACCATATCAAACTCAAAATATTTTTATAGGATGTTCTTCTTTGTGTAACCTTTCTATCAAAGTTGGTTTCACTCAATTTGGAGTTGTATAGAGCAAGTTAGGCTCGGAAAAATCCAGTCTGCCCATTATCAACCTCTAAAATCTAGGTCAAGCTTCCAAAATTCATATCTCTTTCAATACAATTCCAATGGCCTTATATGATATATCCATGGAAAGCCCTAAATGTCTAGTTTCACATAAAAATAGCTCCATTGGATTTAATAGGTCATAGGTGGAGCCGTACACTCCGCCGTACAGACTGCTGTGGGGCTCCTCACTTAGACAGTATCCAAATCCTCCATTTCTCTTAGTTTTCTTCTCCTAACTTTAATTCCAACTCAAGATTTCATGTTGATCCAATCATAATCCATCATATACATCCAATATATCATCAAATACATGAAGAAGAGTGAAATTTCATACAGCCACATTTTAGAGAAATTAAGGACAGAAATAGAATCCTACCTCCCTTAGGTGTGATCTTGCTGAATTTGAGTTTGGATTGATGGAACCTTGTGAAGCTTGAAGGTTTGATGGAGATGGTTGAGAGAAGGAGAGAAAGAGAAGGCTGAAATTAGAGGAGAATGAGACGCAAGTCAGTAGGGAGAAGAGAAAAATCTGATTTAAGCAATTAAAGAGGTAGTTGGCTTTGTGAGTTTTGATTGGTTGAAATTTTTGTGGATAAAGTTTCAGCCATATCTCTCTCTTTTGTGGCTATATTATTCTCTACATCGCCTAAAAGTGGAACTCGCTTCCATTGTATCTTAAATCGTAACTCATCTCTATTTTGCTTGAAGTCGGAACTCGGAACATCAGGAAATACATAAAAGTTTTGGAAGACTCATTGTGGCTTAAGGTCGGAGATTAGAAATCACACAGCGAACAAATCACCTTATACCCGCATCTTGGAAGTCGAGAACTAGGACGCTTAATAACTTTCATTACACGTAAAATCTAAAACTCGGTCCATGATCAAACTCGGAGATTGATTCTAGGCATAACACCAAAAATCGGGAATCAAAACATTAACCTTATGTGCCAGGAAATCGGAACATATATAATCTTGGAAGTCCCAATTCAATCTCCGATGTCGGTAATAGGCCAAACTCGGGAACACCAATAGAAGTGGAAAGCTCTTGGAATAAACTCGTAGGTCGGAACTTGTGTATAACTTGGAAATCAATTTCAGAGGTTGAAACTTGCGTCCATCTTCTTTGGAACTTGGAAATAAGTTATTAGTTCCATAATCAGATCCGTTTTCTTTGAAACATCAAGTCGGATATCGAAAATCAGTTTGAATCATGTCCATTGTATTTGAAACTTGGAAGTAAGGTTGGCTATCACCTAACTTGGAAATAAAGTTAGATATCGGGAATCACATCCATTTTGTCTTGACCTTGAAGGATAAGTCGGAAGTCGGAAATTATGCCCGTTTATTTGAAACTTGGAGATGAAGTTGGAAGTCAGAAATAATCTCCATTTTATGTGAAGCTCGAAGGCGAAGTTAGAAGTCGGAACTCGTGGTGGATGTTACATTACTACCTTCTTTAAAAAAAATTTATCCTCAAAATTTAGTCACAAAACTAACTATTTATTATCGTAATAAGCACACTGAAGTGGTAAAAACATAGTAGTCAAAAAAATACAGTAAACCTAGTTACATAAGTTAAAAGCAAAAGTGAATCCTTATCCTAGGTTATTTCTAATTTCACTTCAGCTCCTTTGGGGAAATAACCTCTTCAACATTTAAGGTGAAGGCCCGTCATGGTTGTTGTGGTTTAGGGGTCGGTGGTTGGTTCTCAGGGCATGATCGGATCATATGTCCTAGCTTGCCACATCTAAGGCACACATATTGTTTGACTAGGCAAGGCTTATTTCCATGATTCTTCCCACACTTCAGACATCGTTGATTGACTATCGATTCTTGCAACTGTTTGCTCGCATATTTGCTAAGGTGAATTTGCTTCTTTGGTGGTGAGGCATATTCGGGTTCTATGTTTTCAAGTGCCGGCCTCTTTCCATAAGCATCAGACTGGGCAATCTCCAATTTCTTATTATAGTCCTCTACAAGTCTGCACTTGTTTACCGAGGTAGGAAAATCCTTGATATCCATAGGGCCTATTGCTGTGAGAATATCTTCCCTCAATCCGCCTTCAAATTTGACACACTTCCACGCTTCATCTGGATTCCGCTAATAGATTGTGGAAAACTTGCATAGCTCCTCAAACTTAGCGATGTACTCTGACATACTACTACTTCCCTAGCAGAGTTGCATAAATTCCAACTCCTTGGCATTCCAAACAGATGGCGGAAAGTATTTCTGATAAAAAGCATCCTTAAATACAATCCAGGTGATCTCCATCTGGTACTCTTCCAATAGCCGTGTTACACCATTCCACCAGAATTCTGCGTCTGCTTTGAGCATATAGGTGGCAAAGGCCACTTTTGGTGGTCAGTGCAGTCTAGAATGGAGAAGACCTTTTCCATTATCTTAACCCATTTGTCAGCCTTATCAGGATGAAAAGCTCCTCTAAAACTGGGCGAGTTTACTTTTTGGAATTCTGCTAACTTAAGATATTCCAAGTCCAATCCTGAGCTATTCGGGCTTCTACCGTGACTGGCTCCACATTGTCTTCCCAACTGATCCATCATTTGGTGTGCTGCAGCAGCTAGTTCGCGCATGACATATGCCATCTCTTGTAGAGTGTCCATGAAATTAGTGGGGGCTTCTGAAGTGGGTGCAGTTTGTGGCTTACCATGCCCCCTGGAAGCCATTAGTTCCTAATCACACACAACAAAACATTGAGTTAATCAGGCTCAACAATAAGTTAAGTGTGATAGCAACTAATAACATTCACCAGTTCTCAACAATAGCATCCTGCATTCTCACATCGATAGTGAAAAGGAAGGGATCTGCTTTCACCAATTCCACTTGATCACTATTCCAAAACTGTAATTACTAATGAAAGTAAATGGTGCGCATTGGTTAGCATGAATCCATTCTTTACTGAGTAGCATGTCATAGCCTAGCTTTGCATCCACCACAAAGAGTATTGGTTGTCCTTGATCCCACTATTAGCTTAGCAAAAAGGAAAGCTAGTGCCGGAGTTCTTCTTGCAGTGAAATTTAACATAATCATATTGGTTTTCTTGAGGTCTTTGCAGCTCTTGCCCAACCTCTTGACTGTGCTGTATGGCATCACATTCAACACAATTCCTCCATCAATTTGAACTCTGCTGGCAGGTTTTTCATTCACGTGAGCTTTGATGTAAAGAGGCCTAAGATGTCCAGCTTTATTCTATTTTTTAAACCTTATTTCTTATAACTCTTCTCGAACTAAAGATGCACACTCGGCCTCTTCTACCATGACATCTCCCTCCAAGCACCAAGATTCACCTTCTAAAGGAATAATCCCAACAATAGCTAGCATGGCTGGGTCATCCTATAGTTCATCTTAGGGTCGTTATTATTCAACAAATCATTCAGTAAATTTCCGGAATATTAATCTTCTCTAATAAATTTTGTGTGCTCAGTAAGCAAAGCCTCAACATCCAACCCCTTCGTCAGCTTAGTAACCATCTTGTCCAAATCTTTGGATAATTTAGTAACCTACTTAGGCTTTGGAGTTGTAGTTGGGGACTTAACTTGCTCTCTTTCAACATTCTTAGATTGTTCGAGCATAACCATTATCCTTTTTATTTTTTCTTTAGTCCTTCTTCACTATAACCTCCTTTTCTGGGTCCTAGTTAGGTGTGCCTTTGGGTCTTGCTTCATCTTTTGCTTTTTTGGTTATCGATTCACCAACCATTCTTATATTCTGACTTCCTCTTTTGGCTTGATCATTTTCGTTACCTTGGGTTGTTCGTTGTTTAACACTGTGATTTTGAGGGAAGGGGTTCCTTTCTCAAAATTGAACTCTATTGAACGGCCAGAGTTTCTTGGTAGGGCATGATCAGTAATTCTAGGCACCATGGCCTGTTCAGGCTCCTTGTCTTTCGATTATTAACTTTCCAGGTTAGGTTGGGGTAGTTGGATTCCTTTTTAAGTTGACGGTGGTATCCAATCCTCCCTTGGAGCTGACTTAGGTACTACAACCTTTAGAAAATACTAACCCTCTGACTAGCACTTTACCCCCCAATTTTTTGTGTTTCTACAGGTTTTGGTCTCCACACCACCTTTCGAAACAGTTCTACTTCATCTTTTTCTTTGAGCTTCTTCTCTAATATGAGAAATTTTCCTTCTTTCTGTTCTTTGCGAGTAATAGACACTAACACCATATTCATAGACAAGCCAAATGAATTGGTGTCCATAGTCATGTTTCCTTTCTCGGCCAACTTGAGCTTTCCTTCTTTCTGTGCCTTTTGAATAACATTCCTAAACAATGCAATTGTTGGTTGTGTAAGTCCAAGAATGGTACCACTTGCAATACCCTTTTCTTTAAACTCATCAGCTAGAGGAATCTTGTGGCCTTCTAGAAACTTAATTTGTTTGCCTTTCACAAGGCAATCAAAATATTTGGTCTGCCTTGGAAGTCAAACAAATATGCCTCTTTTTTAGCTTTACCACTTCTCTTCCCTTGGAAAGAGTTAAAGCCTGACAGGTATATGGCTTGCCATGTGCAAACTCAACTACCATTATATTTGCTTGCCCTTTTGGCTCCTCCCAAATGTCTTCCTCAGCTGAGTCGCAATCTATAATAGAAATCAACCGTGGCCCTCTAGGCCCAGCATAGTTAAACCTCCTTTGTTCTTTTTCAACAATGTATTATTCCACTCTAGAAGCTCGAGATGTTAACTGTGCTAAATTAGAGTACTTTATAGCTACCAATCTTTCTTTTAATTGAGGGTGCGTGTTGCTCATAGCAGCCATGGAATATTCAAGTTCTAGTAATTGCACACTGCACCGGCTCCTTACTTTCCTAAATTGCTTAAGGAACTCAGCTACTAGCTCATTTGGCAATTGCTTGAGACTCATCAACTCAGCAATCAAAACTTCAAGTTGGGGCTTATAGAAATGATCATGGAAAAGCCTCTCTATATCGGCGCAGTCTTGGATTGAATTTGGAGCCAAAGATGAATACTAAGAGAAAGTAGCCCCCATGAGAAATAAGGGAAAAGTTGAAGTTTGTAGTACTTATTCTGGTTAGCCTTACCACGTTGAGCCATAAAATGACTAATATATTCCATTGTAGACTTTTGATGTTCACCATAAAAGGTAGAAAAATCCGAAGTTTTGTAGCCTCTCGGCAAATGAATCCTACCAATCTAGTCAGGGTAAGGCTTCCTATAAACTAATTTTTCTAATGGCTTGGGTTGGACGCCAAAATGTCTCTTGATATCTTTGGTAATCATATTTGGGTCCATCAAAGGCTGACCACTCACCCAAGGATCAACTTGTACTAGGGGTGGAGCTTGTAGTGGAACCTCCTACCAGGTTACTTGACTTCTAGGTCCTTGTATGATGTAGTTTTGAGGCTGAGGAATATGGACACTAGGCTAAGGATAAGCAGCTTGATTTTGTGAAAACGAGGTCTGGGGTTATGATTACATGGTTTGAGTTGAGTAATTATGCATTGGTCCTCCAAGAGTAGTTATGGGTGGTTGTAGTACAAATGAAGTGTTAATGTTAGTAATCACTTCCAAATATAGCAGCATTATATTGTATCTGCTACATGTGACTACATCCAAACTCCCATTTACTCCAAAACTACCCATCATGGGTGGATTGTGGGTTCTATTCCACGCATTACCACTTGGATTAGTTGGTACCACCAGTAATCCAATGCTCCTTCGAGTATTGGGTGGCCTGTGCATCATGCTCACTTTTCCATAGTGCCAATTAAGTGGTTGGTTAGGTTGTCCCCTAGCTGATTAGCTGAGGCATTCCCACTGGCCATATTTCCCCAGGGCACAGCCAGGGTAGAATTATCTTTTGTATTAGCCTGTTGTTGAGCTATTTGGATTTCGTCGTGAACCATGCGCTTAACAATATCAGCTAATTATTTGGATAGCTCTAGCATTGAGTCATTTAGCCCCATGTCAATTTGATCCTATATAAAAGAGCTAGACATAACAGTTAATTGCCCCTTTCTTCCCCTGGATGGTGGGGAGTTGCTTGATGAAGAAGCAACCAAATTAACCATAGGTTGGGTCATGACATCCTCCATCAACTACAAACTGTTGGACTTCCAGCAACATCCCCAGTTTTTGTCTAAGCTAATTAGCTCAGTGATCTTGGTTAATTAGAGAGGTTAACGACTGATTGAGGACTGATCGGCTAATCTCGATGAACAAAAGCTTAGTAAATTGAGTCAAGTCAATAATTGAATCATAACGTACTAAATGTTTTAATTAAAACCTAATTATTCAAACCTCATTAATTCGTAACTTGGAAATATAATTAAGCTAATCCAATCCCATTAATTAAGTACAAGACAATTGTTCTACCGTAATCGATTGAGATAGATTAATTTTTACACCCTAATTACATAATTTATAAGAGCAATTCTGTTAGAGGAAAACATTTTAAAAGTGTAATTAACCGAAATCAGTTACAGAGCAATTTAACTAATCAAATTGAATTAACAACTTAGGTAATTCTAATAGCTTTGAAGATTTAAAAATTTCTCCTAATTGATGCACCAAATTTCGGTCAAGGATAAAAGCAAAATCCAACCATCTATTTGCCTTCTTATCATGCACTCTTAGATCAAAAGTCTATGTTAGTGGTATTCCTTGAGTCAAGCCACGAGATGTACTCTCCTTAATCAAGATTGTGATATTTGGAGTGATCTTATCCACCTAAGCCAATCCCAAGAATGATCATGCTTTTAACCACTTGAAAAACACTAAATGGTCTTTACCCAAGCGCCAAGACTCAAAGAAAACATAACCCACCCTTTTACCCCAAGGTTCCTAGCCTTTTTGCTTGAAAGAGAAGTAAACTCATCTATTCACTCTTGCTTGTTGGAGAAGCAAAAGTCATCAGCCCCCCTCACCCATTTTGTGCCCCAAACAGCCTCCCCCACTCTCTCATTTGTGATTTTTATCCTTTCACTACAAGCCCAAACTCCTACCTCTCTCTAAACTTCATCTTAGCTCTTTTGTTCTTTCAACTTTTCTTGTTCCTATTCTCTCTTTCTCACCTTATCCAACTCTCTTTCCTATCACCACCCTCACAAACTCTTCAAGGACCACCCTCTTTGGTTCTTGAGGAAGCAAAAATAAACACTCACTTAGCCCCATTATCAAGCTCAAGGAAGAGGAAGGTCATCTCCAACCCATCAATTCTTTCTACTCCTCAAGAAACTCATTTGGTAGTGACTCTAACCCCTTTCTCTTCTATGTTTTTCAAGCTCTAGCACTCCTAAGCTCTTCATAGCTAGGTGATTTTAGGACTTGCTCTAAAGGCCTCATGGCCATGCTTTTACTATATGAAGTTGTTTGTGATTTTTGCTCTTTTCTTGGAAAATGACTTTGGTTGTGCATTTTGTTTTATGTTGAACCCAAGTTTTTAGAACTCAAAATATTGATTTTTACTAAGACCTCAAAGTATAAAAGTGGTTTGGAAATGTAAATGGGTCACTTGAAGAAAAGACTTAATGTTTTTACAAGAAAACTCATTGAAAACAAAACCGTGGAAACTGGAAAATTCTGGCAGTCTGCATGGCGCGACTAATAACTCCTTTAATATAACTCCAAATGGACCGAAACTAATTTTAAATGAAAATAGACTCATAGAGATTTTTATACATATAAAATATGTGAAATTTGGCCTTAAAACGAGAGAGATATGAATTTTTAAAATAGGTCATTCCTATATGTGTTTCTGTTCGGGCAGTATGTAATAAAATCTTAATAACTCAAGTTATACAGAACATTTTTGAGTGGGACCAAGTTTGTTAGAAATCTAAGACATAGGCAAACATTCCCATGAAACGGTTTTGGCAAATTCCTTCTGAGGAGCTCGTAATAAGGTTTAAAAATCATTGTACCGAGAATAAACTTAAAAGCTGAGTAGTTAGAATAAAATGTGCATATCTCAAGTTACAAAATGAATTTTTGAGTGGGATTTATTTTGTTTAAAAATAGACTTAGAGAAATATAATCATACCAAAATTCAAAGCAAAAGAGTCAAAGATGAAATTATGGTGAATTTTTGAAGTTACTGTCCCACTGTAAAAGTAAAACTAGTTATGGTTAAGTTTTAAAAGTTAAGGAGAAATAAGCTTTAAGATATTAAGACCCTTACATTAAGTATTGGAAAACCTTCATAATTCAACTTAAAAGTTTCAAAAAGGATAATGGGAGAAATTGGCCCTATGCCTAACAAAAGAGTTCACACAAGAGGCAACCTTAATTAAAAGCTTGCACCAAATTTACTAAGCTAAGCTCATAAGACTTTGTGTGATATGTATGCCCCTATGTCCATATGATGACACTGATATGATAATGATATGATGATGATGATTATGATAATGGTATGATGACAATATGAAAATGAATGATGATGATATTAATATGATATGCTGATGATATGATGCTTAATGATACGCGATAAAGGGATCACATTTAGGGACGGCGATACGTAACGCCTAAATGTGGAAAAGAATTAGAATAATTTTGCATCATAAGCTTTAATAAGAAAAGAAAGTAAACTAAGGGTATGATCCTTCAAAACGGAAGGTGACCCAAAGCAAGCTCCCCTCACCCACGACTCACATGAGGCATGGCATGACCCGGCTAGTGTGAGTATAGGGAATAGGGCTTACATGAGGCATGGCATGACTCAGCTAGTGTAAGTATCGAAAGTTATGGTGGTGACAGCCACGATATGAGCTCATTACCACTTATGTTTAGTGGGTGAAAAGAAAAAGACTCAAGATAAAGTCAAGTAAAGAAAAGAAAAGGGACTTCGGTCCAAACCCTTGAAGGGAAGAAGTTAAAAGAAGCTTATAGCATAGTTATGCATGTTTTATGTGATTATACTTATGTCCATGTATGTTATGATATAAATGATTAGAGAGTATGTTAAAATTGAATCCGCTTCGGATGATTATGTTTTAAAAAATTTAAGAATTGGACCTTATGCATGCTCACTGTTTTCATTTATAAAACCAAAGTGGCTGGGATGATGACAATGACACTTTAGTGTCGGGTTCGAGTCCTACTAAGAAATTTTATTTCTCACCCTAGTTATTCTTCCGTATCGTCACCAGATCTCGATGGCGTACCCAGTGGACTGGAGCCTGGATCCCCCACACTGTGAGCAGAAGTATGACGTCGGATGCCAGACAATGCTAATTTGGACTTGAAGTTGCCGTAGCTCTCCATCTTCATACATTCCTTTTTGTGATGAACGATGTCAATTTAAGTTTGTGTTTAGTATTTGGGTCATGGCACGTCCATGAGCCTCCCTCGATGTAATGTTTATATATATATATTTTATGAACTCATATGGATGTAATGATTAGTTATGTAATGCAATGTATTTGTGAATTACTATTTATTTACCTTTCTTTTGTTTTATGATATTGGGGTATGTATTTTATGTGACACGCTCTTTCTTTATTTGTCTTCTTGCTCAAGGCTTTACTTTCCAAAATGCTGCAAAGCGACGACGTATTTCAAAAAAAAAGAATCTTACCATATTTTCCGCATAATTTAATTTCAAGTGAAATTTAGTTTTCCACGAGCATAAGTAATAACTAATAAAACGCCGTAATACGACTTAAGCATAGTATAGGTTTATTAGGGTGTTACATTATGGTATCAGAGCAGTTCATCCTATTAAAGCCTGAGGTTGGACTGACTATGCTTCCAAGCATAACTCTATGTGCGCTATGTTAAGTCGTGCTGAGAATTCTGTCTATATGATGGGATGTAGGACTTAGAATGCATGACCGTCATGTGAGTTTGCCTTTAGTTGCTGCCATGCTTATGCTTAATATTGGGCCTGATCAACTCGATATCTTTGTATGGTGTGTTCAAGAACTAATGGCAACTCGCAGGTGTAACACCCTCCCAAGCACAGTACTATGCTTAAGTCATAGTACTATACCCTGGAGCTGTTACTGTTACCTGAGTGGACCTCGTCTGACAGCAACTTCAGCCGTCTTTGGAAACTTCTAAAATCATCTGGAGACAACATGGAAATAGGAGTGAGAATTATAAAATTCTCAGTAGGACTCTCTAATCTTCATACATAATGTCATCATGGTCGTCTCCAGTTTGCTTCGGTTTATTTTGAAAAAGATGAACATGCAACACAAACTGTTTAATTTTACATTTCGAAAAATGACTTATCCGAAGCAATGTTCATTTTAATCTTACGCCTAGCATTTGGGAGAACCCATAAAATTCATTCAAATATAACATCATGAATAATAGCTGTAGCATATTAAAACACAGATACCATCAATATGCTGGGAATATAACATCTACACATAAAATTACTCGTACTTAAATTCATGCCTATACATGAAGTTTTGCTTTTCTTTCTTCATCTCCCTTTTTGTCATAAAATCTTTAATCTTTAGTCTTTTACTTGGCACACCTAGCCGTATCGCCGTCCCTAGGGTGCTTGGATCTGTCTACACTTGGGCGTTACGTATCGCCGTCCTCAAGTGCAGCATCATACCACATTCCAGAGTATGATCGCCATGTCATACCCCATCGGAGCGTGATCGCCATGTCACGTTCCTTAGGAAGATGGGATCCTCATGCTATATTCCAGAGTATGATCGCCATGTCATACCCCATCAGAGCGTGATCGCCATGTCACGTTCCTTAGGAATATAGACTCTTCATTATATCTTTACATGCCACATTCCAGAGTATGATCGCCATGTCATACCCCGTCGGAGCGTGATCGCCATGTCACGTCCCTTAGGAATATGGGATCTTCATGCTATATTCCAGAGTATGATCGCCATGTCATACCCCATCAGAGCGTGATCGCCATGTCACGTTCCTTAGGAATATAGGATCTTCATTCGGTACTTACACTAGCTGGGTCATGCCATGCCTCATGTAAGTCCTACCCCCCCATATTCTCACACTAGCTGGGTCAATGCCATGCCTGATGTGAGTGGGGCATATTCTTACATCTTTAGACTTTAAGTCTTTACTCTTTAGCCTTTATTGCCCTTGGGTAGCCTGGCCTTGGAGTGAGCTTGTCAGCTCAACTCGTGACCATTGTCACATCGACTCACCCACAAGGGAGTTCACATCTTTATGTTCACACTTAATATACTTATATCTTTTCATTCTCATGTGTCGTCAAGCATAGTCATGATAAATGTACTCGTACATATGTTACATCAGTATTTCTCATATATCTCACATCCTACTGCTTCTTGATTTATTCTCATATATTTCATATCATAAATTCCTTGTAATTTAGACACTCATGGTCCCCTAGACTCCTGCCGTAAATTCGGCAGCATAACGGATCAGGTCCGTTTCCCCATGAATAGTGCCAGCTTTCACGGGCAAATCAGTCATAACAACATAATCAACTTAACACATATATATCAATATCAAACTGGCCATCCTCAACTCAAACTTTGTATGCTTCCCTAATTCTTGTGAAATCTTCAATTGGGTTACTTTGTGAAACTATCACTTTGGCCATTCTGCTACCTCCTATTCGGTTCTGCCCGAATTTCATATGATCCACTTTTATTTCTATTCAACTCATTTCGATCTGAAATTTGGATATATCATAGCTCTATATGTCTACTTTCTAACCTCTTTGGTCCCATATCATTTTGATCCATATAACTCAAGATTTTTCAATCTTACCTCAGCTCGTTCAGTCACTAGCCCGAGTTACACTCCTGGAAGTATAAATTCACTAAAAATAGAAACTAAGCTCAAATCATGCGAAATCAGTCTCATATTGAAGGTAACAGGACAACCTTTCATTTGCCACAAGTTTCACTCCATTTGCTTAAATATACCTCGAGTTATGAGTCCTGAAAGTCTACCTTTCTGAACTACTCTGTTTTGGCCTAGATTGGACATAGGACAACTTCCTCAAATCACTGGGAACGATTGGGACTATAACAAACTCGGAATTTTATATTGGGGTGTTCCTCTGTGTGTAAGCTTTCTAACAAAATTAGTTTCACTCGATTTGGAGTTGTATAGGGTGAGTTATACCCTCCTCATGTCACCCTGCTCGGATGAAAGTTCTGAACCCTAGGTCAAACTTCAAAAATTCGTATCTCCCTCAATACTAATCCAATAACCTTATATGATATATCTACGGAAAGCCCTGAATGTCTACTTTCATCTAAAAATGGTTTTATCGGATTTGACCCATTGTAGGCGGCGCCATACACTCCGTCGTACGGACTGCCGTGGAATTCTCACTCAGGCAGCATCCCAACCCATCTATTTCTTCAAATTTTCTCCTTCTAATCATAATTCTAATTCCAAATCTACTATGAATTTAATCATAATCCATCATAATACATCCAATAATTCATCACATACACAAAGAAGAGTTCAATCTCATGCAATCATAGGGCAAGGAATTTAAGAGTAGAAGTAGAATCCTACCTCTTTGGAGTATGATTTGAACTAGGTGCTGAAACTTGGAGTGTTAGAGCCTTACTAAGCTTGAAGGAGCAATGGAGTTGGAGAAGAGAGCTGAACAAGGGAGAAAGTGGCGTAGAAATGGGGCTGAAGGAGAGAAAGAGATGAGTTTATAAGCTTGAGGTGGTAGTTAACTTGGAGAGCTTTGATTGGCTGAATTTTCTTGTGGACAGAATTTAGCTACGTCTCCCTTTCAGTGTAACTTGCCGCCATACTGTTTCAAATCGGAACTCGCATTTACTCTATTTCAAGCCGAAACTCATCCTTATTATACTTGAGGTCGGAACTCGTGTCGTTTTTACTTGAGCTGGGAGCTGAAGCCTAATGTCGGAACTCGTACCATGTTGTTTGTGACGTGAGGAAATCTTGAATCAAGGTCGGATGTCGAAACTCATGTAACTGGCAATCCTATAATCTCGGAATGAACTCGGGAATGCCAATGCTGGATGTAAAATCGAATATAGGAACTCGTTTGACTGAAGATCAGCTCAAGGGTCCGAACTCGTGTCCACTCAATCTGAGTTCAACACTAAGGTCGAAACTCGTGAATTCGAGTCACATTTCCAAACCCAAGTACTTAAACTCGGAAGTCGAAATTTATATAATGTATGGTTGGTTACATCGGAAACCGAATATACTTCCCTTGAGGCACGAAGTCGGATCTCATGGAATTATGTTCATGTGTTCGGACTTGAAGGTTAAACTCGGAAGTCGTGATTCGTACATACCTATTCGGATTAAGTCGAAATTCGTAATTTATAGGATCTGGCACTTCAACTCGATATCGGAACTCGGGAAAGAGATAAAAGACCTTGGTAATGAACTCGGAATCCAATTCAGCTAAAACTCGTAAGTCGCATTTCTTGTCCATTTGGAATCACCCAATGTCGGAACTCGTATATCACGTACTCGAGCATAATGTCGAAATCGTTTACATGAAGTTGTATATTGGAAATCGGAAGCATCTCATTCAACTCGTAACCATCACGTGAAGTCGGAGGTCGGATTGGACATGAAGTCGAAAATTGGGCAAGAATGAGCTCGGAACTCGGAAATAAATCATCTTATTGAAATCCAAAGATGAAGTCGGAAATTGGGATTGATCAATCCTGATGACGAAGCCGGAACTCGGAAATCAGGATGTTACAGCAGGCGTATCTCCAACAAGAACAGCGACAACGCGAACCTTGCCGAGTTCATGGGAACTTTCCAGTAGATGGCAAACGCAATGCAAGCTCAGGCTACAACTGCTGAGCATATGATGGACCAGCTAAACCGAAGATCCGAAGAGTCTATTGGTGGAAATGGAGTTGATGCCGAGTATTAGAAGTTCTCGGAGTTTCATAAGGCGAACCCCGCCTAGTTTCAAGGGGGCTTTCAACCCTGACAAAGCCGACGAATGGATCAAAGAGATAGAGAAGATCTACTCCATGTTAGCTTGCTCAGAGACCCAAAAGGTGGCCTTTGCCACTTACATGTTGAAGGCGGATGCCGAGTTCTAGTGGAAAGGAGTGAAAAGCTTGATTGAAAGTGATCAGAAGGAGATCACATGGGATGCCTTCAAGGTGGCTTTTTATGAGAAGTACTTCCCGATGTCCATAAGGAATGCGAAGGAGATGGAATTCCTGAGGCTCTACCAAGGAGGTATGAGCATTGCTAAATACACGGCAAAGTTTGAAGAGTTGTGTAAGTTTTCCACGTTGTATCAGCGACACTTGGATGAACATTGGAAATGCATGAAGTATGAAGGGGGATTGTGGGCCGACATTCTAGCATCAGTGGCCCCATTGGAGATAAGGAACTATGCGACACTTGTTAATAAGAGCCATGTAGTAGAAGAATGTAATCGAAAGTTGGCGATCCAGAGATCGGAGGACCATCAGAGGAGATAAGCGTCTCAAGGACAACACCTGAAGCAGCCCTCGCAAAAGAAGCCCTACTATGGTAAAGGTTCTAAGGGTAATCAGCCACAAGAGCCCTCCGCCAACCATCCAAGACCTACCAACCAGCCCCCGAAGCCTGCAATGAATCCTACATGCCCAAAATGTGAAAGACAACACAAAGGGATTTGCTACGCCGGACAAAATGTCTGCTTCAAATGTGGACAGCCTGGGCATTTTGCAAAGAACTGCATCTAGGGCATGCCTGCCCCCGACCTGTTTACAGGTAACGAATTTTGTGGGCAAAATTCTTTTTAAGGAGGGGAAATTGTAACATCCCCAATTTTTGTCTAAGCTAATTAGCTCAGTGATCCTGGTTAATTAGATAGGTTAATGATTAATTGAGGACTAATCGGCTAATCTCGATGAACAAAAGCTTAGTAAATTGAGTCAAGTCCATAATTGAATCATAACGTACTAAATGTTTTATGTAACATCCGCGAATTCCGACTTCCGATCCCCATTATTTTTTGACAGTTCCGATTTCCGAGTTTACTTACACTTGGCCTCCGACCTCAACACTAGCTTCGACTTCCGACTTCGTTTCAAGGCTTACAAGGGACTTCTTCCGATTTCCGACATCAGGCATGCAGCTTACGCTCTCCGATTTAATGGATGGAGCTTACGATTTCCGACCTTGTAAGCGTGGGTAAATTTTGACCTCCTCGGTATGAATTCCGACTTCCAATTTCGTGAGATGAAATGAGGGTGACTGATGCTTCCAACTTACGAGTTTGTTGTCGACTTCAGCACTCTTTACGACTTCCGATCTTATCGCTCAAAGAGTAAAATGTTCGATTTCCGACTTCGTCTCTGAGGCTCAGATGAACTGAATATATTCCGAATTCCAACATTATGATTCACAACTGGTACGAGATCCGATCTTGAGTTCAATATTAGTAGCTCTCACTTCTATATCTTTTCGAGTTAGGGATAGAAAGTTCATGATTTCTGATTCCGACCTTAAGTGCTTGGCTTCTCACCAGGCTCTACTTTTAAGTTTCAATTAGACTGGATGTTTTACGAGTTCCGACTTCATATACTGGGAGGTTCGAGGTCCGACCTTATGTAGCGTCACGAGTTAGATTTCGTTTCCAGAATATGCTAGAAACTCCTACCACTTAAGCGACGTGGAGAGTGATTCTACCACACAAAGAGGGCAACCAATCACAATCTTCCAAGTTAACTCCCACTCATGCCTATATAACACACTATTCTCCTTTGAATCAGACCATTATTCACGTTGCTTTTCCTCTTCTCCATCAGCTCTCTTTTCTCTTGCTCACACATCCAAGACTTAAGCAAAGTTCCAGCCTTGTTCATCCAAATTTCAAGAACTCAGCACCAAAACACTTAAATCAAAGGTAGGGGTTTTAATTTCTTGCATCAAATCCATGCACTTGGCTGGCTGGACTGAATTAGTTTCACCTTAATTGATGTGTGAATTGAATAATTATACTTGGATTAATAGAAGATTTTGAGTTAGAAGTAGAATTAGAAGAAGAAAACTAAGAGGATTAGATGGCTGGAGGTGCTGTCTTGGTGGAGAGTCCGCGGCAGACCATATGGCGGAGCGTACGGCGCCGCCTACGATCGGTCAAATTCGATGAACATATTTTTAGATGAAACTAGACATCTAGGGCTTTCCATAGACATATCATACAAGGGTTTTGGATCAGAATTGAGGAAAATATGAATTTCTGAATCTCGACCTAGGGTTTTGACTCTGGCTCTGGGCAGATTGGGTTATTTAGGGTAGAACTCGACCTATACTACATGAAAATGAGTGAAACCAACCTTGTTGGAAAGCTTACACATAGGAGAACAACATCCAGAGAAATTCCGAGTTTGTTATCAACTCAGTTGTTCCCAGTGATTTGAAGAAGTTACCCTATGTCCAAACCAGGCCAACACAGGGCAGTTCAGAAAGGCTAAGTTTCGGGGCTTGTAACTCGATCCCTACTAAGGCAAATGAAATGGAACTTTTCGTATATGAAAGGTTGTCCTGTTAGCTTTAATATGAGACCAATTTCGTCTGATTTGAGTGAGTTTTCGATTTTTGGTGAATTTCTACTTTTAGTTGCCTGATTCTGGCCAGCTAGTGGGCAGGCCGGGATAAAGTTTAGATATCTTGAGTTATAGATACCGAAATTAGATGGGACCAAAGAGGTTAGAAAATAGACACACAACCCTGTAACATACTCAAATTTGAGGTCCAAATGAGTTAAAATGAAATTGTGGCATGAAGTACAAGAACCGGGTTGGTTGTATATGCTGAGGCAGAATTTCTGTCTTAATGAATTTGATATGAATTGGAGTTTTATGTTGAAGTATACATGTGAATTTGTGCTTCTTGTGATATATGGATGTATTGATTGGCTGGCACTATTCATGGGGAAGCGGACACGTTCCGTTATGCTGCCGAAGTTTCGGTAGAACCCATGTACAAGTTATGAATCACATATGAATGCATATACATTCTTAAGAAAGTCATGAAAGTCATGAAAAGAAGCATGTTATTATGCAAGTTCCATACTGCTTGGGCCAGCCCCGGATAGAAAGTTAATGGGAATAGATCGGTGGAAAGGTCGGGGAAAGTAAACCCGGCATTTCTGTATAGGAACGAGCTCGATCACGATAAGCGAACTATTACCCAGGAGTCTAAAATGGCCAAGAACTCCCAGGGGACCAAGAGAGATGGAAAAATGATAGAAAGTAATGAAAGAGTTTATGAAAGAAAGTTCAAGAATGAGTTTACATGATTACATGAATGCATAAATCCATGGAATAGTTGCATCAGGATGTTTACAATTATGCATTACAATTGCTCACTGCTATTCATTGATTTATTCCATTTATCATTCTGTGCACTAGTATTAGTACTTATTTCGTTTCTTATGCCAATTAAAGTAAAATTGAACCTTACCTCGGACCAGACATGTTTTTAAACTCATGAAAATGGACTTTTAGTTTGAACACGTATTTTAATAATTAAGTAAAACCGAGGTGGCGAGAATGTATGTGATGTCGGTCGGTATAACAGAACCCTACGAGAATTTTCTGAAATTCTCACCGTCTTGTGTATTCGCATCATTCTCAGATTGAGGCGATGGACTCCACACCACCCTTTTTATTGAGATCCACGCACTTCAGTTCCACCATGACCTGGAGTTGGACTCTCTGTACATAGCGGTTCGTGTAACTTTCGTTTGTACTTATTTAGCGGCAGAACTTTGATGTTCCTTTACACCATCCCCTATTCGACCACGCTACCCTTATATTGCCATCCCTTTACATATGGCGCACCCACATCTGCACCTCCTCGCACCCAAGACCCGGCCGACCGCTCTGAGTCACCACCGCAGCGGCCCGACGTCCCGCGAGTTCGAGAGTGACCCCTCCGAGGCCACGCTCGTCGCCCTCTTCCTCCTCGGGACCTAGCGTGGACTATACTCGTACGAGCCTGGCATGGCTAACGGCTACCTGACGGAGTAGCTTAGCGGCAGTGGATGTTGTACAGTATGACCCTCTTTTGGACAGCATGTAGCTTTGGGTCATGGGTTTGACTGTAGAATTAGCAGTAGATTATGAAATGTCCTATGAGGACCATAGGGTAGGCTGATAGATGAGGGCAGTATGGTCTTTTGATACACTAGCCCATGTATGTATTTCTACTTTAAATCTTGTACATAAGCTGAAACAGTGACTTCTGATACATATACATGTTTACACGTATGCAGTAACATTGTTATACTATACTTATCTTGGTGATATTCTGTTTGTTTCAGTTTAATATAATAGTACGCCGTTTCGTCAATAGAGACGATTTAAAAGGGAAATTATAAACAAGAAAGGTAAGTAAAGTATCAACACGGTAACACAACCTGACTAGTTTCATGCTATGACTTAAGCATAACATAAAATTAGTAGGGTGTTACATTTTAATTAAAACCTAATTATTCGAACCTCATTAATTCGTAACTTGGAAATATAATTAAGCTAATCTAATCCTATTACTTAAGTACAAGGCAATTGTTCTACCTTAACCGATTGATATAGATTAATTCTTACACCCTAATTACATAATTCATAAGAGCAATTCTTTTAGAGGAAAAGTTTTAAAAGTGTAATTAACCGAAATCGGTTAAAGAGCAATTTAACTAATCAAATTAAATTAACAACTTAGGTAATTCTAATAGCTTTGAAGATTTAAAAATTTCTCCTAACTGATGCACCAAATTTCGGCCAAGGATAAGAGCATATCCAACTATCCATTTGCCTTCTCATCATGCACTCTTAAATCAAGAGTCTATGTTAGTAGTATTCCTTGAGTCAAACCAAGAGATGTACTCTCCTCCATCAAGACTGTGACATTTGGAGTGATCTTATCCACCCAAGCCAATCCCAAGAGTGGTCATGCTTTTAACCACTTGAAAAACACTAAATGGTCTTTACCCAAGTGCCAAGACTCAAAGAAAACACAACCCACCCTTTTACCCCATGGTTCTTAGCCCTTTTGCTTGAAAAAGAAGTAAAACTCACCTACTCACTCTTGCTTGTTAGAGAAGCAAAAGCCATTAGCCCCCCTAACCCATTTTGCGCCCCAAACAGCCTCCCTCACTTTCTTATTTGTGATTTTTATCCTCTCACTACAAGCCCAAGCTCCCACCTCTCTCTAAACTTCATCCTAGTTCTTTTGTTCTTTCAACTTTTCTTGTTCCTCTCCTCTCTTTCTCACCTTAACCAACTCTCTTTCTTATCACCACCCTCACAAACTCTTCGAGAACCACCCTCTTCGATTCTTCAGGAAGCAAAAACAAACACTCACTTAGCCCCATTATCAAGCTCAAGGAGGAGGAAGGTCATCTCCAACCCATCAATTCTTTCTACTCCTCAAGAAACTCATTTGGTAGTGACTCTAACCCCTTTCTCTTCTATGTTTTTCAAACTCTAGAACTCCTAAGCTCTTCATAGCTAGGTGTTTTTAGGACTTGCTCTAAAGGCCTCATGGTCATGCTTTCACTATATGAAGTTGTTTGTGATTTTTGCTCTTTTTTTGGAAAATGACTTTGGTTGTGCATTTTGTTTTATGTTGAACCCAACTTTTAGAACTCAAAATATTGACTTTTTCCAAGAGCTCAAAGTATAAAAGTGGTTTGGAAATGTAAAGAGGTCACTTGAAGAAAAGACTTAATATTTTTACAAGAAAACTCATTGAAAACAAAACCGTGGAAACTAGAAAATTCTGGCAATCTATATGGTGCAGCTAATAACTCTTTCAATATAATTCCAAATGGACCGAAACTAATTTTAAATGAAAATAGACTCATAGAGATTTTTATACATATAAAACATATGAAATTTGGTCTTAAAACGAGAGAGATATGAATTTTCAAAGTGTGCTGTTCCCGGATGTGTTTTTTGTTCGGGCAGATGTGCATGGCATGACGCAGCTAGTGTGAGTATAGGGGATAGGACTTACATGAGGCATGACATGACTTAGCTAGTGTAAGTACCGAAAAGTTATGGTGGCGACGGCCACAATATGAGCTCATTACCACTTATGTTTAATAGGTGAAAAGAAAAAGACTCAAGATAAAGTCAAGTAAAGAAAAGAAAAGGGTCTTCGGTCTAAACCTTTGAAGGGAAGAAGTTAAAAGAAGCTTATAGCATAGTCATGCATGTTTTATGTGATTATACTTATGCCCATGTATGTTATGATATAAATGATTAGAGAGTATGTTAAAATTGAATCCGCTTCGGATGATTATGTTTTAAAAAATTTAAGAATTGGACCTTATGCATGCTCACTATTTTCATTTATAAAACTGAAGTGGCTGGGATGATAACGATGACACTTTAGTGTTAGGTTCGAGTCCTAATAAGAAATTTTATTTCTCATCCTCGTTATTATTCTGTATCGTCACCAGATCTCGATGGGGTACCCAGTGGACTGGAGCCTGGATCCCCCACACTGTGAGCGGAAGTATGACGTCGGATGCTAGACAATGCTAATTTGGACTTGAAGTTGCCGTAGCTTTGCATCTTCATACATTCCTTTTTGTGATGAATGATGTCAATTTAAGTTTGTGTTTAGTATTTGGGTCATGGCACGTCCATGAGCCTCCCTCGATATAATATTTATATACATATATACATATATATATATATATATATATATATATATTATGAATTCATATGGATGTAATGATTAATTATGTAATGCAATATATTTGTGAATTACTATTTATTTACCTTTCTCTTGTTTTATGATATTGGGGTATGTATCTTATGCGACACGCTCTTTCTTTATCTGTCTTCTCGCTCAAGGCTTTACTTTCCAAAACACTGCAAAGCGATGACGTATTTCCAAAAAAAAAAAATCTTACCGTATTTTCCGCATAATTTAATTTCAAGTGAAGTTTAGTTTTCTACGAGCATAAGTAACAACTAATAAAATGCCGTAATACGACTCAAGCATAGTATGGGTTTATTAGGGTGTTACACTTCCAGCCTTTTGGTTAGTCTGTTTTGGTGGTTGTGAATTTAACATAACTAACTTTCCTAATATTTAGATCATATGCCAAGTATGCGCATGATCTAATCTTAGTTTTGGAAACTTTGATTGATCTATTGTAGTATCACTGGACGTGCCAAAAATATATTTTGAGCTATTTTTGGCAGTTACATTAATGTGTTAGGCATGCCAAAATTTGAAATCAACTAGCCAAATCCCTCGATTCTAATAGTCAAATAATTACTCCAAGGAAGGATATATACTCCTCAGATATGGGTTCCTAAGTTACTCAATAATAAGCACTTGGTTAAGATCAACCAAAAATGTAACCAAAAACTAAGAATAGATGAAGATATAATATAATTGGCAAAAATCTGGTATTGAAATCTCAACTAATTACAACAAAAGAAACCTTCTAATCGAGAATCCTTATGGAAAGCTTAATGGGATCAAGTAGTATAGATAAACAAGGGGTAAAACTGAAAGATTAGAAAGGCTAAAGGGCTGAAACTAGAATGCATAAATCTAAATAAAAAGGTAAAAGTAAAGTAAAATTGTAGCATTCTTGATTTAGGGGTCGAATCCGTTACATTGGCTACTTCTTGCTCTAAAAGATTGCCCTTTATTAACTGCCGAGATTGCTTCTTTAGACCCTTGGATAGCCGCTTCACATAACCACACTATGGGGATGCTACCATATGTCTTTAATTTGGTTTGATTTATGCTAGCATTCCAAACATTTGTCTTAGAATTGTCTTCTTAGATGACATCAGCTTTCCACATGAAAGCTCCAAGAATCCTCACAGGTACTTCCAAATCCACCATCTTTTGTTTGAGCTTTATTCTTTCCCTATGCTAACCAATCATTTGACTTTGCTTCATTCTAATTCGTGTTTGCATTATGAGCTAGACTATAATCTCTTTTGCAATGTCAGCCTCTTTGCCTTCTTCATTCTTTACTTACGGCTCGACTATTGCTAGGGATACAACTAAAGAGACTCTTAGCTAAGTTTTCTCTTGGCCTATAGCACTTATTAATTTTTTGGTGCCAACACTTGGTCCTTTCCTGCCATGGGATAGTGGAAATGTAATGTTGATGGCTTTATGCAAAATAGGTGGTTGCAAATCAGCATGTGAAAGTATGTTTCAAGATGCCTCAAGTTTGTGAGTGAAGGGCTTTGTGAGGAAGTTCGAATATGCTAGCATTTTGAAGGCTGAATTATACTACTTTGGAGGTTGCTTTTGGCTTGAAAATCCTATTGCTACGGATTAAGGTAGATTCCATGATGTTGGTCAAGTTTGCCCTCAAGGAATGCTCTCATCACCATCCTTGCTCACCATTAGTGAAATCCATCCATTGTGTATTAAAGAGTGACTAGCAATTGCATATCTCCTACACATTTCGAGAAGCTAACCAAGTAAGTGACTATTTAGCACATTTTTCTCATTCTTTAATTTTTGGAGAACATTTTTATGGGGAAGGGGGTTAGCTTTTGTATCACTTAGTTAGGAGCTTTCAAATGAGGAGTGCTCTTGTTTCTTAAGGGTTTTGTACCCTCACACATAATATAACAAGACAAAAAATAATAATAAATGAAAATGACCTTTTACATTTTGAAAAATAATTTAATTTTGATACATTGTTAGTATAAAAAAGTTATGTACAGATATCTAATAATGTATTACCATATTAGTAAAAGTGTTTGATTCAAACATTTACTACGTTAAAAGTTTTATAAATAGAAACATGTAATTGGACATAGCAATATGGTAAAACCAATCTCTTTGAAAAAACCTTGTTAATTTATTTTTTGGCTTAAATATGTTTTTCGTCCCTAAAAAATTAGTAAGTTTTGGTTTTAATCCTTGTAATTTTTTTTTTGTTTCGATCCAAATTTTTTACAAAAATTTGGATTTAGTCTTTGCCGTTAGTAGAACTCCGTTAATCACTAATATGGCTCACAAAACTCCATATCATAATTGCCACATCATTCTTTTTTTTTTTTCTACGTTATGTATTCTTTCTTCAACATCACCTATCCCCATCTAGGGGTGGCAAATGTAACCTGACCCACAAGTACCTGCCTTGACCTAACCCGGTTAGGTCGGCTTTTGAACCTACCTCGCAACAAGGCGGATCAGTGCAGGGCGAATTTTGAGTGTGGGTAGGGGCGGGTTCGAATTTAGAAAAAACCCTCCTCACTATATATATATATATATATATATATATATATAATGGCAATTTTTTTTATTTATATTTGTAATTTTATATATTTTTTCTTGTTTTTTAAATGCTTTTACTTCTAACTAGTTAACCTAACCTAATTTAGATGCGACATTTTGTCCATTTCCCTTTTGAAGCTACCGCCGCTCCTTCCTTCTCTTTGGCTGACCAGCTACTCTACCTTCTTCTTCCACACCAATCGTGCAACACTACATCGTAGAGCCAACACCGTGTGACTGCATTGTAGAGCCAATGTCGGGTGACCACGTCGTAGAGCCACTGCGTGATGGCGCCATATAGCCACCACGTGACCGCACCGCAGAGCCTCTTCGCTGGCACTGCCCTCTGCTACGAGACCATGAGTTCCAGTCCCCAAACGTCTTGTTTTTCTCTCTTTAATCGTGATATATGTCATTTTTTTGGCTTTTTGATATTCAAAGCAAATTGCTTGGGGTTTAGTTCTATGACGTTTTGTTTAATCTTGAGAGATTATGATATCAAATTAATACAGTTTATTTAGTCATCATTGTTTTGGTTTCTGGCATTACTTGTCAGCTTTTTTTTTTGGCTATATTTGCATGCATGCGCTTTTCTGATTTCATGTTCATAACCTTAGGCTTTTCTATGAAATGTGCCTTGTTTTGTTCTATATTCAAACATTATCGCCTTAAAGTATGTGGAAACCTTCTATGGTGCTGATTGTAAATTTGTAATATAGGTAATGTGGGGTTGTAATATAGGTATGGGGTTAGAAAGATGAGGCTTTTTGGTTTATATAGCTTACAATTTGTATGTGTATTAAGGTTTAGCAAGAAAAATAGTGTTTGGTGTGTTGTTGGAACTTGGATGTTGGTTTCTTCTCATTTTGACTTTTTTGCTAACTGGTTCTTTAATTGTATAATCAACCAATGTAAGCAAATAAAATCTTAAGTCATCACTGACCATTGGTTCTTTAATTGTTATGTCTTTATTACTTAGTTTTATATTGTGTACATATAATCATACTAATAATTTTGAAGCCTTTCAAGATATATAAACTCTTATCATTGGGGAGCATTTTTTATTCTTGTCTTTCGTATAGTATGGGAGGCTTCTGGTGAAAGTATGACAATTAGCGTAACACTATAATAGTCTCATGCTATGTTTAAGTCATATTATAGAGTTATTAGTTGTTACTTTTACTCATGGAACTAACTTTACCATTTTTAAATTATTTTATACTGAAAATAGAGGTAAATTTTTTTTTGAATGATAAAAACATGAGTAAATCATTTTAAAAACTGAGAGCCATGAACGCATCGAGAATGTGTAAAGTTGAACGTCTTTATCTCAAATAAGTGATGCAAATAAAATAAATAAAGGCGCATGAATAACAATCATCTTAGGTAAAGATAATATTCATTCCTCATCTAACATAGTTAATATAATAATAGTAGTATCAAGAGTCATGGATATATAGATACTAGGTCTGATATCTACTATCGACCCTACAAAAGCAACCTAACCAAATACATCATGAAGGAAAATATATGAAAAAATGCCCAAGTATGCCATGCAGTAAAATGATAACCCTATAACTACAAACAAAAAGGGCTATCCTTGTCCTTGGCTCCGCCTGCAATCACCACATCATCACCTATAAGACGAGAGGAAATCATTCCCGAAACCATCAGGAGCAACATTTCCACGTCCTCCTTCTCAAGCACATCCACGCCCATGGGGCACAGCTCGGGTACAAATGAACCCACGACCATGAACCGGGGGTGGTGCGTGATGAGGAGTTGCAGAAGAAGAAGATGAATCAGAAGTCAGGCAAATCATTGAAGGGTAGGAGGGCTCAGATAGGTTAGACTCCACGTGATTGCTTGGGTAAGATGGCTCTAAAGGATTAGAACCCAAAGAAATAGTCAGTGTCAGATGGGTATCCAAATCAAACTCTCCATCAGTAGGGTACCTCGATGGCTGAAAGTAAAGGTAGATATCATCCAAGGTGACCTCACCGTATGGCTGGCATGGACGAAAAATGGGCTCATAACTAGTACCTGGAATGGACGGTCGTGAAAAATGTAGACACTCATGGCTACGCTTGTAGACATCATAGAGGCATTCAACACTAGGTCAAAGCGCCAATGCCATACTAGGAACTCAATGAAGATCACCACCGTGGCCGATGCTGGCATCCTTGAAGATGATACAGAAATGTAGGAGTAAGAAATACTAGATTTCTTAGTAAGATCGTAACTAAACAAACAATGTGTCATCGTCATCGTCCTAGCCACTTCATGTTTAATTATAAAAATAGTGGACATGCAGAGGTTCAATTTTTAGGAGTTTTGAAAACATAAGTTTTCGAAGTGGGTTGCTTTTAAGCTTAGCATCATAATCATAACATCAGAAGAAAACATACATACGAAAGCATGGAATAAACATTCATAATGCATATGGAGAATATAGATATATGCACTGTCACGCAACCTCATAGACTTAAACATGGTCTTACTTTAACTTTACTTTCATTCTTCGCATGCACTTAACATTTTTTACTTTTCCTTTGAAATAGACTGCTTTTGGACATGAGCTCATTCCGTGACCATCGTCACGCAATATTAACCAAATCAGACTAGGCTGGTAATGATTACCTCTAAATTGGAGAGTCCTCCATGTCACCCTTACCTCTCCCATAGAGGTTCCTTGAGTCTTTGTGGATCATCGTCTCTCACTTCCTTTACCGAAGTGATTGAGGGGTCATATCCTATTCTTTCTTTCCTTTTATTATGACCATATCTTTCAAGCATTTCAATCATTGACAAAACACATGTGGGCATGTAATGCTATGGCTAAGTTCATAATTTTTGTGGAAATTCGATAGCATAACGGCTAGACCGGAGCTTTCCCAAAATGCCAAACATGGAAACTTCAACCAATAATCAATTATATCCATCTCATATCACCATATCAATCATTCAATCATGAGACCAAGCTTAATCAAACTTGTCATATATCATGCCTAATGGCATCATACATTCATACCCTAAAAGGTGTTTATAATCATGTTATTCTTTGTGGAAAGTCTTATGAGCCATAATATGGTTCTTCATGTCTACTCACAAGAGAACCACATATTTAAAATAAATATGTGTAGTCTTTCGGTTATTTAGTCCTTATGGGAAATTACTTTTTACTTGAGCACATGTCTTATGGAATACTTGTTCAAGTTAACTAAGTTAGGTAATTATTTTCTTTCCTTAAGATTGTGCACTTAGTAATTTCTAGGTTCATGATATGCTCAAAGGCCCTAATCATACTTCTGTTTCCAAGGATTTTGTGATCCCTCTAGTCCTTGGGTGATAACAACGCATAACCACACTCATAAACCCAACAACACCGTGTTCACCAATCACCATGGGATAGTTTTTATTTTAACAAGTTATAAGATTCAAACTTTAGTAATTAGAATAGCAAGATTTCACCTTTATGATTATGAAGTTTCATTTTTTTTGAAAGTATGAGTCTCTAAAATTATGTTCTTGTCTTAAAGATTCAACCTTTATAAGAAGATGATACAAGATGCTAGCTTTTTGACTTAAAAATCTTATTCTTTAAGAACGTTGAGACTTTTAATCATTATAAAACCATCAATATTCCAACTTTATGATTCAAAGTTGTCTTAAAATCTTAAAGATTCTTTCTTGAAGAAAGAATAATACTCATTATTTTGACTCAAGATTCAATCTTTACAAGTTAGAGGTTACAAGTTAATATTTTTATGACCCTGAAGTCACATTTTTTTATTAAAGTTTGAAACTTTATGAAAGGTCTTGTCTTCAAAATTCAATCTTCAAGATATAAAGTGGCAAGTTCTCTTTTTTATGACTTAAAAAGCTTCATGTTCCATAAAGATTAAACTTTTTCACATATTCTTGTCTTCAAGAAAGACAAAATAAAATTTTAGAAAGGCACAAAACTTGCACCACTTTTAAGGTTGCAAGGAATAAACTTTTTGAAGTTTTATGCATCACGAATGTTCTTAGTCTTTTCAAATCAAGAGAAAGTGATATAGATGACAACTTTTCCAATCATAAGCATCATCATAAGAAAATAAACAACTTTTAAACAAAACACCACCAAGAACATCATTCTTTTTCCAGCAACTCATAAGAATCATCAAGATCTCATGCATTAAGAAAGAAAAAGAGAAACTTGGAAGCATTCAAGAAAGGAACTTTCAAATAATCAAGAACAACTCATGGACAAAAGCATGAACATATTTTGCTAAAAAGGGAAACTTTGGCTCATGAAGAGCATGAGGACTTTTCTCAAGCTTTCATTTGAAGATTTTGGTCATGGTAGGAACCAAGCCTCAAGCTTTCTTGAATAAACAAAAGAGAAAAGTAGAGATCACTACCTAGGACCAAAAAGTGGCATCTTTAACAAGAAAAGAAGAAGAAGATGGATGCTACTCCTTGATAATGATGGTGGCAGTTTGCAAGGAGAAAGAGAGATCTCTTGAGTTCTTGATGAGAATGAAGTTTGTAGTGCATAGATCTTGTCTAAAAAGACCAAAAGATGCGATCTTGGAAGAGCTTAGTGAGAGGTTTTAGTT